>OU026067.1:5000000-6250000 GCA_907269065.1 Crocallis elinguaria | reverse complement strand
TAGAATGAACCTGACCGCGGCACACTTATTAATAGTAGTCAATACTATCTATTATAAAGCCTGATGTTATCGTGCAAGGGTTCAAATCTACTCGTTGAGGTCAACAACATTTACCTGAGAGCTACCCAGGTTGAAAACAAAGAATTGTGAGTAGAAATAAAGAAATTGAGAAAATGTACCATAATTTTCTCAATTTGGAAAGTTCACAATTCGTTCGCATTCGCTATTCGTCCTATAATTCACGATTCGTGCAGTTCGCAATTTGACTGTAAATTGTTGAGTCAATAGGTATATCCAACTAAAAACCATCAATCCTTGAGACATCGTGCCCAGTCAATAATGCCCCACTAAAATAAAATTTGAGCTATTTGTCACGCTCCCCGTATAAATATAATTGAAGATTGTATTAATCTGCGCCTAAACGCTTCTAGGCAAGCGTGCGTCGACAGCATCATCGTGAGATAGTGTTCAAACGCAATTACCTATTTAGTATAAAAAAAATACGTTCTCAATAGATTTAAAAGCGATCAAACAATATTATGCTGGCTTTCACCCGAATAGTAATTATTCTCATAAATATTAATATATATATTATTAATGACGTATCCGTGGGAAATATACAGGTTCATGTTTTACTCAATTCATGGTTTTGGCGTGAATGAATCAGAAATTATAATAATTATATAACGCAGTATGTTTTTATGATTTTTTGTATAATGACACGATTATTACGTATTATTATGGGCATTCTTTAAAGTTCATAGGTCGTTTTGTTATTAAATTGTTTTGTTTAGATTATAAGAATTTCTGAATTTGAATTTGAAATTAGTTTTGCAAAAGAAAGTATATCTAAAAACCAAATTATATCTAAAAGTACTTATTATTATAATTATATCATATACTTCTTCCACGTGGCAAACGCGTAAAGGATCGGCGTGGTTTTGTTGCATACCAGCAGTTTATGGGTCAAAAACAATACTTTTTCTTTTACAATTTAGCACCTATTATAGTATTTTTAACTGTTTTTGTATATTCAACAATTTATTTTAAAATTAAAATTCTAATATAGATACTATTTTTAACTGTTTTTGTATATTCAACAATATATTTCCAAGTTTAAACCTAACAACAAGCGCTGCAATTGGCGTTGTTATCGCTGAAAGCGATCTTTTTCTTACAACCATGCATGGAGAATTATAACATAAAAAAAATATTTTGTTTACTATGCTGTCCAGTGTTGGGCTAACCTTCACCCAATTATCACCACTACAGCCATTATAATAATTGCCTTAACAAAAAGTTTTATATTAATATTTTCATAGGTCTTTTTTCATAGACATTTTCAAGTCCTTAATTTCCGAAATAAAAGAAGCGCTTTTATTGAAACTTTATACGAGTACGAGCAAGATCCAAATAGTATGTAACTTAAATATCAAAAGTTACACAAAAAACACGCCAGTGTCTCTTGGGATGATGTAAGGATTCTAACGCAATACATACATACAAATCGGTTCAGGCATTTGCAAGTTATGGTGGAATAAAGAAACTCACATACATACATACATATGATACATATGCTGTACATAAACCCTAAACACATATACGCTCCGTTTTTGTACAGTAGTGTAAATAAAAGGTAATTGTAATTTCTGTTTGTAAGGATAACGTAGAATAATTGCTCAAATATATAAAAAAAATTATGATTTTTCGCAATTTGTTTAAGTCGACCTATGGTTGAATAATTCAAAAGTCCACATAACATGGCTGCTAATAAATCTTCTAGACGTTCACCGAATTGTCCTATTAAAACGATTCACACCTTCACCGTAAAATGGACATATTATGCAATTATAAATTTGACAGTCTATCAAGCGCATCAATGTTTATACTTGTGTAATAGGTTATAGAAATACCTACTTTTAGACCAATTCGTACTTTAAGGCGGTATCCTGAGTCAATGATATAAATATCATTCTGTCTTCTTGACACATATTGTCGGTTTGCATTGATGTAAAAGAGAAATAAGATCGCACGCGCGTAAAAATGGAGTAACAATCCAAAAAAGCATGATTACTTCAAAATTAGATGCCTAATCGAAAATAAACCATAACTAAGTTTTGTTTCATTATATAATATGCAAGTCTTGTTAATTTTTTTGATATACATTTATAAATAACAGAGATATTTCATTTCTAACTCATTTTTGGAGGTAAATTTGTAACTTATTTATCGGCGAAATTTGTTAGAAACTTGCTTTGATTACTACAGTATCATCAGTAATATGATGAATAATGACATATATTTTTTCCAGTGCCAAAGATACGCAGTTTTATTATTGCAATATATTATTGCCAGATATTATTGCCACATTATATTTGTGCCAGAAGTACATCTGATTTTGCTAAAACACCTTTTAAGTGAAGCTATTTAGCTGCTATACATGCCTTAAGCGCGGAAGTGTGTTTATTGGTTTGTCCTTTCACGCAGCGATGAAGCAATCGACGTGATTTTTTGCATGGATCTAACTATAGTTTAGGGGACGGAGAAAAACACGGTTACTGTCGAAATCGTGAAAGACCGCGGGCAGAAACTAGTATTAAAATAAAATTGCGAGAAATGACCTTGAATTGATTTACTTTAAGAGTGCTTACGCTTCATGGCTTTTCATACAAACTTTCAAGTACAATATCTCCGAAATTTATAAACCGATTTTAATGAAACTTCATAGGAATAAGCAGACTAGACAGATGCAAATAGTTAGTTAGAACATTTAAAAAAAAACAGCATTAAAACTAATTTAGAACTATTTTAAGTTTTACATAGACAGAAAATTACAATCATCTATTTTTAAAAGTTTTTGAAATGCTCTTTAGTACCTAGGTATATTGCTTGTGCACATAAAATTTCATTACAAATGGTTCATTATTTTAAGATCTCTCAAATTTGATATTTGATGGGTGGACCACTATCTCGTGATATGGTCGAAAGTAATGACCATATTGCCAAAAAATTCACTGTTTTTAAGGAGTCGTTTAATAGTGACATGCCTTATTGGTACCGGAACAAGACAAAACCGTTGTACGAGACGACATTGTTGTATCTTGATTTAATCTAAATGCCAACTTTATATAGAAGTATTGCACACGGTACAGAAACTTCTATCTTCTATGACAGAGCTCAGTGAAAGTATCTTAAATAACCATTATTTGAAGACCTTTACGCGAATACAAGCTCTGATTTAAATACGCAGTTAGATAACTGCCATTTTAGTTTGACCTCTGTTGTGTTGTAAAAAGTTAGTATACTGAGTTTATTGTTAATTGGACTTGACACTAGATATCCAAATTGATTTGACCTCTAAATTAGGCGGAATTATACGGTGAGAAAGATCTTTTCAAAGTGGTAAATTTGTAGCAATGAATGTTTGAAACAACTTTTTTCCGTGTGTTTTCAAACGATTTCATAATAGTAATAATATTAAATGAAATAGTTACGTATGTATATGAGTTGGTTTGTGCTTGTGAGTGTGGTTTGCGTTTTTCTCATATTTGGTGAACATCGGTTGGTGGTGAACATCGGTACGTGATCGGCAGTTAAACTACAAAACATAGTTTAATCCGAAATTTAAGCTACATTTTTCATACTATCTGATAACTGGTTGTTTGCCTGATGGTAAGCATAACGCCGGCCCATAACAATTGCAGCACAACAACTACTGGGCATTTACATGAAACCTTATCCCCATGAAAAAACCCGATGCAAACAGAGGTGTGTTACAAGTTTACCACAGGTACAAAATATTCATTCATATTCATATATTTATTTCAATTTGGAACATTTACGTACACTTAGGAATTGTCAACAAAAATTCTACATAATACAATTATTGTATATTATATTAGGTATGTGGCATCATAACTCCCAAACGGATGAACCAATTTTTTTTAATTTGGAGGATGACTTAATCGCGAGTATTCTTAGCTTCAAAATTTAAGAGACCATGGTGGTGAAGGAGATGTCCTAAAATTTGAAACACCATTTCTTTTCATCGGGCTAAATGCCTTTGTTATTAGTTATTAACCAATATAGGCCTACACGAAATTTGTTGAGTTGGAAAGATACCTTTCATTTGACCGTTTACATTATAAATAACCACAAATTTTACTTCTGGAATCGTTATGTTTTTTAGGATATTCAGTAATATTCCCACATAATATAGCTGCGTTTTAAGATGGCGAACGCACGCGTTGAAGTCTTTTGTACAAAAAAAAACTGCAAAATTTTGTAAGCTTAAATGGATCGATTACAAACGCTAGTCTTAACAGAGGTACGTAAGCCGAATGTCCCATACAAACGAACTTCCCTGTTCATTTGAAAATTACAGGTCAGATTTAAATGAAATTTTGCATGTATAAGCGGATAAGCAGTATCTAGGGGCAAAATGTGATGGTTATGGTTCAAACACCACTAAAATCAAATTAGAGGGAAGTGAATTTTCAATATTTCCACCACTAAAACGACTCGTTTTGAAGTGATTATTTTAATATAATAAACTCGTTCAATCAAAAAACTTTTGCACCTTGCCCCTCGGTAATATAGTCAACTTTGAAAATAATACATAATAATTGAAATAGATTATGTCCATTCAAAATGAAAAAGGAACTTCGAAAAGTTATCAAAAAAATGTAAAATATTGTCGACATTTTGCAACCGCTTCGTCACACGCGGGGTGAGGTAACGGGAAGACGCAGTGAGGCTACGGAAACTCCCGAGTCCCGACAATTGCCAGTTACAAGTGAAACAGGAACAATATTTACCGCTCGGCGCTAGACCCATCACGGAGTTGGGCGAGTCATACGTACCCTTCTTAAGTGAATTGCAACTAAAAATTATTTTATAGTATAAAGGATTTTAAAATTTAATTGTACGTTAAATCATATTTAAAAAGCGCACCTTTGCTTGTAGGCTTGACACAAACCGTTTTACCAAGAGGTATGATTATTCGGCGAAATAGTTTGGGTACCATCACTTTGCTCGAGTAGTCTACCGCCAAGCAGTAATGTGTGAGCATGTGTTCCGGTTTGATAAACAAAGTAGTCAGTGAAATTACTGGGCCTATGAGACTTAATACCTACAGGGTAAAGAGCACAATGCAGTACCACGCACATTTAAGTTTTAAAAGTTTTCGATTACTTGACCTACCTAACCTTCAATCACGTCATTTCCGGCAGTCAATTGACTGTCTAAACTGAAGCAATACATAGGAATCGATCTATTTAAACTAATACAATATTCCAAACCGCGCCTGACTTTAAATTCTAGTAACAAGCGACGGTTGCCTTAGTTTTGCGTAACCAGTGAAAGTCGCGAATTATGTGGACTAGCGAACGAATTTTCAGTGAATCGCACGGAGTTTATACTATTTATGTATGTAATTACACTCTATTATTAATTTAGCACTTCTAGTTTAATTACACTTTTTTATAATTGGTTTACATACCACGAAACAAAGTAATTCGTGGATATGATTGCGCGCGTCTTATAGAGATTGAGTGGAGTTAGAGTTAGTAACTAGTGTCGTGTGTTCTCAGTGAATATCTCATGGGATTTTGATGAAACTTTACAGTAATATAGCTTATACCACAGAACATATAATAATCCTACTTATACTAGAAAATAGGCTTCAATATTAAAGATATCACCACACAGGCGATGCCGCAGGTGGAAGCTACTATTATAAACGCGAAAGATTGTGAGGATGGATGGGTATGTTTGTTACTCTTTCACGCAAAAACTACTGAACGGATTTAGATGAAACTTTACAGTAATATAGCTTATACATTAAACTAAGACAGGCTATAATTCATAAATATGTATATCACGTGGACAAAGCCATGGGTAGAAGCTTGTCTGACTATAATAAAATATCCACGCATTATGAATGCGAAAGTGTTTGTTGGTTTTTCTGATTTGTTTTCTGCTTCATTCACGCAGCAACAGAGCAACAAATCGACGTGATTTTTAGCATAGATATACTTTATGAACTGGAGAGTAACATAAACTACTTTTTATCCCGGAAAAGTGTACAGTTTTAGTGGGAACGTGGGTGAAACCGCGAGCATCAGCTAGTGAAATCACACGAACAGACCCGTTTCTGTCAACATTTATACACTCGTCTAGCAATGCCGTTCTATTAGTGCAATACCGCTTATCAATACCGCTTATAAGCCGAGTGGTTACCTAACCCCTGCGCAAGAGTTGAGCAAGCTCTGGCGAAATGCGCCGCGACATACTAGTCGATAACGCAAGGTCAACTGGTATATACGGAGGCTGTTTGATCGTGAGATGAAATGGAATATTTATTAGATGTAGAACGATTCAAGATCACTATAAATGTATTTTTATGTCTATTACAAGCTTTTATTTTAAAAAAAACTCACGTAATCATAACAGAAGCGACTAGGTACGTTAATTAGATGACTGCACAAAAAAGGAGTGTTTTTATACTATTTGATAACGAGACGAGCTGGTCGTTTGTGTGATGGTAAGCATAACGCCAGCCCATAACAATTGCAGAACCACTCATAATTTTAAAACACAGGCCTGCGCGGCACTGCTTTGCACTCGTTACCCTGAGACATTAGGTAAAGTCTCATTAGCCCATTAATTTCACTGACTACTCTGCTCATGTAACCGGAACACAGTTAGGCTTGCACATTTCTGCTGGGTGGTAGACTTCACAACTGGGTGGATCAACTAAGACGGACACTGACAGAAGAGTTAATCCTAATAGACCATCGACTTGTTTTGAATTTGATTCCTATTTGCTTGAAATAATTATGACGATCGATTTTACTATCACTTTTCAATACGGTTACTTTACTAGGTGCATAAAACAGATTCCGTGCTAGCTGGTAAGACTAGCCCTTCTGCGAGTGTCCATCTAGGATGGCAGCACCGTTTTGCTCGCAAATTTTTTCTTGTTTTTTTTAGAGACTAGGTAATACTCATAAGAACAGTAATTTCACTTACTACTTTTATCATCAAACCAGAAAACAGTAATGCTTGCACATTACTGCTTGGCGGCAGATTTCATGAGCAAAGCGGTGGTATCCACCCAGACGGACACTCGCAGAAGAATTACTCATACTAACTGGTAAAACCATCTGGTAATTCGGCGCAGATTTTGTGTACAAAATTTGTTCTCTTGGATGTTTGTGTTATGAATCTGAGAGTTTCCATGCCACCTGCAACACAATAAATCCTAGTGAAGGGTATGATGAGCAAGTAAGTGGTTTTTTTAAACATTTAATTCAATACTCATAGTCACATTGTTCTATACAAAAGACTTCAACGCGTTACCTAAGAACAAGTCGTTACATGAAGTGTTTTATAAGGAAGTCGTTGAAGTACATTTTTATTGTTATTAACAATTAACCACGCTTTACTCTTGTTATATGATCATTGAAGTATTGATGGCTCGGTGGTCAGTTACCCGTTATGTTAGGGTTAGAATTGTAGAACGAGCTCAATTTTTTGGTGAAGGAAAACATTGTGATGTTTCCCATGAATCTGTAGTCTATACTAATGTTTCTTGGTGATATTTATCGAGATTGGCACCGTCTGGGTTTTAAACACAACATAAACTAAACTGGCGGCAGACTTCACGAGCAAAGCGGTGGTAAAAACCTAGACGGACACTCGCAGAAGAGTTAGACTTACAACTAAGACTGTCGGCAATAAGGCGTCGTCAAGTCGTAATCGTAACAATACACGACTAGTCGCACGTCACGACTAAGTCCCGTGTGTGATCCACCTAAACAAGCAGGGCCATGCCCTATTGTGCGTTTTATAGCGTCGTGTGAGAACGGCCTTCCTGTCAAAAAACACAACAGTTTTTCAATGCCGCGAGTAGTTACATCACAATAAGAAAGTACTTGGTTGAAACCGTAGCGTATTCTTCATCGCGTAATTCTGGCCATGTTTTATGGGTAATTGCATGTCTACTTTACTTACTAATGAATTGTACATTTTCCTTCGATTGGCTCTTACTAATAAAGTGTTAAACGGTTCAAAATGTAAACTATGTTTTGTCCCTTTTGATTAAGTGTAAAATTATCAAAGAACAACAACGAAAAAACATTTACGGTCGTACCACAAAAAAATTAAACACACTTTAAACCTGTGTTAAACAGTGTTTAACTCCTACACATGCCTTAAATGCGTGTTTATTATGAGCAACCACAAATCCTGATTTAAGTAGTGTCTAACCGTTGTCAAACAATTCTGTTGACACATTTCTAATCATTTTAGACGTTTATCTCTAAACACTGACAAGCTAAACAGGCCTCTAAAATTGGTTTTTAGTGGTAACACGGTTAGTTAACTGAACCACCGTTTAATACTGTTTATGAATAGGAGTCATTTTCGTCTTGTTGTTGTTACAGAATAGTTTAAAAAAATGCGTTGTTTATTAATTTTTTTCTATTTATTTGTGGCCTATTTGTTCATGGCCTACGTGTTCATAAACCACCATATGGGCACAGAAGAAAAAAACGTTATTTTTTAGGACGACAAAACGCTCTTTGAAACTGATGCACTTTTTTCAGCCGCCAATAAATTGCCACAGCAACTGCAACTATGCAAAACCCAATGTCACTAACAAAATTAAATAATATGCAGTTATAACAAGCATTGTAATAAAAACAATAAGCGCTTTTAAAAACGAGACGCAAATGACCCCAATTTCAAACGAGTTCTGTAACCAAATTAAATAACGGTCAAGTACGAGTAATGTAATGTTTTTTTTGGTTCCATATGAGGTTCTGCGGCTTGTCCATGTTTCGTATTTGTATGTGTGAGTAAAGGTTATTGGCACATGGCATGAGACATTGCAATTGTCAATGCAGTGTGATGACACAATTCAATGCGGGTGGTTTCGTCTATTACAGGTAAAATTTTGAATTTTGCTGCAATCACAATTTTATTTACCATAGTTGATACTAGCTGTGCCCCGCGGCTTCGCTCACGTAGCCTAAGTTCCTGCTTATAACATCTTCTTCTTCTTCTTCAGATTATAAACATATATAACATCAGCTATATGCCAGTCCCGTCAAAATCGGTCCAGCCGTTTCGGAGATTACCCGGAACAAACATACAGTCAGACAAAAAATTTAAAAATTGTGTTTTTGTTATACTGTATATACTTTCATATTCATTTAGTAAAAAGCTCTTATTTTGATATTACTAACAGACACTTCAATTTTGTTTATTTGTATGTATATGTATATAGATAGAAAAACGGTCTTGGGAGACCCTTAACTACACTGCTAATTTTATCACATAATATCTTTAAAATTCAATATTTTACAGGCACTTATAAAGTACCATTTTAATTTATATAAATTTAAGTCCTAAATCAAGATTTTAAAAATAATTTTGCTATACAATTTTATTAAAAAATTACAAAGAATTAAAGTAAAGACAGATTTTTTTTTTCAAATGTAATGTGGTCAGCTTCAATCTATAGGTACTCTATGTACCCAATGAAAAAAGAATAATTAAAAGTTTGACTACTGTACTATGATATATATACTATGCTTGTAGTTCACGGATTAAAAATGCAGTAAATGCCAAACTCGCTTTCTGGGTACAGCTAAATAACTAATGGTATTTTTATAAAATCCCTATTTTGCACGATTATACTTCGGTTGAAAACTATGATAATATAGTACATTTATACATACTATTTTTTTTATTTGATGAAATCAGGCGTTACTTTGCGGAAGTCCATTTTTAATAAGATTCGAAACGTCACGTCACTACCATACTGACAAAGTATATTGCAGTTCAGCATCGCGAGTAATTAACATTTTGTACTAACAAATTGAATAACTTTTTGAGTTCTTCGTGCCGGAGGTGGTTCACATTATCCCAACTAAGGGTTTTTAACTAATTAAAAAATACTAATTGTTGGTTTTACAGTCCATCGTTGCGAGCTCCAGAAAGATTTATATTTTATAACAAACTAACCCAGGTTTCGTTGTCTAGCGTCGCGCGTTACGTTTGGTTAAATTCAGTATAGATCGTACTTAGACCATTAGACATTCTTTATCGAAACTTTTGTTATGAATTGGTGGAATGGTCACGACAAACATGAATAAAAACACTTTTAACTCTTTATTTCTTACATTATTTTAAATTGCAAAGTTTCGAATGTCATTGTTTAGACGGGTTATTTTTTTTGTTTGAAAGGTTACTTGATTAAGGGACGATCTTTCAATAGCAGCTTTAACCTACTGATTGCTATTGAATCGATAAATTTAACTGATCCATTATCTGCTTGGTGTTTTTTCGGGTAATGGACCGTTAGCTAACTAAGGTTTATTTCTTTATAATGGCAACATTTTATTTACGGTCTGTCTTCACCACAGGCTAAGTACGGCTGTTATTCAGGGAATTATCTAACAGAGTGTTATCTGACTATTGAAAGATCGGGGCCCTATGTTCTTAACTTATTAGCTCTATGTTTCAACAAAATCTGTACAGGCATTTTGTTTATTAGCTATTTACATAAAGTGACGCATGCGTCTGCTTCAATGCGATTTTAGATTCTTCGGTTTTGGGATTTTTTGCGTAATACTTAAGCAGTTTACTCAACATTCTCGATTAAGAATGTATTAATAAATAAATAAAAAGCTTGTTACATAACAAGTCAATATACCTAACAAAAGCTACATCAAAAAACACGACTGCACCAGCCAGTATCACTCAGGATGTAAGGATTCTAACGATACCACATACATCCAAATCTGTCCAGGCATTTAGGGTTCGTGTATGTATGTCTGTGAGTTTCTTTAGTCCATTATAACTTTTAAATGCCGTAACAGATTTCGATATATGTATGGGGTATCGTTAGAATCCTTACATCATCCCCAAGTGACACGGGCAGTCGTGTTTTTATGTAGCTTTTGTTTTTATGTAATTTTATTAAAACTAATATTCGTTTGTAAATAAATATTATGTCATTACACCTTTTTTTATGAATATAATTATCCCAAATTTCATTTTCAAAGCGGGCAATTCTTATTATGCCGTACACAGGCCTCACTTTGACACTGGCGGGAGAACGTCAAACAGAGTTAAAAGCCATAATCTAAAGAAGAAAAGGACAATGTTCAAACATTACCTAACTAAAAGTCCGTCTAGTAATTTAAATAGGCATATATTTTGCGAACGTAAGAACCTTGTAAAACGAAAGTTGTTTTTTTAGTTAAAACATTCAAAATTACTGCGAAATACAAAATATATCAGATGGCCTCCTAAAAAAAGCCTAAATATAACAAAACATATAGAGTCATGCATGTTTATGCATGTATATAAAACTAAAGTGGTACCTGGACAGAAAAACGAACGTATGTCTTTAGATGATTAGAATCGCATAAATACTGTTTCTATTTTGAACTGATATGATAGAGATGGAAAACTCTGGCCATCTTCACAATTTATATCTCAACTTCTGCTTGTTAGTTCTTTTATTACTCTTTATTTTCAATTTTAAATTTTTTTCAGTTAAATGAAACCTAAGTTATCATGTTACATTTTGAGTTGTAAATTATAACGCTTTACTGAACAGGAGATGAGCAATATCGGCTTTAGTCGAGACCGATCTAACCTTGGGCAGTTTTGAAAGTGTTGATTGTTGAACCAAATGAAAGGAATGAAATAGCTGTACAACGTTAGTTTCAGTTATTATTTGTCAGGTTCTGCAAAATTTGAAAGCGGCTTCGTTAAAACAACATAAATCATACGGAACCCCAAAAAGTTACGAAAACAGTTACGCAATGAGACATAACGCCACATTGTGCGTTAAAAATTAAAAAATAATCTGTCAAATCGTACCCGCCAAAAATAAAACACTTCAGAATGTCACTGGCACTTTGGAAAACTTTTGACAGCTGTCACTCACGCTTTTTCTTTTTAATTTTTTACAAATAAATCAGAGAAATACGCCCGCTCTCTGGAAACGGTGGTAACGGACTGAGTCCAATCGCTTTTGCTTGGTGGTAGACAGTAAACTAAAGGTTGTGTTATGGTGGTTGTTGAAATCGCTGCGATTGGTTTCAATAGATTTATTGGACATGCAATTATTGGTTGACACCGGTGGCGATGCAATAAAACTTTGTTTTGACATATGTTCAGCGATCCTCATGTCAACTGTTTGTTGTTATGTAATTTTTGAGCTGTTCAAATGATATGAAATATATTTTATAGTGTTAACCGACACTAGCGGATGTTCACATAAATATATACATCACAAAAATTTCACTTCCAACAGGATTCGAACCTGCGTCTTTTGGCTTGCCGGGCCAAACGCCTTAACCACTAGGCTATGGGAGCAATCAATGTTGGCTACGAAATTCTTGCGATGTATATATTTATGTGTTCAAATGATATTTAAGAGCCAAAGATAAAGAAATAGATAAAAGTCTAAACTTATATTATTCTTTTGAAGTGATGCGGTAAAATACGAAGAAAATTAAATATAACATATAATTTTTAATAAATATTAAAATAAGGCGGGAAAAGATTATGCTGAACACAGAGATAATAGCGTCAACGCCGCAAAGGCATATTTTGCGCCACATTCTGCGGTCCATGGACCGCAACTATCCCAGTCTGTCCTTGAATGAAACGCGTAAGCGCCCAGAAATTAGAGACGCTTTCGACCTTTTGATCGCGAGAAAATTTCACCTTAGGCACGATTATTGTACTATTATATATTCTGTGCCTTAGACGCAATCTAGCACTACATGTTTTATTTGCTTGGTTAGACGACACAATTATGGTATTAGCGCTGCAGCGGACTTTAGCTTAAACATAAAAAATGGAACAAGACTTTGGTTTCACATAGCTCCTCTAGTACGTTACATAATATTACCTTGATGATGCTGAATAGATTAACCAAGCATAAAATCGTACACCACATTTCCACCAATCAGATCACGCCTTTACGCTAATTATACATTCACACACACACGTAAACCGGTGCAACTTGCTCGTGTGTGCGCACCAGAATGTATTGACCATACTAATGGACTAATGGTCTTGCTTATTTATATTTCATTCGACTTTTGGTGTCGACATACGTATAGCTTTATGAAATAGGCGCCGATATTTACAAAGGATCACAACTTGGCGATCACGTAGGTCCGTAATCCTAAGTTATTCATCATCTTCATCAGCCAGAAGACGTCAACTACTGAACATGGCCTATATTCAGCAGTGGACGTCAAATCATAATATGATCATTATATGATCATATTATGATTCAGGCAAAATGGCCTATTTAGCCCCGCTGGTTCAGAGGCGATTACAGGAAGAATGCAGTTTCGTCTGGATTCCCAGTTTAAAGTTATCAATATCGTAAAGGTACTAAGGCCTCAGTCTCATTACCGATATACTATGTATACCTAAGTCCATTTAAGATTCGTAAACAAAGTGAATAAAGTTGGTGTCGAGTGGACAGCGCAGTGACCTCCAACACACCAGCGCTGTCAGCTATTTTTGTTTACGAAACTAAAATGGACTTTGTGCTACGTTCCTACTTACCTATAAATCTGTTTTTAACACTTACTAGCTGTTTCACCCGCACGGAGTTATTGGATTTCATGAGTTTTATTTTTTTGCACGTAACCCTAATTATTTTTCAAAAATAAAAGTAGCCTAAGTTACTCCTTATAATATCAGCTATCTGCCAGTGAAAGTCCCGTCAAAATCGGTCCAGCCGTTTTGGAGATTACCCGGAACAAACAGACAGACAGAAAGCCAAAAATCTTAAAATTGTGTTTTTGTTATAGATACCGTATATACTTTCATATGCATTTGGTAAAAAGCTGATATTTAACATTACAAACAGACACTTCAATTTTATATATTTGTATGTATAGATTAGCTTCAATAACAAACAAACAATGTAATAAAATCTTAGAAGTACCTACATTTAAAACCTACTTCATCTATGAAATATATTTTATAGAGCGGATGTTCATACAAATATATACATCACAAAAATTTCGCAGTCAACATCGATTGCTCCCATAGCGGCGTCTGGCCCGGATAGCCAGAAGAAGCAGGTTCGAATCCTGTTGAAAGCGAAATTTTTGTGATGTATATATTTCTACATCATCTACGCCTACAATCTGAAACCTACATCTAAAACCTACATCTTTCATCACCTACATCTAAAATCCTACATCTTTTAACCTACATCTAACTGTCATATCACAATGAAACTTTCTATATGTGACAAAACTATAATTTGCTATCGTGGAGCTGATCTGATGTTGGAGCTAGGAAGTGGATAGTGGAATTGTTCAGAAGCTACAAGTATACCATTCTAGTTTGGGCTCATAAGATTCGTTTTGACGATTCCGATAGATTGCACTTGCTTTCGATGTTCTGATGATGGAGCCAGGAGGTGGAAGTGTGTTTTTAGTTAAACTACTTATATTTATTAATTCTCACGATTGCGAGGCGAGTGGACTACAAGCTTTAGGAAATACCTAGGGGTGCTAGAAGTACCCCTTAACGATAAAGGAAGGCACAATAAAACAAAACATTTTATAAAATTATTTATTTTTAAACATAAAAAAATATTGTATCAAGTGAATTATGTACAATTTGACTTCATGGTAGGTAACTTAATTTTATGGCAAAATAACATCTAATAATTAATTCGAGTCACAAAAAGAAAATTAAAAAAAGCAGAGGGAATAAATTACTACTTTATTCCCTTGGGAGTAAAGTACTTAACAAATTTATTCCCTCTGCGTTTTTGTTTTTCAAAGCAGCTCACAATGTTAGAATGACTTACTTTAATATTATGTTAAAAAAAAGAATAGGATATTATGTTGGCATATTGATACATATAATTATCCATTGTCAAATAGGTGGTGTATTATAAATGTAGTAATATTATTGTTTTGTTAATCTTTAACCTAATTCCAGTAAAACAAGCATAACTAAGTCACAATCTATTCAAACAGGCAGTCATTATTTTAGTTTTCGTAATTTATCAACTGTAAGGTGTGATTGTGAAGCAGTATCAGCAGTGGCTGCTGGTAATTGCAAGCAAGTTTTGTTTACGCTGTCATTAAATACAAATGTCTGCTGTCGTTCGTCATCTGTCAGTACCGCCGTCTCCTGTCAGTCTTGTCTGTCATAGGGCTGTATTTTTTGGCGTTTTCTTGTCGTTTCCGTCGGGCGGTCAGTCGGCGTTTTTCGTAGTTATTGTTGAAAGAATAACCCCTGAAAAACATTTAAAATGTAAAAGACTTGATGAAAGAGGATAGACGTGCGAGTAAGCACGCGAACTTCAAAACCGCCGAAGAATTTTGTCGATCTGTCAAACAAGAGACAATTTCACGTATGTCATAACAATGAGCCGAGAAACTTCGCACAGTTTTAAACCACGTTCTTAAAGCTAGTAATGCTTGCACATTACTGCTTGGCGGCGGACTACACGAGCAAAGCAGTGGTACCCATCCAGACGGACACTCCTACCGGACTAACTCTCCTGCGACCAGGCGTTTTTCTGAACTGACCTCTTATGTGCTACAAAAGGCGCATCGACTTGTGAATTATGAAAATAAGTGTCAGTTTTGACAGCTTTGACGCAAATAAAGAGTGAGGATTACTGGCAGATCGTTGCCCTGATGGTAAGTCGCTGTAAGGTTATGCATTCGAATAACCATTTATGTAAAGCAAGCGAAAGGTATTGCATTTTTAGGGTCGTTCTGCACGAAAAGAGATAACGTGTGTAGGGCTACCATAATCATAAAACGACCGGCCAAAAATTATGGCTAGCAAAAAAAATATTTAAAGTACCGCCTGAGTTTTGAGGCGGGAATGCAAATATGTACTGTGGGCGATTTTGTATAATTTTGTGACATCTGGTTTTTTAGTTTATTGTTAAGAAAACACAATAAACATCTCTCACCACCAATAAAATAAGACACTGCCATGCGTACATTTTGATTGTAAAAATGAAAGAATTTTGAAAAAAAAAAATATTTCCAACAGTCTCGTTGTTTAAAATGTTTTTAACACTTATATTTTTTTTGTTTATCGTTTTATTATGTATTTACTTTCCACTCGTGTACGATCACAAACACTTACTAGTTATAATAATATCCACCATTATTATAGTTTGTTAATTATAGCTTGATACTTGGGACAGCTGACAGCTGTCATTATAAGCATGAAGTTCCGTATTTTGTTTTTTTTCATATTTGAAAGAAATATATTTATTGTTTATTTGAGGCTCGCACAGTTCCAAGAACCTTCATAGACCTGTGTGAAGAAAAGGAAAAAAGTCTCAGATCGCCAACCAAGGATATCATTCGTGTTGGGATTTCTGTCTGTGTCGTTGGTTGTTTATCCGCCATTGTTGTTTACATTATTACACAAGTTAAAAAACATGGACCTTACTTACGTTCGTAATGTACAATGAAATGTGGACGTAATTGAATAATTGGTTGTTTTATTTACTATTTTTTAAATTACTACTAAGCACTGAAATACAATCGTTTTGAAAGAGCATGCCAATTTATTTCTCAGAAAATACAAATTGCAAAAATTGACCTAAGAATGACAAATAAAAATTCCATACAAAACTTGCCGATAAAATAAAGCCGGACATGCCCGGACAAACCTAGATTTTTGTCAACCCTACTTGCGTATGATATAATCATATTGTCAGATTACGAAATAAAAGGTTTTTTAAGAACTTTGATGGTAGCTACATTGGGGATTATCTGTGTAAGTATAGGTGCTGAAAACATTAGCCTCCTTCTGTGCGCAGTCGGGTAGAGATAATTAGATAACGCCTTACCTGACTTGTGAAAAGGTAGAGGTTGTAAAAGTGACCGATTTTTTAATTGTTGTGAAAATGTTCCATAGGTATCTATATAACTTAATAAAATTGAAATGTCTGTTTGTAATATAAAAATAACAGCTTTTTAATGCATATGAAAGCATAAGCACGTAAGATTGCTGTCAAAATTGAATAATACATGTAAAAAAAGAAATATTATAAAAAAATTTATAAATAATATTCACGTAGGTAGTTTACTAAATTAGGAATATAGTAATATTGAACTTGATTTGTACTTTTCTGATTCTTGTTATCCTATACATAGCTTAAATTAAAATATTTCTGTAAAATTACTTAATGTAGTTATGACCTAAATAAATTTACATTAAAATAAAATGACACAGCGCTTTTCTCATCTTTATGGGGCTTATGAGACTTAATACCTAATTTCTCAGGGTAACGCGCGAAGCAGTGCCGCGCAGGCCTTTGTGTTTCAAGTTCTGAGTGGCACTGCAATTATTATGGACTGGCGTTATGCTTACCATCAAGTAAACGATCCAAACGTTATCCAATAGTTTACAAAAAGGAAAATTAAACTAAAATATTAGCAAGAAAATGAAATTGACAAAGACTATTCTAAGATTATTCTAGGTATAATTTCAAAAAGATTAAAAAGAAGTTGGAACAGCGACAATTTTTTACAAAAAGCTTAATGTTTTAGGTATAATAAGTAGAGAGAGTAGTACTCGCTAAACTCGAATGCCTCTGAACTCTAAAGTAATCACAGTTTACGGAGACGGGAATGGTATTGGCGATTTTGCTTATGTAAAATAATCTTAATTGTCTTAAATAGTTTCACAACGGCGCGCAGTTATAAAATTAAAAATGAGAGCTCAAAACGCATTCGAATTTATCGATTTGCAAAGATTGACAGACGTGCGAGTAAGCGCGTGTTTGCAGCTCATAGCAAAGAGTAAAATAACTATACCAAAAGGAAAAGAGTCTACTCGTCTCTATGGCAATCCAAATACGCAAATTATACTTATAAGAAGGAAATAGAGGCAAGGGCGTCGCCCAGGTGGGGGGGGGGGGGGGGGGGGGGGGGGGGGCAGCTGCCCCCACCTAGAGATGAAAAAGAGATTAAAAAAATGTAGCCAACTGCAAAGCAACCAAAGTCCTAAGGCCGTGCTTGCTTTGCCGATAAATCCCGCATCTGTGGCGTCATAGTTTCCAAACTGATGTATCGATTTTGTTTTGCTATTTACAGGACTGCACAAAAAAGGGGTGTAGTGTTTTTAGTATCATGCATGTATGTATGTGGGTTTCTTTATTCCACCTTTAACTTTTAAATGCCTGAACAGATTTCGATGTATGTGGGGTATCGTTAGAATCCTTACATCATCACGAGTGGCTAGGGCAGTTGTGGTTTTTTTTGTTTTGTGTGTTGAATCGACTTGTTGTTTGAATGATGAATTAATTAATCGAGAGTGCTGTTGGCTGTGATTCAAAAGAATCTGTTCAGCCGTCTGAAGATCATCAGCTCTTTTTGTCCGGGTTTTTTAAATTATATCTTGTTGTAAATAAAGAAACTTGAATGTGAGAGCCACGCGTTTGCGTGTTATTAACCTTGTACTTGAAGCCCGTACGTCTACCATCTACTTTATACAAGATGTGTAAGGTCTGTATTTTTTAACTTGTCCAATAATGTAAACAAACTCGGCGGATACCAATCAGTGACATGATTCTGATTTCTATATGTGTGATTGGTTGGTAATCCACCTTTGTATATATTATTGGACAGAACTAGTATAAAATTCAGACCTTACGTACAGAAAGAAAGCATTAAAAGAAGGTTTAGTTAAAGTTTCCACCGCTTGAGGTGCCTGTGTCATCTTCTAAACTACTTATTGTATTGTAAAAACTACTTTTTGCCATTTATGTAGTTCCCGGCTTCATCTTTGTACAAGTCTTCGTTGATGCCGTAGTAGGCCGGTGCGTTGGGGCAGTCCACCTAGAAGAACAACACATTTTTTTTTATAATGCCGTCTAAAAACTTGTTACAGACATCCTAGCGTTTGACCACTGAGTATATATATATATCATCTGATGTTAGTAACGTTAATTGGGTCTAAAATCGTGATCGCCACTGGTCTTACAAGAAACTTGATACAGTTCATTGAGGGATATTATATAGTAGGTATACCCTGAATATCAAAAGTAATAGGAATGTTGACTCCATTTTTTTATGGTGTCAATCGATTCGTTTTCTCGTGAGAATCAAATGTCTATATCGAAAAAACTGGAAATCGGACGCAAGAAACGTCAAAACCTAGGTCAAAGTCGGGCTTATCTACTGAGCGCTAAAACGCCCCATACGAACTGTACAGAATATTTGACGTCACAAGTTCTACGCGAGCCGTAACTCTGTACTAAAAACATGCATTTTGCTGATTTGGTCGTGAAAATCTGCGTGAAAAAAAATAAGTTGTTATACATTTTTTATTCATTAAAAGGTAAAAAATCTGATGGTATCATTTAAGTTACTAATAGATGATAAAAAAAAATGTTGAATTTGGGAAACTTTTAGATGCAGTATCTTTGTCGAAATTATGTTCTTTTTTATTTTATTTTTATTCTGTTAGGTATTGTGATTTTCTTAAACAGATGACAGAGATTATGTATTCTGAGTTTCATGCAACATCCCAATTCATGATCATCATCATCAGCCGGAAAACGTCCACTGCTGGACATCAGCCTCCACCATGAAAGAGGGATTTAGGCATAATATAACACGCTTGGCAGACGTCACCATGATAGCAGTAGATTATGATATACCGGGGAGAACGCTGCTGCACATTCCATAGATATTCCCTTACCCGGCTCTTACGGCACCCACTGGAAGAGATGGGGTGGTAATATTCTTAGCTGAGTCACAAATTTGGATATATTACCTTGTAGAAATAATCGCAGACCCTGGTCCTCTGGTTGAAGACGGTCCCTGGAGCGCAGATGAAGGAATACTTCTCATTCCCACCGATGCTGGGCACGCACCAATGCCACACCTGTAACGATCAAGGCATTGAGTTTATATAAATGAACGTGAAAGCAAAGTTCTAAACTTCCATGGTTATTCACTACTTTATCGACGCTGTATCATGCAAGCATCATGTTCACGGCAGTATTCCCGTGAACATGATGCTTGCACAGCGTCGAAATATCGGGAGCTCACCAGCTTATAATAATTTTGAGGGATGAGCGTGGAGGCGTGCTTGTCGCATCCCTTGCCGGTCCGGTTAGCACATGTATCACTAATACTGACGCGTGTGCTTTCAGAACTGCAACTCCACTTGAAGCTAAACTGGTGGTAGGACTCCCACAGTAGTCCGTCTGGTTCGCTACCACCCTCCTGTTTGAGCGTGTCGCCAAATGTCGGTTTATGTTTTTCGTTGAACCGATGTGTTCCGACACAAGGGCAGGAGTGCCAGTTCTTCCCTGCAGCGTGTTCTGGTCCACCATCCTGGGACCCCGCAGGTTTGAAAATACAGTTTCAGTATGTAATCGTGACGGATGTGCACGGGAGCCAGGGAGACCCGGTGAAACGGCTGTCCGCTGGCCGCCCGCTGGACAGTAGGGGACCCGAACCCAGGGATCACTTGTTAACCTCCGCCCCGGGAGGCTGTCCCGCCATCCGGTGTAAAATCCTGTGGAGTCATTGTCGTGCCGGAGTAGGAGACCGGAGTGGATCCCGACAATGCCTTCCAGGGGGGACCGGGGGCCCTTCCGTCTCCCGTGCCCATCATTCACTCAATTGTCTACTCGAGGCTGACTATACTCAATCCTGCACTTTGTCATGGGATGTAGTGCCATTACATGCTGTACTCCTTCCACTCTATTCAATCCTCCATGGCCATGTTAAAATCAAAGAAGAGCGTTTCTTCAGCGGCCACCGATTCCACTTTTCAAGTGGATTTCTGTAACATTCGGGGTCTGCATGCGAATCTTAACGAGGTTCATTTTCATCTCGAATCTAATAAACCTGCGTTGCTCTTCCTGACGGAGACTCAAATATCAAATCCAGCCGAGACCTCTTACCTTTTATACCCTGGCTACAATCTCGAGCATACTTTTATGCGTCGCGCCGGGGTATGTGTATATGTCCGGGAAGATATTTGCTGTCGCCGTCTCTCTGGCCTCGAAGATCGTGACCTGTCGACTTTGTGGATTCGCACAGACTTTGGAGGTAAAACCCGAGTCTATGCGTGCCTCTACAGGTCACATAGCGGGGATGCGGAGGCAACTCGGTTATTTGAGCACATCGCGAAGGGAGCTGACAAAGTATCGGAGCAATTTGCATCCGCTGAATTGGTCGTGCTTGGGGACTGCAATGCTCACCATATAGAGTGGCTGGGTTCCAGGACCACCAACCATGCGGGGCGCGTTGCTAATGATCTTGCCTTAGCCCACGGTCTCACTCAACTAATCACAGGTCATACAAGAATCCCTGATGTTGAGAGCCACGATCCCTCTTTGCTGGACCTTTTTATGACCTCACACCCTGAACAATACAAGGTATCGGTCGAGGTGCCCCTTGGACGTTCCGATCACTGCCTTGTGCGCACGACAGCGCCAAACGTAGATCATGCTCGCGTCGTACCTATTGGTAAGCGGAAAGTTTGGCACTATCGGTCTGCAGACTGGGACGGATTGCGTGAATTTTATGCATCCTACCCATGGGGTCAGCTTTGCTTCTCTACAGACAATGTTGACAATGTTGCAGATTCCGTCACGGATGTCGTGCTGCAGGGAATGGAATGCTTTATTCCAAGTACTGTTGTACGTGTCGGTGGGCGGAGTAGTCCATGGTTTAGCAAACCCTGTGCGGATGCCTCTCGCATGAAACTCGCCGCCTATAAATCATGGACTGAAGCACTTGCATGTCACGACCCGGACGCCGTTGTCTTGAAGAAAAAGCTGAATGCTATATCCAGGTCTAGCAAGAAGGTTATTGCAGAGGCTAGAGCAGCCCACATCAGCAGAATTGGCGACAGATTAGCGGGATTCCCATCTGGGAGTCGTGCTTTTTGGTCACTTGCCAAGGCTGCTGAAGGCAATTTTTCTCAGTCTTCTCTACCTGCCCTACGAAGGCCGGATGACACCTTGGCTCACAGTGCGAAAGAGAAAGCCGACTTGCTTGGTTCTCTCTTTGCCTCAAACTCGACACTCGACGATGGGGGCGCCACACCGCCGACAATCCTGCAGTGTGCGAGTTCCATGCCAGAAGTACGTTTCTCTCAGAGAGCGGTACGGAAGGAACTCATGTCCCTTGACGTGCGAAAATCATCTGGGCCTGATGGCATCCCGGCCATCGTTCTAAAATCCTGTGCTCCCGAGTTGACTCCGATCTTAACGCGTCTTTTCCTTCTTTCTTACTCTACTAGATGTGTGCCCTCTTCATGGAAGATCGCCCTTGTCCATCCGATCCCTAAGAAAGGAGATCGATCTGATCCGTCTAACTACAGGCCTATCGCAATTACCTCTCTACTCTGCAAGGTGATGGAACGTGTGGTTAACGCACAGCTCCTGGGATACCTAGAAGAGCACCAGCTTCTCAGCGATCGTCAGTACGGTTTTCGGCACAGACGATCAGCTAGTGATCTTCTAGTATATCTTACTCACCGCTGGGCTGAAGCCGTGGAGAGTAGAGGGGAAGCACTTGCAGTTGGTTTGGATATTGCCAAGGCCTTTGATCGGGTATGGCACAGGGCGCTCTTATCCAAGCTACCATCTTACGGCCTTCCTGAGGGATTATGCGCATGGGTCGCCAGTTTCTTATCTGATCGGAGTATTAAGGTCGTTGTTGACGGTTCTTGCTCCGACAGTAAGCCTATCAACGCTGGCGTCCCACAAGGTTCTGTCTTATCACCGACGTTATTCATTCTGCACATTAATGATATGCTACAGACCAGTAGTATGCATTGCTATGCAGACGATAGCACCGGTGATGCACAGTATACCGGTCGAGCAAATACTCCTCGTGCCGAAGTTGAAGAGAGTAGGAACAAACTGGTGTCTGAAGTTGAGGCCTCTCTTGACCAGGTCTCAGACTGGGGCGAACGGAATCTGGTCCAGTTCAACCCGACGAAGACACAGGTTTGCGCGTTTACCGCTAAAAAAGCTCCTTTTGTTGTGGTTCCGCATTTTCAGAACACTCCTCTCCAGGTTTCTGAGAGCATCGGGATCTTGGGCGTCGACATTTCTTCAAATGTTCAGTTCCGCGGTCATATTGCAAGTAAGGCCAAGTTTGCGTCAAAGAAGCTTGGTGTGCTCAATAAAGCGAAGCGGTACTTTACTTCGAGCCAAAGACTTTTGCTTTATAAAGCGCAAGTCCGTCCTCACGTAGAGTACTGCTCCCATCTCTGGAATGGAGCACCCAAGTATCAACTTGACCCACTTGATGCACTACAGCGTAGAGCTGTTAGAATTGTCGACGACCCCAAGCTCACCGAACACCTTGAGCCACTAAGTTTGCGTAGAGACGTCGCGTCTCTATGTATCTTTTATCGCATATATCACGGGGAGTGTTCTGAAGAGCTTTTTGACCTGATGCCGGCGTCACGTTTTTATCACCGAACTAGCCGCCAACGGTTGAAAGCTCATTCACATCTAATTGAAACGTGGAAATCCCACACGGTGCGATTCTCACGATCTTTTCTACCGAGGACATGCAGATTATGGAACGAGCTCCCACCTGCGGTTTTTCCGACAAGATACAATATGGGGCTCTTCAAAAGAAGGATGAACAGAGTCTTCAAAGGTCGGCAACGTATCTGTAATACCCCGAGTGTTGCAGATATCCATAGGCGACGGTAGCTGCTTACCATCAGGCGGGCCGTCTGCTTGCTTGCCACCTATGGCATAAAAAAAAAAAAAAAAAAAAAAAAATCACGGTAAATATCCCGTTACAATGTATAAAGTAAACGTGAAAGGCAGCGTTTGACCACTTTATCGGTGATGATGTAATCGGAGGTGATGAATTAGGGCTGGTTTTCTAGTGATCTGCTGAAACAGATTTAACTACGTCCCGAGGCGTTGTCGCGCTCGCGCTCCACACAAGCGCATTATTACCTACTAGTTTCCACCTGCGGCTTGGCTCGCGTTGTATATATCTTTATAGCCTACTAGCTTCCGCTCGCGGTTTCACCCGCGTTCCCACAGGAACCGTTTTTCCGGGATAAAAGTAGCCTATGTTACTCTCCGGTCCATAAATATCTATATCTATGCCAAAAATCACGTCGATCCGTTGCTCCGTTACTACGTGAAAAAAGAACAAACTAACACACTTTCGCATTTATAATATTAGTAGAGTCCGCGCCACGAAAGAAGTCTCGTAGACGGGGCGCTGTAGTAGCTCAGAAGTATGAGGCCAACGATATTGCCGATTTTCTCTTCCACGTATTTATTCAAAAGCAGAAAGCTTTTGTATATTTAGCTAGTATCAAGTGTTAAAGATTTAATTATGAATGAAGGCGAAGTAGGCAACTTTAGTTCCTCTTTATTCCGCGGGACCTCAGTCGTGGCGCGGACTCTAGGATTTATCAAAAGACTTGTTATGTTGATAGGGCTGAGTAGTATTTTCTTAGCTTTTCACTGTAATTCCTTTTTGATTGTATAATAGCTTCAGGCGTTGTCTGTTAACCGAAGTCGCACACAACTAATAAACTCCTTCCACAGTAACATAAACACTGATAGGTATACATACTGAATACATATTATATTATGTTATATTAAAATACTCGTGGATGACTAGTAGAAAATAAACAGTGTTTTAAACTTTAACGTTTATTCGCTAATTCGTACATATATAACCAGTGGTTATAGGAACAGTACTTTCTCGATAGATGCGTAATCCGAGTCACCATGTTTCAAATCTTGGCTCAGCCTGCACCAATGACTTATATCAAGTTATGTGCTGATTATTTACACTCGCTCTAAAACGGTGATGGTTTTTATTCTATTTGATAACGAGATGAGCTGGTGGTTTGCCTGATGGTAAGCATAACGCCTGCCCATAACAATTGCAGTGCCACTCAGAACTTGGAAACACAAAGGCGCGGCACTGCAGTGCGCTCGTTACCCTGAGACATTAAGAAGCCCATTAATTTCACTGGCTACTCGACTACACGGTAAAGCTTACACATTACTGCTTGCGGCAGACTTCACGAGCGAAGCGGTGCCGGTGGTATAAACTCAGGCAGAGTCGCACAAGAGTTAGTCCTTTTTTTTTTTTTTTTTTTTTTTTTTTTTGCCTGGAGGAAATGTGTTTACGCACACCCCCGCCCGAGGTGCAATGGACGGGGGTAGTGTGGGGCTCCAGCCGGCTTCCACTACCGGCCCATACCCACTAAAACCTCCGGGGACGAAAACATGCACAGCACCTTATGCTGGGCCACGGGGAGCAAGCATTCTTCCGTGACCCGAGCAGCACTAATCCTCTATGGACCTCTGCACAGAGAGCTTCAGCTCTCATCCACCGAGTAATGACGAAGGCCGTCATTGAACCACACAGGCTCGCACTCCGTGTGGGCGACGGAAAACCCATACCCGCCGCCCGGAGGCTACAAGAGTTAGTCCTACCCTAGTGGTAATCATGAAACAAAAAGAAAAAACCTTACAAATAAAAAACTGCAACGTCGCCTTCTGCAGGTAGGGTGCCCAAAAAGCTGGGGACATTACCTCATCTTATATTGAAAAGCTAATTCTTTATGGCATGTGGTGGAAGGCCTATAAATATGCTAGTGATCGTTATGCCACTGATGGTAACTCACTTGACACCGCGTCTCCGGGTCGGCGTAGTATCCAGGGATCTTGTCGTCGCAAGAGAACGACAGTCCGAGCGGCACCTCGGTGTACACTGGGTAGTCCTGGTCGGGGATGTAGCTCTCTAATTGCTGGAAGAAGAAGAATAGATTGTTAAAACATCAGCGGCAAGTTTAAGTGGCAATGGGCAGGCCACATCGCTCGCAGAACTGATAACCGATAGGGAAGAAAGGTTCTCGAAAACGCAGTGGTTGTCAAACTATTTTTTTTTTTAGTAGAGATCGAAGAAATTTCTCCCGTGTGTCTCTTTCACTCCCTCGAATACCACAGTTAGCAATCGGACTAAACTTCCATCAAGAACCACATTAGACGGTACGATATGCGTCGTGGCTTTTTCCTTGGTTGGCGCGTGGTCCGTGATTGATGCATATATCCATCAATCATTACCGTGTAATGGCAGCTTGTCATATACGACGTTGATGGATTGTAAATTTTAATTATTCTCTCATTATCATGATCCAAATCATCGATATTAATTATACAATTACGCGACAATTAGGTACATCTTGTTATACAATTATACTGTCAAATTATAATTACATAATTATAATTGAACACTATTTGACGTGTCATTGTTTCGTGACATTTATAGCGTTATAATTGTGGATTAAAATTAACATTTCAATTTTTAATTAGTTATACCTTTTTTAATGACGACTTTGTGGTGTTTAAATCTGATTACTGGAAGGGTCTAATCCATTACGAATTATATTTCTTTTTTTGAATTGGTAGTACCTATGCTTTCCCGAAAGGGGGTCAATCTAATCTTGGAGGTCAAAAACATTTGTTTTACCAGTTTTTCAAATCCAGTATAACAGCTGATTCACTAGAACTATGACAACTTTGTTAAATGATGATGTTGATTAGACTTAGAAACAATTCCAGAAAATGCCGCGCTCTTCACTTATGAATGGGAAGTGAATTTAATTTTTTGTGTTGAAATTTTGAATGACGTATTTCTAAGGGAAGTTCTCACAGCTGGCCCTCAATCACTCCCTTTCCGACATAACATACCAATTCAAACTCAGCCTGTATAGCTTTGGAGAGCATCATAAGAACTTGACAAAAAAAATATGGGGCCACCTCGGGGTCTAACTTAAGGGTAGCCGCACATTGGACCAGTGAACGGGGAAACTAGACGCAGCCACCGAATGTGACTACCAGTGGCTGGGTGCGGCTTCCAATAGCATCCACGTTCCACTAGAAGCCACAAAAGAGAGAGAACAGAGAACGCTCGAGGGCTATTTGACGGCCTATAAGCGCACAACCGCCCCTTATTCTTCTTTTAATTCTCTCTCTATGTGCGGGCGGGAGAAGCCAGCGTTTGTCGCTGAGTGTGCGCGGCAGGCGCGCCACAAACGCGGCCACCGACTCAGCTTTAGAGCTGTAAGAAACCGTATGTATTCGTTACCGAGTAACGAGTACTTCGCCAGATTCGAAGTAACGAATCGTTACTTACAAATTCAATTCGTTACTCGTATGTTTCGTATGATGTCAGTTTGATTCATTATTCGTACGAATACAACGCATGATGCGTGAACTGAAACGGTTTGTCCAGCGATAGAATGAATGCGAGTGAGAAATAAGCATCGTGGCTTCATTGAGAAATAAGCATTGTTCATATTTTTATCCAACTTCAAAACATGGACCAGAAGGGTTCTCAATTCGCCCGTTTTTTTTTGTGGCGATGTTACTCTTTATCTCCGCCATTTGTCGACCGATTTGAATTGAATGATTGTTTTTTTCATGAGTAGTGTTCCATAAACTTTATGTAGGAATACCATCTCTAAGGGTGAAATAATTAGTGATAATATTCCATATTTCACGACATTTTCGCAAGTCGGTTCCCGCTTTTTCCTAAAACATTTTTTTATATAATATTATGAACCAGGGATGGCTTTCCATAAAATACCTACTGCTATTTTCAAATATTTGATTTCATTATTTTATCAAGGATTTTTTATGGTGTTACTTTATGCCAATAATGTCATTCACTATACATATCTAAATACACGACGATAGTACTTAATACGAACGAAATCATACCAATGAATACAATGATACCAACTAACAGGACAGGACAGGACTCGATGCGATGTTTCATGCTAGTACTCGATTGTATCAAAAGTAACGAGAAAAGTAACGATACGAAAGTAACGAGTACTGATGATTTTAGTAACGAATACATACGAGTACTCGATTTTTCGTTACTTTTACAGCTCTACTCAGCTTATGGCCCAGTCACACGGCCACTCAAACACTCTGCGCCGATGCCATCCTACTAATATTATAAATGCGGAAGTTTGTGTGTGTATGTTTGTTACCAAGTATCTCCGTAACTGCTAAACCGATTTTGATGAAATTTGGATTGTATATAGTTTAGGTTCTGCAATATTGCAGGCTATAAAGATAAATAGCACTCGGGCGAAGCCGTGTGCGAAAACCGGAAGCTAGTATAAAATGTATGAACAATCTGGTCCGCATTGCAGCTTATGATCGCGTTACTTGCCGCGTTCGGTGGCCCAGGATGCGGCTTCACTTACATATTATATTAACGACATCGTATCGTGACGATTATGTCGTTATCATTTTTGGGAGTAGACCGTATTTTCTAGGCAAGCGTGTGTAGCCCGCAACGTCGTTTAAAATCAATGGTGAGTTTGCGGTCAAACGCAAACTATCAAGTGTACCAAAACTTTGACTTACGGCTAGAGATCTATCAAGGATGTAAAGGAATACAGCTAGGACACCGATGGAACACAGCGGCACGCCGCATAATCGTCTGTCTTGAGTCATCTTGCTAGTGGAATCCTAATTCGTTGAGCAACGTTCAGATCTGTAACAAAAGAGAAAAAAATTGATTGCTTCTACATAAACGCTTTCACTCACACCCCTGCACGTAGGATTCTCTGTGTCGCAGGTGGCGTGGACACATACACATAGACAACTCAAACATCAAATCAAAACACACTTTGCTCAACAGTCAACACACAAAGTTTGCTTAGGCCTTGGTTCGAACTACTATGGACTGGAACATAGGTATCGTTCTGAACAATATACCTTTTGTTGCATTTAATTTTAAATTATACTAGCTGCTGCCCGCGGTTTTACCTGCAGGGAGATATTGGATTTCATGGGTTTTATTTTTTTGCGTGGAACCCTAATTCTTTTTCTCAAATAAAAGTAGCCTAAGTTACTCCTTCTATACAACAGCTATCTGTTACAACAGCTATCTGCCAGTGAAAGCCCCGTCAAAATTGGCCCCGCCGTTACAGCGATTACCTGGAACAAACAGACAGACAGAGGGTTCCGCGCAAAAAATAAAACCCATGAAATCCAACATCTCCACCGGTGAAACCGCGCAGTTAGTTAACGCACAGTTAGTTAACCGCAGTAGTTAGTTAATATTATAAATACGAAAGTTTTTGAGGATACCTATATGAAGGTTTGTTACCGTTTCATCCAAAAACTACAATTTATAACGATATACATACGACGCTAAGCCGCGGGCGGAAGCTAGTATATTATATTGCAATAGTATTTATTAATCTCCTCGGGTCCACTGAGAACTCACTGAAAAACAGTCAAACTTTAATTACAGCAAACAAAGGAACTGCACTTAATAAAAAGTACAATCACAATTGCAATTCAAGTGTAATTAACTCAGACTTGTAGACTTATGCAAATATTGACGTGTGAATACTGTACCTATATTGATATGTCCGATATTGATTGATGTTGTAATTTGGTGTTATTTCAAACAAGCCGATTGGTAAATAATTAGCCTAATATGTCTTGTGACAAAATCATGAGACGCTGCGCTATTCAGCTAAGCAAAATGTCCGTTTTTGTCATCTTTTTTTGTTTTATACCTAATATTTGAAAACGAGACGAGCCGACCCACAACATTTGCAGTGCCACTCAGAACTTTGAAAAACAAAAGCCTACGTGGCTTTGCAGTGTGCGCGTTACCCTGAGTCATTAGGTATAGTCTCAAAAATCTTGACTACTCTGCTCATCAAACTGGAACACACATTACTGCTTGGCGGCAAACTTCACGAGCAAAGTGGTACCAGCTAGTAAAATCTGAAAAATTTCTGTCTGGTCCTGCCGTGCTTGGATTCCAGACATTTTTCCACTCATGTCGGACGAGTTGTGGGCTGTCCAGTTCCATTTGAAGCTGGTGGTTTTATTTCCAACCAAATTACAGATATAACTATAATACTGCAATCCAAATAAATGTAAAACAACTTATTACAAGTTTCCCACGCTCGGCGCTCGTAGGAAACAGTCGGCAATGCATGACACTTTTTTAGCCACTTCCACGTTCGTCTATGTTTTTGTACGTCTAAGATCAGTTCTTGGTTGATGTAAGCCTTTGGTTTAATCAGTGTTGATTGTGGAAGTGTAAATCTTTACCTCGGCATTGCAATTCAATGGGGCATTGCCGCTTTACGCAACGCCGGGTGATGTTGTGTTGTCCGGAAATAAATGTATTTTGTTTCTTTCTATTTTCTATACATCACTTTCGCACCACCGCTTATTTACCGCGGCACTGAGCACGCAGTGGTTGTGAAAAAATTTTTTTTAATAAAGGTCGTAGAATTTTAGATAGAAGCTCGTGCCGTGCTCAGACTAGATTTCCATCTAGCCCCAACTACAACCACAATAGACGATACGATATGCGTGAAGCGGGCATCGTGGTTTTTCCATGGTTTTCTCGTGGTCCGCGATTGATGCTTATCCATCAGTCATGAATTAGGTGTGAAGGCTGCTTACTACCAACTAAGCGTAAAATGTATCGTTGTATCGGCTACACACGATGAGGTGGAACTTTGGATTTTGAACGTTTGGATATCCAATATTCCTATCACTCCGCGTAGGTAATCCATGTGAGATTCCCCACACACGGGCGGTTTTCGGAATGTTGCATTTGACCTGGAATGTTGTGGATTGGAGCGCTCATGTATGGAGGCTTGTGGTAGTCAAACGCTACGCTACGCTTGACAATGTTATTAGACTAATTCAGAATCTTTTAGATTGAACATAAAATTGTCATACGCTGAGAAAATTAACACAATTAAATTTAAAGTACCACTTACTTTCGTAAACATAATTATAATTAAATTTGTACGAGGACCCATCCACTCGTTGTTTTTGCAATGCCACATTAAAATTGTAATTTCGCCGTGAGTTCTTTTGCGCAATTGCAATTTGCTTATAATTGTTCTTAGGATTGAAATTGTTCATTTACCTTGCTTCATTGGTGCATCATAATTTACCATCCGTAATGTAAAAAATGATAACTGGTAGAGATCGCTTTTAGCCATAAGTCCACCCTTTGAACTTTAGGACTATAGGTTATAAGTTTATATTTCTATAAATATAAATATATATTTCTAGAATTTTTTTAGTATTTTTATTAGTAGCTTTATCCTTACTACTATCCTATATACTAATATTGTATGGATGTATAATGTATATATATATTCCTTACTCTTTCACGCAAAAACTACTGAACGGATTTTGATGAAACTTTACAGTAATATAGCTCACACATCAGAATAACACAGACAACAATAATTTATAAGGATATATACAACGCGAGCGAAGCTGCGGGCGGAAACTAGTAATATTATAAAAAAGATAATATAAAGATTGGCCGCGTGCATCGAGATACTAGCCTCAAGAGGTGCAGTGACGTTTGGTTTGCACGAAACAAATTCCCCCATTTTTACCCACGACGGAACGGAGACGGTATATGCGTTTAGGGTGAGAGGTTGTTTGTTTGTTAGTGTGTGCACACTTGAATGTTCCCATTTATCTCCAGAACGGTTTGACCGATTTAGATTTGGTTTTCTGCATAGGGTTTGTGACACATTGGCGATGGTTCTTAGATATATGTTATGGCATAAACTCGCCAGGGGGCGCTGTAAATAATGTTTTCGCTAATATGAATGTTCCCGTTTATCTTCAGAACGGTTTGACCGATTTAAATACGGTTTTCTGTAAAGGGTTTGTGATTCATCGGCGATGGTTCTTAGATACGAGTTATGGCATAAACTCGCCAAGGGGCGCTGTAAAAAATTTTAACAACCTGACACTTTGAGTTTTGAATTTTAAAACGATTGTTTAGAAGTAGGTGAACTCGGGTCATAGACAGTAAAGAAGATTTTCTCTAAAAAGTTAAAATAAAAACAAAATTAAAAATTTTGAAAAAAACCCACGACGGATGTAATCAAAAAAGAATTAAATAATTTTCTTGCAAAACCCCCGACTAAAAGGGAAAGTAACGAAAGATAAGTAGGCGCAGACACTAACGATAAATCAAAGATTAAGAGTAGGCCATACCATCAGAAAAATAAATTCCCAAGAGATCTGCCTAATTAGGAAAATTGCGAATTCACACAAAAAGATTACAGATAAAAAAATGCTACACAGTATTGCATACCAACCTAAAGGTTTACTAAACAACGTGGGAAAATGATACCATCTCCCACTCGTCTGAAAACAATCTGGTTACATATTTTTGTCAAGGTGACTCTAACGTACTCACGCTAAATTTTATGAACGGTCTGAGTACGCACGATATTTACCCGCAATTTAAAAAAAAACACAAATCACGCTAGCATAGTAAAAACTGAAAAGAAATTATACACTATGTCACAACCATAATTAAAACGAACTAGCTGTGCCCCACGACTTCGCCTACGTAGCCTAAGTTACTTTTTATATAATATCAGCTATCTGCCAGTGAAAGTTCCGCCGAACCCGGTCCAGCCGATTCGGAGATTAGCCGAAACAAAAAGACAGACGAAAATTGTTTTTTTTTTGTTATAAGTACAATGTATTCTTTAATATTCATTACTTCTGTGAACTTCATACTCTTTGACTAGTTTGTGCGTAACTTGCTTTTTTTTGTTTTTTTTTGTTTTTTTTTTTACCTACCTACAATCTACATACTACTTTTTTATTTGTGATAAAATTCGCCTGCATGCTCAAAGGCAAACATTTAGCTTAGTTAATAAGTTAATTCTCTTATAAGTGAACTATGTATGTTCTTTAGAGAAATAAAGAATCTTAAACCAGAATATGAATGTATTTAGTAAGAAGCTGTTATTTTGACATTAAAAACAGTCTCTTCAATTTATGAGTATAATGTATTATGTATATTATTGAATCAAACGACACTTCACATACACATTGAGGGTTAGTTGCATACAAATTTTCAAATTTAATTTTCACTCGAAGAAACATTTTCAATTTTTTTTCACGAAGGCGCGGGGCCCCCTATGCAGTTGCCTACTTTGCCTTATGGACAATCCGGCCCTGACTGTAACGACATTAAGGCTAATTTCTCAACTGTGTAAGGAAATAGACTTCAAACCACAGGTCGATGTGTGTCAGGTAGATCACACGTATCAGGTAGCATAAACCAATGGTTTACATTGATTCTAGTGAAATCTGTATACTCTAAAGACAGAGAAACATTTGTTTTATAGAACTTCACAATGGAGTCTCAAAAAAGAGAGAGAGAGTAGAAGGTACACCTTACTTGAGGGATCATACTTGGAAGACCATACTTGACGTGCTAAAGAGTAACGTGAGCTCACCTCACCCGTCTAAACCACCCAGCGGATACTCGCAGAAGATTTAGTCCTGCCACCTGCGGCGCAAGTAGGGAAGTCCGAACGATAAATTTAACGAATCCAAAAAACTGATAAATTTATCGAATGATGCGAATACCGAAGTCTGATCCTAAAATATTGTAGTAGCTTTCTCTTTGGATTCTACCTAGCTATTCGATAACTTTTTTCGATTGTATCAAACCTTGATAAATGATATAAAAAATTGATAAAACCCATTTTATCGATATGAACTGTCAATTTTATCGATCGAAAAGATCCGTACTTGTGCTGCAGGTGTTTCCTGAAGCTCTTTCCCAAGTCTAGGTTCGGAAACAACTGTTTTTTTTTAATAAATAAGCAAAGCATATTCTAATCGAGTAGTTCCGACCACAGATTCACAAAAATTCTGAATCATCCTCACTTGTTAAGCGCGCTAAGATAAAAGATAAGCTATTTAATTTGTTCATTAGAGCACAAAGGTTAGCCGCGTCATTGTCGGCGAGCGTTGTCCTTTCTGTTGACCTTTTGAAAAATGGATTCACACTTTTTTATGTCATTACGTATGCATTATGGGTCATCACATGGCCATTAATTACACTGAATACGTTGCTCATCAAATCGGAACACAGTAAGGCATTCACACATCTGCTTGGTGGTAGACTTTACACGATCAAAGCGGTGGTAATCCCAGACACTCGCAGAAGAGAATTTGGTGATGAAATTGAATATGAAAATGGATAATCCATTTTCGTGTATTTCAAAAAAACTATGGGTTATATTCAGGGACAAAAACGTAAAACAATCTAAGAACAATCTTAGCAAAGTAAGAAGCGCTTAGCTTCTCAGTCAAATTCGTATTCAGAAACAAAGTTCGTGTATGGCCTAAGCTATGACTGTACTCTGTTATTTATGGCTATTAAGTTTTTAATTTTTCACCAGTACGTTTACCGGTTTTATCACTCAAATAAATAAAACTGAAGCGTCTGTTTGTAATATCAAAATAACAGCTTTTTACTAAACGCATATGAAAATATACCTATAACACAAACACAATTTTTAAAATCTTTGTCTGTCTGTTTGTTCCGGGTAATCTCCGAAAGGGATTTTGACGGGACTTTCACTGGCAGATATCTGCTGTTATAAGGAGTAACATAGGCTACTTTTATTTTAGAAAAAGAATTAGGGTTCCGCATAAAAACCCATTAAATGCGCGGGTAAAACCGTGGGCAGCAGCTAGTTATGGTATAAATCAAATTTGATATTATAATAATGAATCATCTTAATTTTCAAATTTGATATTTCAACGTGTGGTTACTTGGTACGGATTACTTGGAAGTGGTTATTTAAACTAATGCTATCTATATCTATACAAATAAATAAAATTGAAGTGTCTGTTTGTAATATCAAAATAACAGCTTTTTACCAAATACATATGAAAGTATATATATGTAAGGTATCTATAACAAAAAACTATTTTTTAAATTTTTGTCTGTCTGTCTGTCTGTTTGTTCCGGGTAATCTCCGAAACGGCTGGACCGATTTTGACGGGACTTTCGCTGACAGATAACTGATGTTATAAGGAGTAGCTTGGGTACTTTTATTTTAGAAAAAGAATTAGGGTTCCGCGCAAATAAATGAACACCATGAAAGATCTCTGCTCGGGTGAAACCGCGGGCAGCAGTTAGTTATGAAATAACATTCAGAACATAACACGTAGACCTATCATTCGGACTGCTTCAATATATATTTCATTAGGTAGATAGTGCCCTGGTGTGGCGTGACTATTTCTTCCTCGAACGTAACTTCCTGTTTTCAATTTTAAAACGCAAATACTGGTTATATTTGAGTTTTAATACACCAGTATTTTGTTCAGTAGTTTAGACCTTTATTCGTGTTATTGAAAAAGTTCTAGATTTTATGTTTCAATTACTTTGACATAGGGGCGTATTTACTATAGGGTCAAAAGGGCCATGGCCCGGGGCGGCAGGCTGCGAGGGGCGGTGCAAGCAGAAGAAATTTAAAAAAGCCAAATTAACTAAGGCTCTATTAATAAACAGTTTTAAACAGTTGAATAATTAGTTCAACTGTGTTTTGTGTCTTTCGATTCAGATTAAAATTGTCAAAGAGCAAAAAAGAAAAAACTATGTTTAACTAAACCCCCGTTTAACACTGTTTCTTAATAAGAGTCTAAATCTCGTAAGGTGGTCGTAGGGGCTCGTGGGTGTAAGTTTGATAGACACCAAGACGCGGGGCTATGGTATATGGTGATCAGCGCGACGGCAGGGCGGTGGGGCCTGCAGGCCCAGGGCGCTGAATCCTGAAATACGCCACTGTTTGACAACATACCTAACCGTCAAAAGTTATATTATGATTATTTGACGCAAGAATACGAAAGTTCAGCTTTAAAAATTAGTGCTGAATTTTTATGAATGTAGGCCTGTTATAGATAGTCCAAATGTTCTAGACAGCCCATTGCCATTTTGCAGAGAAGAACAATCTATATCATCAGAACTAAATCTTCAAACAGACACTTCAATTTTATTTATTTGTATCTGTTTATAGATAGACTCACGTCTGACCGCTGATGAATGGTTCGCGTGGGAATAAGTGCAATGCAGTGCCGCGCAAGCCTTTGTGTTTCAAAGTTCTCAGTGGCACTGCAATTATTATGGCAAGCGTTTCACTTACCATCAGCGAAACGACCAGCTCGTCTCGTTATATTTGTATCAACAAATCTTCACGCGGGTGAAACCGCGGGCAGAAGCAAATTCCTTACAAAAATCATAAAAAAACATCTTCTTTGCACTTACTACGTCTCTTACGTCAGAAGAATTTCTAATCATTTCCATAATGCGAACGTTAATAGTAACGTACGTTAGGTAATAGCGATTTGAAGTAAATGCTTAGATTTTGCTGAGTAATTAAATAAACGCTAGATGCAATCTAGAAAAAAAATTGCTTTAAAAAAGCTACGACTCGACTTCAGTGACGAACTACTAAACCGATGTTGATGAAATTTATATGGGATCAATCTGAAAGTATATACTTTCAAACAAAAAAAGAATTTTCCAAATCGGTTTATAAATGACTGAAATCTGAGATAACAAACATGAAAAAAAAATACCAACCGAAATGATAACCTTCTCCTTTTTTGGAAGTCGGTTAAAAAGATGCGTGGATGTCAGTAGGTACTAGAGATATTGTTGTGTTTTTTTTTCCCAAATTAAAACACGGAGAATATTCCTTATTTTTTATGCGATTGGCTTATTACTTACCAACTGCATAATTGAGAGAGATTTTTGTCATAAAAATGATTGATGGATAAGCATCAATCACGGACCATGCGAAAACCAAAAACCATGGAAAAACCACGATCACCGCTTGACGCATATCGCACCGTCTATGGGGCAGAGTAGACGACGCTTATGCAAATGTACGTTTGCTTGACAGAATAACAACGCATTTCAAGTATCACGAAATCCGCGCTTGACGCAAAAGCGTTCTGGCTGCACTCAAGACCGAGTCCTGTTCTCAATATACAAGGCTTACCTTCCACTACTTCGACACTTAAAGAAGAAGTGGTCAAACGCAAACCTATCACGTGTTACCACAAAAAACCTCTTTTAGACGCATGTTTAGCTAGACAGTTTCTAAAGATAAATGTCTAAAATGATTAGAAATGTCACAACAGAATTGAGTTAGACTACGATTAGACACTACTTCAATTAGGATTTGAGGTTGCTCATATTTAACCGCGTGACGTCTAAGGCTAGCTAAACACTGTTTACACAGATTTAAAGTGTGCTTAATTTTTTACAGTAGGTAAGATCGATCAAGTTTAAAAAAACTCAAATAATTTAAAAACAACGAATTCTATTCTAGTCCATTTTTAAATATTTTCAAGCCAAGGTCAAATATTATCTAAAGTAATAACGCTAATTATTTTATTAGGTATAATTAAAAACACATACCTAAATCACAAATTGCAACAAACACACAAACACGGCCAAATGTAACGAACAACTGAAATGAGAATGTCGGCGAACGTCTGTTTTATAACGTATAACGATACGCTTAGTATGGATACGACTCAAATTTTTACTTTAACTACAGAACTACACTCGGATACATTTCGGCAAGAGTGCTTTACACAATAGTGAGTGAATTACACAACCTAATTCCCTCAACCCCCTTTCATCTTCGGACTACCAGACCTACTGCGAGGCGCCATCCCTACATGGTAGATATTCCGCCATTCCCCACGAAGCGTTTCGCTTCTACATTTATTATGCGTACCGCTAAGGAATGGCATTTTTTGCCTGAGTCTGTGTTCCCCGTTCGTTGCAACCTGGGCTGCTTCAAGGCGCGAGTGAATAGGTACCTTCTAGGCTTCATCGTCGACCGCATCCTCGCTTACCACCAGGTGAGATAATGGCCAAACATTAGCCTATATTCTGAATTTAAAAAACTAGCTTCTGCTCGTGGTTTCACCCGCGTGAAAGTTGTATCTGAATGAACGTTCAGTTTGTGCCAATTTCGAACGAAATAATATATAAAAATCTTGTCCCCAACTTGTAGCCACCCGCCTTAGTGGCCACGTTCGCTGGCCCAACATGTAGCTGCACTTACAAAAATAACCAATGACACTCTACCTTCGCAAAAAAACATTTCGAACCGTTTCTGCATGAAAGAAACACACCGAAACAACAGATCAAAGGATCAACATGATTTTTTGCATAGAGTTAGTTTATAGGCTTCAGAATTTACATTGGCTACTTTTTATCTTGGAAAAGTACTCGGTTCCTTTGGAATGCCCTACGAGGATTAAAGCGTGGGCAGCAGGTCTGCTTTAGGTAGTAAATATTATAACTACGTCTTATCCACCTTATACTGTCCAGTTTCCCACGCTCGCCGGTCACTGCAAGCGTGTTCTGACAATGTTCGTTCAACAATTAAATTATTGCTTGCTTCAGATGTGAATACTTTGTTTAGAATGTGTCGGAAATACTACTTGGTACATTTATTATAGTACTAAACATATCAGGCTACCGTTTCACCCCCGCGGCGTAAGAAAACGGACATTTTTATAGGAAAATAGGTGAAAAGTAAAACAATCATATTAAAAGCTTCATTTCAAAGCTAAAGTTCCCATAATCCACTAGGATCTACTGACTCATCTGGGCAGGCCTTTATACATAATTATTGTTAGCATTAGAAACATTTTGAAAATCTTTTTGAAAAGAATGCAGACAAGTGTTTGCCTTTCTTCTTGATCGGTCGATACCTACTTGAAACGAGCACTTAGTGTAATTTATTTTAACTTTCATGAGGGCGCTCCTGGGGCTATCTCCGTAAGAATAAAGTATTTTGAATTTGAATTTGAAAGAGATGGTAAAAATTTTGAAACTGAATTTTGAACCAATTACAGTGACGCGAATATGTTGAAACATTCGATCCAATGGTCGAGGCGGACGGTAGATCCTAAAGAAGTTGAAGTGTTACATGATCCACCCAGACCGATGGTGGATCACACTGAACTCCAGAGTGGTATTCAGTCCTCTGGTGGATCCAGTCAGTAGACGGTTTGACGGCTCCGTAGCTAAGTTGGTATTAACCCTGCCTGCAAGGCGAGGGGTCCCGGGTTCGATTCCCGGCCGGGGCAGATTTTGTGTAAGCATAAAGTTTGTTCTCGGGTCTTGGATGTTTGTGATGTGTATCTGTGTATGTACATGCCACCTGCGACACAGGGAATCCTAGTGTGGGGGTATGAGTGTGTAAGCGTTAAATGTTTAAGATCCTAGTGGAAGGGAACTTTTGCTTTGAAATGAAGTTTTAGTCATTTGTATAATAATTATAATCATTCTAACTAGCATACAACGTAACAAGTGAAGTTAAATAAACGCTTGTTAAACAGTAACCTATGTCACTCTCCGCTCCGATACATAAACTGTTTCTATGTACATAATCACGTCGATCCGTTGCTCCGTTGCTGCGTCAAAGAAGGACAAACCAATAAACACGCCTTCGCATTTATAATAGTTCTAGCTTCTACCCGCGGTTTCACCCGCGTTTCCACAAGAATTAAAAGAATACAGAATACAGAATTAATTAAAAGAATACAGAAAAATTCGAGGACTTGTGACATCCACCAAGCCGGATAGGGCCCGCGTGGTGGATTATGGCCCATACCCCTCTCTCTGAAAGATGGCCGGGCCACTGCTGGGAGGTACCTATCCTATCTGGGAGCGTAAAAGGCTGATAAAAAAAATACAGAAAAAAAATTTTGATGATCGATTCTGTTTATTTTCTCCAACAACACCCAAACACTTAGCGAATGCATTTTGTAGTGTTTAAATATTTGCAGGAATCTATCCCACGACCCTTACGTATCGAAGTTACGACCTTTCAACCACGAAGGCTGACCTACCAGACGATGCTCTTGTTTACCCATTCTTTGACCTGAATTAAGTTAAAGTTTAAATGTCGCAGTGAACGGACATTCCAAATCCTTCTGGTAATTTTCGGCCATTCTCTTTTATGGACTTTATTACATATGCAAAACCTATATTTTTATAGTATTGGATAACGAGACGAGCTGCCTTATGGTAAGCAAAAGGTTATTTGATGCACAATGTAGTCCCTTTCAGCCTGCGCCGTGATATCGTTTTAACTTAGGCTGTTCGTTGTGTTTCGTATTACAATGGAGAATGCTTTGAAGAACTCTTTGATCTTCATCCGGCTTCTCTTCTTCTTCTCTATAACCGAACCTTTAACAATCGCGAGAGAACTCATCCACATATTGTAGATTCGTGGTCATCTCATTCACCAAGATGTGGAATGGGCTTCCACCCGAGGTTTTCCCTCACATCTGCAGTCTGGATTGTGTTAAGAGAAGAGTGAAGATATTCCTCTCCGAAAAGGGTAGGCAACGCGTTGACACTGCCTACAGTATTACAGACGTTCATGGGCGGCACACGGATGCACGCTTGTTTCTCACCATTAACAAAAAAAATTCACTATGGTGCTTCTGATTGAAAATCGCACAAGTTCCACCCGGTCACACTCCTCCTCGAGGTGTAACACGTAGCATGTCATAACTACCTACAGATAAGTGAACAGTAGTACCACTCTACCTTCCTTATGACCGCAAATTTGACCTCATTTTAACTATAGTAAAAGGTAAACCATCTGCCTTCGTACCTCAGTACCTAAACTGACCTTTCGAAAACAATTTTGGTAATTGTATGACCCCAGAGGCGATTTGAAGATCACGATAAACAATTAGGATACTTTTGGGGTCTATTATTCTTGGGAATCATTGGTTTCTTCCCACGGCAAAGAAATATCTATTTATGTATTGCTAAGAATTTGTAAATAGTTTCATGCCATGTTACTACAAAAACAGCTTTAATACTCCTGTTTAAATGTCTAAAGACAAACAACTAATGTGATTAGAAATGTCACAACTGAATGGAGTTAGACAACGGTTAGACACTAGTTAAATTAGGATTAGGATTTAAACACGGGACTAAGGCATATTTAGAGTGTGTTTAATTTTTTTTTGATGATACGTATACGGTCTACCACAAAAAAATGTGTTAAAACTTAAACAACGTCTAACTCCTAAGCATGCCTCTTATGTTATGAATAAGCACAAATTCGAATACAAAATAAAATTAAAAAAAAAACTAAAATAAAACATTGATTAGGAAGTGAGTATATTCTCGATGAATCCTATCATTAAAAACGTAAGAAAATAATTAAAAATCGTTTGAATTATCTATTGATAACAAAATGGTCTACATTCAGTTTTTCTCACAAGCGTACAAGCGAACTATGTTGATGGGCTGTACCTACAGTTTTGTCCCAAAAGCGTTATCCGCACATCCACTTGTCGAGCTCACGTAGTGCACTCTAAAGATGGTTAACCGATCTGGCAGAGTCCCCAAAATGCTGGCCACGTTGCCCCGTTGGATGGCAAGGCAGATAAAAGTCAGCATTTTGGTTACGCGTCGATTCTACAAGCCGCCACGCTTTGCGCCAGTTAGTGTTCCTGTAAACATTAATTACGTTACGATAAGAAACGTTACGTTAAACAAAAATAAAGCTAAACAATAAAATTAAAATTAAAAATGTTTTATGCAATTAAGTCCTAAATTATGAAACAAGTAATTTTGCTAAAATGTTGCAAACAAAACACTCCGGGAAGCCCATCTTACTTTTCCAGCGATTCTGTAACGCAAGGTCGCGATAGTCGTTTGGTTGCCCAAATTTTATCGCCGTCGTCGGTTCTCACAATTTGGTCGCAATATTTAACGATGGGCCTATAAACCGACCGAGCGGTTTTGGTACTTTTAGGATCGTTTTTGTTTCTTGTCTCGAAATTTCTATGTTAACCTATTCGGGATAACAAATCAAATAAACTACATAATGCGAAAATTGTTTAATTATTTTGAATTATTTATTAGTGCTATACAAACGTGTAAAATAAAGCACGCTACGACCACTAATTAACCTGGAATGAATACCGTAAAGTGGCATAATATACAGACATGCTCATTACTAACACAAAAGCATGCAACTAATGATCATTTGCATATGTCGAAACATTGGTAGTAATGAGCATGATTATTTGGAGCATGCTTAAAAAATCAACTGTCGTTTTATTTTTGAGCATGCTACCTGAGGTGCGAGTGGAAGGGGCATGCTTCGAGTGCGTCTGAGCATGCTTGTATCGAACTAGCATGTGTATTGCTAGCAAATGTGAACATACTAGTTTTACCAGGCTTATTACTTTTATATGAATATATTACTAGGTGGTTTTATTAGGGTTTTATTAGGCTTTGATTTACAGTGTTCGTCGGTGTTGGTACCACCGGTTTGCTTGTGAAGTCTGCCGCCAAGCATTACTGTGTTTTTCGAGTTGATGAGCAGAGTAGCCAGTGAAATTATTGGGTTTGTAAGACTTAGTACCTACCTATAATGTCTCAGGGTTACGAGCGCACTGCAGTGCTGGCCTTTGTGTTTCAAAGTTCTGAGTGGCACTGCAATTGTTATGGGGCGGCGTTATGCTTACCATCAGGCAAACGACCAGCGTTTCTCTATATCCATTAGTATGAAAAAATAGAATACAAACGTGTCAAGTATCAAAAAACGTCGCACCTCTCACCCAATATAATATTACGAGTCCAACACAATTACAGTATCGCAATGCCGCAGATTACTTTGTTTCCACGATCACATTGCTACAATGGCAACATCCTATAATATATTAATAACACGTGTGAATAATCTCAAACCATTTGTCGCGAGTTGAGTTACTGTCTGACCTTTCAACTGTTGCAGGAAAAGTTGCTCCAAATATTGTTACATAAACGTATGGGTTGTTGAGTACTACAAGCGGTGATGACTTATTGGTTATGAAGTGGCCCGTCGCTGTGTGTGTCGGGAGTTCGGATCCCAGAATGAGCTTAAGCTATATTATTATATAAGTGATCATCGTCATGCAGCCATAGCAAGTTTTAAAGTATTTTGTATTGCTTGCCTGACTAGCTACTAGTTTGTATTTGAAAGTCTTTAGCTGTGTTCCTGTCGGTGTCTGTCGGTAGGTTTAGCATATTCAACATCTTCAAACACATCGCCGTTTACGATCAGGGGAGATAGTGCCCGACACTTCCACCTACTAGCTCCATCACCAGAACCTCGACACCAAGTGCAATCTTTTGGACTCGTCAACACGAAACACAAGAGCCCAAACTCGAAGGGTTAACTTGTAGCCACTGAAGAGTTCCACTATCAACCTCCTGCCCCCATCATCAGATCAGCTCCATGATACCAAATTATAGTTTTATCATCCGAACTAGATTTGCATATAAAGTTTCATTTCGATACGACAATTAGAAGTAGGTTTCGTTAGTGGTAGGACTAACTCTTCTGCGAGAGTCCGCCTGGGATGTTACCACCGCTTTTCTCGTGAAGTCTGCCGCCGAGCAGTAAGTAGTGTGCAAGCATTACTGTGTTCCCGTTTAATGAGCAGAGTAGCCAGTGAAATTACTGAGCTTATGAGGCTTAATACCTAATGTCTCAGGGTAACGAGCGCACTGCAGTGCCGCGCAGGCCTTTGTGTTTCAAAGTTCTGGGTGGCACTGCAATTGTTTTGGCCGGCGTTATGCTTACCATCAGGCAAACGACCAGCTCGTCTCGTAACCAAATGACATAAAAAAGATTACAATTGACTTCTAAGATTTTATTACATTGTTTGTTAGTTAGTTAAAAGTTAAGCTAATAAAAGTGTGAAAAATATCTCATCAAAAAATTTACATATAAAAAACACGACTGCCCTAGCCAGTGTCACTCGGGATGATGTAAGGATTCTAACGATACCCCATACATACAAATCTGTTCAGACATTTAAAAGTTATGGTGGAATAATCGAACACGTACATACATAATACATGAACTTTAAACACACATACACTCCTTTTCTCGGCGTGATAATAGCAGAAATAGCTTCGGGCAAGTATTTGACTAAGCCAATTAACATGACCGGATTATATTTCAATTATCGATTCTTATCACGCTATTATAATTAGTGAATCATCTTTAATTAGATTTGTTTAATTACCGTGAGAGTTAATACTTATTAGTAACATCCTGTAGCTTTGCTAGCTAGTCGAAATAAATCTATACAAATAAATTAAATTGAAGTGTCGGTTTGTGATATCAAAATAACAGCTTTTTACTAATTGCATATGAAAGTATATACGGTACCTATGACAAAACAAACATTTTTAACATTTTTATCTGACTGTCAGTTTGTTCCGGGTAATCTCCGAAACGGCTGGACCGATTTTGACGAGACTTTCACTGGTAGATAGCTGATGTTACAGGTAGTAACTTAGGCTACGTGGGCGAAGCCGCGGGGCGCCGCTAGTTATAAATAAGAAAGTGTTTTTGTTGATTTGTAGGTTTGTCCTCACAATCAGCAACGGAGCAACGGATCGAAGTGATTTTTTGCCTAGACATAGTTTATGGGTGGGAAAGTGACACGTGCTACTTTTTCCCAGATAAGTATACGGTTCCTACGGGAATTTCCCCGAGGGTAAAACCGAGGGCAGCAGCTAGTACTGAGAATAAAATAAATAATACGCAATTGATCTCTAAGGCCAATCAAGTCCATTCATCACTTCAGTAAACAAAATGACCATTGTCTCCTTCACTTGAAATCGTAATTACTATAATTGATAACTGTCACATGCTCTGTAATTATTCTGTCTTAGTTTTTACACAGGACACGAGACCCTCAAGACGACACCAAAGGAAAATTATCTTTTGTGTTTATAACACATGTTGATTAGAAGAATTTATTGATTTTTATTGCATACATACATTCAACTTATACATTGTCAAAATTGTCAAAGGCCGGCTTCGAGTTGCTAATACGGGAATAAATTGCCATTTTGTCTTGCGTCATCAGGTTGTTTTTAACCCACTTCCAAAAAAGGAGCGGGTTTTCAATTGTATCACAATAAATAAATAGTAGGTACATGTATTGCAATCAATAAATAACTTTTAAGTATCTTATTAATAAAAAAAACACGACTGCCCTAGCCAGTGTCACCCGGGATGATGTAAGGATCTAACGATACCCCATACATACAAATCTGTTCAGTCTTTTTAAAAGTTATGATGGAAGAAAGCAATTCACATACATACATGAACTTTGAAAACATTACACTCTTTTTTTGGGCAGTCGTGTAAAAACTGCGCCCGTAAACAACAACGCCTGCAAGATGTGAAGTTACTTTAATTTGTAAAGAGTCATTGCTATTATTTTTAATCAGTCGTTTAAACATCTATAGGCTCTTATTAAAAAACTAACTGCTGCCCGCGGTTTCACCCGCGCGGTGCAGAACCAGAAATCGTTTTCTAAAATAAAAGTATAGCCTATGTTACTTCTTATAACATCAGCTATCTGTTAATGAAATTCCCGTCAAATTCGGTTCAGCCCTTTTTGGATATTACCTGGAACAAACAGACAGACAGACAATTTTTTTTAATATTGTGTCTTTTAGGTCCCGTATATACTTTCATATGCATTCGGTAAAAATCTGTTGTTTGATATTACAAACCGACACTTCAATTTTATTTATTTGTATAGATATAGATTTAAAAGTTAATCAATAGTTTAAACCGTCGTTTAAAGAAATTCATATTAATAATGAATTTATTCATATTAATAATATTTAGCGCTATACAATTTATAAAATCGGATGTTAAACAACTGTTAAGTTAAACAACCTGGACACCTTGTTTAACTCGAAAAGCAGTGGACAAGGGCTACCATAGATTATTAATACTTCTAGGCAGTGCTGCCAACTCGGGATTTGGGGCTAAATCCAGTTTAAAATAGGGGCTAGATCTGCTCAAAAATAATCAAAATAATTTATTGATAATTAATTAACAAAAGTTGTTGATTTTGTTGATTAATTATCAATATCATTCAATATCATCATTGCTGTAGTAACAAACAAACAAACTTTGTAACTATGTAAGGATGGTCTGATTCAGGTTCAGATTGGTCCCATAGAAATTTCATCAAAATTGGTTCAATAATTTGTCACAATTTTATTTGTATAAATATAAAATAAAAAAATAAAATAAACGCTTACACACTCATACTCCCGCACTAGGATTCCCTGTGTCGCAGGTGGCATGGACACACACAGATACACATCACAAACATCCAAGACCCGAGAACAAACTTTATGCTTACACAAAATCTGCCCCGGCCGGGAATCGAACCCGGGGCCCCTCGCTTTGCTTTCTAATAATATGACTCATATTATATTAGAAACGACTATTTGAAAAACCCAAATAATGACAGTTTTGATAATCAACCGGTAACTTCACTCCCAAGTATTATAAAAATCACGTGACATAAAGAAACTCACTCGACCGACACACCCCTTTCCAATTAAGTTACAAACACTTGGATAAGGGTGGCTATTGACATTTTACTTGGTTCCCACATAAATTAAAGAACTACTTATTGTATAGTGCTAGTGAAGAATAAAAATAAATATTGGCAAAACCTAAAAAGGCAGTAGGTTATATGTTTGTAAAGACGTTCTGCGCCGACCCCGTAAAAATGGGACAATGGCTGGAAGGAGGACGAGGGATAGTTATACTCCTGCTGACATATGCAGACAGCAGACGCTTATGCAAACATGCGTTGGCTTGTCAAAATAACAACGCTTTTGCATCAAAAGTCGATTACGAGATACTCGTAATCGACTCTTGATGCAAAAGCGTTGTTATTCGGACATTTATGTATTAAATACAAAATAATTTACATTAATTGCAACACCAAGAAAATATCGTTATGCAGGATGTATTTAAAATAATATAACAAAATTTCTTCCTACTAAATTGAATTAATAATTTATGTAAGGATATAATATATTAAATATTAAATATGTTATTCATAGAGTTTTAAATAATAAGGTGTATTTTGTATTAGTGTAAATTTTATGAAACTGTTTTTTACATTGTTGTGTTCTAGTTGGCCCTAGACTGGTGAATTGGGCAACTGTAATGCTAATCTAGAGGTATTTAGTAAATAAATAAATAAATTTATTGTACGGGGCAGTTGTAGCTACAGGAAACTTTTTTAAAATATCGACCGAGCATAGATGCGTTCTATGGGAGTAAGCTTCAGTGGACGTTTTCCAGCTTCTGATGATGATGATATGAATTATATCTGGCAGCATTTTGTCGCTGGCGACTTTAAAACTGAAAATAAAAATGTTAGTCAAAAATTATCCAAAACGTTTACGGTAAATACAAGGTGTTTCAAGAGTAGGCATCACCGCAATGCACTAAGGACATCGAACCTGCAGCCCGTATGGCTCTGCAACCACTGAACCATACTGCGTCGTGAACCGTGGGGAACGAGGCGCGACGCTACCACGCTGGTGTGTGCTCTACTTCCTAATTTGAGTTGAGTTTTTTTATGAAGTCGAGTGGCAATTAAGTAGACGACCCGCCTGATGGTAAGCGGTCACTGTTACGTACAGAAATTTGCATTACTTGAGGCGTAGATGATTCTACACCCATCTTGAAGGACTGCATTTTCTAGCACTGAGGAAATATCTGTGGAAGCTCGTTCCACATTTTGCAAATATGCGGGAGAAAGGATCGCATAAATCGTGACTAAAAATCAATCTAATAACAATAAACTTGTGATGTATTCTTCCATCATCATTCCACGCATTAATCATCATATTGATATTTCTTTTATGCCGTATATTTACGCATTCGTACTGGCATAATTTTATTTTCTTTGATGCGCTACCGCCACGCTCTTTTGCGAATAGCGTGGCCGAGCGGGAACGTGTGCGACTTTCAATTCAATGCACGCCGTTCGAATCTCAACCCGGTCCGCACCAATGACTTATATCAAGTAATGTGCGGATTATTCACACTCCCTCTAAAACGGAGAAGAAAAACATCGTGAGGAAACCAAGAACCACAAAATTCGAGGACGTGTGACATCCACCAAGCACTGGGCCCGCGGCTTATAGTCCATACCTCTCTCTGAGAGAAGGCTGGTATCCTATCTGCGGGAGTGTAAGAGGCTGATAATGTAATGAAATGCTACCGCCATGCATAGTATATAGTTCGTTCACTGAAAGCTCAAACTCTCGTAGGTTTCGAACCGTCGGCCTACAGATCGGAGGCTGATGTTACTACAACTAAGCTGTCATCGTTTCTTCATTGTTTCATTATTTTATACAAATAAAATCGTTTTATGCGATATTATTCTCCTACATAAGTATATAGAGCTACTTACCCTTCAGTCACGCATGGCGTGCGCCACACAATATCCGACGTGTGATGTACGCGTCGCACCCACACACGTGTGATTTTAACAGGTGAGCGTGCACACATGCGAATACTGTTATATACAGGCTGATTCAATTTTAGCCGCTACTTTTGGACGAATTTCCGTTTTATTGGTATGGTTTGTGCTAACTGTGTTCTTCTATAATTAAATTCCTGAAACAATAATTGAGTTAACTACAACAAGGAAAGTTTAAACGTCTAGTAAAGATAATTACTAAATTTTTTTTATAAAATAAAAGTTTAAGTTATTAACACAGATGCACAGTTAGACTTCAATTTTGAACGTTATATTAGAAATATTATATAGGGATTATTCTCTTTAATTATTTCTTTGTAAATATATTTTCAGATAGAATAATCCAGTTAAGTTTCTTGCATTTCTCGATCAGTTATATCCTTGGAACGGAGAGCTAGAGTCATTTAACTTTCATGAGCGCTCTCCCGGGCCTTTGTGAATAAAGAAAATTGAATTTGGTATGTTGCGGTTTGTTATGTCATAAAGTCGCACTCCGGCACTTTTACGCTCAGAATATGCACAGACTACTTGCATATAAGTAATATTTACTATGTCAATTAGGTGGTAAAGCTAACTCCTCTGTAAGTGTCCGTGGTTTTGGGTACCACCGCTCATACAGTATACCGCCAAACTGTTATAGTGGGTATACATTACTGTGCTCCAGTTTGATGAGCAAAGTAGTCAGTGAAATTGCAGAGCTTAAGAGAATATTTCATGTCTCAGGTTCACTTCACTTGCTCTTAAAATAGCAAGCATTGCTTTACTCAAGAATATTTGAAGAGGTTCTTTTCAAAACTTGACTATTCATTCCACTTTCGACAATTTTTTTTTCTGATATTTAAATTAAAACGCAGCGAAAATAAAATGGAGTCAAAACTTGATAATTACACCGGAAAAAAAGAATAAAACGCATTATTTCGTCAAAAGTAGATTATTCCACTTCAAAATGACAATACCCATGTATTGTTATACTATTTTCTCAAATTGTGCAAAAACTTAAAAAGTGGAATAGTCAAGTTTTGAAAAGAACCTCCTCATTTATTAAACATAGCAACATGAACATCATATAGTAACAAAAATGAAAACAGACATACCACAAACTTTTTAATACAACCTGTATACCTTATCACTTTACCTCACCTCATTGTGTGAGCAATCTACAAACTTAAATCATACACTTAACGAAATACAAAAACAGCCTTATTCCAAAAACAATAAAGACTAATTAATTACATTCTAACTACTAACACTTTTTGTTTGGATACGCATCATAACCAATAAAGATTGGCCTACCACTCCCGTCGTCTCCATACAAAGTTATAAGAAAAGAAGTGTAATATTACTACCGGTCAGGGGTCCAACAAAACTGGACACTACGCGTTCCGATTTTGAAAAGCGAATTATGTATTCACATTTGCGCTTTGCCCCTCTTCGGACGTCGCCTTAATGTTTTTTACTTTTTAATTTTTAGTTTTAATATTTCTTTTTGCTTCTGTGCGTGATTGGTGTTAGTGTTTTTAGTTTATTAGTGATTTTAGTGTGTGTTTTAGTGGTTTTTTCGTTGATTTGGTGAGTATTTGTTAATTGGATTACGTCAGAAGATAAGGCTTTATGCTATGTTGAAAATCTGTGGCGTACTGTTGTGTTAGGAAAGTGTATAGGAAAATTCTAATTTAATCTTTTTTTTGTAATATTTTTTACAAAGAGTTATTATCATAAATGACACGTAACCTTCAATCGGTTTTCCCTACAATTTTCCCACTATGAAACAAGTATTTTCCGTTTTAAAGCCTATAATCTGGTAAGTTCTTAGAATTAACAAAAAATATTGTCAGAAACATTGGTTGTAAATAAGGTTTTTTATTTTTCATAAATGTTATGGTTATATAACTATCTAATATTTTGGTACATATTTTAATCATTAATTTTAAAGTGTATCTATAGGTACAATAATTATGATTATATTGTAATTTCTTTGCAAAAAGTAGTAGAGAAATTATAAAGGATAGAAAATAGGGTTTTCCCAATGGGTTTTCCGATGATTTTCCGTCTGAAATTAAGTCCCTTTAATAAGACGATCTTTAGGTCTAATCCTTTTATACTAAGAATAACGAGACGAGCTGGTCGTTTGCCTGATGGTAAGCATAACGACGGTCCATCACAATTGCAGTGCCACTCAGTACTTTGAAACACAAAAGAACTTATTACACTACGTGTTATTCTGAATGTCTTAATAAGACTGTCCGTTAAATTGTATAGTGATAAGAGTTAACCAGTTATTGGGTCATAGTAAGAAAAGTAGACTGTCAAAAAGTCTTATTGAGACAGTCTACTTTTTTTAACGTATGGTGTAATAAGCCCGCCCTTGCACGGTAATGCCTTACACATACCCTGAGACATTAACTTCACTACTTTGCTCATCAACCGGAACATAGTAATGCTTGCACATTACTGCTTGGCGGCAGACTACATGAGAAAAGCTTGTTACCCACACTTACGTACACTCGCAGAAGAGTTAGTCCTACCATACTGATAAAATTGGAAGAAGTTACGTGTATATATCACAGTTTTGCGCCAATTTATCAGGTTTAAAAAATAGAGGGTTAAGTGCAAAAATAGAGGCGAAAGTGAGAAAAATATCTGAATACAGTTTGCGCAAGAATTTGATAGCGGTCCATAAATATAAGATTTGCACAATACTGCATAATGCATATGTATGGATAACTGTTTGGAATGTTTCAAAAGAACTGTGTAATTAATTTTTCAATATACTTTTAACGTATATTCGGAGAGCATAGTTACTTTTTTAGCTGTGTTAGGTTTGAACTTATTTATTTATTTATTGCTACCACTATTGATTGTCCGTCTGGGTTGTTACCACCGCTTTGCTCGTGAATTCTGCCGCCAAGCAGTAGTGTGCAAGCATTACTGTGTTCCGGTTTGATGAGCAGAGTATCCATTGAAATTACTGGGCCTATGAGACTTAATACCTAATGTCTCAGGGTAACGAGCGCACTGCAGTGCCGCGCAGGCCTTTGTGTTTCAAAGTTCTGAGGGGCACTGCAATTGTTATGGGCCGGCGTTATGCTTACCATCAGGCAAACGACCAGCTCGTCTTGTTACCAAATAACATAAAAAAACTGAAAAAAAAAACTATCTAGTCTCATCTTAAGCCACGTTTCAAAAGATGATGAATACCACACTTAGAATGGAAGTTGAATAAGAAAAATGAATAAAAAACCAAGCCAAATTAAACGTTTCGTTAGTGGTAGGACTAACTCTTCTGCTAGTGTCCTTCTGGGTTGTTACCACCGTTTTGCTTGTGAAATCTGCCGCCAAGCAGTACTGTGCAACCATTACTATGTTCCCGTTTGATGAGCAAACTAGTGAAATTAATACTTATGAGACTGTCTCAGATAACGAGCGCAATGCACTGGAGCGCTGGCCTTTTCTAAGTTCTGAGTGGCACTGCAATTGTTTGGTGTTATGATTACTATCAGGCAAACGACCTGATTTTCGTTATCTATTAGTATGAAAACGACTTAACGGAATCCATCCACTTTTCTTTAGTCTTACTCTACCCTCATCCCTTAATATTCATATTTATCACTGTCTTAGCATACCTGCGGTGCAAGTACGGAAGTCTAAGCGATAAATTTGTCAAATTCAAATTCAATTTGCTTTATTTATATAGGCCCCAACGGAGCACTTATGAAAGTTAAATAAATGACTCTAAAAGCGGGCCTCTGTAACGTTCGTCTACACGAATCACAGACTAAAACTTATGCTGTCTTTATCAGAACATAATAAATGACAAAGACACCAACAGACACCATCTGTGCTCAAATTCTTCCAGAAAACCACCGTGCCCGTTCCAAATTGGTATAGGCCGAGCAAGAAGAAGGGCAAGAAACTCGATTCAGCATTCTTTTTAAAAAATAGTTTTATATTGATTCTAATGCTAACAACTAACAATTTAAAGCTTAGTAGTATCTAGTAGTAGTTTGTCGAATCGAAAATACTAATATTTTTTATCAAATGTTGCGAGTACCGAAGTCTGATCGTAAAGTATTGTAGTAGCTTTATATTCTCTTTGGATTCGACCTAGCTATTCGATCACTTTTGTCGGTTGTATCAAGGGTCGATAAATTATATAAAAAATCGATAAAACCCACTTTATCGATTTGAACTGTCAATTTTATCGATCGAAAAGATCCGTACTTGCGCTGCTGATTTTTTATATAATACTTATAACTTGTATAATCGATAGTGCCTATAAAGTATATATTACTTATTGCATATCGATCTTACTTTCGATTCAATCGGCGGCAGTAAACACACGCAACGATGTTACGTAGAAATAAATGCACAGATACACAGCATTCAATGAATTGATAAAGTGGCATTTTAGCACTCACTTTTGTACTCATCGCGCAGAAGAGTTAGTCGTACCATTTTGTTTTCCAGTCAAGAGCGAGTCTATGAAGTGTCATTGAATTCAATCGTGCGACTAAATTAACCTGTTATTCTAAAGAAGTTGAAATAAATGTATTTACTTTCTTCTTTCTTTCTTTCTTTCTATCACCTAGTGAATCCTTATTATAACGAAATCTAGTTATATAGTTTGTGCCCCCTCTTATCTACCACCTTAAAGGCAGCTGCACTTGGGAGAGCAAATTCTATTCTAGTTCAATATAATGCTCACCATCTTTCAACCACATCATTGCTTAAGATCCGTGATGAGCAGGCAGATGAGGTGGTGGAAGATGATGAGCACTGGGAACATTATTATATATATTGTGCTTCATGCAACATCCCTATGGTAAATAGCTCATAAGAACACACCGCTGTGTGTTTGGCAACTGATTTTCATTTTGAGGGTGTTAGCTATCCTGGCATGCTCTTGAAAATGGCTTACCAGCATGCGTTTGCATAAACAAAGGTTATTTTAAACATAATATTATACCACTCAGTACCCGTTTGTAGAAAACCTCTGGGCTCATATCGCACTCGATAACAGGTGATAACGTTATCACTAAAAGATATTTTGATAAGGCGTTACATTATATTTCATTGGAGCCGTTTTCAGCGAAAACTGTTGTCTCAAAATCGATTCTTTAATCTTGTTATTCATACTTTTTTAATACCCTCTGTCAGGGCCGGATTACCCATGTCGGGGGCCCCTAGGCAATGTTTTCACACTTTTTTAATACCCTCCGGATTAACCCTAGGCAATTTTTTTTTTAATGTTATGTGTTAACGATACGAGCTGGTCGTTTGCCTGATGGTAAGCATAACGCCGGACATTTGCAGTGCCACCCAGAACTTTGAAATACAAAGGTCTGCGCGGCACTGCAGTGCGCTCGTTACCCTGAGACATTAGGTATTAAGTCTCATAAGCCCAGTAATTTCACTGGATACTCTGCTCATCAAACCGCAACACAGTAATGCTTGCACACTCCTGCTTGGCGGCAGACTTCACGAGCAAAGCGGTGGTAACAACCCAGACGGATACTTCGATGTGTCAAATTTCTATACAGTTTTGACATATGGAAGCAAAACTCCACGCTTAGACGCGTCTCTGAATAGTCAGTTATATGCCTAAGATTCAGTGACGACTCTTAGCGCGGATTCACGCTTCCATTTGTCAAAGTTGTATGCAATTTGACACATGCAATGGAAGCAGGAATCCACACTTAGACTCGTCTATGAATCTTACCCTTAGATAAATTTTGGTCCACACTCTCTCTGAGATACTTGTGTCCCAGCCGTGGGAATGTAATAAACCGATTACATGCAGCCTTCGGATAAGCGAGTGAATATTTTTTTTTTCACAAAGATGTTATCAAGCACTTGTGACTGTTTACCACAAAAAGAACCTTGGCTTCATATTGTTAAACTTAATTATATCTGCACCACTTGCGTAAACATTATTGGTTCGTTCCATTGTTTGAGTTTTGCAATGAAATAAGAATAAATTCAATTTAACATTAAGTAGACTTACCTTCGTATCCTTAAATAAAACTCCAAAGAAACTCGACTCGGTGCAGCTACACGAATTTTTTGACAATTTTCGGAGCCTTTTTTATTTTTTTTATTTGATAGCGAGACAAGCTGGTCGGCGTGGTGGTAAAAAGCATAACGCCGGCCCATAACAATAAATAAGGTAGGCTTCACTAGGGGGTAGGACTAACTCTTCTGCGAGTGTCCGTCTGGGTTGTTAGCACCACTTTGCTCATGAAGTCTGCCGCCAAGCATGTAATGTATGCATTACTGTGTTCCGGTTTGATGAGCAGAGTAGCCAGTGAAATTACTGGGCTTATGAGACTTAATACCTAATGTCTCAGGGTAACGAGCGCACTGCAGTGCCGCGCAGGTCTTTGTTTTTCAAAGTTCTGAGTGGCACTGCAATTATTGTATGTAGCTGGCGTTGTGCTTACCACCAGGCCAACGTTTCTTTATCCAAAAAAAACTATTGTTGCAACTTGCTACTATACTTACGAAGTTCACACAAAAAGTATTAGGTATAACAAATTAATAAAATTGAAGTGTCTGTTTGTAATATCAAAATAATAGCTTATTACTAAATGAATATGAAAGAACCTACAAAAAAACAACCATTTTTAAATTTTTTGCATGTTTGTTCCGGGTAATCTCCGAAACTCCTGGACCGATTTTAACTTTCAACGGCAGATAGCTGATGTCACAAGGCTACGTGGGCGAAGCCGCGGGGCACAGCTAGTAATAACATTAAATAACTATCGTAGAACGAAGAGCGATCTAGCGATTTCTTCCAGAGTTTCAATGCAATGTGATTACGAAAGTTTAAAAATCACGAAATCATTGTTTTAATCTCTGATGACATTCTGTTATCATAACTTTGCTTCCGTGGCGTTGGACTTCAGTGATAAGAGCGTATCTTTTATCTTCGGCGAAATTATTTTCGGCTTCTTTTAATAGTAATTATCGCTTAATTGGGCAACATAACAGAACGAATTAAAGTTCAAACTGAAATATCGTATACAATTATTAATTTGTTCATTGCATGCTTATAATCCTACTAATCCATACTATCCTTGTAATACTTACTTTACCGTTACTTGTAATAAATTACAACAAATTATATATTCGATAGTGAAACCTATTTATACATAAAACAATAAAATATCGTTGTATTAGGTAGATCAGATCATTCCTTCGATGTATCGAGGTTTATTGTTAGTTCAAATAAACTATTATTATTATTATTATCCATACTCCATACTACTAGTAATATTATAAATGCGAAAGTGTATTTGTTGGTTTGTCCTTCTTTCACGCAGTAACGAAGCAACGGATCGACGTGATTTTTGGCATAGATATAGTTTCTGGACCGGAAAGTACCATAGGCTACTTTTTATCCCGGAAAAATGTACGGTTCCTGTGGGAACGCCTGTCTCTGGTTGTCGCCATATTGAATTTTGGTGTTTGGTCTCTAGAGCGGCACAAAGGAACAACCATGCATACATAGACTGAGAAACACATTACCCTCCTTTGCGTCGCGCAGTCGGGTAAAAATCGAATCTCTACGCACTTGGTCCAAAGTCGTCGCGTGTCGTCCATTAATAAAATGCCACTTATGACTGTGTTCGATGAAATAATAAATATTGTCTCAAATATGAACCGATGCGAGAGCGACTCTATTGAAACACGTACTCAAAGTCGAAATGCGTGTATTTTCTCATCCTCTTTATCCTAAGGTAGTCTGAAAGAGATCGCTAGTAGCGATATGGCTGCCTATTTTCCGATTTAACGGCTTTGCCGATTTTGACGGGACTTTCACTGGCAGATAGCTGATGTTACAAGAGTAGCTCAAGCTACTTTTATTTTAGAAAAATAATTAGGGTTCCGCGCAAAAAATAAAATCCAAGAAATCCATTATCTCCGCGCGGGTGAAACCGCGGGCAGCAGCTAGTAGTAAATAATGTTAGAGCGAGAGTACGAATTACCTGTGATTTCCCTTTCTCTAAATTCTTATTTGTAGTTTTCGTGCCGTTTCACAAATGAGACTAGTTAGTAATCATATTTTTAAAGATACGGTCGTCGTGATATCGTGACGACAGTAAATTTCTATAAAAGGTTTTAGTACTTTCGTTTTTTAACTATTACGCCTTAAAATGTTACTTTGTTAACATCAAAGAGTATTGTAGCATCTAACTTTACAGATATTTTTTAAAGCGGTAAATAAATAATACACAGAGGTTTGCGTGACTCAGCAGTGCGCTGATTCCCTGAGACATTAGGTATTAAATTTCATATGGCCAGTTATTTCACTGATTACCTCAGTACTTCATTGAATTACCTTCGTATCTTTAACCATTGTCTCGAAACTACCTCAACTCGGCTCTATCTTATATGGGTTTTGGCATAATTTTGAAACGCTTTTAATATGTTCATTCAAGCTTGCTTTATCTATTCTCACCTTCAGGCTTCTTTTTACCAGTGGCCACTCTAGGAAAGTGCCTAGGTCCCCGCGAGCTATATGATCCCCAAGAGTAAGAAACTCTTGTTAGTAAAATAGTTTTCTGTATTATCCTAAAGTAACTGGAACTAGATGCCACTTCAACTGATATTTGAGAACAGCTTATTTTTGTCATATTTAAATTATAACAACTTCCTAATTAAACACTTGTTCCAGCAATTATAAATACCAAATTTTGATGTTAGACCTGAGTAGCAATGGGTTGAGGTATTTTGGAGTAATCACTGAGCGAGGTGGCCGAGCGGGAACTTGTGCGACTTTCAATCCGACGAACCATAGCTCGTTTCTCGACTCGGCCTGCACCAATGACTTATATCAAGTTATGTGTGGATTATTCACACCCGCTCTAAAACGGTGAAGTAAAACTTCGTATGGAAACCGGCATTTTCAAGAACCACAAAATTCGAGGACATGTGACATCCACCAAGCCGCACTGGGCCCGCGTGGTGGATTATGGCCCATATCTCTCTCTCTCTCTCTCTCTCTCTCTCTCTCTCTCTCTCTCTCTCTCTCTCTCTCTCTCTCTCTCTCTCTCTCTCTCTCTCTCTCTCTCTCTCTCTCTCTCTCTCTCTCTCTGAGAGAAGGCCGTTATCCCAGCAGTGAGAGCGTAAGAGGCTGATAATGTGATAATGATGACTCAAAAAGATCAAGCTCTCCTGTCTTTATAAGGCCTCTTCTACGCATTTTTTGTCAATTACGCACCTGCCCCTAACGGAACGGATACAACATCTGTTTGCACCTATACCCCTCTTTTTGTGAATCAGTAGGTACGACAGGTGGCTTTTGATATTACAAAGATATTGTTAATTGGAAGACCTTTGGCAAATCAACGAGGTAACGATTTAGATTTTGATCGCATACGAGGAATGCTGAGTCGCGATTGCGGCGGAACTTGTACGACTTTCAATCTAACGCACTGAGTTTGAATCCCCGCTATAAATTATAGCGCCGTACCAATGACTTACCTCAAGTTTTGTGCGGATATACCTACCACTCTCACTCTAAAAACGGTGAAGGAAAACATCGTGAGGAAAGTCACAAAATTTGAGGCTTGCGTGGTGGATTATGGTTGCATATTATACTCTCATCATAGAAATTAGAATCCTTCGCATCGTCGGGATTCAATTCAAGTGCTCGCGCCAAATAACAACTTTGCAGCCATGCATATTTACTTTGTCTTACTTTAATCATTAACTGTGTTACCACAAAAAACCACTTATAGATGCCTGTTTAGCTAGATAGTGTCTAAAGGTAAACGTCTAAAATGATTAGATAATTCACAAAAGAAATGAGTTAGACACCGGTTATACTACTTACAACATGATTTGTGGTTACTCCTTTTTTAACACGCTACTAAGACATGTTTAGGAGTTAAAAACTGTCGGTAAATGTCTGTTATTCTTGATTTTATAATTATTGAGAAAACACAGAGTAACATATTTAAAATATATTTCTAGGCTACGTAAAGTTTTTTAACCGAGCGAGCGGTCTAAATACATAAATTATAAAACTGCAGACGGCCATTTCGAAATTAAGTATTAATTGTATAATGTCACCTCTCTAATTTACATAATTATGTATTACTGCACAGATAGAAAATCAATAGCTATTATTGCCGAATTTTAAAGTTTCTATTTCTTATAAATTGTTAAAAAACCGGCTATAACTCACGTCATTTGTCGATATTGTCGACCTAGGTTTCGAGCGTATCCGACGCTCTTCCTCAGGGAGTGCACGCGGCGAGATCGCAACGACCACTTGTGACGACAACGACAACAGTGGTCGTTGCGATCTCGCCGCGTGCACTCCCTGAGGAAGAGCGTCGGATACGCTCGAAACCTAGGTCGACAATATCGACAAATGACGTGAGTTATAGCCGGTTTTTTAACAATTTATAATGTGTGATACTCACGAAAATTTTAATAGTAAAATTTCTATTTCTTTCTGTTTATATGGGTCGTTTCCCTGGTGGTTCCATAACGCCGGCCCATAACAATTAAACGTAAACATAAACATAAACGCTTACACACTCATACCCCCGCACTAGGATTCCCTGTGTCGCAGGTGGCATGGACATACACAGATACACATCACAAACATCCAAGACCCGAGAACAAACTTTATGCTTACACAAAATCTGCCCCGGCCGGGAATCGAACCCGGGACCCCTTGCCTTGCAGGCAGGGTTACTACCAACTTAGCTACGGAGCCGTCAAAACAAATTGCAGTGAAACTCAGAACTATGAAACACAAAGGCCTGCACGGCACTGCAGCTGGGTTGCCCTATGACATAAAGGGCCCATTAGATGCAATACATGACAGATGTATGAGCATCAATCACGGACCACGCGCAAACCATGGAAAATCACAATCTCCGCTTGACGCATATCGTATATCATACCGTCTAACGTGGTGTTTGCAAGGTGGAAATCTAGTCTAATCTAATCTAGTCTAATCTAGCGCTAAGTGTAAGCGCTACCGTCTAATCACGGTTAGAAGGGGTAAAAGAGACGCCAGGTTCTACGATCTCTACTCAAATAGTTTCACAATCACTGCGTGCTCAGTGCAGAAGCGGCGGTCAATACACGATGATTCGCAAGTGCGTAAGTAGCGTAAAGCGGCGCAGTTTAGTTGAACCCAGGCAGGAAGTGTAAGAGACAGCACTATCTGGCTGTATTGCTATTCCGGTCTGTTTCGAGAATTTTTGATGGTTTACTTCAGCCGCGCGTGCGCGTGTAATAGGTACCTCGTAATCCGCGCTTGTTTGGACAACAAAACCTAAACATTTATTACCGTGTTAGGCCGGCCTTAGACTGTATTTAGCCTCATAAGCCTATTAATATCAATGTTTCTTATAATATGAGTCTGAGTTTGGCAGCCTTAACACTTAGTCTGTCAGTCCCGATTTTGAAGCTGGCTTGATAACCCATTTTACCAGGTGATAGTGCTAACTCTTCTGCAAGTGTCCTTCTCAGTGGTCACCACCAAAACTCCCCAATTTCCTAACTATTATTTCCTTTTTCCAGATCTAACTATGAAGCAGAGGAATCATAACAAAAGATAGAAGTACGATCAACAAAATGGCGGATGAGGGTCCAGTTACAGTGGACGACTTGCCTATATCCTTCCAGGTTAGATCATAACTAGCTTCTGCCTGCGGTTTTCACCCGCTTTCCCACAGGAACCGTGCATTTTTCCGGGATAAAAAGTAGCCTAATATGTTACTCTCCGGTCCATAAACTATATCTATGCCAAAAATCACGTCGATCCGTTGCTCCGTTACTGCGTGAAAGAAGGACAAACCAACAAACACACTTTCGCATTTATAATATTAGTAGGATGTCATATCATTTATTCAATAAACAATTTTTACATTGTGTCTGAAATATCTGCACTATAAATTAAATCTAACACCGAAACAAAAATCAAAGAAAGGTCTAGTCCCCATTCTACTAATCCAATTGTTTCAAAACTGTTAATGAATTGTCAAAAAATCGCAACAATATTAAGAGTGACAGCAATTGAAAAACAATAAGCTTTTCGTATTCTCTTCGTCAATCGTTAGTATTCTAATTTGTTTTTGACAGCTCTTCCGATATTCATTTGTCTTTGAAAACAATTGAGATAATTTTAGATGGTGAGACAATTTTACAAAGATTACTTTTTAGCTATTGTATTTGAAATTGCATTCGGTTTCGTTTGCAATTTTCATTGAATGAGTCGCATTATACTTTATGATTTCTGCATAGAATTAAGGATTTCTGAGTGGCACTGCAATTGTTATGGGCCAGCATTATGCTTACCATCAGGCAAACGACTGGCTCGTCTCGTTATGAAATAGAATTTTTTTAAAAGATATTTCAGTTTCCCGATTTGGAAATCCCAGTCAGCCTAGTATCAGAATCTTCTGGCCACCGGTAAACACCACTTTTTTCCACTAAATATCACAATCTCAGTATATCTCTGTACATACAGACACAATATACTGTAAAGTGCAGAATAACTGGAGCGGGACAGCAGGAAGTGACATCACCAGCTAAATATCTGCGTGCGTCATACATTCAAACCGTGATGTGATCCACAATTTTATTGTTAATGCATCCGGATTATTATAAATATTTATTTACCTGGCAGGCAGGACTCTTCAGCGAGTGTTTTGATAGGACAGACCTATCAAGGACAAACACCTAAGAATAAATCGATGTAAAAAAGTAACATAAAAACACGACTGCCCTAGCCAGTGTCAATCGGGATGATGTAAGGATTCCAACTAATAGGTCGGGGAAAAAGTTTCTTCGCATTTTTTAAGAAAATTCAAAACATTTTTTAATATAGTTTATTTACATTTAACTAAAGTATGTAGGTACCATTTTGTTCGATAACTTTTTGCCATCTTGTAGGTAAGGACATGATCCCATTGCTATATAAATTTTGGGACTTCTGATCAAAATACCGCGACAAGTGGTTTTGGCAGTCCTCTCGTGATGTTAACCTGACACTGCCTAAAGAATTCTGAAGAGACCGAAACAGGTGGAAATCTGAAGGTGCAAGGTCAGGACTATACGGCGGATGCATTAACACCTCCCAGCCAAACTCTCTTAATTTTTTCTGAGTGGCTAAAGATGTGTGAGGTCTAGCGTTATCATAAAAAACCATGAAAATGAAAACCACACCCCTTCTGTTGATTAATTCCGGCCGCTTTCTCTCAACTTCTTGCTTTAATCTCATCAGTTGTTCGCAGTAGAGTTCAGAATCGATGGTCCTGCCTGGTGGTAACAGCTCATAATGAATAATGGCCTTCCAATCCCACCACACACACAGCATCACCTTGTTGCGAGTTAACCCGGGTTTCGCCACAGTCTGTGAAGCCTGACCGGTCTTTGACCACGACCTTTTTCGCACGTTCTTGTCGTACGTGATTCACTTTTCATCACCAGTTATCAGCTTCTTCAAAAATGGTTCGGTTTCATTACGTTGTAGTAAAGAATCACAAATGAGTACACGGTTCATTAGGTTTCTTTCAGTGAGCTAGTGAGGTACCCAAATATCGAGCTTTTTTGTGTACCGAGTTTTTTTAAAATGCGCCAAAACTGTTTTGTGGTCAATTCCCAGTTCTTCAGCTACGTCGTAACTACTGATATGCCGATCTTGTTCCACTTTTTCAAAAATGGCATCCATTTTATCCGTAATAGGGCGACCAGAGCGACGTGCATCTTTGAAATCAAAATTTCCGGATTGAAAACGCTTAAACCAAATTTGTGCTACTCTCACAGACACTGCACTAGGTCCATAAACATCACAAATTTTTTTCGCGGCTTGCGTTGCATTTTTACCTTTTTTGTAGTAAAATTTTAAAATGTATCGAATTTCTTCATTAGATTCACTCATTTTGACAGTACGAAAAACAAATGAAAATCACACATTTTCCTAATTTGAATTTGGAATTATGTTCTTTAAAATTTAAACTTTCATATGATACCAAAACCAGCCAGATACAAATAGTATAGCCAAAGAGATTTTATTACAAGTTCAAACATACTATAATGCGAAAAGACTTTTTCCCCAACCTAATATACCACATTCATCTAAATCTGTTCAGGCATTTAAAAGTTATGGTGGAAAAAATTAACTCACATGCATACATATATGAACCCTAAAAACATTACACTCTTTTTTGTGCAGTCGTGTACAAATGCTAGCCGGATGTACTGTAGAAAGTACACCACCGAGCTGTCATTGCAACTCTTTCCTACTTGAGCGACCCCATGCCTTATAAGTAACATGAGGTAACGTTGAATAAGGTTCTGTAATAAATCAGCACTCTCTATATCACTTTGATTGGTTAGTTACGTATTCAAAACGTTTATTGGAGCCTAAATCGTCACTGTAATCCAGTGTCGTATTTTTACGCTGTTGGATAATGAGACGTTTCGTTTGCCGCCAGCCTATAACAATTGCAGTGCCACTCAGAACATTGAAACACAGGCCTGCGCGGCACCGCAGTACGCTCGAGGTCGTAAACATTAGGTATCATTTCATTGATTACTTTGCTCATCAAGCCGGAATACAGTAATGCTAGCACGTTACTGCTTGGTGGCAGACTACACGAACAAAGAAGTGGTGCCCATCCAGAGTACACTCGCAGAAGAGTTAGACCTAACTGGTAAACTTGAGTTCAAGTTTCTCCTCTAAATTTAATCAACTTTATCGTTGACTCCATCGTCATTCACCAGGTCAGGAGATTATTTTTAACTAGTACCTAACACTGAATTAATGTCAATCATTTTGATCCCAATTAGTTGTACTTATACGCCTACCTTGCGGCGCGGCTTCGTTCGCATTGAGTTAGATAAAATGTTGAAAGGCCGGCCTTACACGCTAATCCATGTTTGCGTTTTGCTGTAAAAATAACCACGGGTTGCTACAAGCATGGATTACGGAGTATTTTACACACGCACGCGCGGCTTGAAGTAAATCCCTTAAAAATCCACGAAACAGACAAGAACAGAAACACGGCCAGGTAGTGCGTCTCTTTCACTCCCTGAAAGCTCCGCGGCTTCTGCACTGAACAAACAGTGACTGTGAATCAATTGTTGTAGTAGAGACTGTAGAAGAGTCTTATTTATGTCTCTTTCACTCCCTCGAATACCAACCACGGTTAGCGCTCGGACTAGACTTCCACCAAGAACCACGTTAGACGGTACCTACGACATGCGTCAAGCGGTGATCGTAGTTTTTCCATGGTTTGCACGTGGTACGTGATTGGTGCTTATCCGCTTATGCGTGTATTCTCGTAATCCGCCATAAACCATGGTTATTTTGACAGCAAAACGCAAACATGCATATATATGCGTGTATATGGCGGGCTTTATTCTTACCACCAGGCACACGACCCACTCGTCTCGTTATCCAATAGGTAGTGTAAAAAAAACGTAATTTTATGGCAGGGTGTTAGGGTTACTATCAAGCAAACGACCTGCTGATAAAGAGACGTCATTTTCGTAATACCTGAGTTTCATTTTCAGTCTAAAAAAACGAGTGCTAAGCGCTTTACCCTCCCCTCGTAAACGATTGCATCTTTCTTATCTAGATCGTCCGATACTATTTCGATATTTTTTGCATAATCTTTCAAATCTTAAATCTCTTTTTCGTGTTATTGTTCGCGTATCTCTTCGAATATGCAGATAACTTTGATAAAAATAATTAGGATATTGTAATAGGGGCCTTTGCTTTCACGTGCTTTTAATATTTGATATTATCAATAATATTTTCTTTCCTTCAATTATCAAATGATAATCACACTTTTTTATATATTTACTAGCTGCTGCCCGCGGTTTCCCCCGCGTAGATATTGGATTTCATGGGTTTTATTTTTTTGCGCGGAACAGTGATCCCTTTCAAAATCGGCCAAGCCGTTGCGGAGATTACCCGGAACAAACAGACAGACTAACAGATGGACAAAAATTTGAGAGTAGAGTTTGAGTGACAGTGAGAGTTAAGAGAGTACCTTCGGGCTCAGTGCTGCTTCATGGATGTCACATGCCTTCGATTTTTGTATTGAACATGTGGGTTTCCTCACGATGTTTTCCTTTGCCGTTTTAGAGCGAGTGTAGTAAATGCGCACATAACTTGATATAAGTCATTGGTGCGGGCCGATCGGACTGATACGCGTCAGATTGAGAGTCGCACAAGTTCCTTCAAGACCACATACACTCTAATGTAAGACATGTTTTTTTACATGCACGAAATATCCATATTTTTTAAGTTGCTAAAAATTAAGGTTCTGGTTCTATGAATAACAAACACAACGATGAATGCTTTAGAAATGTACAGTTAATCACAATTCATACAACAATGGCATGGCAAATGGAGCGCTGACCATGGAAATCACATACAAACCCATACAAACATAGGTGCTTCGTATGGGAGGTACCGATAGTAGGTGTGATTGGGCGCACCAGACTGTATCGAATCTGCTTGGAGTACAGTCAGCGGCACTTGTTTAAAGAGTTTTTTAGATTGAGCCAAAAAACTTAATAGTAGCTGGAAGCAATGCTGGCTCTAGTAGTTAAGTGGTTTGAATCCTACAATTAGCTTGAGCTTTTGATGAGGGAAAATATTGTTACTGTCATTATCAGAGCAAATTGGTAGAATACCTATTGAGTATTAAAACCGCCCTTTTTCCACTGATTAGGTATACTTCCCCAATGTTTTCCCCCCTTAATTTACATCTTTCGTATAATCCTATTTTAGCGAGCATCAAGTGTACCAGAAGAAAGTGCAGGCCAAATTTCAGCCTTTTTCATTTTGTTGATGTTTTTGAAGATTCGCGATTTACCAGTGCGTGGTATTTTGGTTGAAGGCCAATTCAGACATTTCAGTCCCGGCACAATTCCAGGACAGTACCTTGCACCGTACATTCCTGAATGTGATATGAACGCATTCATACTTATCAGTGTCATTGCATGCTCTCAGTGTAAGTGCCGGCCACGGACTAGTATTGTATTTTTTTAATATTATTTGGTAACGAGACGAACTGGTCGTTTGCCTGATGGTAAGCATAACGCCGGCCTTTAACAATATTATTACAGTGCCATCCAGAACTTTGAAACACAAAGGCCTGCACGGCACTGCAGTGCGCTCGTTACCCTGAGACATCAAGTCTCATAAGCCCGGTAATTTCACTGGCTACTCTGCTCATCAAACCGGAACACAATAATGCTTGCACACTACTGCTTGGTGGCAAACTTCACGAGCAAAGCTGTGGTAACAACCCAGACGGACACTCGCAGAAGAGTTAGTCCTACCACTAGCAATTCGTACCTGATGCCGGCACCAGCAAGCACAGAGGTGGATCGTACAACGAAATTTTTGCCAGATCACGGACGCCGTTACATCGAAATCTTGATGCTGCTCTTCTCCTTCATCTAAAGCAATTGCTATTAATCTGAGCCATAAGAACAGCAATATAAAAGAATCAAAAAGAACTACTACTTATTGTGCCTCCTAGCCATACAAGTTCTTCGTTGAATATTCAAAAAGTACCTACTGAGAAATCAGTACACAACAATTCCTCCTACTAACAATTTTGTTAGTGGGAGGACTAACTCTTCTGCGAGTGTCCGTCTGGGTTGTTACCACCGCTTTGCTCGTGAATTCTGCCGCCAAGCAGTAAAGTGCAAGCATTACTGTGTTCCGGTTTGATGAGCAGAGTATCCAGTGAAATTACTGGGCTTATGAGACTTAATACCTAATGTCTCAGGGTAACGAGCGCACTGCAGAGCCGCGCAGGCCTTTGTGTTTCAAAGTTCTGGGTGGCACTGCAATTGGTATGGGCCGGCGTTATGCTTACCATCAGGCAAACGACCAGTTCGTCTCGTTACCAATAACATAAAAAAAAATTACTGACATGTGTGAATTGAAGACACTATGGTATCACTGCGCTAAAGTGCGCTAATACGAAACTGTGACGTTACTGTACCGGAACTGTGACTTCACTGAAATATGTGAATAGGCTTGAATGGTGTGTTGGTTTGTTGGTCACACTTTCGCATTTGGAAATGGTGTAGATAGAACGGAGAGTAACATATAACCTACTATTTATCCTGGAATATGCACGGTTCACGGGAATTTCACTCGCGCTGTATAGAAACCCGGACAGAAGCTACTTAGTATGGTTATAAGTTATTTTAATTCCCTTCGTTTTGTACCCTCTATAAGTAACGCATTCATGGTCGTAGACCACATGGGTTTGAAACAGTAGAAGCAAAACTATAATTGAAATTCTTTCTGTTTTCAGGTTAAGTATTTAGGCCAGAGCGACGCGAGGGGACTATGGGGTATAAAGCATACGAGGAAGCCTGTAGACCTGATGGTGGCGGCTGCTAAGGCGTTACCACCAGGTAAGAGAAATAATTCCATTTCAAGAGTTACCAGGCAGTAGGACTAACTCTTCTATGAGGTTCTTTGAGATCTTATTATTATTGTTTTTTTTTTTCTCCGTTTTATGAAATTATTGTTTAGACATTGGAATTATGACTGATGACGTACACTTCACATAATTCAACATCAATTACCCTGTTTGTTTTGACCGGTCTAAGTACATAATATATGTCAAAAGATTTCAATAAATGAATATGAGATTCTGTCTGTGTACCACTGCTGTGCTTGTGTAGTCTACCGCTAAGCAGTAATGTACAAGCATTACAGTGTTCTGGTTTCATGAACAATGTAGTCAGTGAAATTACTGGGCTTGTGGGACTTTACAGTTAATACCTAATGTCTCAGAGTATCGAGTGCTCCGTAGTGCAGCGCAGGCTTTTTTTATTTAAAGTTCTATGTTCTAAGTTGGGTGGCACTGCAATTTATGCAACGGCGTTATGCTTACCATCACGTAAATGGCCAGCTCGTCTCGTTATCAAATAATAAACTCAAAGTTAAAAAGTCGACTGAACGAAACACTTGAACAAACTTTGAATAGGATGCCACTGAGAGAAGGCCGGTATCCCAGCAGTGGAAGCGTAAGAGGCTGATAATGTGTGAGCCAGTTTTGTTACATCGAATTTCTAACAATCGATACCTAAATCCTCATTCCAGGTCAAATCCTCCCCATAGTGAAGTTAACCATCACAGTCGACGGTGTCCACCTGGAGACCATAAACCAGGGTACGAAGCGCGAAGAGTTTGAGCACATGGCGGTCTACTTCAACATTGAGTCCATCTCCTACGGGGTCCAGGACTTGGTCTACACGAGGGTGTTCTCCATGATCATTGTAAAGGACAACGCTGATGTGAAGGGGTTGAACCCTTTCGAATGTCATGCTTTCGTTTGTGAAAGCAGGTACGTTTAATATTCTATCATATTTGAGTGGGAAAAATTTGTCTACCGGCTATTGCTTGTGGACTTCGTATCTGGTAATGATTATTATTACCTGATATTATTCAGCCTGAGCTTCAATTGGGATGCTATCCAGAAAGGGAGTCAATACACAGAGGTCAACCGCATTTGTTTAAAAAGTTTTTGAAATTCGGAATTTTTCTCTGAAGAAAAACGCATTTAAGGTTTACGTCAAGAATCTGCTGCAGAACTTCCGGGCAGCCCTGATTCACTTGAACTATGTTGAAATTTGTTAAATGATGATGTTGATTAAACTTAGAAACAATTCCAGAATATCCCACGCACTTCACCTTTGAATTGAACTCATTTTTTGTATACATAATCTCTAATTAATAACCTCCTTTATTAAATCGGTTAAAAGTACTTGTACCTACTTCACGCTACTTTCATTCATAGTTTTTTGTGTAACGGTTTCGTAAAGTATTTAATAAACGTGAACTAGTTTTTGATAAAATATGATCTTAATCAAAAATTTACTTCCTGCAGAATGTCGAAGGAAATCTATGTCAGATAAGGTTATGAGTGGGTATATATTGTGAAACTACATCTGAATTCTGACATATTTACACTGTGATTAGAGATACTTAAAGATTAAATTCCAAATTTATCTGAACAGTCATCTGATAAAGGTGTCAGAAGGTGAACAAATATTTACAAGGTGTATTGACTAAAGTTTGTATAGTTATTATAAAACTAGCTGTGCCCCGCGGTTTTTCCCTCGTTCCCACAGGAACCGTGCATTTTTCCAGCCTATGTTACTCTCCGGTCCATAATCTATATCTATACCAAAAATCACGTCGATCCGTTGCTCCGTTGCTGTGAGAAAGAAGGACAAACCAACAAACACATTTTCACATTTATTATAGTAGATACTGATGACACAAGGTCGGAGTTCACCAAATGAAAAATGAACGACGTTCACGTAATCGGCAGTTCAAGGGCTTGCTCTGACAGTAGATGTCTAAATGCTCTTTCAAATAATTTTTTAGTGTAAACTACCTATATGAACCGAGTCATGAGCTAAACCTAGTTCATAGTTGAACATTGGTTATGTTCCATGCTTCGCTTCGGCTTAAAATGGTAGGTGGACTCAGAACTAAGTGGAACGTTTTCTACAGCCTAACTTCAGTCAGTCCAATATAATCTTTCGATCCTAAAAGGAAACGAGATCGGATCGGACAAACTCAAAGTTACTTGTAGCTACTGAATAATTCCTTTATCCACCTCCTGGCTCTGTCATCAGATCAGCTCCATGATACCAAATTATTGTTTTTTCATCCAAACTACATATACGTACAAAGTTTCATTTTGATACGATAATTAGAAGTAGGTTAAAATGGACTTCCAATATTCCATTCCATATAACAGTTATAAGTGAAACTAATAAATGAAAGAATTAACTTTATTTTCTAATCGTTCCAGAAATGCAGCAAGAAGATTAACCTACTCATTAGCAGCTGCGTTTCAAGACTACTCCAGACGAGTTAAGGAAATGCAGGCCACGCCAGGTGATTACATAAGTTAATCTTAATAAAGTTACATTTTTTTTCTACTATTTATTCTTTGCTATTGGTTTAGGAGACGAGCTGCTCGTTTCCTAGATGGTACCTAAGCATAACGACCAGCCTATTACGATTGCAGTGAACTTTAAGAAACAAAGGCCTGCGCGGCACTGCAATGCACTTGTTTCCCTGAGACATTAGGTATTAAGTCGCACAAGCTCGGAAAACTGTGAGAACAAATAAAAACAGAACACAGATAAAACGGAACACTGTGGGAACAAATTTTGCTCTCGCGTCTTGGGTGTGTGTTCCTGTATGATGAGCAAAGAAGTCAGTGAAATTACTGGGCTTACGAGACTTACCTAATGTCTCAGGGTAACGAGCACACTGCAGTGTCGTGCAGGCCTTTGTGTTTCGAAGTTCTGAGCAGCACTGCAATTATGCTTACCAGCAACGCTACGACCCGCTCGTCTTGTTATCCAACATTATAAACAAATATTTGTGTTGTTGTGTCCATGTCACCTGCGATACAGGGAATCCTAGTGCAGGGGTATGAGTGTGTAAGCGTTCGTTTGTCTGCTACTATTTTTTGAGTTATTCATATTTTTCTGTCTTATATTCCAGAATTGGACGAGCGACCTCCCAGCATGAAGAAACGATTCGCAATAGACCTGCGGACCCCAGAAGAAATCGAAGCCGACTTGGAGACTGAAGCTTAGCTGCCAAAGAACCACAATTATTTGTAAAACCTCTTTTTATGTATTTTCGAACCACAAGGTTCTTACTTTTTTGTGTGTAAACAAATCTTTCGACTTAGCTCTTTTTACTTTTCAACTGATATATAAGCTGCCAATTTTGTACACGCTTCAAGAATCAATATTTTTAGAAATCTTCTCATAAAGAACATTACAGACTAGGTTTGCCCTTCTTCGTCTTTAGCCTAAGTTACTCCTTGTACACGAAATCCGCGCTTGACGCAAAAGCTTTGTTATTCTGACAAGCAAACGTACGTTTACTTGAGCGTCTAAGGTGCCCCTTACTGCTTCTTTCTTTTATTCGCTATTAAAATAGTGCGAAAATAAGATTCCAAGCGACAGTTGTGAAATAATCTGATTGTATTTTATTTTTGCTTAAATTATTTCGCTGAAGTTGAAAAACGATAAAAAGAATATGAGCAAATCTGCCATAGAACGTTAAAAGAATATTTACGGTTCTATTAATATATTATCAAAGTTGTATCAATTATGTTACAGCTTTTTAAAGCTGCAAAATTTTCAACCAATGCAATATTCCAAATTTATATTATTATTTGTTTTTCCATATAGCAAAACAAATATTTAAGGTTCTTTTATTATTTGTATAACCAAAGTTGTATATATGTTGCATTCAAGTGTCGATAGACAAGAGAAAGGCTACTATTCTGTTGTCACAATTTGAACACCGCTATGACACCTAATTCATAATTGATGGATAAGGATCAAGCGCAGACCACGAGAAAACCATCGAAAAACCACGATACCCGCTTGACGCATATCGTATCGTCTATTGTGGTTGTGGTTGGGGCTTGATGGAAATCTAGTCCGAGCATGGCACCCACTTCTACATATAATTCTACGACCTCTATTCAAAGAAATTGTTTCACAACCGCAGCGTGCTCAGTGCAGACGCCGCGTTAAGTAAGCGGTCGTGCGCACGTGATGTATGCAGCGTAAAGCGGAGTAGTCGTCGCTTTGAGCCCAGACAGGGCTTTGATACTACACTATCTGACCGTATTGCCGTTCTTGTCTATTTCGTGGTTTTGTTGATGGTTTTGCATCAAGCCATGCTTGCGCGTGTATTAACTCGTAAGCCGCGCTTGATGCAAAAGCATGGTTCTTTTGACAGCAAAACGCAAACTTACATAAATTAAGCGTCTACGGTCTGCATTAGGCACCAATAAATTCACGCTGATTACAAGCCAGCGAACAATTTGGCAGGTCTGTATATACCATCCTTTTCTCCTATTTTGAATTCAAAATTTACTTTAATTATAATAATATATAATATAATTATATATTAATAATTTTTATGTAAAATTAAACTTTTTTTTAAACAAAGAAGGTAGAGTCGTACCTAAACCATGCTTATGTGATGTATCTAGTTTTGTAAGAGAGACATAATAAATTTAATGTATGTTTAAACTTAAGTTATTAAATTAAGAGTTTGTTTTCAAAATATAGTTAGTGGTTTTATTTCTGAGTCCCTGAAAAAGTTAGCAGGAAGAGATTGCATTTAGCGATATCATTTTACTTTACTGATAAGTTTATTAATTCTGTTTTTACTTCTGTTTCTGTTCTGTTTTTAAATTTTCATTTTTTTAATTCTTGTATCAATCTCAACACAAACACAAACTCTTCTTTACTTCTTTTTACTTCTGCCACGTTCTTCGCCACGTAACCCAAGAAGTCGTCCTCTAGACCCTTGTGAGATGTCTCTTCTATTAATCCTAGAAGTCTGCTGGTACACATGTGTAGTATAATTTCTAGAAGTTGTTTTCTTTTTGAATCGATGTGTATTTGCTTGAGGTTTTCAAACCATTTCTGGTTTTTGTATTTTGTTATCATTGCTATGTACTTTAATGCAGTGTGGAGCTGAAAATTGAAAAATCAGTCATTTTTTCATACTAATTGATAACGAGGTGAGCTGGCCATTAGCATGCCATTAGCATGGTAATCATAACGCCAACCCATAACAAATGCAGTGCCACTAAGAACTTTGAAACCCAAATGCCTACGCGGTACTGCAAAGCGCTCGTTACCTTGAGACATTAGGTATAATCTCATAAGCCCAGTAATTTCACTGGCCACTCTGCTCATCTAACCGGAGCATAGTAATGCTTGCAGACTTCACGAGCAAACCGGTGGTACCAACCCAGACGGACACTCGCAGAAGAGTCAGTCCTACCACATGAATATTACAGGGTGTATTTTTTGAGACGGAGCAGTACCCTAACCGTTCAGCAGTGGACGTATTTTGGCTAATAATGAAAATGGAAACTTACATCATACAAAGCCGACTCCAGATCCTTCAAAAACTCCTCAAAGTCCCTCAGCCCATCATCAGGTTTCGACTGCTGCTCAGTCATCCTGATCAACCAGGCTCTGTTGAGAAGGCCGCTTTCTTTGATGATGCCTTTATTTTTTTTATTCTTGTTTCTTGGTAGGAGCATCGCCCTCAATTCTCTGCCAATCACTTTCGTGTCTTTTAGTTCTTCTTTGGCGTAGGTGTGAAGATAAACGAGGTATTTTAAGAGTTCCATGTCTGATGGGTGTATATCGTAACCGTTTTGGACCATATCCCTGAAAAAATGTCTTTTTTATACTCTACATTATCAGTTATGTGGTGAGGAGGGAGAGGGTAGGTTTACAATTTTAATAGTTATGAATGTTTGCTCTGAACTTAAACTAGGTTACGTGTCTGAAGAATTATAATAATTATTATTGTAGGTAGGTACATGAGGCATACGTAATAATGTTATATTAGAAGGAGTATGAAAGTTATAGTTCCAGTGACAGAAAAGATGAAAGGGAATCGTGATGAATTTGAATGCTGAGAGGGTTGGAAAGGAGATCAAAGAAAAGATGGATCGATTATATCTTTATATAATCGATCCAACCTGATATTAATAAATTGGAAGTGTATGAAATGCTGGTGGCTGACAGGACAGAAAAATACTTCCTAGACCATAAATGAAATGGGATTAGGAGACAGAGATGATGATGATGATGATGATGATGACGTAGGTCAATCCAGTAATTACGGTGCAATTATCATTAATCACCTCAAGCTCATTGTAACATTTGAATCGTCAACATTAAGCTACGCTTCACAAACAATATAGATAGAAAGAAGATTAACTTACGCCATGTCCTCCATTTTTTTAATCGCTGTTTGCAAATCAACAGCAGTCCCAAGCCAGTCGTAATTAACCAAACCTCTATTATTCTCTTTTATCATATCTCCTAGCACTGTGATATATGTGTCGAGATCATTACTCCTTTTTTTAGTTTTTTCTGCTTTCTGTAGATCTAATTTCTGCAATTTTATCAAAGTTGTCATAGTGTCTTGCTCAGGAACCATATCAAGAGTGCTTTGCATTAACTCAAAGTTATTTTTTGTTCCTGTATTGTGATGTCTTGTTTTATTTTGTGTGGTTGGATTTATTTCATAACTGTTATGTCTGTGTTTGTGTACTTCATGTGATTCTAAAGGAATATGAAAGTCTCTGACCTGGCTTGATTTCATAGTAGGATATTCTTTTTCTGTTTCTTCATTAGATTCATCATCGCTTCTCATTCTGCCGAAGTAATAGTCAACAGCTATGTTCTTGCTATTCCGTTGTGATTTTTCTTTAAGCTTAGAATCTTTTGCTCCCATATGAGATATAGATTTCACTTTGTGATTAATATTGTTTATGATATTTTGTAGCGATGCTGGACTTTGGTCATGCAAATCTAGAGTCATCAAAGATTGATTAGGATCGATAGAGCTAAAATACTTTTTCTCCAGAAATAGTGCCCTGATCTTTCTGATACTAGTATTATCAACCTCACTATTTAAATGTTCATCGGACTTTGTCGTTTCAATGGATTCTGTTACGTGTTCATTTTCACACACATTTCGTAAACATGGACTAGAATTCATTCTATCAATTCGTACTGAAGAATAATCCGCTTCCAAATAATCATTAGGATTAAAATATAAATCTACTGAAGGTTTGTGAACCACTGTAAATAGTTTAAGCTTCAATGGTTCTACTTTGCTTATTTTCGGTTCTTTACTAGATCCAAATTTAAAATTTCGCATAAATGGTTCGTTATAAAAATAATAATCCCACTTATTTTTATGATTACCTTTTTGATTCGCGTGGCTGTCTTTGTCACTATCTTCATCTGTATTGTAACTCCCAGCATCGTCATTATTATTATTGTTAATTGTGTAGCCATCCTTTTCACTATCAGACCCGTAGTTGGGTCCATAGATATTGTGAGGGTTGTAGAAAGCATTGTTAGGTGAATAGTTGTATATCGGGACGTAGAAAGGTTGCTCTTCATTTATTTCTGGTTTTAGTTTATCTTCTGGTGTCTTTGGTTTAGCATTCGGTGACTTTACTTTAACAAATGGTGACGAACCTGGTGCTAAAACATAGTACAGTATAATATAATAAGTTATAATACGTTTGGGTTGTTTAAAATAGTTATTATTTTTTTCTCTTTTATAAGATTTTAACTTTTATAAGAGTTTAACCGAATCTTAAATAACGATCCTAGAATGGGCCTGGTTGTCAAGAGCGGCTAAGAAATGTTACTGGCATTATAGTACAGGATTCGAACCATCAACCCAAAAGATCGGCAGCTAACGTGACTGCCACTGAGCCATCGCTTCCATGTTATAATAATAAATGCCGAAAAAAATATTAAAAAACAGCATAAACTACTCACAAACTTCATGAACTTTATACTCGTTAATTTTACTTTCATCAAATTGTCCTGTCATAATTTTAAAATTTTTATTTTGCATATCCTTCGCGTGATTCTCTGCGATATTTTGTCTTAGCATCTTAGTCAGGTTATTAATCAAGTAGTAACTATTTGCGTCAAATTTTTTACCATCAAAATTTTCTTTGGGTTGTTTTACTGAGACATTTTGAATTTCTTCATTATTTTCTGTGTGTTCATTGTGCAATGTTTCTTTATTTTCATCGTTAAATTTACTATATTTAATTGGTGAAAGTGTAGTTGTTATTCCTTCTGTTGTTACTGTAGTTGTATCAATACTAGGATTTAATCCAAAGCTGGTTTCTTCTATTTTTATTACTTTATCATTTTCAGAGAGGAGACGTTTTCTATCTACTGCTTTATTTTTTTCCGTTGCAGGAGTTATTTCTACATTGATAACTTTGGAGTCTCCTAATTTTTCTACAGTATTAGGTTCTTTGTGAGTTTCAGAACTACTACTTTGCTTCGCATCACTCTCATTATAAGACCGTGTATCTCTTTTACTAGTATTTTCTGGTTCTTCAATAGCTTCTGTACTAAGTGCCCTTTCATTATTTATATTTAAATCTGAAATCTTATGTATGTTACTTTCTGACATTACATCTACGTTTTTTATTAATGAATCGTCTTTTTCTGGTTTAATATTTTCATTCTCTATTTTTTTATCTACTGAATCTTTACCAATGTCATGGCTATTACCTTCTTGTGGTTCGTAGTCTACATTATTTTCAGTCACTGGATTGTCGTGCGTAACATGTTCAAGTTCTTCATCGATTAATGTAGTTCCCTCTGCAAATTCCTTACTTTTTCTAAAATTTTTCACTTGAATATCTACTTCTGTCTCATTGCCATCAGTGTCATTTTTTGAATTATTTTCATTATCCTGTGAATACCCCGTGAACACTCTACGACTGTCATCTCTTTTACTACGATCTGTACGCAGTGTAAGATCAGCGTAACCATCTACATTATTTATATCGTTTTTACCATCTAAAGTTCTCACAGATGATGCTACACCTACAGTTGTACTGTTACTGTGTTTTCTAAAATTATGTGTTTCTTCCTTTAAAATTCTGTTTACAAAATCTTCGTGCTCATCGAGTTGGCCATCTGTTAGTTCAGCACTTCCTTGAGGCCTATCGTCTTTAGTCTGCACCTCTTCCAGGATTCTCCTCGCTATCTTGTCCAAAAACTCTTGTTTTTCCTTATCAGGTAATAGATCTATATATTTTGATACACTATCTTCTGCTTTACTGATATTAAATAGGAGTACAATAATAAAAATTACGTGCATTTTAATTTTTCCTATGTCATTTTAACTCCGATTACACACAGCCGGACTTTAAGTGTGGATAAAGTGAAGTAATGATTGAGAAGCCCTAATTGGGTGTGAAAGCAACCATGTCAATATTAATTACTTTCATTGATTAAGGAAATAAGTGATTTGTAATTAAAAAGTTATTCATTCATGGCGAAAACCTCGCGCATGCTTCATAAAGATAAATTCGTTAGTGGAACCTTGCATACCTAAGATTCAACATTTTTTATGTACCTACTACCAAATAATGGGCTGCTGTTTGCCTGATGGTAAGCTGTATCTGTACAATGCATTCTAGCAATAGATAATTGACAGAAAGAAAAATATTGGGAAATTTCGGTTGTACATTTTGAAGGTCTAAAAATGTAAAATTTCTATTGTATTGATTAAAATATTAAGGATTTATTTATATTTTTGAGAAATAAAATTGTCAAATACAAGCCATTAGTAACATGACATTGAACGCCAATCAGAGCTCGAGACGTCAAAGTTTGCAATACAAAACAACTTCAGTTTGTATAGGTACTCTAATTCTTAGCATCTCAAACCTCAACCACACCGATGTTGGTTTGTGCAAACTGCGACGTCATCCGAGACGCCATGATAGCCGAGTTTTAGTCAGGAAATGTCAAAATCTTTATAAAAATGTGAAATAAACTATTATAATATTAGTTTTTTTATTGAAATATTAATATTTTGGCTAAAATAGGCCCCGTAAGTCACAATATAAACTTGATTTTCAAAAAATTGTGAACTATCCTTTTACAGTGCCATTTGCTACCCAGAACTGTGAAAAGCAAAGGCCTGAGTGGCACTGCAGTGGGCCCAGTAATGCCACTGATCACCTACTTTCTACTGCTCACCTGGCTAGCTACCACCGTCAAGTTGAAAATATGTCACTGTCACCTGTCAATGCGTTGTGACAGCTGCACTCGAGACCATGTCTTACTCTTTCTGTAGCGTATTTGCCATCTTCGAGCACATCGTCTCTAACTCAATTAGTACTAATTCAATTCAAGCGAAATAGAGGACAAGTGTCTAAGGCGCTATCCCGTCAATAACATTTATTGTATGTCGGTTTGCATTGATGTAAAAGATAACAAAACCGCACGCGCGTAAAAAATGAGAAAATATCCAAAAAAATCGTGATTGCCTCAAAATTAGATGCCTAATCGAAAATGTACTAAGTACACCTAAGTTTTTTATCATTATATAATACGTAAGTCTTGTTAATTTTTTTGATATACATTTATATATAACAGAAATATTTCTTGAGAACTACCTACGAATGTAACAACTGCACACGTCCAGCCCGGTCGAATGCGTCCGCAAACGGTGGTTTTCCCAGCTGACAGAGGTAGGTTTGCACCAGCTGAAGCAGCTCCCACGCCATGGTGCTGTCGGTGATATCAAGGCGCTTCGCTAAGACCCGCCCTTTGGCATGATATTATAGAGGATCTTACAAATCCTAGCAGGTAAGACACAACATTAGATCTGTTTTTATTCATCTTTTATTCCTTACTATTTCTATTTACATATCACTAAAATACTCATATATTGGCCACTTGAGAATCAAACTTTACATAAAATTAAACATCAGCTCTGAACCTAAATGACCTTCTTTTTGAGTTTGCTTCACCCATACTCCTCTCTAGTGCTAACCTGCCAGCAATGTCTTCATCTACGAGTACCACTGCAATTTCCTCTTTATTTTCAGTGCCTTCAGGTGCAATTTCATCTGGAACTTCATCGGTGATTAAGTCAGGGAATATTTCCTCAACACTGTCTCCTAAGTCAATGGTTTGCAGTTTTTCTTTCATTTCTTCGTCTACTATGTCTGTGAAAAGCTTATCAATGACGATATTCTGCTTTCTAATATCTGGTCTTCGTTTCTGAATTTGGTTCCTATTCCTGTCTCTCTCATTGTTATATTGGATTGTGTTTCTATCTCTTTCGTTAGGTTGAATTCTGTTGTTGTTGTCAACATCGTCGATATTTTTTGAGTCAGATTTGGTATCGTTTTTAGGGGGCGTTTTGCCTATCTCCATGTTCAGGTAGTAATAATCTGGGGAGTCTTCGCAAGGGATGGAGTCACGAGGTCTGGTGCAGACCAGAACTTCCTGTAAAAGAAATCGATGATATAAAAAAGTCTCTCAAGTCAACAACTTATTTACACGACTGCACAAAAAGAAGTGTATGGGTTCATGTATGTATGTGAGTTTCTGTATCCCACCATAACTTTTAAATGCCTGAACAGATTTGGATGTATGGGGTATCGTTAGAATCTAAAAATGGGATTTTATGTTTTGCCCATTTTGTATGAAAATTTATCGGATCAAAATGAAATTTTTGTTTAAATTTTGTAATGTTATTGCCAGGAACATCACCGACTGCAATTTCTCATAATTATATTAGTGATTTTTTTTTCTTCAAAAATGTTGAGATGCTCGAGTGGGATAGCGGTGCGCCCTATTCTAGAGCACAATAAAGTTACCTGGTTGAAGATAGTCTCATTGGGGCAGATGAAGCTCCACCGATAGGTGACGTTGCGCGTGGGAGACGCCTGGGAAGGCAAGCACACGTGGAAGATCTGGCAATCATTGTCCACGTCGGCGTAGTAGCCGTACGTACGATTTTCACACCTAGAATTAGGATATTGCAATAATTATTTGTGGAAAAATATTTTTTTTTATTTGATAGTAAGACGAGCTGGTCCTTTGCCTGATGGTAAGCATAGCGCCGGCCCATAACAACTGCAGTGCCACTCAGAACTTTGAAACACAAAGACCTGCGCGGCACTGCAGTGCGCCCGCTATCCTGAGACATTAGGTCTCATACAATATTACAACAGAACTGTGTTAGACAACGTTTAGACACTTACCTAATCAAGATTTGCGGTTGCTCATATTTAAACACGCAACTAAGGCATTTTGAATTTAAATACTGCATAACACAGGTTTAGGATATGTTTAATTCTTTGTATTTTTTCTTGTCTAATTTTAAAATCGTACAACTGGAGTGCAGTATCTCAAATCCTCACAAAACTCACCTGAACGTGTCAGTGATGTTCTCTCTGATTGACGAAGCGTTTGCTGGCAGATTCAAACTCTCAGAAGCATTTGTCTTATTTGTCATATCCTGAAATAAAACATACGTAGTAATTTTACCAGTGGTAGGAGTACCACCACTTTGCTCGTATAGTCCACCCCTTTACAGAATGCTTCTATGGAGTTTTGGAGAGAATACGAAAGTACACAATATATCAGATTCGAAAAACACAGTTGTTAATAGACTAAGAGCTGACTACCAAAATGGTCAGAGAAATTGAGAGCCTCCTCCTTTTTTTTGGAATTCGGTTAAAAATGTAGCATTTCACAAAATTTTCCCTTAGGTAAGGAGAATCCTGAGTTTTATTGATGATAAAATCACCTAGCCATTTTGGTCGTCAGCTCTTAGTCTATAAATTATGCCTAATCGATGACAATTTTCGGGTAGGTACCCGACGAAGCTCCCATAATTGATTTATGTGTTCGAACCACTTTCAAAAACATCCTCACTTGAGTTGAGTTACTGGTCTTATAAATACTTACCCTAAGCAGGTTCAGCATTAATCCATTGTGAACTTCTAAATCTACGTCATCTGCGTTCCCGAACATTGCAAAAACGAGGAATAACAATAGAGTTCTTATTATTCGACGCATTTTACTGGCCTGGAATTTGAAGAAATACAAACTAATTATTTTTTAAAACAACGGCATTTTTAGCTAGTGCGAAAGTTTCAAAACGAAATAGGAAAAGCAGGTACAATATTTTTTTTATTCTTCATTTACTAAGTACATACACAAGCAGAAATAACGTTGAAAATGTGTAACTTATGTACAGTCGCAGTAAGAAAAGGTTCTTCATCTTAAGGTATATTATTGTTTGCGCACTAGTTGTTTTGTGTTAAGTCTTAAGACTCCTTGCTTAAATGCATTTTGTGTAGTCTATGCCGGTATTGCGTTATCGTGACAAACATGCTGTTATAATAAGACTAGCTTCTGCCCGCGGTTTTCATCCGCGTTCCTACCGGAACCGTACATTTTTCGGGATAAAAAGTAGCCTATGTTACTCTCAGGTCCATAATATATATCTATGCCAAAAATCACGTCGATCTGTTGCTCCGTTACTGCGTGAAAGAAGGACAAACCAACAAACACTCTTTCGTATTTATAATATTAGTAGGATTAGTAGGACTTATGAACAAAGAGAAAATTAATGGGGAGATGCAAGTGATACTGACAGACTTTGACAGTTAAATAAAACAAGTTTGATTTGTTTTCTAAATAGCCAGGCCATTAAGAAGGTTTTATGTTGATGTAAGCTAGCCATTGGTAATAGGTGAATGCTATTAAACCTTTGTTATCACTGCATTAAAATATTCTGTACATTAGTCTGCTGCCGTAAGATCAAAAGGTACTAAGTGTCCTCACGTGATAAGGGAAACTAACGAAAGTATTCTTCCCGTGACTGTACTTCTCAAAAGCTAGGCCAGATTATTTTATTAAGAAGCTATATTTTTAAATATTGTTTTTATTCTATCCCAGATATAAAGAGGAAATTACTTTAAAATAATATTTATGATGAGTAATTTTATGTATTAAACAGGATTATTTGTAAATATTTTCACTCTTAATTATATTAAGAACTAAGTGCATTAGAAATCGGAATTTTAAAATAATTATATATATTGCAAAATGATTTTAAAATCTTAAAAATGACATAAAATATTGTACAAATTACATTTCATAAACATAAGTTTGAACAGTAGGTACATAATTTATATATTATTTATTTATTACCTTTACTTCACAAAAAAACTAAATTAGAAAAAAAATCACTTCACATACACCCTGGACGAAAATCCAATAATTTTCTTATATATTTTTTTAACACAGACGAAATGGCAAGGACACTTCAATTCCTTCGCGAAATACGTAGGAATGCTAAAATCTCGATTTATTTCACTCTTTTATAAACGTATCGCGATGTGACAAGCTTGCGAGAATTCGCAATGAGGATTTAGGTACTGCTCGCAGAAAAATCACGCAGTCTGCATTACAAAAGGTTTCTTTTAGTAACGTAACAGAACCGAATTTGTGATATTCAATCCCTAAGGAGGCGAAAGAGTATGTTAAAACTTTGTAGAGAACAATTTTTTACGTCAAATAAAACTAAGCAAATATAACTTCGTTCATAGTTAAAATTTTCAAAAATATCACGATGACGAAATCGCCAGCGATAACTACTTTAACAGACTTCCAAAAAAGGAGGTTTTCAATTCTGTAGGTATATTTTTTTATGTTTATTCCCTCAGATGTCCGTCATTTATAAACTGACTAGCTGCTGCCCGCGGTTTAACCCGCGTGGAGATATTGGATTTCATGGTTTTTATTTGTTTGCGCGGAACCCTAACTCTTTTTCTAAAATTAAAGTCGCTAAGTTACTCCTTGAAACATCAGCTATCTAACAGTGAAAGTCCCGTCAAAATCGGTCCAGCCGTTTCGGAGATTACCCGGAACAAACAGACAGACAGAGTTTTTTTTAAAAAAATGGTTGTTTTGTTATCGGTTCCGTATATATATCATATGCATTTAGTAAAAAGCTGTTATTTTGATATTACAAACAGACACTTCAATTTTATTTATTTGTATAGATTTGGAAAATTATTTTTTTTATTACAAAGGATATACTTTCAGATTGGTCCCATAGAAATTTCATCAAAATCGGTTCAGTAGTTTGTCACTGAAACCAATTTATCGCTTTTTTAAAGCAAATTTTATAAAATATTCGTAAAATAATGTACATTGCACTTAAAAGTTAGTGAAAAGCTCAACTTGTTTTGCCAACGCTACTATAAGAGCTTTGGCTCGCTTACTCTCCGTAGATGTGAGTTGAAATACTAATGCTCTTTAAAAAATCTATCAAAATATGTACCGTAAGTACAAGTATTTAGTTATTCAGCGCCGCTCCAGATCGATTGAGAGGCCTGCACGCCCCTCACGTAGATAGCGTGATGATCGCAGTTAGGATAGCTGGGTGAGTCACTCTGTGGGAAATTTTGGCAATAGACATCAAAGATATATATTGCCGATTTTATTTTGTTATTTTACTCTTTATAGAGTTCCGTACGTTCGAATGAAAATGCTGAACCATTATAGGATCAGCCACGTGGTGCGGGCTGTTTGTTCGTCTATCACTGCTAATTTTCCCCGAATAATTAATTCACTAGACCGATTGTTGAAATTTGGTACATACACATTTGTATTTCTGTGACCCAAAACACGGACGTGTAACTTGATAAATTTAGAATATGGTGGAAAATTAGAAAACTATAAAGACAGGTTTTACAAACTGTACATATCAAATGAAAGAGCTTATTGTGAGAGTCTCGAATTTGTTTTTATAAATTTTAAAATTATTTAAGCAAATAAATGAAAATTGACCCTCCCTTATCTACGAAACTGCGGCCTAAAATTTCGATAATCGATTTCTAAGTTTCGTTAGGCTTACGTTTGTCAGAACACCTTATGTCAATAAAAAATGGACAACTCTTCAAATTAAAAAAAACTTGAAAAATCTACAAATGTGAAAAATAATTAATAACTGTGATAAAAATCACAACTATTAATATAATTAATGATATTCAGAAATGATTAGCATATAATTACTTTGGTATTGGTTACTGCCAATGCGTGTGATTCAGACATTCTGTAAAATGTCTAGGTAATGTTAAGATTATTATTATAATGAAAGTTATATAGGTATGTACCAAAGACTATAAATCCTGTTGACTAATGATACAACTTCCCCTCATGCGAAAACGAACTATTTAAATGCACTTCTCGCCACTGCGAGTACGAGTGCAGACTTATAATTTATCGATATTCAATGTATACTTTACAATTAATATATATACTATTATTAATTATTTTGGAAAAACAATAACCTTTCGTTTGGATTTGTTAACCGACTTCGAAAAAAGAGGAGGAGGTTAAATGTTCGACTGTATGTATTTTTTTAAGTATTTTAACTGATTTCTCCGTCAACTGTGGACCGATTTTGAAAATTATTTTTGTTGTTTGAAAGTGTATTATCTCAAGGTGGTCCCATATACATTTTATGGAAGAACATCTAAAGATGAAAAAATGGTACTTGAATTTTAATATATCGCGATATTTTCATCGAAGTAGGTTCCCGGTTTTTTTAAAGTATTTCTGCTTTTTGTTGTTAGATTTCCAGACATCCCAGAAATAAAGGAAAGCGAGTGGATAGAAGCGACTCAAAAAGAGAATTGGTTCCATACATCGCAAGTCATGGAATCCATTCAGTAGCTTCGACGTGATGCGTGGCCAAAATACAGACAGACAGACAAAAATAAAAATACAGCTTTGGCTTCAGTATAGATAGGAGTGCCATCCAAAAAAAATGTGACCTGGAGTTTTATTATAAGTAGTATTATAGATTAATTTATAAAGTAAGTATGTATTGTCTGGTTTTCCATATAATAATTTATTATTAATCGTATATGTCAGGGAATCAAGAATGCGATGCTAACTACCTATTCAATTTTATCGATATTATTATGTTCAGTAGTAGTCGTACCACATCACTAAATTACGTCATCCAAATGATCGGCCAATTGCAAGCATAGAATATTACCTCGCCCCCTGCCCGCGCCGGTGCGATATGTTTGTATGAGGAATAGTGTTCATGAGCTATCAACAGGCTAAATAATCTATGGTATGTACTTATAATATTAAGTATATCTGGTGGTGTATGTAATCAATTAAAATTATGTTTTGTTTTTCTGTGTAAACAACTGGAGCTGTCATGCTCACGAAAAGGCTCTGCTCGCTTTTTCTCCGGGATAAAAAGTAGCCGATATTGCATTGCACCTCGGTCCATAAATTATGCAAAGAATTACGTCGATCCATTGCTCTGTTGCTGCGTGAAAGAAGGTCAAATCAACAAACCAACCAATACACTTTCGCATTTATATATAATTGTACGGGTTTACATTGCCTAGGCATTCTATAGAACGCCTGAGTTATACAGTTTACCAGTAACATAGTTTTACATTAAGGCAAAGATCAGTAATTTGTCAAAACGTTCAAAGTTTATCAAAAACCAGCCGGTTCAAAATGTATCTACATAATTATGGATCATGGTATAGCAGATTAACGAGTACCATGCTGCTATCCTACTTATATTATTAATATTATAAATGCGAAGGAGTGTTTGTTGGTTTGTCCTTCTTTCACGCAGTAACGGAGCAACGGATCGACGTGATTTTTGGCATAGATATGGTTTATGGACCGGAGAGTAACATAGGCTACTTTTATCCCGGAAAAATTCACGGTTCCGGTGGGAACCCGGGTGAAAACCGTGGGCAGAAGCTAGTATATAATAATCCCATACAATAGTATGCAATACAATATCCATACATAATAGTATGGGATTATTTTAGTAGTATTTTCTTTCTTGCGTTTGACCGTTATCTCACCTGATGTTAAGCGATGACGCGGTCGACGATGTAGCACGCTTGCCCAGTAGATACCTGTTCACACTTCACTCGTCTCTTGAAGACTCCCAGATTGTATAGTGTTCAGAAAAAATAGACGCCAAGAGTTCCACTTTTTAGCTGTCCGCATGATGAAGGTCGAAGCAAAACGCTTCGTATTCGGTTATGAGGAAAGCCAATCGCGGATGGCAAACTGCCGTACGTCTGGTCGTCCAATGATGGAATGGGGAAGGCAACCAAGTCAGGCAGTCCATGCAGAACCATTGCACACTCTTCAAAATGTATCCTGTAGAAGACAGAAAAACTAGCAATCTTGCGTCGATGCTCGAGGCTCTGGGGCCTGGAACCTATAGTCAGTTCTGGGTGACAACAAGCGTATGTTGCCAATGAACCTTTAGCTCGCCTTTCACTGGTCTCCAAGGCCTCAAGCTGGTATTTGGTGAACCATCCCATAGGTGAGAACAGTACTCCATACACGACAGGACTTGCGCTTAGCACAAATTAAGATGATGTCCCGGTGAGGTACTGTCCACCAACCAAGTACCTACTTACTTAGTTACTACCTACCTAGTTAGGACTCAATAGATCCGGTTTCAGAAACAACAAACCTGTTAATTGAAAAAAAAGTATGACGACGAGTTTCTTGACATTCTACTTATTCTTGCGGCTGGCAGGCTACCACCAGCTATCAGTGCGTTTCGCAGCTGCACTTGAGAGCGAAGTAGTTCTAGATATAACATGTTACCCATCTTCGAGATATAATGGTCAACGTGTATGTGGGCTCTTAGAAATCTCAACGTTCCAACTCACTGTTAATGGCCGTTCCGACGTTCCATATCGATCCATTTTGCGCTCAGTTGGCAGTACTCAAGACGCAGAATGCCCGAAAAATGGAGCGATGGCGCGCTCGGAATGGAGTTACCGTCTGTGTGCTCGAAGTTGGACCATCGTTCCACTCAAGCGACGCGCGGAGCGACGTGTTTGGAACATTCGTGTATGGGGCACCTTAGACGCTCAAACAAACGTACGTTTGCTTGTCAGAATAACAACGCTTTTGCGTCAAGCGGGGATTTCGTGTGCAAACGTACGTTTGCTTATCAGAATAACAACGCTTTTGCATCAAGCGCGGATTTCGTGATACTCGAAATGCGCGCTTGACGCAAAAGCGTTGTTATTCTGACAAGCAAACGTACGTTTGCTTGAGCGTCTAAGGGGGCTCTTATAAACTCAAGAAGCTTTCTTCAAAAATGTTAGAACAAAACAGATATAGATATAATTTATGTATATATGTGGTGTTAGGGTATTCCCTAACCACGGTATCAAATACTTACAGCTATAACGGTACAAAGGTCACCAGTACCGTGCGCCGTCCCAAAATTTTGGCTCGGTTCATGCTCGGAATACACAATCGATTCAGTGAACGAATTACTGTATTCTCTTACATTATTATTACTCTTATATTATAAGAAAATACCTACTCGTATAGTACCTACCTATTTATACATTCTACTAAGTGGTAGATATACGTACATCTCTTTATGGGTCTATCTTCAGGTATATGTAGCCAAACAAAACACCTATTTGGTATTCTCTTTAAAGAGTTATTCATTAATAAGTTCACTGACTCTTGTACCTATCAAAAACAGATTTATTATATCTTTAAATAGGTAGGTACATAACACTACTTTTGTACGCGTCTGGAACATTTATAACAAGTCCATATCGATAGGTCGTTTACCTATTCAAATATCTTTAAAATAAGGTAAAAGCGCGAACATAAAATGTTAAAAAGGATTTTGGTTACAAATGATTTAATCTCAATGTGTTCTTTATTTAAATTAGACGCTAGACCAATTTATCATTTTGGATAAATTTCAGTCATGTGCCACTCATAAAGTTATTCTACCAAATTCAAATTCTGAGCTGCACTGGCAATGTTTTAAAAAAAAGTAAACTAGGCAAGGATAACGCTAAGATTCCGCCTTATGATAAAATCAGTGCAACACAGTACGTAACAATCTATCTATTTGCGTTGTTTACCTACAGAATCACAATTTAAGTTAGCGCAGTGTTGAATACTAAGTGTTACAATGCCATTGACCTAGGCGAAAACGTTTACATAATACGGGTGGTTTTTGAGCTGTGTGTTTCCATTGTGGAATATTCACAAGAAATTAATAAATCAGTATTGTTTTCATTAAAAACCATTTGTTGGTTTACCTATATTAATCATAATCAAAGTGATTTTATAGAGGGCTGTAACCATTTCTCATTGGTTTTTTTTTAAGTCTCCTACGGCGCACTAAAGACGTAAATATTCACGATTCGTGATTTTTCAGTACCTATGAATATGGCTATAGAAGTACGGCACGTACACACATCGACGAACCGTTATTATTTCTGAATCGTGATTTAATTCGATTCGTTTTTCCAGTGGCACTACTTCTGTCCGTCTGGGTTGTTACCGCCGCTTTGCTCGTGAAGTCTGCCGCCAAGCGCAGTAGTGTGCAAGCATTACTGTGTTCCGGTTTGATGAGCAGAGTATCCAGTGAAATTACTGGGCTTATGAGACTTAATACCTAATGTCTCAGGGTAACGAGCGCACTGCAGTGCCGCGCAGGCCTTTTTGTTTCAAAGTTCTGGGTGGCACTGCAAATGTTATGGGCCGGCGTTACGCTTACCATCAGGCAAACGACCAGCTCGTCTCGTTAACAAACAACATTAAAAAAAAATTCACACGCTCAGGAATCGTGAAAAATCACGAATCATGACAAATGACAATGTGTGAACGCGCCGTAAGCTACCTGAAATCCGTTAATGTTATTTCAGTGAATTGGACCTGTTACAGCTTTATTCTAATAAATCCGAAATTATTAATCCGAATAATAGATTGTATGAACTCTTCTTTTTTCAGATAAGTAGGTACTACAGTTTCATACATTCTCGAAGTGATCCTATATAAATTGTATGAAATAATACCATCCCTTGGGGGATGATATTATTATATCGCTATATTTCCATCGAAGACTGCGTCGATTACCGCTTTTTTAAAAGCCATTTTAATTGTTTACAGAATTTTTTATTGTTTAATAATGTGGATACAGTTTAATATTAATTGTTAATAAATTCAGTGCCTCCTGTACACGAACTGTAAATCTGACTGACCGATTTTTAGCTTATTTCGATGCCAGACTCGACAGTGAATCATTGCGTCTCCCCGACAATATAGTGGAAACAACACGGTTAAAAATCTGAACACGTCGCCGCTGAGCTGCGCAAAAACATCTGTAACGTAGGCATTTTAAAATTGTGACAGGTTCCAAGAAATTTGCAATAAGATCCACGTGAGAACAAACCGTCTCTCCTTGGAAACTATCTCTGGGTTTCCAATGGACCTACTGCAGAAAGAAGTGCGTATATTATGTATTTCTATTTCTTTGGCACGCTATGTCGCTTAAACGATATAAATTTTAGCATAATCCTACTTCCTACTATATAATATTATATAGATATTAATTATTATAAATCCGAAAGTGTGTTTGTATGTTTGTTGGTTTGTCATTCTTTCACGCAGCAACGGAGCAACGGATCGACGTGATTTTTGGCATAGATATAGTTTATGGAGAGTAACATTTATTCCGGGAAGATGCAAAGTTTCTGCTAGAAGTTAGTCTAAAATAAATATTAAAAAAAGTATTCACTAAAAACAAGGTAGGTTACATCAAACTAAATAATAAACGGTTCGGAAGAAACCGTGGGCTACAGCTAGTGTTGGTTTACTTTATGCAATATAGGTACCATCATCGATATGCGTCCTTACATATTCCGCATTCCTTTAGTCCACATGGTTTACCTTTCGGTACGGACTGTATGTGTAACTAGCTGTTGCCCGCGGTTTCGCCCGCACGGAGGTTTTGGATTACATGGTTTTTATTTTTTTGCTCGGAACCCTACTTCTTTTTCTAAAATTAAAGTAGCCTAAGTTACTCCTTGTAACATCAGCTATCTGCCAGTGAAACTCCCGTCAAAATCGGTCCAGCCTTTTTGGAGATTACCCGGAACAAACAGACAGACTGACAAAATTTTTAAAAATGGTTGTTTTGTTACAGGTACCGTATATATTTTCATATAATTATGCATTTAGTAAAAATCTGTTATTTTGATATTAGAAACAGACACTTTAATTTTATTTATTTGTATAGATTATGAACTGTACAAATAGTTCTTATAAGTAGTTTTTGTTATCCTGATAATGGTAGCTCGAACGCTCGTTCTTATTTCTTATCGTCAATGTCAACTATCAACAGGAGTTTTGGCGGGAATGCGAAAATGTGCTGTTGTTGATTTTGTGTTATTTACTAAAACCTATGTTTTATCGAGTGCTACTGTATAATAATGGTGGATTATTAACCATTAACTGTTCGTAAACGTGCATGAGTGAAAGGCAAATAGTACAAAGACGAAAAACGTGTATTTTCGTATTCCATCCAAAACTCCATAGAAGCTTTAGTAAAGTATCCACCGCTTTACTGGAGCGTCACTTCGACTTCACCGCGCCTAGATTAAACTTTAACGTGACTTTGATGACTTTCATGCACCAAAACTAGAGACTTGTTTACCTATATATTATTACTAGCTGCTGCCCCGCGGTTTCACCCGCGTGGAGATTTTGGATTACATGGTTTTTATTTTTTTGCGTGGAACCGTAATTATATTTCTAAAATTAAAGTAGCCTATGTTACTCATTGTAACATCAGCTATCTGCCAGTGAAAGTCCCGTCAAAATCGGTCCAGCCGTTTCGGAGATTACCCGGAACAAACAGACAGACAGACAGACAAAAATTTTAAAAATGGTTGTTTTGTTATAGGTACCGTATATACTTTCATATGCATTTAATAAAAAGCTGTTATTTTGATATTACAAACAGACACTTCAATTTAAATTTATCTGGATTTATTATATAACTTGACACTGGCAAATAGCGTGAAGCCAAAAAAACACTGTTGATTCAACAGTCACATCGATCAGTAGGGATGAGCGATATTGATAAAATATCGATATTGAAATCGATATTGATATCGAGTGCTTACTATCGATACACCGATATTATCGACATCAAAATATCGATATTAGAAAATATCGATATTTTGAGGCTTTTTGATAAATATCGATGGTTTTTCTTACTTTTATTTGAATGCATACTAAATATTTATAGGAGACCATTAGCAACGCCAGAATAGGAAGTGTTAATCATACAATAAAATAAGAAATATAATTTTTTTTTGTAATCTATCCATACTAATATTATAAATGTGAAAGTGTATTTGTTGGTTTGTTGAATTGTTGGTTTGTCCTTCTTTCACGAACTTCACGCAGTAACGAAGCAACGGATCGACGTGATTTTTGGCATAGATATAGTTTATGGACCGGAGAGTAACATAGGCTACTTAATGCACGGTACCTGTGGGAACGCGGGTGAAACCCACGGGCAGTTGTTAGTGTGGCATAAAATTGACATTAATAGCTGTCAATAAAGTTTTATAATGTTGACAAGTTGATTTAATTTGACAGATCAATGCTTTATTTCATTCAAAAATATGAGTTCAATCTTACCGCAGTCAGTTAAACTGCCGATAGAGTTTTCGCTGTCCAAAATATCTAAGTTCAAAGACACTTAATAGTGATGGTAAATTTATAATTATATACGTAATTTAAGTAATTAGTTTGATTTATGTTCTGAATAAATATTAATTCCCCAGAATCCCAGAATCCCAGATGCATGAAAAAAAAATATCGATACCACGATATCTTCTTAAAATATCGATATTCCGATATTTAAAAGATGCCAATATCGATATGAAAATATCGATATTTTGATCATGAATATCGATATTTCTCCAATATCGATATATATCGCCCATCCCTACATCGATGTCACTTGTCAGATGATGTCAAAATTGTCACACAAAAGTCAAAATGAATGTTTTTCAATAAAATTGTAAACTTACGGTAATAATCGACAATAAAACGATTTTCTCGCGGAAAATTGCTCAAAATAAGTCGCTAAATAACAATGTCTGACGAAGAAGAAACTCATTGCCGCCTTTGCGCTGAAACAACACCGAAAACGGGTCTAATATCGCCCGATGAAGATGTCGCAACGACTTCCATGATCGTAACAAAAATGCTTTGGATAAACATTGACATTAATTCATCATCTATCCTTCCAAACTCGATTTGTTTTTCATGTTTCGATCAATTAGAGCGCACTTACCTTTTCCTGAACACCGTACGTACAGCTCAAGCTAAACTACAAGAAATATACATAAAAAAAGATGACGATGTTGTGAAGTTAGATTTGCCTAACGAAATAGGAAAACCAGTAGATAAGGACTGGGACGACTTTGAAGAGACGAAACCTGATATTAAAGATGAGAATGAAGAAGTGGACGTGCAAATTTTGGCTGTAGAAAATTATGCCAATACACTTCTAAATTTAGGCATCAGACAAAACATTAAAGCAGAGCGAGATAGCTATGATATCCTCAATGATTCTAACGGCTTCAAGTCTTCTGACGATGAAGATGAACCTCTTTTGACTGTAGCGAAGAAGAAAAAGTCCAAGAAAAAGATTAAGTTCAAAGAAGATATTTTAGACGGTATAGCCCCAACACTGCCCTATCCTATCCTCACTTGGGATGATTATACATGGAGATGCGGTAACTGCGAGGCTCTTTTCCAAAATGTGCAGTCGTTACGCCTCCATTCGTTACAAATACACACTGTCTGCTGCATTTTTAAGTGCAACGAATGTGGTAAGAATATTACTAACTTCAGAATGTTCATCAAACATGTCCGAAATCACAAGAAGCTGTTACGTTACTGCTGCGAACTATGCAATGAACGGTTTAATCGCAGTGTGTACTTGAAGAAACACTACTCAACGCACAAACATGACCTATACTTAATGTGTGAGAACTGTGGTTCATCATTTGAGACTCCAGATGAGTTACAAGACCATATTGTATTGTACACAAAAGGTTTCAAGCGAAAACTACCATTAAAAGGCGAAGTAGTTGATCTAAAATGTGATGTGTGCGACAAAGAGTTTAAAACACGAAGCAATCTACAACAACACAAGTTATTGCACACTGTGCGATCACGAGATTTCTCTTGCCATGTGTGCGGTAAAATGTTTTTCACAAAAGGGACACTAAGCACTCATATCATGACTCACGAAGATGTTAAACCATTCAAGTGTGAACATTGTTCGATGTCTTTTCGATCCCGTGGTAACCTACAATCTCATATAAGCTTACACTCTGGAACAAAACCGTTTGTATGTGAGCAGTGCGGCAAAAGTTTCCGTGTTAAAAGACTACTTAAATCTCATTATATAGTTCATACAGACTTAAAGCCTTTCGTATGCCAACATTGCAATAAGACATTCCGTTTCAAAACACGTCTAAACCTCCACTTGAGGCAGCATACAGGAGCTAAACCATACAACTGTGTTTATTGCCAAAGAGATTTCACAAACGGATCAAACTATAAGAAACATATGAAAAGAAGGCACAATATCGATACGTCGAAACGGAAGTTCATGAATGTTGTTGGTGAGGAAAATAATGTTAATAATGCTATTGAGCAATCATGATAACGTTAAAATAATCTGTAGGACTCGGTCTAATACAAGGTTGTCTAATAATAGTGCACAATATTTCGTTTATGCGCTACATATTCAGTTATGTGATTTTGTACTTGTTCAATAATGTAAACAAACTTGGGGGATCAGCAAATAATAACAAAGCTATAGTTTGCATTTGAAAGATGTCATTGGTTGGCGATCACTATTGATCCCATTGGTTGGCAATCAGATCACTATTGATCCCATTGGTTGGCAATCAGATCACTATTGATCGCATTGGTTGGCATCCGCCTTCAATGAACATCCAAGAGCCACAATTAAAGTGGTTCATTTATTGATGCTTATCACTCCATTCAAAATATTGTGCATTATTATTGGATAGTTTTAGATGTACAGAGTTTTATAGATTTAATAATAGTCATATTAATCAATACACTTAATTAATAGGTACATATTAAAAGTGCTGCTTCTACCTTTATCCATAAAGTACTGAAACTCTTACAAGCTTCTGATAATACAATCCAATGATGATACAGATTATAACATAAAAATCGAAAAGTTAAGTAATTTCCATAGATTTTAAACTTTTCTACGACTTTGAAATTATTGTAGAAAATTACTTTGTTAATATTCATTGAATGTAATGCAATATTACATAACAATTATACAATTAAGATATTCAATGCACTCCATGATAAAATGTAGTTTACTGCTTTTTTACAAGCTATTATTTAAATCAAATTTTGCAAGCTAAATTTGACCCACTTCCCGTTAAATCGGGTGACAATGCAATATAATGATGTCACATAGCTGGTCTGATGTTGGACCTGGAAGGATGATGGACAGGAACTCTGTATTGAAACGACATAATCCCATTGAGTTTGGGCTCGGTTGATTCTAAGCACCTATGGGTGAACTCTGCTGCATAATTTAGGTTTGGCGTATCCGCCAACTTCGGTGACTACTAGCTGTGCTATTACTAGCTGTGCCCCGCGGTTTCGCCCACGTAGCCTAAGTTATTCCTTAAAACATCGGCTATCTGCCAGTGAAAGTCACGTCAAAATCGGTCTAGCTGATTCGGAAATTACCCGGAACAAACACAGACACAAACATTTTAAAATTGGTGTTTTGTTTTAGGTATTGTATATACTTTCACATGCATTTAGCAAGAAGCTGTTATTTTGATATTACAAACAGACACTTCAATTTTATTTATTTGTATAGATACCTGAATGCCAACTAAAATTAATTACACTTTTTAATGTTAGTTTCAACAAATCACAATTTTATTTTATAAATTTTTATGTTAAATTAAGATTATTTTGTATTTAATTTAAGGTGTTATTTGCACTTGATAAGACTGAATGTGCTTCAAAAACGTTGACAAAAAGCAATAATTTCGCATTGCTATAATAGGTTGTGTACAAGCCCTACACTCACTATATAATAATAAAAATAATCGTATGGATGAATACCATTATTCTGTTGTGTATTTATGTATATATTATTGTGTTGTGTGTTTGTGTATTATGAAATTTATCCTAGTTATTCCTACCAATCGATGTCCGTAAGGGGGCAGACTAAATTTTAGCGGTATATAATTTCTAGCGGAGGCCCTATACGGGATATTTGACTTTTCGCCAGACTAAATTTTATCTAGGGGTGAAATTAGTTCAATTTTTGACCACAGTTCAAAAGCGTGGGCGCTGGGTAAGTATGGCATGTCTAAGTGTTTTAGTCTGTCGTATTATTATTATTTTTTATGCTATTTGATAACGAGACGATCCGGTCGTTTGCCTGATGGTAAGCATAACGCCGGCCCATAACAATTGCAGTGCCACTCGTAACTTTGAAACACAAAGGACTGCGCCGCACTGCATTGGGCTCGTTAACCTGATACATCTCATAAGCCCAGTTATTTCACTGGCTACTTTGCTCATCAAACCGGAACACAGTAATGCATGCACATTACCGCTTGGCGGCAGACTTCACGAGAAAAGCGGTGGTACCAACCCAGACGGACACTCGCAGAAGAGTTAGTCCTACCACCTAGTGCGTACCTTGTAGTATTTACTTCTTTTATAACAACTATAATGAGTTTAGATCACAGACATATAAATCTGTGGTTTAGATACCTAATTCTTAATTGGTTCATAATTAGGTTTAGATTTATAATTTTGTGAAAACAAGTGTACAAGAAAAAGAAACAATGATTGATTGCAGTTAATTGTGAAACATAACTCAGTAGAGTACAATTATTTAGCAAAATCATTTAGTTACATAACTTTGAAAATCTGAAAGTGTGTACATACTATTGCACCCAACTATACTTGCGATGGTTCGGCGTTATTTATTTGTAAATATGTAAATTATTAGCATAGAATTACTTATGTTTAATGGATATTGTAAATAGAAATATTTTATACAAGAATGCGGTGGTTTAATTTAAAATTATTCCTTTTGGTGTTAGAAGGCCTATTCATCATCATCATCATCATCATCATCATCATCATCATCAGCAGCCGGAATACCTACGTGCACTGGTAATCGGCCTCGGCCGATGATGCCATCAGATTTTTTACTTGTCAATGAATAAAAAAATGTATGACAACTATGACTTAAACGCGCTTAAAGTTTCTCACGGCCAAATCTACAAAATAGTTGTTTTTAGTACAGCTTTACGGGCCGCGTTGAACAAGTGACGTCAGATGTTCTGCACAATTTGTATAGGGCGTCTTAGCGCTCAATATAGATACGCCCAACTTTGACTCTCATTTCTGACGTCCCTAACGTTCGATTTCCAATTTTTTCAATATGGCCATTTGATTCTCATGACAAAACGAATTAATTGACATCATAAAAAAAATTGAGTCCACATCCCCATTAAGTAATTTCCAGCTGGGATTCGAACCTAGGGCGTTAGATTGAAAGTCGCATTTGCTCTTCTACACTCAAAGTATCACATTCGTCCTAAAACAGTGTTCCTAACTCACAATGCGTGGTTTTCGGAGCGTATCCCACATCTAAAGTTACGCTATTGTGTTGAAATGAAAAAAGATGGTGGCTGCCATGGCGCCTTCTTCAAATAATGCAACATGCAACTGGTTTTTTTTCAGATTTCGACTCCTTATAACTGCTAAGTATTTTCTTAAGTACCTACCTATCGAGCAATACCACTGCCCCACCAAGCTGTATCGCTGGTGGGGCAAAGTGGTCTTGAACACTTTCAACATTCCATTCACTCCCACCAGTGGGATAACTTGGTGAGGCAAACCACCAATACCTACGTACACTTCCAGTTTTTAATTATATATATCACTAGCTTCTGCCCGCGGTTGTCACCGCGTTCGCGCAGGAACCGTGCATTTTCCGGGATAAAAAGTCTAATAGCCTATGTTACTCTCCGGTCCATAAACTATATCTATGCCAAAAATCACGTCGATCCGTTGCTCCGTTACTGCGTGAAAGAAGGACAAACCAACAAACACGCTTGCTATTATATTATTATATTAGTAGGATTATAGCTGTGCCCCGCGGTTTCGCCCACGTAATAAAAGTAGCCTAAGTTACTCCTTATAACATATGCTACCTGCCAGTGAATGTGCCGTCAAAACGGTTGGTCCAGCCGCTAGCCGTTTCGGAGATTAGCCGGAACAAACAGACAGTCAGACAAAAAATATAAGTAGGTACCGTGTATACTTTCATATGCATTTAGTAAAAAGCTGTTATTTTGACATTAAAAAGTGACTTCAATTTTATTTATTTCTATAGATGTCCCCCTTACTTTTCTGAAAAATGTGAAGTTTGTACAATCCGTACTACGGTACTAGGTATAGGTATTATAAAAAAAACAGGCGAATAGTGTGTTTGTTGGTTAGTCCTTCTGTTAGGAGCAAACGGATCAACGTGTTTTTTTGCATAGATAGTTTATGGACCGGATAGTTACATAGGGAAAATACACTGTTCCTGTGGGAATTGCTGCGCGAGTAAAACTGCGGGCAGAAGCTGGTACTTACATTATAAATTGTATTTGAATTGAATTCATGTAGGTACCTATATCCACTTAAATACAATATTTTCTCTCTAACCGTTGCATTAACTTAAATCATACATGCCAGTAATTAAAACATCTCCGTGTGTAATTTAATTATGCATATTGAAAAAAATGCTCTCTCCCCATCTTAACTAAGATAAATGATCCAATCTATTAAATCATACCAAAGATTAGATACACCAGAAGGTTCTGTTTAAGATAGGTAACTAGAATATCCACGTAGTAGATGACTCGACAGACGTTGTTTTGATCAAATGTCATATTTGTTGATTTTTTTCCTGAAAACTTTCCAGGTCCATAACGAACAAAGTAAAATATACCTAATAAAGGAAGGTCATGCATGTCCACTGCTGGAATTATGACTTATTTTGGGTCTTGAGTTCATACAAAAGCCTCATAGAAAGTTTTTCTATACTTTCAATACTTAATTATTGTATAATTTTCAGGGCAACTTTTCTTTAGTCGGATAAATACAAACATTTAAAAAATGCCAAATCGATGCAGCCGCTCTTAAATGATACGCTTACCAACGAACAGAATAGGTATGTAGACCCCATTTTTTTATGATGTGGCAGTTCATCACCACCTTGAGACTGATAAACCTCAGCATTCATTTCTCACGGAGACTCAAATCAGATGTACATCTGACCTGGGGTACCTATCCTATCCAGGATATACGTTAAGTTTATACTCAAAGAACATACGCTGGAGTGTCTTGATGCTGGTAGTGAGGCACCTTCGTCTCCTGTAAGCGGTTGCGAGACACTTACCTATGTCGGAAATTCGCATCCGCAGATGAAGGTTCGCAAAACTCTACGAAATCTAGACGTAAATAAGGCCCTGATGGTATATCAGGTATTGTTCTGAAGACTTGTGCGCCCGAGTTGTCTCCTGTAGTTACAGGCCTTTTTCGCCTCTCTCTAGAGCCTGCACAAGTGCTAAGATCCTGGAAGCTTCGCTCGATCGTCTTCACGACCCGTTTGAACAAACGCTTAAATTTTTAATAGGATTTAGTAGCGTGAAATAGTTTTACGTCACAGGGTACCGATACAAACTGTGCAGTACATTTTGACGGATCATTCAAATTCAAACTGGCATCAAGCGATTTGATCAAACACGTCAGGCTTGAATAGAACGTTTGATAGTCTCGGGGGCCCTTTACAATAAAAATATTGTTACGTCACCATAGTTTGGTGGTAGGACATTTTCCAGGGCTCGTCTGATCACACCACTTGTCACTCTTCAGAAAAATCACGGAGATAAAAATACCTAATTCTAAATGTTGCTTCTGTTAAATATAATCTTTGTCCAACATGGCGCGGACGCACGCAACAGATGCACGGATGCAATGCACATGAGATTGTATCTGTAAGTTATCGATCGAGACACTTTTTTTTATTTGGTAACGAGATGAGCTACTCGTTTGCCTGATGGTAAGCATAACGCCGGCTCATAACAATTGCAGTGCCACCCAGTACTTTGAAACAAAATAGCCTGCGCGGCATGGCACTGCGCTCGTTATACCCTGAGACATTAGGTATTAAGTCTCATAAGCCCAGTAATTTCACTGGCTACTCTGGACCGGAACACAGTAATGCTCGCATACTACTGCTTGGCGGCAGACTTCACGAGCAAAGCGGTGGTAACAACCCAGACGGACACTCGCAGAAGAGTTAGTCCTATCACTGCTATAAAAGCTGTAAAATATCCCTATCAATATAATAAATATAGGTAAGTAGGTACATATAGGTTTTCAAACTATCATGGTCATCAATACTACGAACAAAATCAGAATTAGAAATAGGGAACTCAATACAAATAATATAAGTACATGTTAAATATCCCGTTAATTCTGATTTTGTTCAAAATATATAAGTAAGTATATATAAGTTACTTCACTTGCTTGTAAAGTTGTAACTATCCATATATTTAGATCCGAGTTGACCAACCATTTTGATGCGAAATTCAACTATGGACTAGGTTTAAGGGGCTAGGTTACCCAAAAACGACTACTTTCTGCTCCTAAAACTCCCACACGGCTTAGTTTAACGACTTGAAAAAAATACTACCTGAATGATCAATTCAAGGGCATTAATTTCACTGATTGATTTTTTTGTATTACCATTACTTATGGCTTGAAAAAATATTTAACAGCATGCTATTTTAAAACTATTTTCCCTAAAACTTCTAAATGACTTAGACGTTTGGGATTAATTTTACACCAAAAAATAAGGAAGAAAATTTTCTATACATCGTATTGATTAAATTTGTTCATAGAGCAATATTTCGCAAAGAAATTATCAAAAAACTGAATTCCAAATGTACAAGTCTCAGAGGTGCTCTGCGCGGGCGCGCGCGGCAGTCATGCACTGGCATTCAGACGGGGAGGTTGTGTCGCTCGTTGCTCTGCTCACGCTGTCCGCCGACGTTACATATTTGTGTGCGTGAATGATATACAATACAAGTATTTGTTTTCGTGTGGGTTTGAAGCTTGCTCAAAGAGTAGCGTCTAGAGCGGTGAAATCTGATTCATTCCGTGATTTGCGCGTGGACACTCCTCGCATACATATTGAGTGGGTTACATTTCTGATTACAATTTCTTGTTTACGTACATCATTTTTACGAGTGGCAAATATATGTATTGGTTAACAAAGGAATATCGGGAGGTTGAGAACCGTTTTAGAAAATACTGGAAATGAAATTGAAAAGTAAAATTACTGGCCTTATAAGACTTAATACCTAATGTCTCAGGTTAACGAGCACAATGCAGTGCTGCATATTTTTGTTTTAAAGTATTGATTGGCACTGCAATTGTTATGGGCCGGCGTTATCCGAAAACTGTAAATATGTTGTAATTGCAGTGCCATTCACAACTTTGAAACACAAAGGCCTGCAGGGCACCGCAGTGTGCTCATCATAATGCTGACCCATAACAATTGCAATGCTTCACAGAACTTTGAAACACAAAGGCCTGCGCGGCATTGCTCTGTACTCGTAACTAAGTCTCATAAGCTCAGTAATTTCGCTGGCTACTTTGCTCATCAAACCGGAACATAGTAATGCTTGCACATCTGCCGGCAAGCATATAATGCTGTTCCGGGAGAAATCAAGGACCTACCTTGGACACGGTTTTGGCAAAAATTGAAATGTTGGTTGCATGAAAAATATTACTATACTATAGCTGAAGTTTTAAAGTAATTTATTTGACCACTGAATTTCTAGAACTCTATTTAAATTATTGGTTTTATTTTTTGACACTTTAGTATAATTAATAAGAAAAATAATAACATTTGATAATATAAATAAGTACCTATAGGAAATGACATATGAATTGTATTACGATTATTGTGTCATTAGTTTTTTGTAATATTTTAAATTCAATGATAGTTTATTATTCTAATATTTGCATGCCACAATGTGGTAAAATGTTTATGATACTTTATATTTTCTATACCTGTGACCCGACACTATTGTTGTCACCAACATTTTTAGCAAATAAATTATTATGATTAGGCTTCATGAACAAAGTGGAAACCCAGACGGACACTCGCAGATGACTCGATACCTCGTAAATGACACCAAAATAAAAAACACGACTACAAAAGTAAAAATAAAAACAACCCGAAAATCATTTATTTACGTACACGTTAATTTTTGGGTCAAAATGTGTAACAAATTTCAACTTTACGGAGCAAATTGGCTGTGTGTACTTTTATTTTAGTCCAGAGCGATATTTTGAGATCAATCTCAACGTTGGATAATCTCATGTGCGTCCGTACCGTTTATTTACGAATAATGATGATCACTTCAACACTTCATTTCAATGAAGAACTTTCCACTAAATGAATTCAAAGAATTATAGGCAAAGATGCCGTGCGCGCGTGCGGGTACCGCTTCGTAGCGGTTCATCCGCGTGTTCTATGACGTTAGGTTTTGCAATGTTCTTGAAAGACGTAGTGCGGACTGCGCGGGTGAAGTGCGCTTGACTCCACCCATTCGAGCAAGGTCCTTGGCCCGTATAACGTCCTTAACTCATGAACCGAGGTTCATTAAACATTGTAAGCGGATCGTGGGTTTTCCAGTTTTCGCGTGGTCCGTGATTGATGCGTATCCATCAATCATGAATTAGGTGTATGGGCTGCCTTAGTAGCGTCTATTTGGCAAGGATTGAATGTTCCGTCCCTTTCTCACATTTATTGAAAAGAAAGAGAAAATTAAATTAGGTTTGTAAAGCCCGCATCGAAGCCACCGCATTTCAAACGCTGCACTGCTTACTCACAGAATAATATTGACACAAGCCTCAATGAAAATATTATAAGACCTAAAGAATGTCCTTTCCTGGCCCGCGCCGCGCCGCACCCATGCATACTGCCGTGCTCACCAAAGCATGCAGAAAACAAAAGCAACGGAAACATTACTCCAGTCGACGACAAGAAAGACCGCGAGACAGTTTTCTAAACAAAATACGTGAAAAATTATAAAATAATAATACAATATCATAAAAAAAAACATTTCATGCTGCACTATTTTAATAAGGTAGCATAAAAAAAACAAATGTCAATTCTCCCGCCGAAAACGCGAGTAAAAGTAATTGAAGTGCTGAATAAATTTATGTAAATGTAATCCACATGTGTTAAGCGTGTTGCAATTAAAAATCGTTTAAATAATCAACTAAAAATGCTTTACTAAATCATTGAGAATTTTAGTTCAGTATAATGTTGGAATAAAACTATATTAGAAAGTGTGTTGACAGTTTTAACTTTTTTTTAAAAATGGATTTTGTAATAGGTGCACGGGCGTTGCATCTAACAATATTTGCTTTCTTAACTCACAATGCGTGCTGCCAAGACTACTTTAGGATGGTAAGTAATGATAAATCAACAATTAATCACTTTCAGATGCTGCGATAGCTGTCTAATTGGATTTTCTAGATGTGAAAGGAGAATAGCATATTTTTCTTCCAAATAGGGCAAGATACAATCTTTCCATACAGCCAGAAATGTACCTAAAGAAATTATCTTATTACTAACTACGTCTTTAAGCGTAGGCGGTTACAACAAACAAAAAACAGCCTTAGTTAAACAGCCTACAGTTGCCTGAAAAAGATCGCTTCTTGATGATAAGGCCACCGATAGATGCCGATAGGCCATGTGCGGGGATTTGTATGTATGCTCGCGAAGACACTGCTACCGGTCTTCGTAATCTTAAAGATCTCAGTCTATCTATAATTTGGACAACAGCTGCTCCTGGAATCGTAGTATTTTTAACACACTTTTATTTGCTTAACTTGTAAGTAACTAACTAACAATTTAATAAAATCTTAGAAGTCAATTTTAACCTACTTCTAATTGTCGTATCATAATGAAACTTTGTATATAGGACAGGTGATTTAGCTTCTGCCCGCAGTTTTCACCCACGTTCCCACAGGAACCGTGCATTTTAAAAGTAGCCTATGTGTTACTCTCCGGTCCATAAACTATAGGTATCTATGCCAAAAATCACGTCGGTCCTTTGCTCCGCTACTGCGTGAAAGAAGGACAAACCAACAAACACACTTTCGCATTTATAATATTAGTACGGATATATATATTTAGGATGACAAAACTATAATTTGATATTATGGAGCTGATGTGGTGATGGAGCTAGGAGGTGAATAGCGGAACTCTTCAATGGCAAGTAAACCATTCATGTTTGGACTCATATGATTCGTTGTAATGAGTTCAATTGCACTTGATGTCTAGGTTCTGATGATAGATCCAGGAGGTGGAAGTATGTTTTTAACTTCTTTAAACGTATAATTATTTACATTAATTAGGTATCTCACAATACAAGAACAATGCTCATGTAAAAAAGCCTAATTCTCCAGAAATTGCTCACGAATGAGCAATTTGTTCTGTCATGCAGTCTTGAGCATAGCGTGAAGGATGTCACAAAAACTGTCATTACATGTGTGACACCATGACCGTCTGTGACAATGAAGTCACAATGACCATCTCTGGCATAATTATGTGGATTATTATTTGCGGAATTTAATAACGTTTTTTAGCACGACGTCCGAGAAGGAAGCTTATTGCTAACAACTTCACCGAATGCGAGACTTAATACTGTCTTACGAGCGCAATGCAGTGCCACGCAGGTCTTTGTTTTTCAAAGTTATGAGTGGCACTGCAAATATGGGCCGGCTTACCATGCGTAGCAAACGACCAGCTCGTCTCGTTATCCAATATATAGTATAAAAAAACTTATGTGAAGCGCCTTGAGATATTACTATCCATTTTAACACTTGACTAGTTCAGGCTGGAACCAACTTTCAATCAGTGAAAGTAAACCAAATCCATTGTTCAACATCCGTTTGTTGATTAGACAACAATGGCTCAAAAGGATATCGTTAATTCTGCAGATAAAACATTTCTTATAGTACAAGTTTTTACCAGTGACCCAAGGCCGTACACTGACATAGTTTAAAAAACTAAAAAACATTTTTATAAGCAGATAATTCCAATCTTGTCAATTGCAGTCTTTTGAGCTCATCAAAAAGAATCATATGATTTTACTCGTCATAATCATAGGGGCCCCATTATCCTAATTCCCAGGGCCTCCAACACTAAAGACGGCCCTGTGACCACCACTGAAATATCGCTTCAGTTTAGATACCTAGCTATTTTCCAACCTTGCGTGTGTGAAGGCTATATAGAAGTGATACGAAGATTTCATTTAGATACAAAGCAATGACAGGAAATCCTTCGGTATTAAGTGCATTACAGCCTTTTCAAACAGATCTTACCTATTGTTATAGGACCTTGGAGATGACGTGCCTGACACACATTATCACGTTCACAACTGTCGCAAAAGAATAGATATTACCACAAAATAGAGACGGGCAGAACTGACGCTTAGTACTTGGCGCACTAAAAGGTCACGTGGTCCTGCGTCACTCGCGTAATGCAAATAATGCAACGCGAAAATATATGGAAGAATCTCAGAGCAAAAATAGGTAGAGTACGAACATCGCTCCGGTCGCCTAATGCGCAGCGTAGGCAAGTGAACTATAGCTAGTTATATTGATAGGTAAGTGACTGATAGGGATGGGCAATTGAGCGCTGATAGCGTAGTTGTCGATAAAAGCAGCTGAACGGCACGGGACCTATTGTTATATTATGTTGTATAATTAATGTATAATGTGAAGTATGTATGGGTGAGTTTTTGATAAGTAAACATTATTATCTGCTTATTTATTTTAAGGTACGAATTTATAGGTCTCGCATATAATCCTAATGACCTATGAATTGATATTGTTATAATTTTATATATTGTAGTTTTAATTTACAATACAATTATTTTCAAATGACATGGTTTTTTATATCGTATTTATGTTATTTACGTTATTGTAATTGAGTCAAAATGCGTTTTTATTTTTATATTTCCCCGCTCTTTATGTAAAGGATAAAAACTAAAAGAAACAAAGAAATAAAAACAGGATTATATGTTACTTATATCTTATTTATTGTTGAATTATTTACTTATATTATAAACGCTATAACGCTTTCACACTCACCGCCTCTAATCATTTACAAAGTAATTAAAGTATTAAAGAAAAGTAATTGTCGCAAGCGCACATAGCGCGCCGGTGTATTATAAACTATTTCTCGCCTTATCGACTCAAGCGCCGAACGCGTCACATCACTATCCCAGTTGGCAATCCAAGAGGGGTTGCGGGGAGGTGCGGGCGGTGCATGTAGCCTTGCGTCCCGCGTCTCCTTCCACCCCGCGAAGCGTGACTTCTAATTTACTTAAAAGTATTAAAAAATGGTTTACCGGCGAAATGTGATGCTAGATTTCTGTTTAGTGTGTTTCCGAGTATCGTTTTTACAGGTTTTTATTGCACATTTTACCATTTTTAGCAGTTAAATAATCAAATGCTCGCCAGGAACTCGCAACGTGCGCTCACACCGCTAGTGAGCGTATGACTATTAACGCTTGCGGTAGGAACAGTGCGATGTTCTCACCCGTGCATACTGTTCCCACTTGGTAACACGCGCTCTACCTATTTTTGCTCTGAGGGAAGAATGTACATAGGTAACGTACGCGCAGTGGATTTTTATTTCGCGAGCAAAATAAGATAAAATTATATTTTTTAAAACCTCCGACTAAAATAGCCGATATCTTCAAACAAAACAAAACTTAACCAAAATCGGTCAAATCCATTACAGAGCCACAGATACGATGCCACAGGACAGACACAGAGATACACACATTTAACTTATTACAACCCTCCTTTTTGCATCAGGGGTTAATGAAATGTATGTAAAACAATGCATTGCATGTTGCACTATATTTTGTGTTGCAAATGATCTGTAACCACTCTAAGGCTAAAATTCAGAGACGAATCTAAGCGTGGACTCATGCTTCCATATGTCAAAATTCTATACAGTTTTGACATATATGGAAGCCAAAGTCTACGCTTAGAATCGTCTCTGAATCTTAGCCTAAGACTCGCGACTGAATTCTTTTCAAACAGTATATTTCCTTGACGCAAGTGACAGGCTCAAGTCACCTCTGACCCTTTAGCGTTAGATCAGGTTGACTACTACCATCACTTAGAGCAGTAACACTTTAATCTTACATTGAAAATTCATACTACAATTTTCAATGTAACGTTAAAGTAATACTTACTGCTCTACGAGATGGTGGTAGGCCTCCAGGAGGACAAACAGGAATAATCCGTTTAGCGCGCCAAGTAGGTACTAAAGCGTCCCTTCTACTCTCTCTATGCTGTGGTATTATACTTACGCCAAACTTGTTGTCTCGTGTGAATATTGGTGCAAGTCCTCAGCAATAGCCAATAAGTCCAGCGGGGCAAGGTCGTTCAGAGGCCTGTACAGTGTACACCGAAAAGCATACGTCGAAGCGTCTGCTACGAGTATCAAATCGCAGTTTTCCTACCTCACCTACACTTCGGGAGGTTCAGCTTATTGGCGTTAAAACTTGGAAAAAGAGGACATTTCCAACAAAAACACCTATCTCAATTATTTATAGTTTGAATTTAAATTTCTAGCCTAAAAATACGTCTATATTTTTCACAAGAAACTTTTCGCCTCGCTCTGTCCAACGTGTTTGATACAACGACAACATTGTCACAAATGTGTAAGCATGCGTAGCAGACCTTCCGTAGGTAATTATATGTGACGGACTACTTTAGATTTGTAGTCACTTGTCTTTGTTGTTACTTTTAAACTTTCACGAATCGAAAAAATTGTTTAATTATAAACACGGGACTATTTGCATTTTTCCAATGGCAATTTATAGGTATAGATATTTTTTTGGGAAGGAAGGACATGTTATAGGAAGCGGTCACCGTAGGCTATAAACACCTATAACACCGGAGGTGTCATTAATGTGTTGCTTACCCTGCTGTAAAACTCTTTTTTAATTTAAATGAGAATAGTCTTCGAGATCATTAATGTTTTTTTTTTATTTGGTAACTAGGACAGCTGGTCGTTTGCCTGATGGTAAGCATAACGCCGGCCCATAACAATTACAGTGCCACTCAGAACTCTGAAACACAAAGGCCTGCGTGGCACTGCAGTGCGCTCGTTACCCTGAGTCATTAGGTATTCATATATTCATCGCTTTATAAGATCGATTGATGATTGATGGTATTCCCTTGTTCACAGGGCTCCAACACCAACGCCATGGAAGCCACTCAGTTCTTGAGAGAGTATGACAGGGAAGCGTCAGGGATGTGTTATAGGTAAGACTATTTTTTATCATAAAAAAAGTTAAACAGTAATGTATGAGATGGAATAATCGTAATCAGGTCCCTCTTTTCCATTAGGTTTAGGTTTAAAGACACATATTCTCAAAAAAGACATTACATATCAGTTGAGAACAATTCCATACATTTTTTTTAACGGGCTAAATGCCTTTATTAACTAGCTAATACATAATTAAACACTACATATAACCTAGCTAGCTACAAAAACAGTTGGATAATCTACAAGCCCAAGGTTCAACGAGGCAGTGCCGCCAGCATGCTGGGTACGCTTCCTACTGGTAGTGGGCTAGAACATTTAGATTATCTATAGGCCTACTTGGGCTTGTAGATTATCCAACTGTTTTTGTAGCTAGCTAGGTTAGATGTAGTGTTTAATTATGTATTCAATACATTAATATAATCATAATGTCTTCGTATCTAGTAGGCTACCACCCCCCAGCATATTCATTCGCTTATGAGACTTTGATTTGCTTTTATGTATTCAGCAAGTTGTTTTTTTAATTTGAGTTTACATTTTGTATGCGTGAAGGTATCTTGTTATATAGTTGGGCTGAGTTTCATAAGCCCCGTAATTTCACTGGCTACTCTGCTCATCAAACCGGAATACAATAATACTTGCACATTACTGCTTGGCGGCAGACATCACGATTCACGAGAAAGCGGTGGTACCAACTCAGTCGGATACTCGCAGAAGAGTTAGTCCTACCACCTAGTAAAGCTGCAGTCCAATGTGTCCAATCATGCCAAACCAATCGAACAAGTTTTTTATGTGGCGCATCACAATTGCTGTCCTGCTCAGAATTTTGAACCAAAAAGGCCTGCGCGGCACTGGAGTGCGCTCGTTTGAGAAGCTGAGTAATGTTAGTTCTGAAGCACGCATTTCGTTCCGAAGACCATACAAACTATTGTTGTATGTATATAGGTACCTACGTACCTACTAAGGTACCTATATACTTATAACAAAAGTTAGCTTTAGATTGGTTTTCTTGGTTCTTCTAGAGTGACCATGTCTCAATGGAAATTCGTCACCAACATCACCGATTACAATCGCCGGCGTATGATGGAGGAGCTGGCTCTCAGCTCCAAGTTCGAGAAGCTGTCATGGAGGAAAGCAGCTGCCTTCGACTCCTCGCGGCTTTCTGATCCTCAGGTTTGTAAACGCCTTACGATCGCCATTTTTAAAACGCTGTCTGAGTTTTATTTCCAAATGGATTAAAATCCAGCACGCCACGGCATCTGGACGTACTCCGAACGCTCTGTAAATGTGCTAAAATGCGTCCATTTTTATTTCATTCTACGCAGAATGACTGAAAAATGGAGCGATGCAGCTATCTAGGTACTGGACACACACAGGTTGAAAGTCCCGTTGAAACTACCGATTTACCGAGGACGTCTGCCGTGGGTCGATCGTCAGTCTCCAATATTAAAAAGCAGTGAAGTTGTGGGTTTGTTTGTTCCCGCTAATCTTTGGAACCACTGGTCCGATTCTAAAAAATCTATCACTAATAGGAAGCTGCATTATCCCTGAGTGCTATAGACTGCATTTTATCATTGTGATACCACGCGTGCGAAGCCGCCGGCAGACACTAGTGGTTTATATAAATTAACGTCGTCCATTTAGATGAATCCATTTGGTGTCTATTTGGACTTTCTCCCTCACTGATAATGGCGTCAATTCTGGCGACACAACCCTAAACCTAATTCAAGTTTTACTCTCTCTTTCCAATAAATAACTTGAGAAAGGGATGGAAGATATTTGAAAGGTCGACAGGGTAGTTCAAAATCTACTAATTAACAATTACTAATGTTCAATTTCAGGGCAGACGGCAGCTAATGAAGATAGTCCAGTCTAGCAGGGCAGCATTACCGGATGACAAGTACTCAGAGGTATTTTACTGTAGGCCTTATCAATCTTGCCACAAGAAATTTAAATTTTATGACAACTGTAACACTTTCTTTAGTTTATGATTTAAAATGACTACAGAAAGAAACCAGCTGCTAGGTAATTAGTGTTGAAATATGTATGGGAAGGTTAGTTTATAATGGGGATGTTGACTCAATGTTTTTATAATGACAATCAATTCGTTTTCTCATGAGAATCAAATGTCTATATCGAAAAAAACTGGAAATTGAACGCTAGAAACATCAAACATGAGGGTCAAAGTCGGGCGTATCTACTGAGCGCTAAAACGCCCCATAAAAATTGGACAGAACATCTGACGTCACTTGTTCAATGCGGGCCGTAAAGCTGTACTAAAACATCATTATGTTGATTTGACCGTGAAAACTGGGTTTAATTACATAGTTGCCATACACTTTTTTTATTCACTCAAATGTAAAGAATCTGATTGTATCATTTAAATTACTATTGCATGATAAAAAATTTGTTGAAATCGGGAAACTTTTAGATGCAGTATCGTTATGGAAATTATATGTTGTTAGTGAATTTTATTTTTATTGTGTTAATGTGATATGCTTAAACCTGTATAACGACAGTAATTATGTATTTTGTGTTTCATCGCACATCTCTATTTGGCCCCATTTGAACAGACTCTACTAATGATACAAAGTGGTGTCACTTGTACCATTATAATAGTCAATAGTACTGACATAAAGGCGTAGCTTCAAAAATATATCTTCGTTCCCAGCTTCAGCAACTAATCGCCGAGATGAAAGAAATCTACAACGGAGCCAAGATATGTCCCTACGGACACAAGCCGTACGACCCGCACATACCGCGCGCGTACGGGGAGTCCCCGGACAACTACCCGCAGGCGCAGTACCAGGTATATCTATGATTAACATAATATATAGGTTTTTAAACTGTCATGGTCATCAACACTTTGAAAATTATCACTAGAAACGGGATATTTACCATGTATATTATTTGATTTGAGTTTCCGATATTTCGGCGCTGTTGCAAACGCCATGATCACGGGAGAACTCAATCAAATATCGGAAACTCAAATCAAATAATATACATGGTAAATATCCCGTTTCTAGTGATAATTTTCAAAATAATATATAGGTTTTTAAACTGTCAGGATCATGATTTCATGGGTATTATTTTTTTGCGCGGAACCCTAATTATTTTTCTAAAATAAAAATAGCCTTACTCCTTATAATATCAGCTATCTGCCAGGGAAAGTCCCGTCAAAATGGGTCCAGCCGTTTCGGAGATTACCCGGAACAAACAGACAAACAGACAAAAAATTTAAAAAGTGTGTTTTTGTGATAGCTATCGTATGTACTTTCACATGCATTTGGTAAAAAGCTGTTATTTTAACATTACAAACAGACACTTCATTTTTATTTCTTTTTATAGATTTTGATTTATGATTGTAGTATTTCGTAAAAGTGATTTTTTTGATAATTACACCTCTGCAGGTAGAATTTTGATGGAAACATCCTGCGGTAACCCCATTGCTCATACAGCATACTGTACCCAAAATTCTCATTATAAACTAATTTCATTCCCTACAATTCATCTGTGTAACTACGACGAAAGAGTCCTAGGATACAGGTCCCTGAACCTAGTATATGGCGACCAGGTACTCCTCTACCCTCTAAAATATTTTTTCTTAATTTTCTTTCACTTTCTTCATTCTTCATCAGACCACCTACCAGTTGACCAACCAGCCGTACCAGCACTACCAGCCGCACACGGAGGCAGCCGACACCTCCCCCTACTGCGACATGCAGCTGGATCCAGAGATCTCAAGAATCCTGGCCCACTCCAGGTGTTGTGAACGAGGCCCTATGGAGGTCTTCAAGAATAAAGCTATTATAAATATAAATACTTCAATAACTTAACACACACACACACCAGCCTTTTGTAGCCAGTGAAATTACTGGGCTTATGAGACTTAATACCTAATGTCTCAGGGTAGCGGACACACTGCAGTGTCGCGCAGGACGTTGCTTCAAAGTTCTGAGTGGCACTGGAATTGTTATGGGCCGGCGTTATGCTTACCATCAGGCAAACGACCAGCTTGTCTCGCTATCCAATACAAAAAAACACACACACATACCTTGTTATTTGTAATATTCTGTAATGGATATGGAAGAGCGAGCGAATCGATAAAACCCACTTTATCGATTTTAAATGTCAATTTTATTGAATAAAACCCACTTTATCGATTTTAACTGTCAATTTTATCGAATTTTATTTATCGAAAAGATCCGTACTCGCGCCGCTGCTCTCGTTAACAAAATCCACACGCTTCTTTTTCAACTCATGGTGACGCCAATACCATATCATATCATATCATATCAATACCAGCATCTCACAAGTAAAAAACATACATACATACATGAACCCTGAAAACATTGCACTCGTTTTTGGGCAGTCGTGTAATAAGTTAACGTGAAATAAAGAAACTCACATACATACTCGAACCTGAAAACATTACACTTTGGGCAGTCGTTTAAAATGATCTGTAAATCCAGGATCGAGAGCGAGTTGCTGTACGTCTGGAAGAGTTTCCGGGACAAAACTGGACCGAAGCTGAAGAACCGGTTCATGAGATACGTGCAGCTAGCGAACCAAGCGGCTCAGGCCACAGGTGTTTATTAAATATATTTTAAAGTATTACATGCACATTGTATATACACCGACCCTAGCAGATGTTCACGTATATACAGGGTGAGTTTGAATTGGTATGTTAAACCGGTAGGGGGTGATTAAGATCGTGGTTGTCGCCAAGTTAGGTTCTCACAACTTGGAAAAACGTTAGCCAAAATTTCCAAAAAATAAAAAGAAAAAACTTCAAACGTTAAGTGCGCGGCTTTTTCTGGATTTTTTCTAAGATTCTTGTAATCATTTAACAAAGTTCAACATAGTTCAAGTGAATCAGCTGCTCTACGGCTGCCTGGAAGTTTTGTAGTGGAATTCTGACGTAAACTTTAAATGCCTTTTCTTCAATGAGACATTCCGAATTTTAAAAACTCGAAAAACATATGTTGTTGACGTCCAGGAGTAGATTCACCCCCATTCGGGATAACATACCAATTTAAACTCAGATTGTATATACATCTCAAAAACTTCAGCAATGTTATTCACTTCACCGAATGCGATTTTTCATAATTATATTAAGTAACTTTTTTTAAAAAAGTTAAGATGCGCGAGTGAGATAGCGGCGCGCCGTATACTGCCCTTAAGCATATTAAAAATTTCCCAGGATACCGCGACGCTGGCGAGCAAATGCGTCTATCATACGAAGACCCGTCCTTTCGCGCGAGCACCGAAGAAATGTACAACCAAATCGTACCGCTATATAAACAGCTGTTCACATACGTGCGGAGACGGCTGGTGCAGAGATATGGAGAGACCAGCGTGAGGAGTGACGGGCCTGTACCGGCCCATCTATTGGGTAAGTAAATAACTGACTCTAACTTCTCATTGTCCCCATCTTCCTCCTTCCAATTCCCACTTCTCCCATCCATCTTCCACTATACAGCTAGCTCCTAATATCCAGTTCCTTATCCCATCTCCGACTTCTTAGGCTCCATCTCCCGACTCCCGACTTCTTTATCTCTATCTTCCACCTTCCTGCTCCTAGCTCTGAGGTACATGATTACTGAGGTAACCATTTTAATTACCATCTCATCTGATTCTCAAATCAGATAAGATGGCAATTAGTTTTTTAATTATCTTCTTCTGTATGTTATACTTTTGTTTCAAAAAATAAAAATTAAAAGCTATAACATACTATGAGTAAAAAAATAACAGTTCCCCAATTACCAATTTTCCCTCTTCTGTCCATTTTCTGTCTTCCATTTTAATCTCCATACTCATATTTCATCAAGTTTCATCTATCACGTCCTCATCTCATTTGTCAAGCAACCAATTTTTCAACTTTTTCATACATGGTAACGGAATATTTACCGGATCACCATAGTAAAAGAAGGTCATTCTATAATATTCTTTAGTAAAAGAAGAGAATTCTTATTTTACGATATTATTAGTAGAACTTATTATGTATTTATTACCTACTGAGGGATGAACACCCGATATGTCACACTGTTCCAAGCATCATTTTCAAGGGAATAGTCATATCGGGTGTCCATCGCTCAATAATAATCTTGTTACATTGTACAACTTAACGAATTTTCCACCATTCGCTCTCTAATATTTCCTACCGTTTACCACTTCCCATCTTCCACAATTCCAACTGTAACTGTAGTTGCCAATCGCACCCCATTGCAGGCAACATGTGGGCCCAGAACTGGAAGTCTATCATGGACCTCGTGATGCCGTTCCCGCAGTCTCCTAACGTGGATGTGACAGCTGAGATGCTCAGGCAAGGGTTTACACCCCTAAGGTATGCATAACTGAGGAAGTTCATTTCAAAAGTGAATCCTATCCTATCATACTATTAAGTTAATTATTATAAACGCGACAGTTTGTGAAGATGGATGGATGGATGGGTACTCTCGTGCAAAAACTATTGAAGGGATTTGGATGAAACTTTAAAGTAGTATATACATTTGAGTAATGTATAAAGATATATATGTATTACGCGGGCAGAAGCTAGTCTATACGAATTAATAAAATTGAAGTGTCTGTTTGTAATATCAAAATAATAGCTTTTTACTAAATGCAAGAGAAAGTATAGACGGTACCTATAACAAAACAACCATTTTTAAAATTTTTATCTGTCGCAGCTTCGCTCACTTAGCATAAGTTACTCCTTATAACATGAGCTATCCGCCACTGACAGTCCTGTCAGAATCGGTCCAGCCGTTTCGGAGATTACCCGGAACCAACAGACAGACAAAAATGTTTAAAATGGTTGTTTTGTTAAAGCGGCCGTATATACTTTCATATGCATTTAGTAAAAAACTGTTATTTTGATATTACAATTTTATATATTTGTATAGATTATTCAAATGTTTAATAAGTTTCTTTTAGTTACCTACACGTTTTGCACTGTCCTGCATCAATTTCCAGAATGTTCCAAATGGCGGAGGAGTTCTATACCTCCATGGGGCTCAAACCCGCACCGCCTGAGTTCTGGCGCGGCTCGATGCTGGCGCGGCCGGCTCAGACCAGCGTCCAGTGCACCGCCAGTGCCTGGGACTTTTGCAATAGAATTGACTACAGGTAACCTAAGTTGGTCTAAGATTGCGAGACAACAATGTAAAAGACGTTTAACGCAGCCTCTGCACTGAACACGTATCTGGTTGTGAATATATTTTGTTAGTATAGTAGCCAGTCGTTGCTTTAAGGCGCAGAATACGGCGCGCAGCTATCTCACTCGCGCATCTTAACATTTTTGAAGATAAATAATCACTTAATTTTGTTAGTGGTAGGACTAATTACTCCTCTTCTCCGAGTGTCCGTCTGGGTTGTTACCACTGCTTTGCTCGTGAAGTCTGCCGCCAAGCAGTAATGTGCAAGCATTACTGTGTTCCGGTTTGATGAGCAGAGTAGCCAGTGAAATTACTAGGCCTATGAGACCTAGTGACTACCTAATGACTCAGGGTAACGAGCGCACTGCAGTGGCGCGCAGGCCTTTGTGTTTCAAAGTTCTGAGTGGCACTGCAATTGTTATGGGCCGGAGTTATGCTTACCATCAGGCAAACGACCAGCTCGTCTCGTTTCCCAATTCTATGGTAAAAAATGTATAAAGTTGTGAAATCGAAAAAATATATATTTTAGACGGCTTTTATTTAGACGGCTCCGTAGCTAAGTTGGTAGTAACCCTGCCTGCAAAGCGAGGGGTCCTGGGTTCGATTCCCGGCCGGGGCAGATTTTGTGTAAACATAAAATTTGTTCTCGGGTCTTGGATGTTTGTGATGTGTATCTGTGTGTGTCCATGCCACCTGCGACACAGGGAATCCTAGTGCGGGGTATGAGTGTAAACGTTTAATTATTTATTTATTTATTGTACAGAATAAAGCAGTGTACAGAAGTGACGATGCAGGATCTCGTATCCACACACCACGAGATGGCACACATACAGTACTACGTGCAGTACTCAGAACAGCCCCAGCTGTTCAGAGATGGAGCCAGCCCTGGTATGCTCCTTCCTGGTATCCTTGATCTTTCTTTCGTTCAATTCATTTTTCAACGGGCTAATAGCCTTTATTAAGGGCAGGATACTCCGCGGCGCTTTCTCGCTCGCGCATCTCAACTTTTTTAAAGATAATCAATATTTTTATATAATTATGAAAAATCGCATTCGGTGAATTTGCTGACAATAACATTACAATGGTACGGTAAAAATATCATTTTGATCCGATCAGGTTTTCATACATGAAAATGGGCAAACATCAAAATATAAAATCGCATTTTTAGGTTTGAAAACTTGAATGGATCAAAATGAAATTTTTGTTTAAACTTTGTAATGTTATTGTCAGCAATTTCACCGAATTCGATTTTTCATAATTATTTTAAGTGATCTTCAAAAACGTTGATATGCGAGAGCGAAATAGCGGCGCGCCGGATTCTGCCCCTAAATAATACCTAATGTATCAGGGTAGCGGGTGCACTGCAGTGCCGCGCAGGACTTTCGTGTTTCAAAGTTCTGAGTGGCACTGCAATTGTTTTGGGCCGGCGTTATGCTCACCATCAAGCAAACAACCAGCTCGTCTCGTTATCAAAGAGCATAAAAAACCCTGTAGGGCATAGCAACTAGAAGAGGGGATGCCTTTCGTTGTCATAAATATACTTAGACTTCAATTTTAAACATGATTGTTAGCATTAGAATCATTGTAAAAAGGATTTTTAAAAAGAATGCCGATACGAGTTTCTTGCCCTTCTTCTTGGTCGGCCTATACCAATCTGTAACGGGCACGGTGGGTTTCTGGAAGGTTCATTGACTTTGAGCACGGATTGGGTCTGTTGATGTCTTTGTCATTTATTATGTTCTGATAAAGACAGTATTAGTTTTAGTCTGTGAGTCAAGTAGACGAACGTTACAGACACCCGTTGTTAGACTCATTTATTGTAGTAACCTTCATAAGTGCTCTCTTGGGGCCTGTAGAATAAAGCATTTTGAATTTGAATTTGACATAGGGCAATCGTCTCTTCTCGGAATAGGATGTTTGTGTTGTGTATCCACGTTCATGCCACCTGCGACGGCTGCGACACAGGGAATCCCAGTGCAGGAGTATGAGTGTGTTTTGCTATTCGTTTTCTAGCTTTCCACGAGGCGGTGGCTAACGCAGCCACCCTGTCGGTCTACAATCTTCAGCACTTGCAGAGAGTCGGTCTTTACCAGAACAAGTGAGTCACTTAGTTCACATGGAATAACATAACATGGTGGAGTGCATTTCCTACTGCCCGCGTTTTTAATTCACCTTTAAATCCTCACCCTCAAATTCACCCTCAACTAGTGAAATTACTGGGGTTAACTCTCAGAGTAATAAGCGCACTGAAGTGCCACGCAGGTCTATTTTTTTAATTCTATTTTATTACCGGACGAGTCGAACTTTAACTGTGTTTTTCAAAGCTCTGAGTAGCACTGCAATTGTTATGGGCCGGTGGTAATTGTTATGCTCACTATCAGACAAATTACCAGTTATCAAATAACATTAAAAAAAATCGAAAATCTGTTACGTAGCGCCTAAATATAGATAATCTTTAGTCTAGAGTCTAAAAGTTAAATACCGCAACACAACTTTCACAAGTAAAATAATTAGAAATGTCAAAACAGAAGTAACTTGGACAGCGTTAAGATACTTCTTAAATCAAGATTTAGACAGTGTCTAAATATGAGTATCTAAAATGACCACAAATGTCAGAACAAACTGGAGTTAGGATAGACGGATAGACACTACTTAAATAAAGGTTAGGATTTGGTTGTTTATATTTAAACACGTGAAGACATGTTTAAAAGTTAGACGTGGAATTCACCTATTTAACATTATGTTTAGGGTGTGTTTAATATTTTTATGGTAATACCACGCCATCACCACTTTTGACCGCATCGTCCTTTAACATCAAGTAAGATAGGGGTTAACCCAACCGCGTTACCCCAAAAAACTACTTTTAGACGACAAAGATCAACGTCTAAAATGATTAGAAATGTCTAATTACGACAACAGTTACCTGAACACTGTGGTTGCTTATAATTAAACACGCGACTAAGGCATTTTTTCGTTTTTTGGGTTAGACAATGTTTAACACCAGTTTAGAATGTGTTTAACTTTTTGTGGTATGACAGTAAATAACGGGAATAAAAAATATAAACTTCATTTTCCAGGACCCACGACCCATACGAAGTAAGCATGAATTTTCTGATGACCATGGCTTTGGAGAAGGTGGCGTACCTACCCTTCGCTTTTATGGTGGACCAGGTAATATACCCTATACATCTATACAAATAAATAAAATTGAAGTGTCTGTTTGTAATATCAAAATAACAGCTTTTTACCAAATGCATATGAAAGTTTATACGGAACCTATAACAAAACAACTATTTTTAAAATGTTTATCTATCTATCTGTCTGTCTGTTTGTTCCGGGTAATCTCCGAAACGGCTGGGCCGATTTTTACGGGACTTTCACTGGCAGATAGCTGATGTCACAAGGAGTAACATAGGCTACTTTTATTTTAGAAAAAGAATTAGGGTACCGCGCAAAAAATAAAAACCATTAAATCACCAACATCTCCGCGCGGGTGAAGCCGCGGGCAGCAGCTAGTAATAAAATAAAATTAAGAACAATAATCATATGAAAACTATTATCATTATTATCAGCCTCTTACGCTCCCACTGCTGTGACACCGGCCTTCTCTCAGAGAGAGAGAGAGAGAGGTATGGGCCATAATCCACCACGCGGGCCCAGTGCGGCTTGGTGGATGTCACATGTCCTCGAATTTTGTGGTTCTTGAACATTCGGGTTTCCTCACGATGTTTTCCGTTGAACCGATGTTAACCGTTTTAGAGCGAGTGTCAACAATCCGCACATAACTTGATATAAGTCATCGGTGCGGGCCGAGTCGAGATTCGAACTATGGTGCGTCGGATTGAAAATCGCACAAGTTCCCGCTCGGCCACACTCGCTCTAAAACAATAATTATGCATAATAGCGAGCGAGAGAGAGAGAGAGCGAAACTCAAACTAGGTTTAGGCATGAAACGACAGAATCGACACCGTTACTTCGTAATCAATGGTGGTAAGATATCTTACCTTTTTCAGTGGAGGTGGTCGGTGTTTGAAGAAGGAGTCCACAATATGAATACAAGGTGGTGGCGCATGAAACTGAGATATCAGGTACATTAAGTAGGTAGCAGGTGGCAGGGCCGGATTATCCATAAGGCAAAGTAGGCAACTGCCTAGGGGCCCCGCACCCCGGGAAATAAATATTGAAAATGTTTCATCGAGTGAAAATTAAATTTGAAGAATTGTATGCAACAAACCCTCAATGACAATATTATTAATATTGCGTTGTTTTTTATATTATATCATCATATTTCAGAACGCATTTCAAATTATTATAGCATAATATTAGGGTTAGAAAAGGGGGCCAGAGACGTGCATTACTAGGGGCCCCGACCTTGGCAGGTGGTAGGACTAACTCTTCTGCGAGTGTCCCTCTGGGTGGTTACCACCGCTTTGGTTGGCGTGTAGTCTACCGCCAAGCATATAGCAATAATGTCCAAGTATCACTGTGTTTCGGTTTGATAAGCAAAGTAGTCAGTGAAATTACTGGGTTTATGAGACTTAATAACAAATGTCTGTAACCAAGCACACTGCAGTGCCGCGCTGACCTGTTTCAAAGTTCTGAGCGGCACTGTATTTGTTACAGACCGGCGTTTTGGTTACAATCAGGCAAACGATCTCATTATACAATAGCATAAAAAACATACTTTTAAAAATTTTTTATGTTCTTTAGTAAGCATTACGCCGGTCCATAAATATTGCTGCGCCACTTAGAACTTTGAAACACAAAGGCCTGCGCGGCACTACAGTGCGCTCGTTATCATGAGACGTTAGGTATTAAGACTCATAAGCATAATGTGAAAGTATGTTTTTTGGTTTGTCCTTGTTTCACAAAGTTCGTGTATGTATGTCAATTTCTTTATTCCACCCATAACTTTTAAATTCCTGAACAGATTTGTATGTATGGGGTATCGTTAACTTCCTCGAGTGACACTGGTTAGAGCACTCGTGTTTTTTATTTATTTTTTAATTATATTTGTTGTTTCAGGGTGTAATACCTCCTATACCAAGATCTGAGGCTGACTTCGACCCTGGATCTAAGTATCACATTATTGCTGATCAGGTACCAACTTTTTTTAAATATTCGATAAGCTCACGTTTGACCGCAATATCGCCTGATGATAAACGATGATGCAGTCGTAGGTGTAGCACGAATAAAATCTGTTCAGCCGTTTCTGTCTATTGCCTGAATAAATGTTTTCTTTCTTTCTTGCTTTCTTTTTTTTTTCTTTTGAGATCCATCATCTTTTTCTGTCGGTGGTTTTTAATTAATTTAATGATCTTTCTTCAGGAATATATAAAGTATTTCCTGGCGACGATCCTGGAGTTCCAGATATACGACCAGCTGTGTTCAGTGGCGGGACACGTGGGACACCTGCACGAGTGTGACATATACAGGAGTCGGGATGCTGGGAGACTTTTCAGGTAAATATCACAGATAAAAAATGGAATTTTCGCCTGCATCTGTATTCCCTGAAAAATCTAATTTAGGAGTATTCCAGACAAAAATGGTAAATAAACAAAATCAATTTATTTCAGGTTAACATGTACCCATAATATAAAATACGCACATAATTTTTATTACTATATAGAACAAAAATAAAGGGCATAGACCAGTGTTTTGCGTACTTTTTGAATTCGCGACTCCCTTTACAAGTAAATGAATCCCGCGTTTTTGTTACTTGGGTTTCCGATTTATTATACCTCTTAGTTTGAACTAGCTGCTGCCCCGCGGTTTCACCCGCGTGGATATTTTGGATTACATGGTTTCTATTTTTTTGCGCGGAACCCTAATTCTAAAATTAAAGTAGCCTATGTTACTCCTTGTAACACCATCTATCTGCCAGTGAAAGTCCCGTCAAAATCGGTCCAGCCGTTTCGGAGATTACCCGGAACAAACAGACAGACAGACAGACAGACTGACCAAAATTTTAAAAATGGTTGTTTTGTTATAGATACCGTATATACTTTCATATGCATTTAGTAAAAAGCTGTTATTTTGATATTACAAACAGACACTTCAATTTTATTTATCTGTATGGATTAAAAATATTGTTGCAGTGAAATAATGCAGCCTGGGTCTTCGAAGACAGCGTCAGACATCATCAGATCGATGACGAAGGGGAAAACCAACAGGATATCTCCAGAATCACTCGTCAAGTACGTACATTACCTATTTCAATAGTTATTGCAAGCAGTCTTACCTAAAGTGATTCTACTAGGTGGTAGGCAAAATCTGTGGTGGTAGGACTAACTCTTCTGCGAGTGGCCATTATTGTTAGCATTAGAACCATTGTAAAAACTATTTTTTACAAATGCCGAGACGAGTTTCTTGCCCTTCTTCTTGCTCGGCCTATACCAATTTGTAACGGGCACGGTGGGTTTCTGGAAGGTTCATTGACTTTGAGCACGGATTGGGTCTGTTGATGTCTTTGTCATTTATTATGTTCTGATAAAGACAGTATTAGTTTTAGTCTGCGAGTCAAGTAGACGAACGTTACAGACACCCGCTGTTAGACTCATTTATTTTAACCTTCATTCACCGTTATACACTTCTTATAAGACATGCACACTTTTACATTTATTATTATTATTATATTTCAATTATATATTAGCTGTGCCCCGTGGCTTCACCCACGTAGCCTAAGTTACTCCTTGTAATATCACATTTCTGCCAATGAAAGTCCCATCAAAATAGGTAGGAACAAACAGACAGACAGAAAGAAAAAAAAACAATTACAAATGTTTGTTTTGTTATAGATACCTTTGTTATGGATATATATTTACTTTCATATGCATTTAGTAAAAAGCTGTTATTTTGATATTACAAACAGGCACTTCAATTTTATTTATTCGTATAGATTATATAAAATATTATTACTATAGATAGTATATGTATTATATTTTATTTACATTACATTATTTAATCATTATTCTCATTCCCAGGTATTTCCGCCCTCTCGAACTTTGGCTCCGTGTACAGAACCGAGACGAACCCCTAATCGGGTGGAACTCTAACTACCACGATGTCGCCCTGTTTTCCCAGAGGGGCGGCGCTGGCGGATACCTCCCCTCTCTCCTTGTTACCTTACTCTGTGTTATTGTAAACTTGTGAAATAAATGTTACCTTAGTTAATTTTTGTTTCATTTTTTAGCAAATTGTCAAATTAATGTTATTAATTTACTAAAAATTTGCCTTTAGTTAATTTTGTTAGTGGGAGGACTAACTCTTCTGCGAGTGTCCGTCAGGGTTGTTACCACCGCTTTGCTCGTGAAGTCCGCCGCCAAGCAGTAGTGTGCAAGCATTACTGTGTTCTGGTTTGATGAGCATAGTAGCCCGTGAAATTACTGGGCTTATCACGGTAACGAGCGCACTGGCCTTTGTGTATCAAAGTTCTGAGTGGCACTGCAATTGTTATGGGCCGGCGTTATACTTACCATCAGGCAAATGACCAGCCCGTCTCATTACCATATAGCATAAAAAGAAATATCTACACCTTCAGATTTTAAAATGTATTTACCTAATTAAATAGTTTCGCGAAAATAAGTGCAGGTAAGTTACATTTTCATAATAATTACAGAATACTTTGCGAAACATAAGTCAGTACACTTATTTTTGCAAAATCATCGGGTAGTAAATTCACAATAAAGGCTCTAAACCAGCATGTTTATTAAACCATAAATTAATTAATACATTGTACTAGCTTACACCTAGATTCACACGTATGGAATTATAGCACTGAAGCATTTACCTGAAAAAAAAAGCACATATAAAAATTAACTTATTAAAAGCAGTAATTACTGTTTTGGTTTGATGAGCAAAGTAGAGAATTAGTTATTACGGGGCTTATTAGAATATCTAATGTCTCAAGGTAATGAGCGCACTGCAGTCCCGCAAAGGGCTTTGTATTTCAAAGTTTGCAGTGGCAGTGTGCTGGCGTTATCCTAACCTGCTCACATTGTTATCCAATAAGAAATAAAAAATAGAAATAATCAGTTATAGAGTTTTACTGTGCTATTTAGCTTAGTGAGTATCGCCAAATGAGAATTTGTGGGACTTTCAAATTAAAGCACCAGAGGTTGAAAACCAGCTTAACTCTACAAAGTAGGTACATGACGATTTCCACAATCACTCTATAATTGAAGGAAGAGTGAGGAAACCCCTGGGGGCCCTTTTTCAACGAATGGTTTAAAAACAACAATGGTTTCATCATAAAATTATTACTTTAGGCACTTTCGGTATTTTATAACTGTTTGTATATGGTTGCCTATGACAATTATAGCGGTCATCAATAAACCATTGTTAAAAGTGATCATTTTGCAACAAAACCATAATCATTTTAAAACCATTTGTTTGGTTTATTGTGGCCCCGTTGACAATGTATGTAAGGTACTTACTTCTTAAGCAGCTGGTGGCGGCAGATCAGGTAAGGCGCAGAGAGTCCAGAGCCAAAGTACAAGATGAAATAGGCAGTCAGCTTGTACCGGTTGGTAATGCCAAAGGGTAGGTTCTGGAATGTTGTGCCGAAATAATTAGTTATTTTTTCATGATGTCAGGTTTGTCTAGTCCAGCGGTTCCCAATCTGTGGTACGCTTTCCCCCAGTTGTACAGGAGATCTCTTGAAGAGGTTGCTCTACATAGTTGAATGAGTTTGACCGTGTGCAATACAGATAAACGCAGCTGGGGTGCGGGCATTTTTAATTTTAATTTTGGCGGTGGGGTTCACACGTTAGTGGTCTTTCTTGAAGTGTTACTCTGAAAATGCTAATTTGTAACCACTGACACCTTTACAGTCACCAGGCATTGGGAGAGTGCAGAGAAGTTAAGTCCTAATTTAGTAAAGTCTAGAGTGACGGTGACTTGAGTCTTGAACTAATGTTGCACATTTTCAAAATGATTTCATTTTTATAAATAAATACCTATATGACAATAGTATGTATGTATGTACTCAAATTAATTTTTAGATTTAGTCTAATAGGTACCTACATACTATTGGCAGAGACCAACTAGTTAGTAGAGATGGAAAGAGCTAGGTATTTATTGATAAAGCACATACATTTCACATAACGTGAAATGTATGTAACATTTTGTTAAATTAGTAGAACTTAACCTTCAAAATAATTTAAATTTGTGTGCAATTTGCCATAATAGATTTATTAAGGAAAAAATCTGTGTTATAGATTACCTAGTAATAAAAATAACAATTGCTGCCAAAAAATTCAAAGAAAACAAACAAGAGAAATAAGCACCGATTATGTAATGTCAAAAAATTTGGAATATAGAACTTACCTCGCCAGGGATTCCTCCGTTGGAGTGGCTATTCCTAACGATGTTGTTCATCACATTCCTACCGAGCTGGTTTGAAATACGAGCGATAGGAGCCAGCATTTTGATAATTTGTTTAGATTCCCAATAAAATGTACACTAAAAACTGGAAATTTCAGGAAAATTCGATTTCCCTGTAACTTTTTTTTTAAATCTACTATTGCGTTCAGAAATAGCTTTGCTCGGCTCGGCAGTAGCTTTTATGAACGAACGCACCTTTTACTTACGCTAAAAAACTAATAAAAAAACAGTTTACGTTTTACAAATTATATTTGAGATTAGTATCTACAAAAATTAAATGGAATGACTAAAATCATCATCTCGTTGAGTTGATTGGAAGTACCTGAAATGAAATTAAAGACAACGGTAAATAATAGTAAAAATAATCTCTACCATTATAGTAGAGCCCAAACTGGGACAGTAGTTTTTTAATTAATAGTTGGATTTTGGATTGGCTTTATCCTCCCAAAGTCCTAACTAGTCAACCAATTACCAAGTCAATCTCTAGGAGAGATGCTAAATCGAAATAAAATTTAGAAGTCTCATAACAATTAGTACTATAAAAAGGCTATAAAACAATAACATTGACGTCGTGGCAGTGACGGCGTATCGGGGGAGGGAGGCAGGGGTGGTCCGCTCAAGTTATTCTTCTTCTTTCGTTGTTTCCTAGCTTCTGTGGAATGATCGCCACAATTTAATCTAATGAAAAAAAGAGTACTTACTTGATTCTACTATTATTAACATCATCATTTATCATATTTCTATCGAAAAATAATCACGGCTTTTTTATAGGCCTATTAAAGCGTTACTCACTACAAATGCGCTGTGGGCACAGGGAATCATCGAGCGTTATTCTACCGGGTATTCCGTGGAAACAGAAATTCACAACACTGTCCGCGTTCGTGTTGTATAATTTGCGGAACTTCTGCCGGACAAGTTTCACTACACATAACGTTAGCGAAATCCGCTTTGGTTTGAACAGTAGGATTATAGGATTACCCCATACACAGTTGGTTTTCTCTAGGTACTACAGGCAGCTCTGGTATTAGACTACTCTGGGGTCTGGTTTAGTAAGTAGCTCCGCTCCGTAAGACTCACCACAGCATTTATGTCGAGTTCTTCCTGAGCTGGTGCCACAACACAAGGTAGGGCGCTCCGAAGCCAGTGCCGAAGAACCAAAAGAAGTGGAACGTCAGGCGGTTCTTGTTATGGACGTTGAATGGCAGGTTCTGAAAATGAATGGATTTTTCACTTTAAAACTTGGGACACTATGAGTAATAGACCTTTTGGTGAGGTATTTCTTTGAATTAAACATTTAAAAAAAACATACGTTTACCTAGCTGAATAGCTGGGGAAACAGTGGATGGCCCCGTTACCCTCTTAAATGCAGGTTTTAAACCAGTAGCGACATTTTACACGGAAAAAGTGTTAGAATCGCGAAATTTAAAAAGTTTTGGCACAAGAATTGGTCAATTTTACCGTGGTAAAACCACGGTGCACAGGTCACATGCTATAATTTGAAAGTAAAATGTTGTGATATTTTGATTCCAATCTACACTAATAATATGAAAAAAAAACACCTAATTCTTGTTTGTTTGTCTCTAAAAATTATTTCATAAAAAAGACTTCTCCCAGACTCCTTAGTGGTGTTAGGTTGAACCGAAATTTTACATACATTATGTAAATCGGATGACAGTAGGTACAATATAATGATGTCATAGAGTTGGTCTGATGATGGAGCCGGAAGGTGGCTATAGGAACTCTGTAACGAAACAACGTGACCCCACAGAGATTGGGCTCGTTTGATTTGTCTTTACAATTACTCTGATCCTAGATGAGGTCCAGGGTCCTGATAATAGAGCCGGAAGGTGGCCACAGGCACTCTGTAACGAAACGATGTTGCCACATCGAGTTTTGGGCTTGGTTGATTTGCCTTTACAATTAGGTACTCTGGTTCTAGATGATGTCCAGGGTCCTGATGATGGAGCCGGATGGTGGCCACAAGATTACAGAACCAATTACGTATTTTATAAAAGCTTGTCTGGAAAAATATATTTTCCACAAAAAAATTGTTGAAGTTAGTAATACACTCCAATTACTAAACCACTCCCGATATGCCCGTACGGGCAGCCGTGCCGCGCTGTACGTAATTAGCTAATAGTGCCAAATACAACCGTCATGAGCTCATCCGCCCCACCCTTGTCCCTATTAGGACTAATTTTACGACCTCGCCCTTGTTTGAGATCGCGCTCGAGGGCGGCCTCCTTCAAATGCCCTACAGGGCTTTTCCATTTGAATTAGTTATACCTAGGTCAGTCAACTATGAGACTTCAACTACGAAGTCATTTATCTATGTGAGGTAGGTTTGCGTTTAACTACTCTCATCTGATCTTAAGCTTTGTGGAAGGTGGCTCTGTACAACATCAAATATGAAATAATGGTAGCCAAAAGTGGAACAGTAAACACCCCAAACGTATAATAGTACAGCTTATCGAGTGCAGCTGCTGGAACTCATGAGTAGGTGGTTGATGACTGATCTTCAACATGAGGATGGGAGCAAGCTGTCGAAGCTATGGAAGCTCACAGCATGATCGGAACCATTGACCCATAGTATATCACCGATTGACCTCACTTCCAACCACTTTACCGTCTTTGTTTAAACTAATACCTATCATACTTTAATAAAGCATAATATTTATAGATTAATTTTTCTCCAATACAATCATTATTATCGTTTGACCATTATAAAGGCTAAGGGAAACCTCACTAAAAAGTTATTTAATATAATTTGCTATTAGTAAAATGTAGTCGCCTAGAACATAATGAAAAGAAAACAAGAAGGCCTCAATTTGTAGGTGCTAGTTATCTGTGCATTCTAAATAGCACGTACATGATATACCTAATAACGTCGTGTAGTTATTAAAACACGTCGAGTCATGAGAAAGAATGGATTGTAAACAGAAAACATCCATTCAATGACGGGCGCGGCCAAGTCTTTCGCATTTCGCATCATATTGCAGTCTATAGATTCCTGTAATGGTATTTTACATACCTACCGCTATAATTACTTTATGAAGCTACGTGATACCTATGTCAGTAAAAATCACAAATTATTGATCAATGACAAGAAACAAATAAAATTATAAAAATATGTGAACATTTTTTTTTCCTCTATTAGCCAGCCTCCTTTTGTGATTATGTAATTGGCAATAACTTTTTTTAAACTTGATACTCGTTATCTTGTCTCGCCAATATGGACTATCGAAGATAGTGAATAATGAATATTATACAACCTAGATTGCAAATTCAACTTGGCGTCAAATTATAGCTCTTATTAAAAACAGAACCTGGGTGACCGCACTAGCACAGTTATTAAAAAATAACTTTTATTACTGTGTTAAATTACGATTTTACAACAACTGCTATACCGATGTAAACATAAAAAGTAAAACCTTATCTAAATACAAAATTTCATCCAAGTCGTTAGAGGCGTATCCGAGATAAGCGAAATAAATTTATATTACAATAATTGCAAGTTTAAAGTTATTAGATAGATTAAACGGTGGTTTAGTTAAACTATGTTTTGTCTTTATTGTTCTTTGACAATTTTAAACTGAATCGAAAAAGACAAATCACAAAATATAGTTTAACTATTCAAGAGCCTAGGTTTTTGCTTTTTAAACGACTCCAAAAAAGGAAAAAAGTTCCCTTCTGTGTTTTATTTTGTATAATATGCTATGCGATTCCTCGGAAACAGCTTATTTGAACCGATTTGAATGGGTTAAACTGTATTCTATTAAAGGTAAATCCCGAGTTGCTCTAAAAAATTTATCCAGATTGGATGAGGCACTTCGAAGCTAAGCGACGGAAGTCACTTCTAGCTTTTTTTAAATGGATTTTTTGATATTCTACTTGCTATGTTAGCGTTATAACAATGAGGTCAAAGAATTTTTAACCTAGAATAGGAGTTTTGTTCATAATAAAGCCCACAATAGGAAAAAAAATACTAAGTATTTTTTTACCCACCCCCAGCCCTATTACCTACGAGTTTATAAATTCATACTATAATTTATAAATGCGAAAGTGTGATTGTTGTTATATTGGTATCTTCTTTCACGCAGCAACGGAGCAAAGGTCAAAGACATTTCAAAGCCTATTTAAAAGACTCTTAGGTAGCTGATAAGATGTGAAAAAAAAATTGCTAGAAAACGTAGAAAAGTAGGTAGGTAGGAAAATATTTTTTTGTTAATATTTCTATGGTGCAGTGTGAAGGTGAAAGGAAACACCGCTATGCGACCATATCACGGTGTTACAGTTCTCGCTTAGCTAGCTATCACTATCGAGTTGAATGTCTGTTTCTGGCAGTTGCACTTGGCAGCCAGTCTTAGAATGTTTTTAAATCGCCAATTAAAAAGAGGTAGGATAAAATATTTTAGCGGTCAAACGTAAACCTACGAAGCAGTAAAAAAAAACTAAAACAACTTTAAACTATTCAACTAGGCTGCAAGATATAAAAAAATTCAACGTGTTTCAGAAGAGGTTACGTAATATAAGTTTGAATATAGCTTACCTCTCCAACAACACCTCCATTCGAGCCGTTCCTAATGCTGTTCTTCATCACATTTCTGCCCAACTGGGTTGAAAGTCTGGCAACTGGTCCTAGCATTTTGATTTCTTTTACACACTAACTTTTTAAAATTCCAAATGGTCTGCCCCTTGTGATAAGATAACGTATTGAGTATCGGTGGTCTGTCTGATACCTGTAAGAAGTACTGATAAGCAGCGACTGGCGTACGATTGACAAATTGTCTATTATCCGTCTGGTTAGGACGGATGTGTAGAACGACTGTTAGAATTTTGTCGTACGTGGCTTGATTTTACGTAGTTGGGTTGCTTTTATCCGTGTTTGTTGTCCTAAAGTTTTTTGGCCTTGTTTCCTATATCGTAGCTCGTAGGTAAGTAAATTGGTGGGAATAAATACAAAACGATTTCCAATTCATTGTAGGTACTCGTTTTGTGGTGTTTATTTTTATAATTTACTCATTTGGCTGATACAGACAATTATTTTCAGTAGTTGCAACTATGTTTAATTCATGGCAGAATGATCATGATTAGTATCTTAAAAAATAAAATTAAAAATATAGCAATACAAACAAATATATTTACCTTATTTTCCATAGTTACTTAGGTATTACCAACAGATATAAAATTTTATAAATATATTTAGTTTTTGTAACGAGGCGAGCTGGTCTTTTGCCTGACTGATGATAAGTATAACGCCGGCCCATAAAAATTGCAGTGTCACTCATAACTTTAAAATACAAAGACCTGCGCAGCACTGCAGTGCGCTCGTTACCCTGAGACATTAGATATTAAGTCTCATAAGCAGAGTAATTTCACTGGCTACTCTGCTCATCAAACCGGAACACATTAATGCTTGCACTTTACTGCTTGGCGGTACACTTCACGAGCGAAGCAGTGCAGGTTGATACCTGCACTGCTTCGCTCAACTTAGATGGACACTCGCAGAAGAGTTAGTCCTACCACATAGTGTTTTTAAAAAAGCGGGACTTTTTTCAGTGACAAATTACTGAACAAATTCTGAAGAAATTTCAATGGGTCAAATCTGAAGGACGTATAGGTATAATATATCTTATATAAGTACGTTCTTCAGATTGGTCCCATAGGCCATAGAAAGAATTTACCCAATCTATAAATGACGGAGTTCTAAGGTAGCAAACATATAAAAAATTAATAATACAACCGAATTGAGAACCTCGTCCTATTTTGAAGTCGGTTAAACTAACTGGTTGGTCTAGCTAATTTTACAGCATTAATGCCGAACGGTAATATCTAACCTAATTCTTACAAAAGCTTTGAAAAATCAGCTCTGAATCACAGATTTGTAATGTCTGTGCTCTGAATATATTATTTTACTTAGGTACCTACCTATATTTCAATGCCAAACAGAAATTGTTTGTTTCCATATAATTTTAAATTTATTTAATTATTATGTGTACCTATGTCTCCTCGTAAACTAAGTAGTAAGGTTACCTAGTTGACAATGTAATTGGTATTTAATTTTAAAAAAGAGTAAAATAACATAAGGTTAGAATTATTGTTAATATTAATTACTTTTACTATTAAACAGCAATAAGCGGTGGTATAGTTAAAATAAATTATGTCTTTGTTATTCTTTGACAATTTTAAACTGAATCGAAAGAGACAAAACATAGTAATTTAACTAATCCACCATTCCAGCGAAAAATATTCACTTATATTGACCATAAATAAAAGTTTGAAGTTGAAGACTTGTTCGTTATATTGAAATTGTAGGTAAATTCTGTCGGGCGTTGGCTCTGAGAATCAATTAAGAATGGCTTTCGTAATTTTGGCCGTGCAAGCGACTGGATAAAAAATCTCAATAATAATTATATTAAAATAATAGGTACTAATTCATATTTAGTAGAATTTTTGTTTTATATAACCTGCAGCCCCACCCAATGACTTTGCAAAATGGCAACATCGAAGCTGCCATTTTAAAAAAAAGAAACAGTCGGCCACGCTTGCTAGAAGTCGTTTCACTTTTGGGGGCTTATTTTCCCCCTTTTCTTTCAACCTAATATTGCTGTAAATAATCGAACCGGTGCATTACTTATTACAGTTTTTATATCAAAATTAGAAATGGCTGATTTGGACGATTTCTTCGCGAAGAAAGATCGCAAAAAGTCGAAGGCGGTGAAGAAATTTTCAACTGCTGATGAAGTAACTAAGAAATTAGACGAACCTAAACAGAAACCAGATGTGAGGCCAAAGAAGGAGCGACCGATTCAAGAGGGCGACGAGCCAGGAAGAGCCGGGGTGAGTTTCGAACGGTGGCGTTGAGAATTCGCACATCTGCGAAAGCAATCGTCGAGCTGTCAAATTGTTGTACAGTCCAGTTATTTATCCAATATTTCATTTTTCGCCATGTACAAAGCATTAAAAGCATGTCTGAACGCCTGTGACCCAGATCCTATACCCGTAATTTTAACGAAAGTTTCCCTTGCGCCTTTGTCGTATTAATCATTTTTTGTCATTGTAACGAGCGAGAAAGACGCGAAATAAACATAATGTTTAATTGAGGGGAAGGTTAATTCGTAAGTAAATAGTAGTAAGTTCTTGACAAAGAAAGTGATTCTGAGTCATATCAATCAGTCTTCAATTGTACACGGATGTAATTGTACGGATGTGTTGTAGTTTATTAGTTCACAATGTACCTATTACATTTATCTTGATAATAAAGTTGATTTGTGAAGTCAAAGATCTATATTGTTAATTATTATTTCTGTAATTTTTTAGGCTTGTGCCCTAATAATCATAGATATGGTCTTTGTCATTTTAATAATGTAACATTGTATGGTGTTTTTTATTTCTCTGACAGTATTTTACTAATACAGACGCGCTTTAGTGTGAACTGTAATCACAGACCAGTAAACCTATAGACTCCTCTTAGCCAACTTCTTGCTGACCAAGGTTATGAATTATCACTGCATATTGCCGCCCAGCCGCCATTTCAGTAAACCAATTACAAAACTCCATCTTCCCTCAGCCCCCTCCAACATTTTACAATTGTGTTCTCATGCAAAACTTTGACTATGGGGTTTACTGGTCTATGGCTATAATCTATCATCGGTAAATTATAAACAACTAGCTGCAATGTTTTCACTTGCATGAAGATTCTCAAAGGATCATGCTTTTTTCTGGAGTAAACAGTTGTCTATGCCACTCTCTGGTACAGAAACTATATATCTGTGTCTCTGTTACCACTTGAAAGAAGGACAAAGACACAAAAACACTTGCAATCTATACTTACAGCCTTACTAATAAACACTGTATAACGATTTAATAGTTACACAATGTTTTGTCTCTTTCTATTCAGTTTAAAATTGGCAAAGGACTATAAAGACAAAACATTGTCTAACTATACTACCCTTATATACACTATTTATTAGTTAGACCCTAATCTTATAAAGAGGTTAAGTTTGGTTGTTACTTCTAACATCTAGAGCTGCTCCAATTCTCAAAAATTCTTTCACAATTATTTTTTTTTAGTTTTATTAATAACGAGACGAGCTGGTCGTTTGCCTGATGGTAAGCATAACGCCGGCCCATAACAATTGCAGTTCCACTCGGAACTTTGAAACACAAAGGTCTGCGTGGCACTGCAGTGCGCTCGTTACCCTGAGACATTAGGTATTAAGTCTCATAAGCCCAGTAATTTCACTGGCTACTTTGCTCATCAAACCGGAACACAGTAATGCTTGCACATTACTGCTTGGCGGCAGACTTCACGAGCAAAGCGGTGGTACTAACCCAGACGGACACTCTCAGAAGAGTTACTACTCCCACTAACAAATTGGAAGCTACATTATCCCTGAGCTCTATAGGTTACTGATTTCACACATACAAAGCTGCAGATAGCAGTAGAGAACTAAGTTGCGTTATGACTAGTAGTGTGAAGTAGATATTATAATTAGATCCACTGCAATATAGGTTGGAAGATAAGAAGGCAGAGAATCATAGACATATTGAATTACAGTTCAACACAACAGCTACCTAACTACCTACTTTATTACATTACCAGCTTTTGGTCAAGGCTCGCATCACGCCATCAAGTGATATGATGAATATTTAGGTCTGATAAAGATTAGATTTGCTAAATATATTAATCCCATCCTAGACATAAAGCCATAAAATATGAAATTTAGTCATAACGCGACTTGGTCCCTCTGTATTTATGTACACCAGTTTGAAAGGGTTGCCAATATACACAGGGATTAAACTTAAGTTTTTACTAGCTGCAATCCTCCCATTTAAATTTAGTTAATGCTGTCACTCTCTTACATCTGTATCAATGAACATATGAAAGAGATAGCATTAGTACAGATTAAATAACAACTCTACAAAACTAGTTCAATCTGCTAGAACTGTTGGTAAACAGGTGATAGGTAATGAATCAATCGACTGAGTCATGGCCGGGTAATTACTCCAAGTAGTACATTGTTTCGTAAACAAGTCTAGCTTTTACTATTAAAGCTATATGCCACGAAAGATTTATTTTATCTTCATGTTGACCCTGTTAGATTTTGTTCACGGTTTCGCCTATTCTAAAATGTGGTAATACACTGCTAGATGCTTAACAAGATATTTTAGGATGGTATCTAGCCAGGGATGTCGTAGATAAATCCATTCCAAAAAAAATAAACAACAATGCACCAACTTATTATCCGTTCAAAGGTAATCAAAGATTTTACTTTTATAGCCACTGTTATAGCTCCATATTATTTTAAACAAGTCTTTTTTTCTATAACATTAAATGCAAGAGTAAATCGATATAAGCAACAGTGCATTATTGGTTATTGTGATGATTGCATGATGCATCACAAATCACAACAATTTTCTTCATCAAAAGGTAAACAACAGGCGACCCCCACAAAGTTGCTTTTCAATTTGTGTAATTTATAAAACAAACATGTATAGTGTCACAATTATTGCGACAGTACAAAATTTCCACATCTATTACGTTATGATGATAGTAATTACTTAATTAGTAGGTAATAGACGAGGGATAATGTGTCATAAAAATAAATATCTAGTTAAGAATGTAATAATTATAAAAGCCTATTAAAATGAAGAACAATTGTGTTAAGGTGGTTCGATTTTCATGCTAATGTATTTTTCCATTTATAGGCAAAGAGAGTATAGTTTTACACTGAAATGATTGTTGTTGGCTTTTATATTGGTCTTTATTTGCGGCCGCCATAAGGGCTGCCATTATTGCGACAACAGGCAATGCTTATTTTATATTATGTTTTCTATACAAATAAATAAAATTGAAGTGTGTTTGTAATATCAAAATAACAACTTTTTACTAAATGCATATGAAATATATGGTACATAATTATAACAAAACAGCATTTTTTTAATTTTGTCTGTTTTTTCCGGGTAATCTCCGAAACGGCTGTGCCGATTTTGACGGGACTTTCACTGGTAGATAGCTGATATTATAAGCAGTAACTTAGGCTCGAAACCAGGGGCAGCAGCTAGTATTTAAATATATTTTGTTTAGTTTTAAATCACCATATGTGATTTTCGATGCTATTCCAAACAGCTTCAAGTTTAAGCGATACAACCTCCAATTCATCAATCTAATATTTTCTCGAACGTTCCAGGAAGAGGAGGAATGGAAGGAGTATGAGGAGACCGTGAAGGACTACACGGGGCTTAAGATCCAGGTGCTGCAGGGCGGGAACAGCCAGCCGGACTCAGGACGGGACTCTGCAGCCGAGGATGCGGCGCCCGAGGGAGGGAAGGTCAAGGGACCGTGGAACAAACCCGTACGTTTTATGATGTTTCTCTTAGAATAAATTATCGATGGTTGTCACATGTCTTCGAATTTTGTGGTTCGTAAAGACCGGTTTAGAGCGAGATTGATAATTATATTTTTTTATGCAAACTGTTCCTGTTTCTGTGTCCAGGCGGAGGCGGAGGCGCCGCCGCCGCCGCCGCCGGTGGAGGCGCCGGTGCGGGAGCCCCCGAAGCCCTCGGTGTACGTGCCGCCGGTGTCGCGCCTGCGCTCGCAGCCTGAGCCCACGCGCCGTCCGCAGCCCGTGAGTTACCAACTCACCTCTACCCTTTAGGCCTTTAGGGGCGTCCATAAATTACGTGAGATGTGGGGGGCGAAAGCCGAATCTCACGTGAGGTAGAGGGGTCTCAGCAAATATCACGTAATTTTTTTTTCAATGTAAAACTGCAAGAAATGTTTGTTAGATTAAGTAACTGTTTCTCCACTAAAATATGGCTAAATTCCAAAAAATTAGAAGACGAACGCTGCGGCGTACGGCAATGAATCGCAGATTAACCTTCCCTTTTTGCACTAATTGCATTTTGAAACATCTCACGTGAGATTAGGGGGAGATGGGGTCGAGCCAAATCTCACGAAATCTCACCTCCAGGCCCAGGGGCCCCCAGGGTTCCAAATATTGCAAAAATTACTTCACGTAATTAAGGATGCCCCTTTACTCTCTATGACCACTCCGACACGTAAAACGACGCGTTACGATATATTCGTGGAATGGCTAATAAATGCAATTCTGTATGCCACCTAGAATAACAGTTACGGGTTAACTCTAAACCTTCACCAACCGTGTTGTTTCCAGAAGCACCTGCCGGACATCCACAACGACGACTACTTCCCAGTGCTGGGTGCGGGGGCCAAGCGTGGCGGGGGGTGGAGCACGGCCGCAGGAGGGGGCGCCAGCGCCGCGCCGCGACCTGCCACGCGCACCCCCCTCGCGCTCGGGAACAGGTTCACGTCTCTGCAGGACGACAGCTAGCCAGGTAGGTGGGGGGGCACGGTCGTGGAGAGGGGGGGGGGGGGGTGCCCCAACCCCGCTCGCGCTCGGAAACAGGTTCACGTCGCTGCAAGACGACAGTTAGCCAGGCAGGAGGGGGCACCGCCGCGTGAGGGGTTGCACCGCCCACCCACCCCGCTTGCGCTCGGGAACAGGCTCACGTCGCTGCATGACGACAGCTAGCCAGGTAGGAAGGGGTGAGGGGACCGCTCTGTTTGTTAAAGATGATATTGACAGGGAGACCTGTCAAACAGCAGAGATTTGAAACATTTTGTGCAATCGCTGCCATTTTCTTTTTCTGTCTGTTGGTCTGTTCCGATCTCCGAACTCGAGTCTAATCTTGCTGCGTATGTGTTGTTGTTAAAGATCTTGTTATTTTGTAGTGGTTTTGTTTAAGTTTTTGTTTTTGATTCTTGTTAACTTGTAATTGTGTCGCGCGAGAGCAAAGCCGGGTGAAATAGAAACAAAAATATTTTTCACAAGTAATAAATGTTTGGCGCAACTGGCAATTCACTTTGACATTGACATTTCATTGTTTACAAAAAATATCTAAGTTTCTGGAACGGGTATACACATAACTAAAATCATCTCTTCCCATTCCAGGTAACACAGAGCAGTTTGATACGCAGCATTAAAGTGAAGTGCCGCGGAATAGCGCGCGAAAGCGCGTCCGCGCACACATTGTACGAATCAAACAGGACAATCAGTGCTGCACCCATTCTCTTACGCCACGGACTTTAATGGCGGCGCGGGCAGTTGCTTGTTCCGAAAAACGGTTTTTTTTAACGTCACGTGCTCTACAGGCTTGTGTTGTGATTGGTCGGAAAGTAGGGGGCAAATAGGATGGAAATATTACCCGGCTGCTGCCCCGAGTTTCATCCACATGTCCAATACCCTCCGGTCTATAAACTATATCTAAAAAAATCAAGTCAATCCATTGCTGCGTGAAAGAACAAACCAACAAACATACTGTCACATTTATAATAGTACGGATAAAACAAAAGCTTGCAAACTGAAACCCCTGCACTAAGATTCACTGTGTCGCAGGTGACATGGACATAAACAACAAAGATCCAAAACCAAACTTTATGTTCACCATACAAAGCTTAGCCATACAGGGTTCGTTACAAAGCATCTTGCTTCACAGATGTTACTACCAATTTAGTCACGAAGCTATAGCTAGCCCATCGTGGGCAAAAGCCCCTGTTGTCGTTGGAATTTGCAAGACATCCCATATTATAATTCAAAATTCTTTATTGACTGCCACAGAGAGCACTCTCAATAATTACATGTGAAATTGGCCAGCGTTCGAATTTGCCCCCTTAGTTCCAACGTTAAAGATTTGATGTGTTAAAAGTGAATGGTCAATTTTAACGATAGTACTGTGTTACATAATGAAATATAACTCAATTAAACATAGACATAGAGCAAAGAGTCAAAGACTGTGATGCCTATCCATTTGTCAAGTGTAAAGTAGATGAAACAATGGTGCGGTCAGTAGTTGTCATTTTCTAGAATTATGGTCATGTCACAGGGTTGCAGAAGCGGATAAGTTCTGATTCCTACTTCTCATATTCATTGGCCAAATTATTATCTCCAAACACTGAATCTCCTTTGATCGTCTATCATATTATCTACATGACATTGGCGAAATTGTGGAGAACATTCCACAGAAGCGAGGAAATAAAGAGCTGAAGTTGACATAGAAGCGTTGGTCGCACAGTCGCCCTCTTTCTACAGGGTGGTCAATTTTGTGGTATTGCTCAGTCCACACTCTACATCTATGGTAATAAACCTCCTGTAGCACCAAGACACCCTATTCATCCGTGTCTAGTTGTAACTTCAAGATTCAAATTCAAAATACTTTATTTACGTGGCTCTCAGAACTCTCATGAAAATTAAATGCCAGTAATGGTCCATAATATGAAATCGGTCTTGATAGGCAAGTGTTTTAGGATTAATACATGCTGTCGTTGAAATTGTCCATGATCTTTCTATTAGATGTATGATAAATAATGTAGATATAATAATTTTGGCAATTTATGTTGCCTGACCATCCAAACAAATTAATAACTTTGTGTAGTTTAAATGTGTACATACACTTTTGATGCATATTTCATTATGATACTTGTTCATAGCAAAAAACTTGCTTGATGTGTCATAGAATCTAATTTCTAAGTTTAACTCTATGCTTCCAAAGGACTAGAAGTATCCGCTAACTGTGAGCAAACTGTAACTATTAGTGTTGGGCCGAAAGTTCGGTCTCGTTTTCGGCCGAAAGTCCGAATTTCTGTTTCGGTCGTCGGTCGGTTGATTTACTTGTTATTTGTGGTTTTTATATTGATTAGTATGTTAAACACAAGTTTAAAAGCCTACCTGATAAACTAAATATGTTAGTAAAAACCAAGCGTTGCAAGTAAATACACAAAGTAGAAATCGCTTTTTAAAAAAAAATGGGAAACTACTTCGGCAAAGACATCGCGATAATTATATGAAATCATCCCCCCCATAAGAGTGGTATTCTTTCACAAAATGTATTAAAGACCCCACCCTTTTAGATATACCTCAGTCATGAAAAAAATATCATTAAAATTTATTGACAATTGGCGGAGAAATCGAAGAACATACACAAAACACCTGAGAATCTCTTCCGGTTTTCAAGTCTGTTAAACATCAGTCGATACCTTTATGAATTCCGGCTGTTGCATTGGAGCTGTCTCCAATTGAAGCTTGATACTGTTCTATCGATCAAATCGATCAGTAAACATAAGAGACAATTGCTTTCAACATTTTCAATTAATTTCAGAAAGTTATTTTAAAAGTTTCGGATTCGGCCGAAATAGGGATCATGGCCGAATACTTTTTGTTTGCGGCCCTACACTAGCATAATAGAAAATTGCAAGTAGATAGAAAAAATGCTTTATATGCGGATGGTCGGGTGATATATTGTGTTTTTGCAACATATGTTAAGTCTGCAGAGCACTACATTTGCTATTTATCGAACAAACCCATCAAACGTTGTCATAAACGGGAGAGACAATAAACAAGTGCTTTGTATTTTTTTAAAATGAAACGTATTTAGCACATTTTACAAGTTTTTCGAAAGTACTGGTTTACTTTATTGTTTTTCTATTAAAAAAATATTAATTAAAGGGATCTAAAGCAACTGTCTTTGTAAAAAAAAGTGTAAAAAGAATGGATGTGAGAAAAAGGTTACTTTTTACGTTTATATATTAAAGAAAATATTGAAGAAGTGTCTTGTATGTTGCGTGGATGGACGTGTAGGGATTTGGTGAACATATTTATAATAAAAACCGATAGCTAAAAACAGTATAAGTGTATAAAATCTTTTAAGGGCCAAGCGTGGACATATAAATTGTAAAATATATGTTAAAAATGGTATGTTACTGCCGTATTAAAAATAATGTATTTTTCGGTTACCTTGCGTTGTACGTTACGTTGAAATTTTAAAATTTTGTTGTTGGCGATCATTCAAACACATTGTACCATAGTAATAAATTATGTATTTAAACCTATGTTGTTATTTCATTTGCCTTACCTCTATACTAATGCAAGCATCAGCTAGTGATGCCGCGCTTACAACAAATCGGTTTGGCTGTATTAGACTGCTGCGGTTTTCGACTAAAATGTAAACAATCATTTAGCCGTATTCGAGCGTAGCACACGTTATACAGGCTGAGTTTGAATTGGTATGTTATCCCGAAAAGGGGTCAATGTACTCCTGGAGGTCAACAACGTTTGTGTTACGACTTTTTTAAATTCGGAATTTTTCATTGTTGAAGTTCAACTAATAACTCAAAGATTCTACTATAGAATTTATATCTATGGAATTTCAGTGATCAGCTGATTCACTTGAACTATGTTGAACTTTCTTAATTAATGATGATGCTGATTAGAACAGACTTAGAAAAATTCCAGAAAATGCCGTGCACTTCACGTATGAAGTTGTGTCAATTATTTGTAATAGTTTGGAATTACTTATTTCCAAGGGTGTTCTCGCAAAACTATGGTCCTAATTAACCCCCCTCGTGATAACATACCAATTCAAAGCTCACAAAAGTCGGTTTTATTGTGCATTTATACGACATTTTTTAAATGGTTATTGATAACGAGACGAGCCGGTCGTTTGCCTGATGGTAAGCATAACGCAATGCCGCAAAACTGAAACGCAAAGCCCTGCGCAGCACTGCAGTGCGCTCGTTAACCTGAGATTAAGTCCAGTAATTTTATTGGCTACTCTGCGCATGAAACCGGAACTTAGTAATTCTTGCACATTACTGCTTGGCGGCAGACTTCACGAGCAAAGCTGTGGTACCACCCAGACGGACACTCGCAGAAGAGCTAGTCGGCCGAGGCCGACACATTCGGTGACCGACCTACTGTAAACATAATCTATCTACACAACTTTCGAATTTATAATAAGGATAGGATAGTCATGGGGGACGATGGGATGGGAGTCATACATCAAAAAGCGATGTACAATAGATTCTGCTTTATTTAGTTACTTTTACATCGATAGATGGCGCTTTATTAAAGATGTGTTATGTTTTACTTTTCAGTTCTTATTATTGCATAATATATAATATACTTAATAGAGTGTAACGATTTAATTATTGCGAAGGGTAGACAAAAGCCTTCCTGCCTACGTTCAATTTGACTTAATCATGCAATCAGTAAACTTTAATCAAAGAAATATGTCTGTCTTGTTTTTGTCCACGCACGTTAGATGGCGTTAAAAACGCAAATAAGAATTTTAGTTTAATTTTTTAATTTACTGCATTCAGTACTAATCATTTTAAAAAACATTTAATTAGGTAAGTTTTCTACAGTTATAGGGTAAGGTTTAATATCTCTATTTACCATTATTCAGTAAGTCAACTGAAAAAATACGATAAATCCTGCATCGCGCAAGTGAAGTTTTGTTGTCCATAACCTTGCGTACACGTTTTATTACCATCCAAGTGTACTTGCTTCGGCAGTACATAAACTAAAATTGGAACGATACAGAGAAGATTAGCATGGCCCCTGCGCAAGGATGACACGCAAAATCGTGAAGCGTTCCACATTTTTTGGAGATTTTTTTATTATTTTCATTGTTTTTATGTTTTCCGGTAGTGTTACATACAATGCGATTAAAATAAGAATAGGACCGGCCTAGCGCCATGTTGTGACGTCACTACGGGAACTTGGTATAGTGTGCAAAAAAAGCAATGTTAAAAAATATTGGCTTGTTTTATATTGTAATAGCACGTACTTTTTTATCTGATAGGTAGAGAAAAAATTAGTCTAAAAACGAATCATAGGTAGGTAAACTAAAGTAAAAATTCAATTCGTTAAATTTGCCATCTAAAAATCGGGAGATTTTTATTCGGAATAAAACAAGAGTATTTTATGTTAATAATATATTCATTTATTCAAGATCTTTTAGTTTTGCCGTATGAAGAATATTATTTTCCATGTTTATTTATGAATATTATTTTACATTAGATGATAATTCAAAAATCGGGATACTGAATTGCTAAATCGGGATATCGGGAGACAATGACCAAAATCAGTAGATCTCCCAATAAATCGGAAACTTTTGCAACACTGCGTCTGTGCTGCCAACCTTATAAATATATAAATTTTATAAAATTAACGATTTTTAGTCATTCATTTAAAATTAATCTATTTTTAAGTTTGTTCTGCTGACCGTACTTATATGAGTGAAGTTAGCCGAGAGCCCGTCCTATTCTTATTTTAATCGCATTGTACTATGCATACTATATATTTTTTTAAGACATAGAATTAAAATTAGACAAAGACGAAAAACGTGTTTCGTATTCTATCCAAAATCCAAAACTCCATAGAAACATTCAGTAAAGTATCCACCGCTTTACTGAAGCGTCACAGACTAGTGAAGCGTCACTTTGACTCTGCCGCGCCTAGACTAGAAGTTCTGTAGTACTTAGTATTTTGAGTATGTCCTTTCTTCAATGAAAAATTCGGAATTTCAAATACTCGTAAAACAAATGTTTTTGACCTCCAGGAGTAGATTGACCCCCTTACGGGATAACATAAGTTCTTACCAATTTATACTAAGGCTGTATATTAGACAGCGTTTCACCTGTCTCCTATTGACGATGGTTGATGTGGTCTACGATGGTGAAAGGCTCCCAACTTGGCAGTCAGAAGTGGAGATGCCGCAAGATACCTACCGATTAGGTGCTTGTCGACTGACTTTTAACTTGAGGGTGGTAACTACCCAAAAGAGCAATTTGAAAACGCCCTCCCATCAACACAACATAGTAAATACTTAAGTACTTATTTACACTACAAAGTTTGTTTTATGAAACAAGATAACATTATAATCTAGTGTAATGTTGTGTTGTCCGGAAATAAATGTATTTTCTTTCTTTCTTTCTTCTTTCTTTCATAAGATCGCTGTGGGTTTTGCTCGACTATTTATTTTATTGCTAGCTTCTGCCTGCGGTGTCACCCTCGTTCCCACAGGAACTGTGCATTTTTACGGGATAAAAATTAGCCATGTTACTCTCCGGTCCATAAACTATATTTATGCCAAAAATCACGTCGATCCATCGCTCCGTTGCTGCGTGAAAGAAGGAGAAACCAAGTAACCAACAAACGTACAAACACACTTTCGCATTTATTATAGTAGGTACGGATTGTGATGTCATTTCCTAAGTATTTGTTCACAGAATGTTTAAATAGTTTAAATGTGACAATTACATTTATTTACAAAATACTAATTACGTTTTTTATTTACACAATTGACATTTCCTAAATAAATCTACTTTTAACTTTACTATCTTAAAACTAAATTAAATACTGAAGTTTTCTTCCAGCCTTCTCAAATGGTCAACGCTATTCTCTTGCGGTGGACTGCTATGGCTCAAAATATTGTTTTTATATACATCTAAACCTCTCTGTGCAGTCGCCATGTTGTGGTAAACTTCGCGTGGAAGCATTCTATTTTGCGCGGGCATTTTGACGTTTGCCGCCATGTTGCTTGTCAAAAAACCTCTTTCCAAGTAAGGAGGTGGGGTTAAAAAAGGCGGGATATCCGGTTTGGGCATAGTGCGGAAAATGTTTCGATCGATTTGATTCATTTGATTGTGAGATTTGAGCCATTGTTGTTGAGGTGGTAGTCTATTTGGATAGTTGAAGATCCAGAGTCGGTCGCCGACGAACATGGGTCTCGGGGCGACGATTCCGAGGCTGCTGTAATATTGTTGAGCGAGAAGCTCAACGTCGTTCGTGTATTTCCGCTTCCATTTCGTTCGCCGGTTTTGGAACCAAATCTTTATCTGAAAAAAAGCATATAATAGGTAGGTAAGGTCGGTATTTAGCTCTCTACACTATGAGATTTTTTGGAATAATTCGTTAAATTACCATAGTTAACTTAGGTTCCAAATAATTTATTGTTTTAGTGGATCTAATCATAAGCAATAATTTTTTTTCAATCCCTAATATTCATTTTGCATATTATTGAAGTAAAACTCTGTTTTATTGAGAGCTACACAGATTTCCATGCCACGTCACCATTCAAACAAAAATAGAAAATGTTTTTAATTTTTATCTAGTGTGCTTTGCCATATTGTTGTCAAAAAAAGTTGTAACTAAATATATTTTTCTAGTGCGTTGTTAAATGTTTTCTAAATATTATAACAGCGTAAATAAATAGATTTTCGTGTAATAAACGCTATGCTAAAATACTTACCTACTAACATTAGGAGCCCAGTGCGCTTATATAAGTACTTAGATTAGATCGAATGATCATGTCCAAGTTACATTTGATCAAAGAACTTGGATGACTTCAAATTTTTTCAACTATGCAAAATACTGTGCAAAATTTACTAAGAAAACTTAGACAAAGAGCTTGGATGAGTGCATGAAATGGGCTTCTGTCAAAGAACTTTGATCAAATATGGGTCAAATAACTTGGACAAAGATCTTTGACGAGTGGAATTTCAGCCTTAGCCAAACAAAACGAAGCGCAAAGGGCTAACTTCTAGTAAGTAACAGACAAAATTGTTAATTGGAAATTATAATACCATAGATATAGATTTTGTAAATTCATCATTAAACCGCTCTCCAAAGACTAACAAGAGTGCAAGTTCTGCTCTCTATTAGCACACTTCCTTATATTGCACTGTTCCATGTTGCTCCGTGAAAAGGGACAAACCAATAAACACTTTTGCATTGGTAACATTATCGTTCAATCACAAATAGGTAAATCAATATTTGTGAGTGAATAGACCCGCTTTTGTCTAATATCTAATGCTGAGTTTGCAGTTTTATACCTGAGTTTCAGTGAGCCTCAGCTGCCTCGCCAGTCTGCCCCTCGCAGCCACGGACAAGTACCTGTTCTTTTCGAACTCTGCTTCTAAGCTCTTGATTTGCTGTGCGCTGAACGCCGTACGCGCGCGCTTGCCACGGGAAAGTGATGACCCTGAGGACAAGATAAAAATATTAAATTTCTAGCTGCTCGTGGTTTCATGTGGAGACTCCCACCGCGGGAACCGTCCTATTTGCCGGAACAAAAAAAATTAGTATAGGTTACTATCAGGTCCATATAAACTTATATAAATGCAAAAACTGACGTCTAACCGTTTGGCTCCGTTGCTGCGTTAAGAAGGCCAAACCAACACCGCAACAAACAAACTTGCTCATTTATAATAGTAGGTATGGATTACGGATTAGTCAGAACAATCAAATAACGCCTTTTTACAACCGTATCCGATAAATCACTTCGTGTTACCGATGATATATTCATAATGGCGGAGTAACTCGAGGGCCTCGGTATCACGCTCGATGACCTCAGTAAAATTTTCCCAACAGCTTGGTCTTATAATGAACATGTACAAGACGAAAATCATGTCCATGCATGTTCCACCTAATATACCGGTAATTGTTGGGAACGATACTTTTGATGTTGATGACGAGAAGGTTACCTGGGACAGAATGTATAATTAACCGAACTCAGAAGGGCAGTGTTAAGCCAGCTTTGACCTTTCTTTTCGACCCCGAAAACAAAGGTTTTCAAACAGTGAGTGTTGCCAGTGATGAGTTATGTGGCACTGAGACTTGGTATCTTACTGTTGGCCTCATTAGCATCAAGCTCAAAGTTGCGTAACGTATATGGAGAGGGCTATGCTCGGGATTTCTCTGCGTCATAAAATCCGGAATGAGGAGATCCGCAGGAGACCAAAAGTCACCGACATAGCTCACAAAATTCGCAAATTGAAATGGGAATGGGCAAGCAGGCCACATCGCTCGCAGGACCAACAATTAATGGGGAAAATAATCGAGAAAATTTCTCGAGTGGCGACCACGAATCGGAAGACGTAGAGTGGGCCGGCCCACCATTTACTCATACCGACGACTCAAAACCGCGAGGAACCGTTAGATGCAAGAGGTGAGTAGGCGATCCAAGGGCGTTCTATGGGGGAGGCCTATGTTCAGCAGTGGACGTCTTCCGGCTGGTGATTATGACGACATACCGTTTTGGTAATTAGTGTCCAAATGATAAAATGAAATAGTATTAAATAGCTTCATTAGTTTACGATATAATAAAATGAACTTATGTCAAAAGATTTTTTCTGTAAACAGAAAAAATATGTAACACTCAGCTCTTGTAATGTATTCAAAGTTTTGACAAAACATGTTTCAAAGTTCAGATGTTTTAACACACCAATAAATCACTGAAAGCCGAGCCAAGAAATACGAGTAATAAAAAAAAGATAAAATACTATCGCCACTTCGCACCTCCCCGACCCATTTGAAAGCACGCCATGATTCCGTGCGGTATTTTTGGCGCCAATTATACTGTTATTTTAGCTGTTCTTTATGACAGCTATTTATTTGGTATCACATTCAGGAGCGTTTCAAGTTTCCCCCAACTTAACGGCATTTTTAATAATAGTTTAGTGCACTAATAGTATAATAATCTGGTAGGTGAATGATATTTCATTTTTCAATTTTGAGTTGTTTAAAAGTCAGACGGTAGTTATTTTTCTTGAGAAAATGGTTTCATTTATATAAATTATTGCCAATAAAATGTCTGCGTTATTCACATAAATTGTTTTTGTGGTTAAACATCTAAAAATCAAAGTATTTTCGGGCAATATTTTGAATTAACGATTCATTCGCGGAAAAACAACGTTATTTCTAATTTATTTACGATCTGCCAACGACATGGTCTCTCAAACGACGCTCTGTCCTCGCCATCCCGTTTCAAATTAGCCATTTCAATTGGTTTCCTGACGTTCGAGCACACAAACAAATAAACGATTTGAATGCACACACACACACACACACACACACACACACACTCGCGCATCTTAAACGCACATTGATGTCTCATTTTCTAAATTTGTTACGAAAAGATAAATCTCCTCGCGTCCCAAGTCTCGTTAGCTAAATCTTTCTGCCCCGTAATTATTCACCGGTAAGAAAAAAAAGGAACAAACATGAAAAGAAATGTCTCGTGAGTGAAATTTAGTAAGTGGCCGGAGCTCATTAAAAAGCTGTAAAATTCTATTACCAGAGAACGGATGAGAGAATTCTGAACGCGGGTGACTCTGTCAGCGCTGAAAACAAATTTAGTTTTACTGTTACCCGAGTCAACGGTCAATCGAAATTATACTTTATTACAGGGCAGTAAACATTTTAACTGTTTTTAGCATTTGAAAATAGTTGGCAGTTGACAATGGCGCGAAACAAAGACATCGTTCGTTGACAACTGACGATAAATTGACATTAATTGCTTTACCGCTGTCAAAGTGGTTTGCATACGTGTTTTGTCAGTTGTTTTCGTCTAGGCCGATTCGAGATTATTTTAGACGCTAATTAATTTACTTTCTACATAATTTCGTTTGATTTGATTTAGTGAGCGTTAGAGTACCTGTACATAGATCGCTCAAGAGCTATTGAGTTGGATTCAGGATTAGCTCAAAATTGAGCTTCACTTTTTTCCCATCACTAAGTTTTACGTAAGTACTCGTATTATCTATTCTGTGCATGTACAGGGCTGAGCTCTCTTCTTCTCACTGTCTTGCTCTACCGCTCCCTTTTTCTAGTCTTTGCTAACTGGGCAGCATGGACTTCCTTCTTCTTCTTTCTCTTGGTTTCACTTTCTTCTTGGTTCTTTTTTCTTGGTTTCTATGGAATGTTCGCCACAATTTCGCAAATGCCAAATAATATCAAACAAAATCCTTGCTTGGCATTTAACACGGATAAAAAAGCGTTTCTAATCAATCTATACCACAAATGGTAAGTCTATGATCTATAGGTAGGTACTAAGATTTTAAAGAAAATATTGTTGTATTTGTTTCTACAAGTTATGGATTTTTTTTTAATTTGGGCCAGGCCCACCTCTCTTTTCTGTTTTCACCACAGACTCAGTATCGCTGTGACGATTCAGGGAATTATCAGGGTAGTTTCAGGGTGTTATCTGACTATTGAAAGATCGGCCCTAAGTCTCTTATGCCCAGTAATTCTACTGATTACTTTGCTTATCAAACTGGATCACGGTAATGCATGCATGCACATTACTACTTGGCGGCAGACTTCACGAGCAAAGCGGTGGTACCAACCCAGACGGATACTCGCAGAAGAGTTGCATTCGATATCCAGTTTTCCATATGGCATTAACCATGTATAATTTAGGATATAATTTAACTGAATTGGAACAATGTACATTGTGCTGACGTTAAATAAATAAGTAAATAAATAGAGACATTTGATTTTGATGAGACAACGAATTGAATGATATCATAAAAAATTGTAATCAACATCCCTATTCATTTATTTGTAGCTTACATTTTATGGTATCCGACTGTACCTACAGCTTCGTTGTAATATCGTCCTGCAGTTTTTCGTCAACGAACAAATCTATTTGACATAATAAACCAGCAGCCATATATTATCGTTAAAGAAATTAAGAGACTTGTATTTCATTTTAATGATTAAACGGGCGGGCGTCGTGTAAAACGCTCTCGAAATATTACAGCGTGTAAAAAATGGTATCCGGTGTTTTGAGTTGACGGCGCATTCTACAATACTCTACTTACGTAGAAGTATAATGGTGTCCGTCATCTCATAGGTACATACCTTAACCTAATTTTTATTAAATGAGGACATGAAAAAGAGGTGGAATATATTTTAGACCCGTCAAATTGATCCACTTGCTCGTGTCTAGTGTGAAAACGGCGTTATGAATGGCGTCTATTTTATTACGGATGGATATTTGACAGTTCTAAACCTAAATTTTAATCTGTCTAACATCTTCTACCCCTTTCTCCTGTTATTTATGGGAAAGAGAGAGAGAGAGAGAGAAACTAAAATTAGATTTAGGCTGAAACGACAGAATTGACACTATAGTACGTACCGGGATTATATTCTCTTTGGTACGTACCATACGTGCTAGGTACCTAGCAAAGAGTATATAAGTTTACTACCTAGAACATATTACAAATCTGTGCCTAGAACACCAGGTGAGTGTCAGTCTGGGTGGGATACCAGCCATGCCAACTAACCACCGCTTTGCTCGTGTAAGTAGTCAGCCGTCAAGCAGTAATGTGCAAGCAATACTGTGTTCCGGATTCCAGTTTGATGGACAAAGTAGGTATCTAGTCAGTGAAACTACTGGGCTTATAAAACTTAATACCTAACGTCTCAGGATAATGAGCGCACTGCAGTGCCACGCAAATAGTTCTGAATGCCACTGCAATAGGGATGTTGATTCAATTTTGTATGATGTCCCTCAATTCGTTTTCTCATAAAAATTAAATGTTCATATCGAAAAAACTGAAAATTACAAGCAGGGCCCCGAGGAGTGAAACTAGTGAAAGAGACAGCACTGGCCTTATTGCTGTTCTTGTCTGTTTCTGTGACTAATGATGATACATCAAACCGCGCTTGCGCGTGTATTGTCTCGTAATCCGCGCTTGATGCAAAATCTTGCTTATTTTGACAGCAAAACGCACACATGCATAAGCGTGTACGGTCGGCCTAACGTAACGTGCGTGTCATCACTCGCTCAGCCAGCACTTGGGCTATTCTCAATGAAGATTCCATCCACTGCATGCCGCCTGCGTTCTAACTGAAATGTTTCGCGTTGTAATAGGTAATAGGTATTTTTATTACAATCGTGTTGATGAAATAATTATTGCGCTGCCAGCTTCTGCCCGCGGTTTTATTCGCACAGAAATTCCCATAGAAGCCGTGCATTTTTCCTGGGAAAAGCATAGTATAGTAGATCGGAGGTACTCAGGTAGATATCGTAACCTAAACCCGTTAAAAATCGGAGTCGGAGTAGTCACCGGACATACACCTGCGGCGCAAGTACGGAAGTCGGTTCGATAAATTTGTCGAACCGAAAATCTCGATAAATTTATCGAATGTTGCGAGTACCGAACTCTGATCGTAAAGTATTGTAGTAGCTCTATATTCTCTTTGGATTCGACCTAGCTATTCGATGACTTTTGTCGAAAGTATCGAGGTTCGATAAAAGTCGATAACACCCACTTTATCGATTTGAACTGTCAATTTTATCGATCAAAAAGATCCGTACTTGCGCCGCTGTTTCAATAGGTGTTACTATAATAGCCTCATGTGCAGAGGTTGCATTGAGGCTGAAGAAACGGCCACGCATGTGCTGCAGTGCAAGAGCGTGGCGCTGCAGCGATCAACGTTCCTATGGGATCTCCGGGAACATTCCAGGAGGCCAGGAGGCCAGCATCAGTGAGCTGCTGGCCTGCCGGGAGACTAGATCTACTATGTTACTCTCCCGTAAACTATAATAACTATGTAAACTTTTATTATACCTACTATGCAATAAATCAGGAGGCCCCAAGCACACTAAACAACTGAAATTGCGCTGGCAGTGGTGTCATTATTTATCACAACTGCAAATTGTGCCAAAAGTCCGTAATGATATATCTATTTGTCAACTATATGCTGTTATTGCCGAAGGGAAATTGATATCATAATGATTTACCAAACTTCTAAATTAGCGTAATGCAGGTGATGGCCGGACACCAACTGCGTTACCAAAAGTGTCAGTTGTCGTTACAATGATCACCAACCATTTCTATTTTGACCATTGTGGTTTAGTGTGCTTGGGCCCCTGGTCGATCCGTTAATCTGTTGCTCCGTTGATGCGTGAAAGAAGGACAAATCAACAAACACACTATCGCATTTATTATACGAGTAGTAGGTACGGATAAATAAAATTTAATAAATAGTTACTACGTATAACCAGAAAGTGAGTTGCTACTATTAACTGCTATAGCAAAATAATTCTTATACTGTGTTCCGGTGTTAATTCTATATAATGATCTAGCTGCTGCTTGCGGTTTCACCCGCGCGGAGATATTGGATTTCATGGTTTTTATTTTTTTGCGCGGAACCCTAATTATTTTTCTAAAATAAAAGTACATATCCTAAGTTACTCCTTGTAACATCATCTATGTACTAGGGAAAGCCCCGTCAAAATTGGCCTGGTCATTTCGGAGATTACCCGGAACAAACAGGCAAACAGACAAAAATATTAAAAATAGTTATTATTGCTATAGGTACCGTATATACTTTCATATGCATTTGGTAAAAAAAACTGTTATTTTGATATTACAAACAGACACTTCAGTTTTATTTATATGTATAGATAAATGACATAGGTACCTATATTTTGAAAAGAAAAGAAAAATGAGCTAAATCTATAAAAACGAAATTATCGTGACATACCTACGAAGTTTAATCCCCCATTTTGCCATCCTTAGGGGTTCTATATTTATGAAAGACCCTTGAGAAACCCTACTTTATTCGCCATTATAAAAATACCGACGGATTGAGAACCTCCTCTTTTTTAAAGTCGGTTAAAAATATGGTAAGTATATATAAAAGAGGTGATAGATATACAAGCAATTTTTTTACGGTACGGAAGTGATTCCTTCAGCTTCCTGTGTCATGTCGTCTACACCACCGCCGTGCCCTTGCCGTCGTCACTTGCAGCTATTCTGAATTACCGTTATGTGGTAAGATAAAAAGATCAATCAATCACGCTGACGTGTCAGGGCCGGTTTGTTTTTGATAACGAGCCTCGCTGGCCGTTTGCGTGATGATAAACATAACGCCGTGTGTCGGCCCAGTGCCACTCACAACTTTGAAACACAGAGGCCGGCGCTGCGCTCGATACCCTGAGACATTAGCGGCCTTATTACAAAACGAGTTTTAACGCTAAACTGGAGTTTAAACCGTAGTTTTGTCAAATTTCTTATTACAAAAAGCAGATTAGCACTTAGGTCTTGGTTGACTATGGTGTCAAAGTTAGTCTTGCCGGGCACCTAGTTTAGCGACGGTTTAAGCATTTATTTTAATGGCGGCCACGTATTCTACTTGTCAAATCGTAAAAAAAATTCATATATTTTTTATTAAAGTAAGAAGGGGTGGTGAGGTATTAGGAAGCGTGGATGAGTAGAATAATAGCTTTTAGCAAAATATATAGGAAATACTTATAATATCGAAAGTATACATAGTAAAAACAGAATATATTACAAGAATTGACAGTACACACAATCAACAAAACATGTTGCTATGGTTACTTAGCCATAGTGTGCCATTGTATAGGTTGGATATACAAGGAGTATCTCCTTAACATTTTTTTCATATACGTAAATACCTAATTAGGATGTTTTGAATTACTCGCAATGATCAAAAGTCATTTAAAAATTACCTACAATATTTTTCGATATTAGAAAATAGTATTGTGTGACAAAATAGCTACTTATATTCCAAAATAAAAATTAGTACATTGTGTCAATTCTACATTTCGTGTATCCGTAGCATAAAGACATTTATTATCTATGGAAATAATTTCTACCATAGCTACAGTTTGGTATTAAGTTGTCTTGGCTTTATTCATCTTTTGTAATAAGGTTTGGTTTATAGGTCGACTCTAAAGATAGTTGAAGACAAATTGGTTGTCGACCAAAGTCGAGTTTAACGAGTTTTTTGTAATAAGGCCGTAGGGGTCTTCCACAAAAAAATTAAGCACACTCTAAACCTATATTAAACAAGGTTTGACTCCTAAACATGCCTTAGTCGCGTGATTAAATATGAGCAACCACAAATCTTGATATAAGTAGTGTCTATCCGTTGTCTAAAACAATTATGTGGTGATATTTCTAATCATTTTTGACATTTATCTTTAGACACTGCCTAGCTAAACAGGCGACTATTAATGGTTTTTTGTGGTAGCACGGTAGGGGTCTTCCACAAAAAAATTAAGCACACTCTAAACCTATGTTAAACAAGGTTTGACTCCTAAACATGCCTTAGTCGCATGATTAAATATGAGCAACCACAAATCCTGATTTAAGTAGTATCTAATCGTTGTCTAACACAATGCTGTTGTGACATTTCTAATCATTATTGACGTTTATCTTTACACGCTGTCTAGCTAAACGGGCGACTAAAAATGGTTTTTTTTTTGTGGTAACACTATAGGTGTTAAGTCTCACATAAACTCAGTAATTTCATTGACTACTTTGCTCATCAAATCGGAACACAGTAATGCTTGCACATGCAATTGGCGGCAGACTTCACGAGCAAAGCGGTGGTACCAACCCAGACGTACACTCGCATAGAATACCTAGTAAAGCCCGATTACCGCCAAACAGCTGAACAGTTTTTTTTTTATATTTGATGGAATCAGGCGTTACTTTGCGGAAGTCCATTTTAAATAAGAAATATATAATGTGGATAATTTATAGTTTTAATTCCGCGATAAAGAATGTCTAATGGCCTAATTTCTATCTATACTGAATTTAACCAAACGTAACGCGCGACGCTGGACAATGAAACCTGGGTTTTTTTTAAATCATGGCGAAGAACACTCGATCAAGTAACCTTTCAAACAAAAAAAAACCTAAATCAAAATCGCTTCATCCGTTTAGCAGGTACGATGACAAAGACAGACATAGGTACCTACAGATACACAGACACACACAATCATTCGCTAAACTTATAACACCCCTCCTGTTTTGTGTCGGGGGTTAAAAATATCAATCAATCACATTGACGTGCCAGGGCCGGTTGGCAAATTAGTTATAAATTGTCAGCTACCGAAATACACTAACAATATAATTATATATAGATAACTTCCGGGTGGTAGTCCTACTGCTATGGTGGTACTTACTAAGACAGAGTTATTAAACAGAGTTAATTATTTCTCAAACAAAGATTCATTTTCAAGGTCTTTGTGTAAAAGAAAGATCTCAGAATGAAAAAGCAGCTGAAGATTTCTTGTCTATAGGATCGCACACCAATTATACAACAGCTTATCATATTATGTAAATAGAGGCTTTATGGATTTCGACACCCGACGGTGGCAAACTTTTTGTGGTGAGCTCTTGAAGAATCTTCGGGTCTTGGGTGTATTTTTTTTATACTATTGGATAACGACACGAGCTGATCGTTTGTCTGATGGTAAGCATAACGCTGGCCCATAAGAATTGTAGCACCACTCAGAATTTAACTGTAAAATATAATAAAAGTTATTGTTAAAAATTGTACTACACTATTAAGGAATATATAGATGAAAACAGCATAGGTATCAAATTTACGATAATAATTAATGGGTGTATAATAATGTTAATAAATGTAAAGATACACCTAACTTACTGAAACAAAATAATACGAATAATATGCACGAAATGATATGTTATACTACTCATTGTTACTTATTATTTAATTTGCCTGCCCGAATAATTAAATTCTAATTAAATATAATGATTATTGTTAATAAGTTGACTAGATCCTTGCTTAAAATTACAATTACCTACCAATAAATATGAAATGTCCTAACGTAAAACTAACGTAAATTGACTAGAAATAGTAAAATGGCGAATACCCTAACATGGTCCATGTATTTATCTACTAACCATAGCCATTGTTAAGACCTGCTTAGATTTAAGAAACTGTTTCCTAGGTTTAAGACATTATTGTAAGTGCATGGTAGGAATAAATAAATAAATAAAAGTTATTGTGAAAATAAAAAGAAAACAAAACAGACAGACTGACACTCGAGTAATCTCTAAGGGCTCCATTTATTCATTCAAACGTCCTTGGACCCGTAAAAAATAGCTTCTCTTCATTCAACAGATGACTACAAAGTATTGTACCAGGCGCGCATATCAATCCAGGAGGTGATCCAGGAGGTAGAATCCTACAGGTGCTTGTAGGATTCGATTGAAATTCCACCTGTAGGATTCTGCTGCGGTTGCTTTCAAGTTTCAATATCTCCTGATATTATACTTGCCTGGTACTTCTCATTCATCTGTTGCTTTTCAGAAAAAAATTCTGAATTAGTTTTAAATAGTAATAGGGGACCAAGAGATCTGTGAGGGGGACTTATGGAACTAAGACGTGATCTCTTACTGTTGGCCTCATTACTAAGCTCAAAGTTGCTGACCGAGCTATGAAGAAGGTGTTTTCCTCAGGGTTTCCCTGTCTGATAAAATCCGGAATGAGGGATCCGTAGGAGAACGAAAGTCACCGACAAAGTTGTGGGTGGCACTGCAATTGTGATGGGCCAGCGTTAAGCTTACCATCAGGCAAACGACCAGCCCATCTCGTTACCCATTAGTATGAAAATGTGAAAGAATTTATACTACATAAATAAATATAAATTACCAGTCGAGCATGTCCACTGACTACATTGAGCATGGCAGACCACCAGGTAGGTAGTGTAGTAAACACGGCCCCGCGAGATCTACAGGTACCTATTGTATTCAAAATTTGAATTTTATTTGAATCTATATACAAATAAATAAAATTGAAGTGTCTGTTTGTAATATCAAAATAAAATCTTTTTACCAAATGCATATGAAAGTATATACGGTACCTATAACAAAACCACAATTTTTAAATGTTCTCTGGCTTTGTTCAGGGTAATCTCCGAAACGTCGAGACCGATTTTGACGTGGCTATCACTGGCAGATAGCTGATATTATAAGGATTAACTTAGGCTACTTTTATTTTAGAAAAATAATTAGGGTTCCGCGCAAAAAAATAAAACCCAAGAAATCCAATCTCAGCGCGGGTGAAACCGCGAGCAGCAGCTAGTTTCAAATAAAGTTCGACCTGTAAGATTCCGATAGTATAGAGTCCACGCCACGACTGAAATCCTGCGGAATATGAAGCCAGTTTAAAACTCATACATCAGATAAGGGAAGACGGCGTGTTGTGATTGGTTTACCAAATTTGCGATACGCAGTGATAATGCATAACCTTGGCCTCGGGCGGGAGTCCGACGAAGCGGAGTCTATAAGTTTAATGGTTTGTTGGACAATCTCAAAATTATTTACAGGTGCGTATACTGCGTGCTATAACGAAACGGCTAAAAATTAAAAAAGTAAGTACCTGCTTGTTGATAATCATTATTCTTCCCGCCAAAGTCTTGTACATCCGCCACTGTCGAGCTTTCCACATCCAGTTGCTCGGAACTGTCGCTGCCTCTGTCATCGTCCGAGTCTACACTCTCATACACTTCACTAGCACTGTACGTGAAATCTGTGTCACTTGCCGAAGGAACCTCATCCTTTTTGGCTAACAAATTCTCTATGGAGAAAGGTAGCTTTGTTTCGGTTTTCTCTGTTTTTGTGTTGCTCTGCGTTTCTTCAAAATCCATTGGAGTTGACATTTTCGTGAACTGTTTTCCGAAATTCTACACGAATTTTATTGATAGATTCCTTTTCGTTTAATTTTGGATTACTTTAAAACGAATTTACTAAAAGCACTTTTTCACTCACGTTTCTTTCCGTATTTTGTATAAGTAAATAAAGTTTCCTTCCGAATCTTCTGTGAAATACTTTTAGTTTGTTTCCGTATATTTTCGGTTGATTCAGCTTCTTTCTTCAAATTTACTTGAGCTTCCACTTTAATCACATGTGTTTCTTTATAATTTTGCCGAACTTTGCCCTTATACCTAATTTTTAAAAACAATTTTTCGTTTTATTACACCACTTTGGGCCTGTTTTCCTTTATTTTCGTATAATTAAACAAGACTAGAACGAATTGTCCACTTAAGTTCACAAACACGTTCGAAAAATGCAGTTTCATGTAAAACAAACACTTTCGGTCCGTTTTCATATATTTCCAGACGATTTAATTAATTTATTGAAGCAACTTTTACACTTTGGATATATTTCAATGTTCCATACCAATTTAAAGGTTTATTTAGCACATCTTGACTTCGACGTCCGCACGAAAACTACTTCAACATTTGAATGCACTTCTGTAAGAGCTGAAACTAATTTGAACCTTTAACGATGCGTTTTTGTCAATTGGCCCGCTGAAACGTTCCGACGAGAATGTTAACTACCTCTTCTGAAAAACATATCATCGGCTCACACAAAATTAGAACCAATCACCTTTATGTTACTATGAAATAAAGTTGAAAATCGTGTACTAATGAGCGCCATAACATGTGCCAGCGCTGCGTCCGATCAAAATGAAGACAAAGCACCTTTGCTAATGGGCGTCTTTCTGGATCCTGAAATACACGATTCAAATCTAACTCTTAAAGCTTTGAATTAAGGTTGAAAACGTGGATACTGATAGTTAAATGATGCAAATAGCTCAAGATTATGCTATAATTAGAGTACAGCCAATGGGAGAGGATGGGCGTGTCGTGGCGCGGATGCCTGTCTCCTTTATCAAGGGGTCTATTTAAAGGAGGGCTGATATATGGCCGTGTAAGTAATTGAGATGATTATTTAGTGGGAAGCGGTAATTGGTAGCGGCGGATGGAATAACGCGAGATTGGAGTGGACTGATTGTCAACCAAATTAGTTAGACTATGTATATACGTAGCTCTCAAAGAACAAGTTGAGATGGAATTGGGCAGGCCACATCGCTCGTAGAACCGATAACCGATGGGGAAGAAAGATTCTCGAGTGGCGACCACGAACCAGAAGACTAGTAGTGTAAGCCCTCCACTATGTGAACCGACGACCTGGTCACAACGGGGATTCGTTGGATGCATGAGGCGAGTAGCCAGGTCCAAGTGGCGTTCAAGGGGTATAGCAGGGCTGCTTAGCAGAGAATTTCTTTAAAAAAAAACGTTTATCGCCTTACTTCGGATCGAAGCACAGATTACCACAGATTACTATATACCACAGATTACCACAGATTACTATATACCACAGATTACTATATATGTAGCTAGCTAGATCGAAGTGTCTTAAACACAATGTCAAAATAGCGACAAACTTCATTAGTCATTGACCAAAGAGAATATAACACTAAGTTAGAACAGTAATGTCGAAGTATTTTATAAAATAGCTGCCTGCAGAGTAACGGTGGTTCTTAGAACATGCATTCAAATTCAAATTCAAAAGTATTCAAATAGGCCCCAAAGGAGCACTTATGAAAGTTAAAATGACTCTAACAGCCGGCCTCTGCAACATTCATCTACCCGAATCACAGACTAAAACTAATGCTGTCTTCATCAGAACATAATAAATGACAAAGACACCAACAGACCCAATCCGTGCTCAAAGTCAACGAACGACATTATGCATAAGACCTGAAAAGGTATTTACCTTCCTCAGAATAGTGTAGCACTTACTTTCTGACTTTTGAGTGTAGGTACATCTGGGAGGGTATACTGGGTAGGTACCATCGCTTTGTTTGTGTAGTTTGTAGCCAAGCTTTTCTGTGTTCCGGTTTGATGAGCAGAACAGCCAGTGAAATTACTGGGTCTTAATACCTAATGTCTCAGGGTAACGAGTGCACTGCAGTGCCACGCAAGTCTTTATGTTTCAAAATTCTGAGTGGCACGGCAATTGTTATGGGCTGCAATTATGCTTACCATCAGGCAAACGACCAGCTCGTCTCGTTATCAAATAGTAACAAAAGTTCGCGTCTACTAACTAATTTACTTCTCGTGAAGGACCAGTGATATGCCATTGATGAGTATCATTACTTCTGAGAATTACAAGAAAAGGCTTACTGTGTTTGTTGATTTAACAAAGGCATTTGATACCGTGTTGCATAACATACCTACTGGTACGGGAACTAGAAAAATTGGGTATACGCACAGAATAGATATACTTAGTGTATAAGTGGAAACGCCTTCAAGTGGTTTGCTAGTTATACCTACAGATTCAACGATCAATTTCGGTGTACCGCAGGGATCTGGTCTGGGGCCAATTTTGTTTAACATATAACAGAACGCTATTTGTTTCTTACTGCCTGAGTAAGAAGATTGGTTTAGCCAATGATAAGGTCTCGTTGCTTGACGATTCCACATGAGAGGCTACATTTTGTAACATGGATTAAAAACAGCTATGAAACCATCATCAGGCGGAAAACTTCCACGGCAATAATCGTTAATTAATAGACATTTCGAAAACTATATCCAAGTCATACGTAACCCATAAAAACAATAAATTAAAACGAAAAACATGAACTCTGTCGCCCTTTGGAATACCCGACATATTTTGTCATAATTAAGGGAGCGAGGCGAGGTGGCGCTTGCCTTTTTTTGCTTTTTTTTCTCGAATGCGGCCAGACTTGTGAGTTGTGACTTCGCCCGACATTTATGTCATTTATTCTAAAATAGCTTCTGCCCGCGGTTCCACCCGCGTGGACATTCTCACAGGAACTGTGCATTGTTCGAGATAAAAGTAGCCTACGTCTCCGGTACCTCTCCGGTCCATAAACTATATCTATGCAAAAAAACACGTCGATCCGTTGCTGCGTGAAACAAGGACAAACCTACAAACACACTTTCGCATTTATTATATAGTAACTGCTACGGACTGATTAATATCGTAGATTTTATGGAGCATTTTGGTATAGGATGATGTTGTGAATGAAACTGGTTCGACCTAGACTGGTTTTTATTAAGGCAGTATCCCAAGTCAATGACATTTATCATTCTGTCCTCTTTACATATACTGTCGGTTTGCATTGATGTAAAAAAGAAAGAGATCGGGCGCCCGTAAAAATTAAGTAACAATACAAAAAAGCGTGACTACTTCAAAAGATACAAAATCGAAAATGTGCTACAACTAATTTTTTTTTAATTATATAATACGTACCGAATTATTGTTAATTTTTTCGATACACATTTATACAAAGATTTTTCATTTCAAAGTTATATTTAGAGGTAACTTTATAAATTTTTTATCGAGTATTGTGAGAAAGTGGTTTTGATTACAACAAGACTATTAGATTATCAGTAATATGATGAATAATGACATAAGTATATTTTTTCCAGTGCCAGAAGCTCATCTAATTTTGCTAAAACTATTTAAGTGTAGCTAATAAGCTGCTATATACGCCTTAACTATGCCCAATTACAATAATCGCAACACTTAATTAATATCCTGCCTACACGGCAGATGGGTATTGGTTTGTTTCACAGAGATTTAAGAGATCTGTGTTTTATTTAGGTTTAATTTTGAAATTGATTTTTTTTTCGTTGTAGCGGGGGAAGCGAGGGAAGTAAATGCAATAAAATTGGTACCTACAACTAAGTAATAGCCGCTTATTTGGTTATCCGTACTCATCGGGATTCGATATGACCCTCCTATAATAAATGCGAAAGATTGTTTGATGGTTTGTCCTTCATTCACGCAGCAACGGAGCAACGGATCGACGAAAAAATGCACTGTTCCTGTGGGAATGGCCACGGGCAAAAGCTAGTAAGTACTTAAGTACTTTATAGATAGGGTAGAAATAGAGTTTTAGAAGCCAACAGCAATTTATTTTTATTTGTTTTACTGCTTCCCAAAAATGCTGATAGGCAATTCAAATTTTATGAATCTATACATATAAATAAAATTGAAGCGTCTGTTTGTAATATCAAAATAACAGCTTTTTACTAAATGCATATGAAAGTATATAATATGATACCTATATCAAAAACACAATTTTTATCTGTCTGTCTGTCTGTTTATTACGTGGGTGAAGCCGCGGGGCACAGCTAGTTAGAACTAAAATGTTTAGTGAGCCTTCTTTCTCACACTTTCATAAAAAAACGAATAGGTAGCACTGAGTCGAGTTTCGTTGTTGTAAATCCAAAGAAAGTAGAAAAAAAATTAATTTGGAAAATTAAATTCGGAAAAAACGCTGCCACCTTGCACCACAAATTATATCTTGCACCACTCAGATCCAAAGAGTATATATAAGCTCAGATCTATTAAAAAAATTGTTCTTTTTTAAAATTTATGCGTTCGCTTGTAAAAGATGTGCGGACATGCGCTTTGCCACGATGCAGAAGCTGCGTCGAGATCGAGACAAAAAGTTACATTTTAATATGACTGAAAGTACGATTTCCGGATATTTGAATTCGGAATTCGAAAAATGCTTAATGGCTTTCAAATCGTTGCGGTATGTGGCGTTAGGGCGCCACAAACGTTCAAACTTGTCGATAATTTACACGTGTAGGGGCGGATGACGTTGTAATGCTTAATTAGGGGGTTTTGAATTTGGAAGCCAATTAAGGTAAAAACAAGGCCCCAGTTCATGCATAGAAGTGTAGCAAAGCTATGACACAGTGTAAGTAACATTTGGTCTGGGCCCTGGGGCTATAGCTTTTGTTTTACTCTCTGCGGTTTTGACTTTTGTTATGTTACCACAAAAAACGCTTTTAGACGCCTGTTTAGCTACACAGTGTCTAAAATGATTAGAAAAGTCACAAAGGAATGGAGTTAGACAAAGGCTAGACACTACTTAAATCCACTTTTATGGTTGCGACTAAGGCATGTTTAGGCATTAAACAGTGTTTAACACACGTTTAACGTGTGTTTAATTTTCTTGGTGGTAAGACTCTACCATGAAAAACCTAAAACACTTTAAACCAGTATTAAACAGTGTTTAACTCCTAAACATGCCTTAGTCGCGTGTTTAAATATGAGCAACCACAAATCCGAATCAACCAACAAACAACACAACCAACAAATCCAACCACAAAAGCCCATTATTAAATCGATTTCCAAAAAAGGCGGAGGTTCTCAATTCGTCTGTATTTTTTTGCAATTTTCATTCGATTTTTTTTATGAGTGAAGTTTCTAAAGTGTGGTCCTTTATAAATTTTATGAAAAATACCACCCATAAGGGTGTAAACATGGGGGATGTAATTTTATAATATAACGCGATATTTTGGTTGGAAAATTTGTTAAGGACGCCATCTAGGAAAGGTCTGAGAATCAATGGAAAGTAATGTTGACGGTATCGATATTTCAAACTGGCGTTTGGAGTGTCAGTCTAATAGATCAGATTATAAAATAATACGTTTATAATTTTAGAATACCTACTATAAAATTAAGTCGGTCAGTAATTTACCCGATCAAGAAGTTTCAAGTTGCACGCATTGAATTTGAAACTGTATTTTTTTCTAATGGTAACTCAGATTTTTGTACATTGGCAGCTTTTTGTTAATATGTCATTTTTCGCTATTGTCATTAACGTCAGCTGTGACTATACTAAGGGATGTAATCAAGTTTTTTTTTAAATCGATAATAATCGATTTCGGTCCAGAAACTTATTGCTATTGTGAAAACAAATAATACTACTTTACTTTTTTCTTCTTTGCTGATGTCTCAGTTTGACTCAGTTTTTGAGTGGTTTAAATTCATTGATATGGTTGTTAAGCATTTAAACTTTGAGAACCGTATCAAAATTCACTAACTACCTATCTAATAATCAGATATTTTTTTCTTCTTTTGTGGCCAGACACGGTTTGTGTATTTTGCCAATTTCAAGTTTTACTATGAATCCGTATTTATATATATAATAAATGCGAAAATGTTTTTGTAAGTTTGTTGGTCTGTCCTTCTTTCACGCAGCAATGGAGCAATGGATGGACGTCATTTTGGCATAGATATAGTTTATGAACCGGAGAGTAACTTAAATTACCTACCTCTTATCCCTGAAAAACGTACATTTCACGTGGGAACGATAGTCAAACCGTGGGCAGACCATAGAAGCTATAATATAATTTACAAAATGCCAATCTATTAAATGTTTCACCAAGAAAATATTAAAATAGTGGCTATAATTGGCCGATACCAAATAGTTTTACAAAAATATCTACAGGGTTAAAAGCTTGTCTCTGCTATAACTTAATGTCTCGGGGTAATGACTAATGAGCGCAATGCAGTGTTGCGTAGCCTGCGCTTGCCTTTGTATTTCAAAGTTGTGAGTGGCACTGGGCACTGTAATTGTTATCGGTCGGCGTCATACTTACCATCAGGTAAACGACCAGTTCATCTCGTTATACTATAGTATTTAAAAAAATTATTGGCATCCGCATAGAAGGTTTTAAGACTAATTAAACAATTGAAACCCGCAAACAGTGAAAATGGTTAAAAATGAATTTTTATTCCGATATCGATTAACATGTCACTTTACATCACTAGCTCACTGTACTTTACTTTTTCTTGACCACAGACTACATTAGTATATAGGAGGACGTGTCAAGTCAAGGTGTCGATCAACGATCGGCGTTTGTTGTGAAATTGTTAGAAGAAAAATATCTTATTTCAATTTAAAATACGCTTTATTGTAAATAGAATTCCTATATAACACGTTTAACGTTTTGAATTTTTATAGTGTAATTTAATAATGGTTTACTTGTAAAATAATACTGTACCGCTCTGAAGTGAAATCGGATATCATGATTTGATGAATTACTTACGATGTTTATTGTTTATTTTAATGTGAATTGCACCGAGGCTCTGCATTTGGAGGGACCATGTACACAACAAGATTGAAAAGAGGAAAATATTTACAGTTTTCGTTCAAGAAAATAGTTTAAAACACATCGGTAAAAATGCGTGTGAATATCAGAAAAGTTATTGTTATATTTTGTTGTATCGTGGCGTTTATTTGGTTGTTCATGTCTTATTCGATGCTGATAGATGTGCCCAAGACGCCTGTTAGAAATAATGTAGTAGAATTAGAGAATAGAGTGTTGAAACTGGAGAAAACAATGGATGATCAGTTGAAGGACAGCAATAAACTTCTGGAGAAGTTGAGGAAGAGAGCGCAGCTTAAAGAAGACATTAAAGATAATGGGGAAAGCGAGATGGTGCTCCCAGGTATGTATTTAATTTTTATTTTCTTAAAATTCATGTGGTTTTGTGTGCGCTTGTGATCATACCTATCTATTTCAAGTAGTTTACGATGCATACTTTTATAATCTCTCTCTGAGAAGTAGACACAAACCCCTGGAGCTGATTCTCTGAGGCTGATTCAGTTCTAAACTAGTTTTGAGTAGGTTCTTCAACAGGTGTGTAGAAGAATCAGTGTTGCTATACAGCCTTCATTGCTTTATGAATTATTATAAGACTGGCATTACTCATGGCCACCTACAGTGACATCAAAAGAAAAAGCTGGTTTTATAAATTTAGAAGTCGAAGGGTTACATTAAATGCACAAATAATTTCGTAAATCTGTATTTGAATATATTGTCATTTTGATAAATGCCTAACTTTACTAAGTAATGGTAATCCTCAGAAATCACCTCACTGTGTGTCTGGGATTAATTTTTTTCTATATAAGATATCATGTAATGTCGGTAATTGTTATAATATCTTATTTAAAAAGGACTTCCACAGAGTAACGCCTGATTCCATCAAATATCTTAAAATTTTTCTCCTTCATCATATTTGTGTATAAAGAATGTTGACCCAGAACAGCATCCTTAACTTTGATAGCTTAATAATTGAGGAGTGTCTGTTCAAAAGGTTACATTAACACTTTTTAAAAATTTTCAGAAATCGAATAAAACGGATACAATTAAAGATTTAGAGGACAAATAAAAGAAAAAAAATATATTTTATTTTAGGTAAATGTAACCTTTTGAACAGACGCTCCTCAATTATGACCGTTGTCACTACACTGAGGCCCGTCTGCACTAAAGTCAAGTACAATGAAACTTATATAGGCGACTCAACTACATCAACTTTGTCTGCACGGACATTTTGTAACTAAGGGAATAAAATGAACGAAAGTGTGTCTAGTTTTCTTGTATTATCTAGTTTCTCTGTGGTTTAGTTGGTTTTGATACTGAAAATTAAATTGCCCATGCGCAAACTTAAAATAATTTACATGACAGTTTTCTATGACTCTGTCACTTGTTAAGCGCCTGCTTAGTGTTAGGACTTGCAAAATCGCTGTCATAAAGTTAGGAATCGCCTAAGATAAGTGCAACATGTTTGCATTCTTAAGTACCTCCTAGAGAGGTGTCAGCTTGGGTGCTGTTAAACTTTAGTGCAGGTAGGCAACACTTTCATTTTTGAAAACAAAACACATTTATACAATCATATTGCTGCTAATTAGTATTATATAGATTGTTTTTATTGACCACAGTAGCAGTAGTATAATGCTGAGAATACATACATTATAAATATCAAGTCACAATATAATTAAACTATATATTGCACTCAAAGTATTTAGTATAATTCCAATGGACATGCAATCTTAACATGCTAAAGAACTTGCACGATAGGATTTGCAAGTGTTTGTTTGATAGGTATGCCATTGTTGTTACAACAAAACACAAAGGACGTGTTTTGTCTTTACGGTACAGACAATGGGATGTTGTATGAAACGCAAAATACATAATTTCTGTCGTTATTCAGTTTTAAGTTCACCTTAACACAATAAAAATTAATGGAAATATATAAAATTTCCACATAGATACTACATCCAAAAGTTTTCCAAATTCAACATTTTTTTTATCATCCATTAGTAATTTGAATGATACCATCAGATTCTTTAAATTTTAATGAATAAAAAATACACGACAACCATGTTCTTAAACGCAGTTTTCACGGTCAAATCAACAAAATGAATGTTTTAGTACAGCTTTCCTGCCGACGTAGATCATGTGGCGTCAGATGTTCTGTCCAATTTGTATGGGGCGTTTTAGCGCTCAGTAGATACGCCCGAAAGACTCAGATTTTTTACTTTTCTAGCATTCGATTTCGAGTTTTTTCGATATAGACATTTGATTGACATCAAACGAATTGAATAACATCATAAAAAAAATTGAGTCAACATACCTATTGCCACACCACACCGGCCGGCGGCCAAGGAATCATTGTTCTACTACAAGTAGAACAATGATTCCTTCGCTCTACCTGTCCTATCCTACTAATATTATAAACGCGAAAGTTTGTGAGAGTGGATGTATGGATGGAAGTTTGTTACTCTTTTACGCAAAAACTACTAACTATCATATTATTTATCCTGAGAAAATGCAGTGTTACCTGTGTGCGGTGAAACCGGGGGTAAAAGCTATAGTTACTCATATTTCCGTCAGGCAATGTAAGACAGTTAGGGTCTTACCATAAAAAAAATTAAACACACGTTAAACCTGTGTTTAACACTGTTTAATGCCTAAACATGCCTTAGTCGCGCGATTAAATATGAGCAACCACAAATCTTGACTAAAGTAGTGTCTAAACGTTGTCTAACACTGTTGTGACATTTCTAATCATTTTTGACGTTTATCTTTAGACGCTGTCTAGCTAAACAGACGACTAAAAATTAAATTTTTTGTGGTAACTATTATGCGTCAATCAGTGAACGTGGTATTTCCATGGTCGGCTATTACTTACATTAGTATGTTTACGTTCTAACCACATCACAAGATCACATGTGACTACTAATAGACAGTGAACAGATGTGTCAATAATCACAAGCAGTTACTTTGAGGCTTCGAGGTGAATGACCTAGACGGGGGGTTTTTGTACGATTTTTTAAGTCTAAAATCTCCGAAAAGAATGAACCTGTATTAAAAACCGATATCAAATTAAGTCGATATAACAAAAGTTACATATAAAAAAAACATGACTGCGCCAGCCAGTGGCACTCGGGATGATTTTTTTTATTTTTTTTATGTTATTAGGTAACGAGACGAGCTGGTCGCTTGCCTGATGGTAAGCATAACGCCGGATTAATGATGTAAGGATTCTAATGATAGGTATCCCTAATCTGTTCAGCGGCGCAAGTACGGATCTTTTCGGTCGATAAAATTCGATAAAATTGACATTAAAAATCGATAAAACCCACTTTATCGATTTGAACTGTCAATTTTATCGAATTTTATCGACCCGAATAGATCCGTTCTTGCGCCGCAGGTATATCAAAGTTATGGTGGAACAACGAATCTCGCAATGTTATGCGAGTTTCTTATGTAACTTATTTAACTTTTTTATGTAACTTTTGTTACATCGAGGACTTTGTTAATGTTTTTGTTTCCATCGAGGTTTTGTTACAGAAGTTTAATGTGTTTAGGGTTCATGTATTGTAGAAACATACACTCCTTTTTTGTGCAGCTGTGTAAAAAATGAGGTGCTCAATTCGTCTACATTTTTTTTTTCGCTTTTGCTCATTTTTTCCGCCAGTTGTCTTTTTTATATGAGTAGGTTAATATCTCAAGGTCGTCCTTTCATAAATTGTATGAAAGCATACGACCCCTAAGATTGGAAAAAATGGGGGATGAAATTTTATATGCTCGCTTTTTTAAAAGCAATTTACATTCATTTGGGTTAAGGGGCTGTAATAAGCTATCTTTAGGTATACCTAAGTGACCTAATCGTTTTGTAAAGAAACGTCATGCGTTTTAGTCGGACGTTATTTCGTAGTTTATTTTTTTAATTAATGAAAAGAGACGTCCTAAACATGAAATATTTTTAGATGATTAAATTTCCTTTCTTTTGGTTACAAAAAATATGATAGCGCTCAAAATATTGGGCAATTCGAGACAAAATAAATTTTTCCAACTCCTTTTTGCGATTTTTTTACAAGATTGTGGGCCATTTCTTTTACATATTTTATAGATATGACTTTTCTATAAACACTTGGCTGTACTACTGTATATTTTTTGCTGGTAAAATGTATGGAAACGGACATTTGTGCGACGAAAAACTGGACGTGCTTCAGAGAGCGCCTTAAAGCGGGCAGAGCCGCAGAGCACAGCTTGTTTACTAAAGTGTAACTAATAAAGCCATATGTACATTCAGCGACAATTAAACAGATGTAAATAATATACGCCCCCCAGCCATCTGCTTCATCATAATGACATTTTTTATATTATCAGCATACGAGACGAACTGGTTGTTTGATGTTAAGAATAACACCTGCTCATAACAATACCAGTGTCACTGTGTCACCCACAACTTTAAAACAAAAAGACCTGCAAGGCGCTGCAGTGCGCTCGTTACCCTGAGACGTTAGGTATTAAGTCTCATAAGCGCAGTAATTTCACTGGATACTCTGCTCATCAAACCGGAACACAGTAATGCTTGCACACTACTGCTTGGCGGCAGACTTCACTCACAAAGTGGTGGTAACAACCCAGACGGACACTCGCAGAAGAGTTAGTCCTACCACTAACTAAATTATTATTGTAATGAGGCATTTAAATAAACAAATGTACATTAAGTACATAACATAATTTTATTATATTTTACAATTCGAGTACTGTATGACCAATACAAAAGCGAGTTTTCCTCGTATTTAGAGCGTGAATGGTTACTAAACGCACTGATAAAAGGAAGTGGTCAATGAGTTAGCCATGTCCTAGATTTGTTTTATTTTCTTGTCCTCGATATATTACTACTAGTTTCTGCATGCGGTTTTCACCCGCGTTCCCACAGGAACCGTGCATTTTTCCGGGATAAAAAGTAGCCTATGTTACTCTCCGGTCCATAAACTATAAATATGCCAAAAACCACGTCGATCCGTTGCTCCGTTACTGCGTGAAAGAAGGACAAATCAACAAAAGCACTATCGCATTTATAATATTAGTAGGGTTAGATAACGAGACGAGCTGGTCGTTTGCCTGATGGTAAGCATAACGCCGGTCCATTACAATTGCAGTGCCACCCAGAAACACAAAGACCGGCGTGGCACTACATTGCACTAGTTACCTTGAGTCATTAGATATTAAAGTCTCATAAGCGCAGTAATTTCACTGACTACATTACTTATCAAACCTGAACACAGTCATACTTGCACATTACTGCTTGGTGGCAGACTACACGAGCAAAACTGTTAGTAAGCGTTTGTTTGGTAAAATTGAGGTATTCCGTAATATGAAAATGTAACTCGGTATATTACTATTATTTTCGCAAAATCGTTTAGTTTCATACATTTGAAAATACGAAAGTTTATATCACAATGATGCAGCCGACTGTACATTGTGGTCGGTACACGAGATTAAGAATTGCTATTATGATAACTGTTTGAGCCATATTGCAATTTACTGATTTGGTTTGAATGCCACGAAGCTCGGCGATTCCCGAGCGCCGCGTCTCGTCGCCCTAGCCACAGGAGGTGAAGTGCGAGGGAAGCGCGGGAGTTCGCCTAGTAACGCCGCGCTCGGCTCGGCAACGCCAGTCTGTTCGGATGCTTTCCCCTTGTCGGCGGTGGCAAACTGATAGCACTATTTCGCGCCCCTTTTGAATCAAAGATCAGGACGAGTGAAAGAGTGATAATTGGTGACTTGAATGTGACTCTGATGTGGCTGAGGAACAACTGATCAAGAACATATAAGTCCGATCTATTCGGCTGCTTTCCCCTTGTCGGCGGTGGCAGACTGATGACACTATCCGCGCCTCTTATGAATCAAAGGTTAGTGGCATTCTGAATTATTTCGGTTATATTGTGATATGGTGAACAAGTTCCCTGGCCCAAACAATGGTCATTTACGAGCCGAATTCTCGGTTTCCGGCGACCTAGCCTAGGTATAGGTATAGTTCATACTAACTTACCTAGTCTTTTACAGTTCCATTTTTAAATTCGAAGTCTAGTCTAGGTACTCTAATAATTATTCCAGTGTTCTTTCATGAAAAAATTAGAGTACAATTCCAGTCTTGAGTTAAAAGTAAATTACTTACCTACTTACTTACTAACGTAATACCTACTACCAACGTAATCAGTGTGTCTAGCTAACTGCCTAACTCGCGTAATAACACAAAATAAAACCAACCTACTGCGGACTAGGTATCCTTGTTTTTTGCCGTGGTTTCTTTCGACCAACGACGAAAGAAACTATTGGTAAAAACGGAAACTCCACTTGGTTGATAAAGCAGTAAATGGTATTTGCATTGTTACATACCTACGTATCTATTTATAAGCTATATGTATATACATAGATAATACAACTATTGTGTTCGAAGCTCCACCTTCGCTCGCCCGCATTTATTATCCGTTCGGTCGCGGCATCCGTCTACACGTCTCGACACGTCCGTCGCTCGGCGGATTTCGTTTCGTTTCGCCGCCACTCGCGTGATACCAAGGCCGGCCGGGCAGGGCGCGGACCGCGTCGTCGCGGGCGCGGGCGGTACGCGATCTAGTAAACGATTATAATATTTAAACTTACTATACATAGTCAAAAGCTTATAGCATTGCGATATTGTTTGTATATCGATACTAATTATTATAAGAGTTAGTTAGTTGTTGTATACAGGGTGTAAGTTGGGTGAATTTGCGATATTGTTTGTATAGCGATACTAATTATTATAAGAGTTAGTTGTTGTATACAGGGTGTAAGTTGGGTGAATTTGCGATATTGTTTGTATAGCGATACTAATTATTATAAGAGTTAGTTAGTTGTTGTATACAGGGTGTAAGTTGGGCAAATTAGGCAAAATGTCGAAAGCTGAAGAAAACCGTAAAGTATTGAAGGTCAAGTTATTGGAGGCCCGACTTAAGTCATATTATGGCCGAATCCAAGGTTTACATGATTTAGCCTTCAAAGTCAACCCATCGAATCCAGACGAATTGCAAAGATTCTTGGATGGCGCTGGCACCTTAGCGGCGTTACGCAGAGAATTTAACAGCGAGTTTGATGAACTTAATTTAATAAAGATGGAGTTAAACGCGGAGTCAGAACCAAACCTTTCGGCATTAGAATGTTTTGAAAAACTTTTTGCGACTGTGCAAAATAGAGTAAACGCATTTGCTAATAAGAGTAATGCATTAAATGGTCCTTCGGTTAAACCAGCTCATAAAATCAGACTGCCACCCATAGAGTTGATGAAATTTAATGGTGAGAGAAGGTCGTGGCCTATGTTTAGAGAATGCTTTGACAACACAATTCACAAAAACCCGGAGCTATCAAATGCGGAAAGGGTATATTACCTATGCGGTCAGCTAACGGGCCGAGCACTTGAGAGTGTGGCAGGCATAACTCCTACTGGAGATAATTACGACCTTATCTATGACACTCTGACCAATAAATTTGAAGATGTGCGCTCTATGGGTACGGCATACCTTGACGAAGTTATGAATTTAAAAAAGATTCAGGGTCCATCAGTAGAAGGCCTGAACTCTTTTATCGACAAATTCTCGGTGTCCGTATCGGCATTCCAGAAATTAGATATTCCATCCAAGCTAGATTTTGTGTTTCTCTATCTAGCATTAAAAAAGGTGGACAGTGAAACAGCACGTCTGTATGAGAATTCAGTTCGCGAGGAAAGAATTCCTTCTTATGAAAGTTTTGCTAAATTTGTAAGAGAACAAGCAAAAATTATGGAACGGACAGGAGCATTTACTCCTAGCGGTATTGGTAAGAGCATATCCTCATTTAACAAAGTTCCAGTACCGATGAACATCAGAGCTACATCGGAGAAAAACACGAGAGTTCTAGTTACTTCAAATGCTAGTTGCCCTATGTGCAAAAGTACCGATCATGAGAATTTCTCTCGCTGTGAGGAATTTCTGAAACTATCTGCTAAAGATCGTTTTACAGTTGTAAAACAACACAATAGCTGCGTTCTGTGTTTAAGTTTCAACCATAAACCAAACGCATGCAACATAAAAGGAAGCTGTAACACTTGTCAGTCAAAGACACACCACGCCCTTCTGCATTTCGGTAGGGCTCAGGCGAGCACTTCGTTGCCGATAGCTAGTGTTGACGAAAACTTGATGACGTACACGAATGAGTTATCTGTACTTAATTCCGGTTCTGATGAATCGATAACAGATAACGCTGGGGTTTCGTTGTGCTCTTTGCAAGAAAAGAAAGTTCATGACACCATGCCAGGTACGAGATCGTCTACTGTCTTGTTGGCAACAGCGCGCGTTCGGGTTGTTGACCCTTTTGGTAATGCCCATATTATTCGATGTCTTATTGACAACGGATCTCAAAATCATTTTATTACTAAGCGCTGCTGTAAACAATTGTCTTTGATACCCCGCTCTCTTGAGTCCCCAATGTCGGTGAATGGTTTTGGAGGTAGTTCCAATCCTGTAAGTGGTGAAACGGAGTTAGAGTTCTTCTCTAGATTTGATAGAAGTCGACCATACAAGGTCCGCCCACTGGTGGTAGATAGCATCACTCAAAGACTGCCGACGGCAACGATCGATAGGACAATGTTAGCTTATCTGAAAGGCATTCCTTTAGCAGATGATACTTTTGATTGTCCTGGAGAAACTGATATGCTCATAGGCGCACAATTGTTCTCACGCTTGATGCTTTCGAAACGCATACTTGGCCCCCCTGGTCGGCCCGATGCACTGCAGACTACGTTGGGATTCATTCTAATGGGAGAAGCTCCAGTGTTGGAATCAAGGACACCATGTCATACCTCGGCATTTTGTGCGTTTACAGGCTCACATTTAGATGAAGCGGTTCGCAGATTTTGGGAGTTAGAAGAAGTCCCATCTTGCACTGCTGCACGCAGAAGCCGGGAAGAGCAGGACTGTGAGCAATTTTATAAATCAACAACCACTCGAGACTCTTCAGGTAGATATACGGTGTCACTCCCTTTCAAAGAAGATCCGTCTAATTTGGGTGATTCATTTCAAGTAGCAGAAAAGCGCTTTTTAGCGCTGGAAAGAAAAATGCAGAGGTCTTCCCAACTCCGGTGCAGCTATGATGAGGTCGTTAACCAATATTTACAGAACGGTTATATCTCACCGGTTCCCGATAATACGAAGAATACGGTCAAAGGGTATACAATCCCGCACCATGGCGTCATTCGTAACGACAAGGCTACCACAAAATTACGTGTGGTATTAGATGCAAGTGCGCATACAGATAGAAATAATTCATTAAATCAGATGCTTCATACGGGTCCAAACTTACAAGGAGATATATTTCAGATTCTTCTTAACTTTCGACTTTTTCCAATTGCAATTTGTGCCGATGTCAAACAAATGTATCTTCAAATCAAGATGGCGCCCACAGATTGGAAATACTTGAGAATATTATATCGGTTTAATCCTGAAGCTGAACTGCAATTGTTTGAGTTTACCCGCCTTTGTTTCGGCTTGTCTGTGAGTCCATATATGGCGCTTAGAACAGTGCAGCAGCTCTGTGAGGATGAGGGCCACAATTTTCCTTTAGCTATTGACGTTATGAAGAGGAAAAATTTGTATATGGACGACATTGTCTCCAGTGAAAAGTCCGTGCCAGTTGCAACAAACACTGCTTTACAATTAATTGGTATGTTTGGCACAGGAGGTTTCGAGCTCATGAAGTGGTCCAGCAACTCCCCGGAACTATTGGAGCAGTTGCCGACTACTCATTTACACCCACAAGTGGTGAGATTTGATGATGAAGTGGGGCAAAAGATTTTGGGTGTGAAGTGGGAATCTCGATCTGACTTATTTTCATTCGAAATATCTACATGTAAAGAGGTTTGCACCAAGCGCAATATCCTTTCCGCGGTCGCTAAGCTATGGGATATATTAGGATTTGCAGCACCCGTAATTCTTTACGCCAAATTGTTAATTCAGGAACTCTGGAGTTTAAAAATTGATTGGGATGAAATTCCTCCGCAATCAATCATAAACAAATGGAAAAATTTTCAGATGGAATTGCCATTATTATCTACAATGAGCATACCGCGACATATTGGAGTTTCAGATGGTGCTGAGGTCACACTGTTGGGTTTTTCAGATGCCAGCGAGCGAGCATTTGGCGCCGCGGTTTATCTGCGTGTACAGACGAACAATGAAATTGTAGTGAATCTCCTGTGTGCTAAGTCCCGAGTAGCACCCTTAAAGTCGGTCACTTTAGCACGTCTTGAACTATGTGGAGCGCTGCTCTTATCAAAATTGATAAAGAACATTTTAATTACGTACGAGGCGCGCTGGGAAATTAACCGCATATTCGCATTCACAGATTCAACGGTGACACTTCATTGGATCCGTTCAAGTCCTCACCGTTGGCAGACTTTTGTAGCCAATCGGGTAGCGCAGCTTCAAGAAAACTTGGATCCAGAATGTTTTTATCATGTCACTGGCAAAGATAATCCCAGCGATTGTCTATCTCGTGGGCTCACACCAGCACAACTGATTGACCACCCTTTGTGGCTAAAGGGTCCATCATGGATTGCTCAGAATGTGGCATCTTGGCCTGTACAAAGGTTTCAGCCGACGACTACAAACGTACCTGAAAGCAAATCAGATGTTGTTTTGGTTACCTTAAACCCAGTGCCGCCTCTTCTTTATCAGTTGGCGCAGAGGATATCATCCTGGTCTAAGCTCATTCGAATAGTAGCTTATGTGTTACGTTTCGCTGGCAAACTTACGTCAAGAGGCTCGTTTAATGTGGGAGATTTGGTACAAGCCGAGTTAGCAATTATTCGCTCGTTGCAAGAAGTGTACTTTGCTAACGAAATTGAGTCAATTCGTGCTGAGAAATCGTGCTCAAGATCTTTGCAAAAGTTACGGCCGATTCTAGTAGATGACGTGTTACGCGTTGGTGGCCGATTACAAAATACTAACCTTACTTTTGATCACAAACATCCTATTTTATTGCCGCGCAAAGATCACATTGTTAATCTGATCATAGACGATACTCATCGTAAGAATTGTCATACCGGTCCTCATTTACTTTTATCGATATTGCGACAACGGTTTTGGATTTTGTCTGCGCGCAATTTGGTACGCTCTCGCGTCCACATGTGTAATTTCTGTTTTCGGACGCGGCCTAAAGCTTACCCAGCTCCTGTCATGGCGAACTTACCGGAATGTAGATTGCAAATGTCGAAACCGTTTGCTCATACCGGATTGGACTATTGTGGCCCAATGAATGTCACGTTGACGCGAAGGCGTGGTGCCAAATCTCAAAAGGCATATATTTGCGTGTTCATATGTCTGACTACTAGAGCGGTACATGTTGAGCTGGTACCTGATTTGAGCACAGATGCATTTTTAAATGCGCTTAAGCGGTTTCTGGCCCGACGGGGTCCAGTGGATAAACTATATTCCGATAACGGAACCAACTTCATTGGTGCTCGCGCTTATTTGGATAGCCTATACGCATTTCTGCAATCTGAAGAACATACTAGACAATGGAAGGGGGAATTGTCCAATCAACGTATAAGCTGGGAAATGATCCCACCTAATGCTCCTCATTTTGGAGGTGGATGGGAGTCGACGGTGAAGGCTTTTAAGGCACATCTGTTTAGAGTCATAGGCTCTCAAGTACTAACGTACGAAGAACTGTTAACTGTGCTCTGTCAGATAGAAGCTGTGCTTAATTCTAGGCCGTTAGGTAGGGCGCTCAGTTCTGATCCATCGGAGCCTTTGGCATTAACCCCGGCGCATTTTTTGCATACCATGCCGCTCGGATCGATACCATCTGCTCCGATCTTAGAGCCCCGTGATCACGTACTTTCAAGATATCTACTCTTAGATAAACTTGTTCAGTCTTACTGGCGTAGGTGGAGCTTGGAATATTTGCACACATTGCAAACTAGAGAAAAATGGTTATCGGATACCAGTCCTATAGAGAAGGGCACAGTAGTGCTAATAATGCAAAATAATACTTCTCCTTTATATTGGCCGCTAGGAGTAATTCAAGAAACCTATCCAGGGTCAGATAGACGTACTAGAGTAGTGTTGGTCAAAACTAAATCTGGTACACTGATGCGTCCGGTAGTACGGTTATGCCCGCTTCCTTCGCAATAGTCTATATTGTTTGACCATAATGTATATAGTATTATTACGTTTTTTTTTTTTATATCTGAAAATTACTTAAATTCCTTAAAATTTGCTTTTTTCGTGTTGAAAGAGGAGCTTTCAAGCTGGGGGCTGTTGTTTGAGCCATATTGCAATTTACTGATTTGGTTTGAATGCCACGAAGCTCGGCGATTCCCGAGCGCCGCGTCTCGTCGCCCTAGCCACAGGAGGTGAAGTGCGAGGGAAGCGCGGGAGTTCGCCTAGTAACGCCGCGCTCGGCTCGGCAACGCCAGTCTGTTCGGATGCTTTCCCCTTGTCGGCGGTGGCAAACTGATAGCACTATTTCGCGCCCCTTTTGAATCAAAGATCAGGACGAGTGAAAGAGTGATAATTGGTGACTTGAATGTGACTCTGATGTGGCTGAGGAACAACTGATCAAGAACATATAAGTCCGATCTATTCGGCTGCTTTCCCCTTGTCGGCGGTGGCAGACTGATGACACTATCCGCGCCTCTTATGAATCAAAGGTTAGTGGCATTCTGAATTATTTCGGTTATATTGTGATATGGTGAACAAGTTCCCTGGCCCAAACAATAACAATTCTCCTTATTGCTTGTTATCTATTTGTGTACTATGTCAGATCTAGGGCGAAATTTCACTCCGTTCTCTTTTATCTTCTCCGTTTGAAGGAGAAATAAAAGTACGAAATTTTGTTAGTGGGAGGACTAACTCTTCTGCGAGTGTCCGTCTGGGTTGTTACCACCGTTTTGCTCGTGAAGTCTGCCGCCAAGCAGTAATGTGCAAGCATTACTGTGTTCCGGTTTGATGAGCAGAGTATCCAGTGAAATTACTGGGCTTATGAGACTTAATACCTATTAATGTCTCAGGGTAACGAGCGCACTGCAGTGCCGCGCAGGCCTTTGTGTTTCAAAGTTCTGGGTGGCACTGCAATTGTTATGGGCCGGCGTTATGCTTACCATCAGGCAAACGACAAGCTCGTCTCGTTACCAAATTAAAAAAAAAAAATGAGCGAGTATGAAATATTGCGGAATAGGGAAGTTGCAAGAAATACAAAATGCATAATTATTGTCGATATACAGGTTTATGAACATTACATTAACACAATAAAAATTAAATTCACAAAAAATATATAATTTCCACAAAGTTACTGCATCTAAAAGTTTCCCGAATTCAACGATTGCTTTGTTTATTATAATCCATTAGTAATTTAAATGATCCCAACAGATTCTTTGCATTTCAATGAATAAAAAAATGCAAGACAACTATGTACTTATGTGGTCGTGATAAACGCAGTTTATCACATAGTCAACAAAATGCATGTTTTTAGTACAGCTTTACGGCGGGCGTTAAACAAGTGACGTGAGATGTTCTGTCCTATTTGTATGGGGCGTTTTAGTGCTCAGTAGATACTAGATACGCCTGACTTTGATTCTCATTTTTGACATTTCTGGCGTTCGATTTCCAGTTTTTTTGTTTTATAGACATTTGATTCTCATGAGAATACGAATAGAATGACATCGTAAAAAAAATTGAGTCAACATCCCTATTACCTACGTATCCTATATTGTATATGTACTCTATATTGTTTCATATGCTAAATACAAGAATATAGAGTACCTATAGGGTAAAAAAACTGTTATTTTGATGTTACAAACAGACAATTCAATTTTATTTATTTGTATAGATGTATTTTTATGTATGTTCACCGATTTCTCCATCAATTGTGGATTGATTTTGGTTTTTTTTTTATATGGTATACTTTCGAGGTGCTCCAAAAATACATTTTATGAAAGAATACCACCACTACAGGGGGATGAAATTTCATACATCGCGATACTTTAATTGAAATCGAATCCATATACCTCCTAAATTCCGTGTTTTTATACTTGTCTAATAATTTAAATAAACTCTGCGAATCGCCTACAAATGAAATCGACAGTAGAAAATCGAATCTGTGCGTGGTTGTCGATCGGATCACTGCCGTCAATAGATTATTTCTAATCGCTATGTAACACAAAGATAATTCGTAAATATACTTCCTATAACTAATGACATCATTTTAAAAGAATCTGCAACTGATTTTGATCGTACAATAGTAATTAATGAAATTAAAAATCAGCTGTATACTTATCTCAAAAGAAACGAATTTTTATTAAGAATAGAGCAATAATTATTATGTGTTGTGTAAACGATGTCACAATTATGTTGATCTATACAAATAACTAAAATTGAAGTGTCTGTTTGTAATGTCAAAATAACAGCTTTTTACCATATGCATATGAAAGTATATACGGTACCTATAACAACTCAAACATTTTTAAATTTTTGTCTGTCTGTTTGTTCCGGGTAATCTCCGAAAAGCTGAGCCGATTTTGACGGGACTTTCACTGGCAGATAGCTGATGTTATAAGGAGTAACGTAGAGTACTTTTATTTTAAAAAAAGAATTAGGGTTCCGCATAAAAAAATAAAACCCATGAAATCCAATATGTCCGCGCGGGTGAAACCGCGGGCAGCAGCTAGTTAAGAATAGTATAATAACTATAATGTGTTACGTAAATAATGTCACAATCATCATTATTTGGTACAATATTCAATAACAATAAGTAATTACGGGGGCCCGTTCAGCGGGTGGCGAGTCACCATTTAAGGTCATCTGCCTAAGGGCCGATCTTTCAATAATCAGATAAAGTCCTGATAGATAATTCTCTGAATCATTTGAGTCTGTGGGGAAGACAGACGTAAATAAATTTTATGCCATTCTAAAGAAATAAACCCTAGTTAGCTAAAGGTCCATTAATTTCCAAAATGAAAGACGCGAAAAACACTAAAAAAACTAAAATTTATCAAGATCAGCGGATATTTTTACATGAAGCGGCAGGTGTCGGTAGACCGGTTTTGAGTTATCACAAATGAAGTGAAATATTTCAGACTTTTTACTCACATCTTACAACATTTTCGGTCTAACCACAAAAAATTAAACACACCTTAAATCTGTAATATACAGCGTTTAACTATATATCTGTGGTCTCTGTCTCTATCTCTATATCGATAGAGAGAGAGAGAGAGAGAGAGAGTGCATGTTTAGGAGATCCTAAACATGCCTTAGTCACGTGATTAAATACGAGTAACCACAAATCTTGATTAACCGCTATCTAACTCCATTCTCTTGTGACATTTTTAATAATTTTAGACGTTTGTCTTTAGACACTGGTGCCAATTCTCTTGTTCACCTGACTAAACTAAACTAAACTATAAAATTTCTTAATTTAGTTTAGAGAGTTCTAAAAGCTATTCTGATTAACGGTCTGACTAAATTTAGTCACCGTATTGACATCACCAAATTTACACTAAATTGAATTGTTAGAGTTGCCAGCGTGTCGCATATTAATTAATACCTATACATTATAATTGATGGATTTGACGGACCGATCATTTTTACACGATTTAACGAAAAAGGAGTGTAATTTTTTAAGCGTTCGTGTATATAATATTTTATGTGACTGTAATTAACCTAATTCAGGATTGGCAGATTCAATAAAAAATCTTAGCATTACTTTTATTAAAACCTACCACAAATTAATTAACATAGTATACTCGTCGGTACTCGTTTGTTGGTTTTTACGATACTTATACGAATTTATTACGAGTGTTATAGCAGATAAAACGGAAGGGTTGTGTCCATAGATAACATAAATTTTTTAACTTCATCTTTTGAAAAATTATTTCTCCAAAAGTATCTGTTTTCGCAATTTGAAGCTTGGCCTAAAGACTTCTTATAAAAAGACCTACCTGTGAAAAAAAAATTTGAACACAACTCGATTGGTATTCATCCAAACTCAAAGCCGCAAACCTTCCATTCGAATTCGTTCTTGATAGTTTATAAGAAGAGTAAGTTCATGTATTTTTAATATGTACCATTGCTTTTCAGTAAAATATTTTGTTGTACATATTATAATCTGTAACTACCTACCTAGTAAGGAATTTTTCGCTTGAAGAGTTGAAGTGAAGATGTAAGAGAAAGTTTATCTTTCCGATGAATCTACAAGAGCCACCAACAACCATCATATACTCCTCCATTATGTGTAGTAGAGTAGGTACTTATTACAAAATATATAAAATTACTTGTTTCAAGGCAACATAAACACGTATGACGATAAAACTACTCGAAAATTTCGTATGAACAGCGGTGAAATAACTAAATAAATTTTAGTCCACGTTCATTTTCATGCCAACTAACTTAGTCGGATTTTCTCTAATTTTAGACGAAAATTTGGTACAACAGAATAGATAAATGACCGCTTAGACTAAATTAAGTAACTAAATTAATTATAGTGCTGTCAAACTAAATTTTAGTTTAATCTGGTCTTTCCTGAATAGAAAACAACGTTTGACATAACTAAACTAAATTTTAGTCTAGTTTAGTTTAAGTTGTGCCAACAGAATTGGCACCAATGTCTGGCTAATCAGACGTTTAAAAGTGTTTTTTTTTGTGGTAATACGGTTTACCTATGTCTACTGTCTCCCCAATCTATAGGCTGGTCATACACGCTTTTGCATGTATGCGTTTTGCTGTCAAAATAACTATAATTTTGCAAGAAGCGACGAGATAATACACGCATAAGCGCGGCTTGATGCAAAACCATTAAAAATCCACGAAATAGACAAGAACATCAATATAGCCAGAACATTTTTTTTTGTTGTTTTTTAGTGAGACGATCGGGTCGTTTGCCTGATGGTAAGCATAACGCCGGCCCATAACAATTGCAGTGCCACTCAGAACTTTGAAACACAGTCTTGCGGGGCACTATAATGCGGCCGCTACCCTGAGACATTAGGTCTCATAAGCTCGCACACTACTGCATGGCGGCTGACTTTACTCACAAAGCGGTGGTACCAACCCAGACGGATACTCACAGAAGAGTTAGTCCTACCACCTAGTAATAACGTGCCGACTGATCCGCTTTACTCTATTGCATGCATCGCTTGCACATCATCGTGTATTTACAGCGGCTCTTGCACTGAACACGCAGTTCCTGAACAACAGGAATTAGGAACGGATCCCGAAATTTTAAAATTCATAGTCCAACAGTAATTTCTCTTAGGCTAAGATTCAGAGACGATTCTAAGCGTAGACTTTGGCTTCCATATGTCAAAACTGTATAGAATTTTGACGTATGGAAGCGTGAGTCCACGCTTAGATTCGTCTCTGAATCTCAGCCTTAGAATAGATACACGCCACTAAACAAACTTAAAACAACACTTAATAATTCCGATACCCACACATCGTGACGAAACGAAACCCAGCGAAGTTGTTATCGCAGTAAAACTGATAACCCCGCTAGGCTACCATTTACTACTTTATTTAATAGGTAAACAAGAATAAAAGTTAATTGGATACGGTAAAAATAAATTAACAAAGATTGGCCTAGTTAGATAGGACCACACTTGTGCCCTTTCGATTTTATCTTGCATCTTATGCATGCGCTTAGACTTGATAATGCAACTATAGTGTAGACTGCACTCAAGTGCTAATCAGCGCTTGAGGTTGATGTATGTGAGATACAGATAGGACGGGAGGGGCTTGCAGTTAGCTTACGTTTGTCTACCCCATAGGTACTAGAGCATTTCATCCAGTGCTGGCCTGGCCAGCATGGAGCACCCAAGCAGAAACCGCACCGCATGTCAAATTTCAGTGTCATACGTTTGGGACGGAATTCATCCTTGTGATTTACCCATCGATTTACCTATCGATTGGTATCATAAAATTACAGAATGGTTTTTCCCATTTAGCGAGTACGAGCCACGGCTTAGGCAAGTGACTTCTACCAACACGTACGCCAGCGCAGCACTGCAGTGCGCTCGTTAACTCTCATAAGACCAGTAACTGTACTGACTACTTTGCTCATCGAATCGGAACACATTAATGCTAGCACATTACTGCTTGACGGCAGACTACACGAGCAAAACGGTGGTATACTAAACCTACCTAAATGCATTGTTAGTTACTGAAATAACTACAGGGCATATGAGAGAGTAGAATCGTTATCGATAGCAAAATAATATATCGTTAGGAAAATTAAAAATGTAAGGAATACCCACCCATCCAGGCGGACTCTCACAGAAAAGTTAATCCTACCACTTGGTGAGGTACGACATCCGCCATTTACCATCTATGTGACGTGACATATATATGCATTATGCGTCACTGCAAGACACAAGACACACTGTAAAAGAACTCACTGTGAGATAAGACACGAAGAAGGTGATTAAAAAATATCCCTGACTAATATCAGAGTGTGTACGTTCCAGATCCAGCAAACCTTGTGTTGCCGGTGCTCCTCATAGCGTGCGACAGGGTCACGGTGAAGCGGTGCCTGGACAACCTCGTCAAGTTCCGCCCCAGCAAAGACACCTTCCCCATAGTTGTCAGTCAGGTAAAAAATTGACATAGGCACGGGAATTAAACAACTTTTAACGGTTTGTATAGCCAGTGTGATCGATCAGGAACTTGTGCGACTTTCAATCTTACGCACCATTCGAATTTCCACTCGGCCCCGCTAATGACTTATATCAAGTTATGAGCGGATTTATCACATTCGCTCTAAAATGGTGATGGAAAACATCGTGAGGAAACCCGCATGTTCAAGAAACACTAATTCGAGGACATGTGACATCCATCAAGCCGCACTGGGTCCGGCGTGGTGGACATTGGCCTAATATACTCTTTAAGGCTGTATCCCAGCAGGGGGAGCGTAATAAGGCTGATGATTATTTATGTTTTTGTTTCATCTTGTTTCCACCTTTAGTATTGATTCCAACTGACAGAGAAATCGGTAGGCATAGTACAGAAAAATATACAGCCGAACATAGAACCTCATCCTTTTTTAAAGTCGGTTCATAAAATGAGATATATCTTGATTCCTGACGGATCTAAAGTCGCACGCATAAATCTTGTGAACATTTTGAATTCTCAGGATTGCGGTCACAACGCGACCTACCAAGTTATAAAGGCCTTCGCGGACTCCGATCCGTCAATCACGGTGGTCCGCCAACCGGACTTGTCCGAGATCCCACTGCCACGGCCCAAAGTGAAGTTCCGTGGGTACTACAAGATAGCGCGCCACTACAAGTTTGCGCTCAACCACGTGTTCAAGGAGCTGGGGCATCAAGCCGTCATTATTGTGGAAGGTGAGTTTCTGAAAACATTTGTAAGAGTGGACCGCTTCAAGGCTTGTTTGAGATCTCACTGCCACGGCCCAAAGTGAAGTTCCGTGGGTACTACAAGATAGCGCGCCACTACAAGTTTGCGCTCAACCACGTGTTCAAGGAGCTGGGGCATCAAGCCGTCATTATTGTGGAAGGTGAGTTTCTGAAAACATTTGTAAGAGTGGACCGCTTCAAGGATTGTTTGAGATCTCACTGCCACGGCCCAAAGTGAAGTTCCGTGGGTACTACAAGATAGCACGTCACTACAAGTTTGCGCTCAACCACGTGTTCAAGGAGCTGGGGCATCAAGCCGTCATTATTGTGGAAGGTGAGTTTCTGAAAACCTTAGTAAGAGTGGGCCGCTTTGTGACTTGTTTGAGATCCCACTGCCACGGCCCAAACTGAAGTTCTGTGGGTACTACAAGATAGCGCGTCACTACAAGTTTGCGCTCAACCACGTGTTCAAGGAGCTGGGGCATCAAGCCGTCATTATTGTAGAAGGTGAGTTTCTGAAAACATTTGTAAGAGTGGACCGCTTCAAGGCTTGTTTGACTGCCACGGCCCAAAGTGAAGTTCCATGGGTACTACAAGATAGCGCGCCACTACAAGTTTGAGCTCAAATAGATAATATCGAATTGAGAGCTTCCTCCTTTTTTGGAAATCAGTTAAAAAATCACATCGATCCGTTGCGCCGTCGCTGCAAGAAAGGACAAACCAACAAACCTACAAACACATTGCTGCATTTATTATTACGGATTGTTGTTTCGTCGCATGTTTTTATTTAACTTCATGACTTTGTTAGAATGTGTCGAGCATTTTCCAGGAAAATGCATTATTAGGGGGGGAAAGGTTGTTTTTTTTTTAATAATATTACAGTTTTTTTAATCCGCTTCACTTTTTAGAGCACATCATCTTTTATTCCAGATGACCTGGAGATATCGCCGGATTTCTTCGAGTACTTCCTCGGCACGTATCCACTGCTCTATAAAGATCCCAGTTTGTGGTAAGCGGAATAAATCATTATTCAGAATATAAGATTTAATGGATACCAGAAGCACCGTCACTCTTTGTTGGTTGGTTTGAGTTACTCTCCGGTCCATAAGTACATACAATCAAGTACTTATTAATAACTAACTTAATAACTATCTTAATTAATCTAAATTAACTATCTTATTTGTACACTTTTAGATTTTTTCTCACATACAGTAAAATACCCTATTGCAGGTGTATATCGGCATGGAATGATAACGGTAAGAAGGAAGTGATCGATCTATCCCGGCCGGAACTGCTGCACCGGACTGATTTCTTCCCGGGACTCGGCTGGCTGCTGCGAGCTGATACCTGGCAAAGGCTGGAGCCGCAGTGGCCGCCCGCGTGAGTACTGTCAATGTCAAAGTCAAAATCATTTATTGCGCGAATGTTGTACAGATTGGTGACAAATTCGTGCATAATAGTTCAGAACATTTTACCATAACGTAAGTTACCACTATAACGTATAAAAATCATAAGTTACCACTATAATTAAATTATGAAATTACTGGGCTTATGACACTTAATACCTAAAGTATCAGCGTAACGAGCGCAATGCAGTGCCGCGCAGGCTTTTGTGTTTCAAAGTTCTAAGTGGCATTGCAATTGTTATGGGCCGCCGTTATGCTTACCATCAGGCAAAAGTCCCGCTCGTCTTACATTTATGTTGTTTATAAATTAATAAATATTAATTATGATAGTATGTACATGATGCTATTATATCTATTATGATTGACTTATAATTTGACCAATGATTAATTAGTAATTATGATTGACCAATGATGAATAAATGATTATGATTGATCAATGATGAATAAGTAATTACGATTGACCAATGATGAATAAATTATTATGATTGATCAATGATGAATAAGTAATTATGATTGACCAATGATGAATAAATTATTATGATTGATCAATGATGAATAAGTAATTATGATTGACCAATGATGAATAAATGATTATGATTATTTTCATGTGTTACAGATTCTTTGATGATTGGCTCCGTAACCCAGAGAACGTGCATCAGAAGTCATGTATCAGACCTGAAATATCCAGGACTTACTCCTTTGGGAAGGTAAATAGAACCTACTTAGACCACCTCACCAAGTCACCAGTAGGGCTAACATGCGCGCCACGACAAAATTTTGTCTACTGTTTTGTCTCGCTCTTTCTCTCGCGAACATGAGACAAATGCACGACATAAGCATCGAGAAAATTTTGTCACGGTGCGCATGTTAGCCCTACAGGTGGTAGGTCTTACTCTTCTGCGAGTGTCCGTCTGGGTTGGTACCACCGCTTTGCTCGTGTAGTCTGCGGCCAAGCAGTAATGTGCAAGCATTACTGTGTTCCGGTTTGACGAACAAAGTATTCAATGAAATTATTGGGAGGACATGTGATATCCACCAAGCACTGGGCCCGCGTGGTAGATTATGGTCCACAAACACTCTCTATCTCTCACTCACTGAATGCCGGTATCCCAGCAGAGGAATCGTAATAAGGTTAGTAAAAAAACAAGTCTCAGTTTTTTACACGACTGCCCAAAAAAGGAGTGTAATGTTTTCGGGGTTCATGTATGTATGCGAGTGTTTTTTATTCAGCATAACTTTTAAATGCCAGAACAGTTCGATGTATCGTTAGAATCCTCCCATCATCCCGAGTGACACTGGCTGGAGCAGTCGTGTTTTTTTTAATGTATTTTACTCCATAGGGCAGTAGTGATTTTTAATTTTTTTTAAGCTATATTTTTATGTTACTCTCTTTCCTGTTTATGCTCGCCTATTACTCTATATGTTAATAAGCTATATGTCATTACTTTTCAGATCGGTGTAAGCAAGGGGCTGTTTTTCGATATGCACTTGAGAAATATTCAACTTAACATGGACTTCGTGGAGTTCACCAAATTGAATCTTACTTACTTGCTCAAGGTAACTGTCAACTGTCACTTTTGTATATATTTTGAAACCGTATATTACGCCTCGGTGGTGGAGATTTAGATTAGCGATTCATTTATCGTGGTTTTTTGTTAGTAGGCATAAATTAGGTTTTTTTTTTAAATTATAGAATATATACGTAATATACGACACGAATCAATAGAAAAAAAATGGATCTCTAGTATCATCATAGCAATATCCTTAATTATTACAAAGCAGTGTCACCACATCTGCCGCAGGCTTGGTTACATTCTTCTTATTCATGCCTAAAAAAGTTATATATTAAACTCGCATAACATTGCGAAGTTCTTTGTTCCACCATAACTTGTAAGTGCCTGAACAGATTTGGATGTATTGAAGCATCTTTAGAATCCGTACATCATCCCGAGTGACACTGGCTTGGGCAGTCGTATTTTTTTAAGTAACTTTTGTTACATCGACTTATTTGAAAACGGTTTTTTAATACACGTTCGTTCTTTTTGATAGGATTCGACTAACTCTTCTGCGAGTGTCCGTCTGGGTTGTTACTATCGCTTTGCTCGTGAAGCCTGCTGCCACGTAGTAGTGTGCAAGCATTACTGTGTTCCGGTTTGATGAGCGGAGTAGCCAGTGAAATTACTGGGCTTATGAGACTTAATACCTAATGTCTCAGGGTAACGAGTGCACTGCAGTGCCGCGCAGGCCTTTGTGTTTCAAAGTTATGAGTGGCACTGCAATTGTTATGGGCTGGCGTTATGCTTACCCTCAGGTAAACGACCAGCTCGTCTCGTTACCAAATAACATAAAAAAATCATGCTCTCCCCCCCCCCCCCCCCCGCACTCACTGTGTGCTAATCGGCGCAAGTTCGAAACTAGGTCACGCAAAAACCTCCTTTTTTTGAAGTCAGTTAAAATTATACTGAAGTCAATTTCCCGTTTTGTTTCACAGGAGAATTACGATGAGAACCTCATCTCTACTGTGAACTCTCTGCCGGAGATGACCGCCAGTGATGTGATGATGTATGGGTCGGGCGAACACGCCAAAGTGTTATACTCGGATGCACAGAGTTATAGACGGAACGCTAAGAAATTGGGACTTATGGACGACTTCAGAGTAAGTAAATACCCTAGTGATAGTGGGAGTCACACCCGAGTATGGCATATCCACTTTGAGGTATCATACTCCGGAGTATGTCATACATGGGAGTATTATACTCCGGTGTAAGTCATACTTGGGTGTGTCAACTCTGGTACCTACACATTGTCACATTCTTAGTAATGCTGTACGGGCCGTGCGAGCATACCACGGTGTTATACTCTAAGCACAAAGTTATTGATGGAAAGCTAATAAACTGGAATTTATGGACAACTACAGAGTAAGTAAAGGCCCCAGTGATAGATATCTCTCTCCTTTCACTCCTTGTCTCATTTTACATGCTGTCAGCTCATGTAGTATGTCTTTTCAGATGTGTTTTCTACATTTAGGTAGAGATCATTCTCGAAATTTTCGCCCAAATCATTCTAACATACACTCTCTTTTTTCACAGAGTGGTGTCCCGCGGACCGCCTACCGTGGCATAGTGACATGTTACGTGCGCGGGCGCCGCGTCTACCTCGCGCCTGATTACGAGTGGACCAAGTACGACCCGGCGTGGGGCTAGCGAATGGCCGCTCGCAGACGAGTCGTCGCGAGGAAACGGTCCCGGAGACCGGTGCAGTAAAACTTGTGAAAAACTAGAGGGGTCACAGACCGGTGTATAAAAAATTGTGAAAAACTAGCGGTGTCACAGACCAGTGTATAAAAAGTGTGAAAACTAGTGGTGTCACAGACCGGTGTATAAAAACCTTATGAAAAACTAGCGGTGTCACAGACCAGTGTATAAAAAAATTGTGAAAAGTAGCGGTGTCACAGACAGGAGTATGAAAAAATTGTGAAAACTAACCGTGACAAAGACTAGTGTGTAAAAAATGTTAAAAACTAGCGGTCTAACAGTCTGTTGGTATAAAAGACTCCTGAAGAGATATCGGTATCACAGAGTGTATAAAAAAATTGTGATACACAACATCTCTCAGACCTGTGTATAAAAAATCATTGTGAAAAACTTGCGGTCTGATACATTGGTAAAATTTAAAGACTCGTGAAAAACATTCTCTACCAGTGAAATAGAAATGAACTTATGATTGAAGAGTGTTAAACTAAATTTATTTTAAAGAATGTGTTTATAACTGGAGTAGGGCTGACTTGAAGTTAAATAAAAAAATGCCAGTGTTGTAGACTGGTACAATATATATTAAAACATTTGTGGATTAATAAATTGTGTGCATGTGTTAGAAATTAAGTAAAAAAAAAGATTTACTAAATGTATTATTGAAAAGAGCAATGCTTGAATGAGTGTAGAAATAACTGACACACGACTTGTGTATGCTAGATGTCTACAAAATCTGTTACAACATAAGTACAGCAAGTCAGAAAAGGGTAGGGTTTTTTTTAAATTACTATTTACTTCCATTAATTAATTCATTCATCCATTCATTCCATTAATGGTATCATTATACATAACAGGGAAGTGACCAATTATGATTGTAGTAGATAACTTGTTTAATTGCTAAATTTAAAGGGATTGTGATTACAATGTAAAATCCGATGCAATCAAAAATATTTAATGTTTGTATGTAATGTATTAAAAGAGTTGTTCCGTTTTTGTTAGGTTTTTTGGAATGAGCTCTAAATATCTAGATATTCTGAAATGAAATTACAATTTTATAGGCCTGCGATTTCCTGAAATTACATAAAGTTTATTTTTAGTACGTAACGAGAAATGGAACGCAATTTCTCGAAACGGAACGGTTTTTTCAGCTTGTTTTTGGTTAAACAGCCATAGACAATAAAAACAAATTTTACAGAACAGACGACAACACAGCTTATTTGTCAAAACTGTCAAAAATGACGTGACGATGACGATACTTTTATAATGTTACTACTTTTTGGATATTTTTAGGAACGCAGTGTTGCTGTTAATTAATTTTGCATTTCTACTACGCTTTTTTTAAAACTAGTTTTAAAAAAAAACGCAGTGTCAAAATTACTTTTTATTGTTCTGCTAGGTTAGTTCTATACTTCAGGCACATATCTAGAAAAAAATTTGAGGCTAGTTCATTTTTTCTGGGAATAAAGTACCAAGCTCCATACAAATTTGGTACAAGTCCTTTTATAAAATGATTAATAACCTATGTTTGTAATTAGTGTTTAACTACCACTTCGAGACGAACGGGCTAGTTGCCTGATGTAAGCATAAACCCAGCACATAAAAACTGCAGTGCCACCCAGAATACAATTGGCTATACAGCACTGTATAGCACTCATTACCTTGACACATCAGATATTAAGTCATACAGCAATAACACTCGCAGAAGAATTAGTCCTACCACCTTGGGTCGGTGATGATAGCATTGAAATGGATTACATTCTGCCTATAATTAATTGGATGGGCACTAATTTTTTAAATTAATTTTCATTTTATATAATTTATAAATTTGTTCTCATAATAATAGTGAATTACTATGCAGTCTATTTTTTCTAGATATTATGAACTGTTTTTATTATTATTATTTATTATAAATAAAGCATATTGGATTGATGTGTGAAGTATAATAATTGGTTAGTAACAATTTGTAAATAGTATACTAAGGGCCAATCTTTCAATTGCAGCGTTAGTGGACTGATTGCTAGTGAACCGATAAATTTTAGTGATCCGTTATGTGCTTGTCATTTTTTTTCGGGTCTTTCAATACGAATTTAACGGACCGTTAGCTACCTAAGGTTTATTTCTTTAGAATGGCAACAATTTATTTACGTCTGCCTTCACCAAAAAGTTACTATAGCTCTGATGATTCAGAGAATTTACGAAAAGTTTTTTTCTTGGCATTATATTGTTGGAATCCTTTTCTTATTTGCAATAAATACATATAGCCATCCTGTAGTCAAGCGAGCGAGGCAGCCCGGAACATATCTGGTTAAACGTCGTTTTTATGACACTTCTACGTGTTGTTATTTGCATAGCGACCGCTTCTCCTTGGTTACTTGTTGTTTTTTTGAGTTTTTTCATTGGATTTAAAATATCGCTTTTTCTGTGGCGAACATACCACAGAAGCCAGGAAATAAAGAAAGAAGAATTTCGCTTTTACCGTGAGATTCAAAATGAGTGAAAAACTGAACGCAAAATTACCAAAACGAAAAGAAAAGGGCTGTAAATTTCCTCAATGAACAAAATAAGTTTCGTCCCATTTGCATTCTTCCCAATGATCAGTGCGATTCTGAACAATATATTATGCGTTGCTGGTTGATATTTTGCAAGCGAGGCAAAACGCGCACTTGGCGCCAGTCACATCACTTCAGCTTCCACATATTATTTATAATGTTAGATTTTTATAAGTTTACAGTGTTTTGTATATAATTATATTAATACGTTTTTACAATTGTGTTTCTGTAAAACTTTTTTTCAAAATGAAGAGTGTTGATGTGGGGTCAGGCGTTGCAGGTTGATATTTAGCAAGCGAGGCAAAACGCGCTCTTGGCGCCAGTCGCACCACCACCCTGCAACCGCGTGCCCGGCAGCCCTCGCTTTTATGTTTACGTGTGTCGTAAATGAGCATTAATTAATGTGACTTCGGGCTTATGATTTCCTATCTAGTAGAGTGAGCACATACCTATAGGGACACATACCACCTAGCACCTACAACTAAAATATTCTAATCAGTGATCATCCTATTCCTCAATTATTATCCATTTAACTTCTATAGAAACTGTTATAACCTTACTAGCTTCTGCCAGCGGTTTTCACCCGCGTTCCCACAGGAACCGAGTATTATCCGGGATAAAAAATAGCCTATGTTACTCTCCGGTCCATAAACTATATATAAGTTTGTCAAAAATCACCTCGATCCGTTGCTTCGTTGCTGCATGAAAGAAGGACAAACAAACAAGCCAACAAATTAACAAACAGACAAACACACTAGGATAAGGTAGTTTGGCTTTGACATGACGAGTTAGCGAGAGAATAACAACCTTATCTGGCCATAAAACAGTCTGATAAAGTTATACCTCCGCTACGTGTTTTATTCCTCCGTTAACTCGTAACTGTCACTTGAAAGATTCAAATTTCTTCTATCAGAGCAATAAGTCTTAGTTGATTCTTTAACGCTAGACTAAGGACGTTATCTCACTCTTGAAAGATCCGCCCTAATTTAGCAATGATAAACGAAATTTATTGAGTAATAATTAAAGTTAAATATATAATAATTTGTAAACTAATTATCACTCTTGTAGTAAAGTTGTGATAAGTAATTATATTTAATATCTATTTCATTATCTTAAACTATGTTTAATGATGTTTCATGGATCATCACAAAAATATTGTGATTGTTTATCTGTACAAGGCGTGAATAAGTTGACAAGTCGAAATTCATAATTTTCATGGCAGACATTTTTTATGATTTTTAGCAAATCCTTTTATCTGAATATTTCGATTAATTTAATTAGATACAATTAAAAAATAATAATGTAAACAAGATATGATAAATAGCCAAAGAAATTGCTGGGCTTGTGAGTGTGGTGCTGCAGGGCCGCGCAGGCCTTTTGTGTTTCAAAGTTCTGAGTGGCAATGTAACTTTTATGGGCTGGCGTTATGCTTTCCATCAGGCAAACGACCAGCTCGTCTCGTTACCAAATAGAATTTAAAAAAAAATAGATACAATTTTATTACACAATAAAATAAACTACAACACAAAATCGGTGACCTTATCACTAAGCAGCCATTTCCTTCAGGCAAACGTAGGTTTATTAGCGACGTGTGACTTTTATGAGGTAGTGTGCAGATTTGCATAAGGTACGTGTTTTTTGTCTTTACTAATAATGTAAACAAATATGGAGGTTGCCGATCATTAGAAAAGTTACAAACATGGCCTTAGGATAGTTGCCAACAAAAAGTGAACATAAAAATGGCTGCCTAAGACGTATTCATTTTCAAATTGTCAACTTGCTCACGCCGGTTTATTGTGATGTGAAAATTCTATACATTTCGTCATTCCGTCAGTATAAAAAAATACACTTACGACTTTCACATTAACCCCAGTGTTACCTATAGTTAATCGCGCCCGCCTCGGTCCGCACCAATGACTCATATCAAGCTATGTGCGGATTGACACTCGCTCTAAAACATCGTGAAGAAACACGCATGTTCAAGAACCAGACAATTTGGTATGTTGCTTGTAATACAAAATACATAATTTATGTCGTTCTACAGTTTTAAGAAGATCACATTAACACAATAAAAGTGAAATACACAAAAAATATGTAATTTCCGGCAAAAATACTACATCTAAAAGTTTAAATGATACCATCAGATTTTTTACATTTTAATGAATAAAACCCGGAACAAACAGACAGACAACAATTTAAAAAATGGTTGTTTTGTTATAGGTACCGTATATACCTTCATATGCATCTAGTAAAAACCTGTTATTTTGATATTACAAACAGACACTTCAATTTTATTTATTTTATTATATATCGCACTATATACTGTTTATTAGTAAGATCTTTTCTCGTGAAAGTCGTAAGTGTATATTCGTAAGTAAGCTAGATTTTAAATATTAATTTATCTTTATATTTTTTCGTTACATTTATGTCCATTAGTTGAATTAATTGTGATTTATAAAGGTATCTGCGTCTCGTGATTCAGGAATTGATTTAAAAAAATCGCATTTACTATAATGTGAGCAGTTTCGCTAGGAACTAAATGAAGTCAATTTAATAATTAATTTAATTTCATACATAACAATGTTGTGTGCGTGATCTTATTCACGTACCTATACAATTGGGATCTATGAGAGGAGATGCACTGCTTATTTATCCCGCTAGGTGGCGCATTATCGCTAGTGTTGTTTCTCTGTCAAATTAAGTAAACAAAAAATCGTCTCTGCAATAAAGTATGCCTGCATGTATTGTGCATTTCAGGGTAAAAATAAGGTACACCCACTTCCCTTCAGACCAGAAAAAACGGAAGCTATTATCAAAGCATTGCGCATGGTTATGTTATGTAGTGAGCATTTCAAATCTAATGATTTCTATGACGCGAGCAAGTTTACTCGTTAGTTTAAAGTAAAAGTCAATGACAAGCACCAGCGATAGTGGCGCCATCTGAGATTAGTTTTGCCTTTGCTCTATTCTACAGTCGGTCGTTATTTAGCTACCCGTTAAGGTTTGTATGAAATTGAAATACATAAGTTGCTGGTGACATAAATCAATTCCCTACATTTTTTACTTCGATAGCGATAATCGCGTCGAAGCGTCGTCGTGGCTGGACTTGGCGGCTAACCCTGGTAGGGTTTTTGGCTGAATATGTCGCACAAATTAGGTTTCTATACGTGTTAAATCTAAGACGATTGGTGTGCGTGTCTAAAAAATCCGTTTAGTATTTCAGATAATCTCTATTGAAAATATTGAAACCCAACACACAAGAATTGCTCAAAACTAAAGATTTAAACAACTAAGTGTCATAATGTGTGGTCTTATCGCCCATAGCGATCTCTTCCAGACAACCTTTCTTTAATCTACTGTTTGACTATCATATCCGATGTAAGGTGTCGAAGCGGTCGAAGGAATGCGGTTGAATGCTCGTAAATGCGGTTTTTACATTAAAATTATTTCAAATGCAAAAGACTGTGATCTGCTCCGTAATATTCTAAATGCTATTGTACTATAGCCCTGTGTTGTGTAATAATTAATTTAATTAAAATATACTAATGGTTTTGTTTACAATGTGATTTTATTTAATTAAATTACGTCGCTTTCCACCACCACCTTATAATTGTAAATTAATTTAATGTAAGATTAATTTTGTGATCTCTGGCAGAAATGCATTATAAAGGGTGTATTTCCGAGACTGGGCAGTAAGGGTAAAGTACCCTAAACGTTATAGGTAGGAACAGGAGAACGTTCTTCTTAAATAAAGACATTTTCACCTGCATTGACAGATTTTGGAAATTATATGTACCTACTTACGTACAGTCAGCAACAAAATGGACAATTTACTCAAAAACTTTTTTTATGTCAATCGATCCTGCTTCTTGGATCAATAAGACTAACGGACCAACTGAAGTTAGAGTAAAAGGTACTAGAAATTACAGCATAAATATACACTCTGCATACCTACAGAGGTATCGGTACAATAATAAATTCGATATGTATTTGTTGGTTTGGTTTGTCATGCTTTCATGCAGTGCCAACGCGAGGTATCGATTAGATTTTTTGCATACATATAGTTTATAGACCGGAAAAGAACAAGGCTAATCTTTATCCCGGAAAAAGGGACAGTTCCTGTAGGAATCGCCACGCGGGTGACACCGCGGGCAAGCTATTTGGCAATAATCGCGAAAGCATACCGACTCGTTCATTACTAAAAATATTTCCTGTTTGAGTGATGTTCTATGAGTAGCGTGAACTTAGCAAGTCACTATGATTTGTTCAAATTACTGATTAATGACAATTATTTTATCTGCGATATTATTCAACTGATAATAATTTACTTCAAGTTATTACAATACAAATAACATTATTACGTCCCAAGAATAAAAAGAAACCTATAGTGAACGTGATAAGGCCCCAGTTCTATTCAACAATTGGTTTAAAATGACAATGGTGTCGTTTCAAAATGATGACTTTGAGGAAGAGCTTACGAAAACTGACAATGGTTTATTGATGACCGCCATTGTCATAGGCGACCATAGATAAACGATTGTGCCATAAAACCACCGAAAGTATCTAAAATGATTATTTTGCGACAAAACCATTGTCTTTTTTATACCATTTGTTTACTAGAATGGGGGTCTTGAATGACTGATATTTGCTCAATAGTGATGGGTCACTAGAGTTGCAAATCACTCAGCTAAGCAGTATCATAGATAACTTCACGGTTCTTAGACTCGACAGAGTTAAAAAAAACCCTAAGCCAATCTAACCTAACACCCTCAAGACGTAGAAGATCTGTCCAGGTAAATTGTGAATTGTGTGTAAATTGTGAATCCGACCTCTTCAAGCACCTAAACAGCTGATACACTGAACTGAATACCGAATGAGTCATAACTGAACTGAGTCACCTATCAAACTGCTTATTTTCAATTAGGCGCGCGTCACCACAAGAGCTCAAGATTAGTCAAGATAAACAAATAGTACCTACCTATAGTCGCAAAATAGAAGCTACATTATCAAGACGTTGTTATACGTTTGTGAGAATAAGAATCAAACATTTATTGCCGAATATAACGTACTGCACTATTTTAAACACAATTAAGATATATTTTGTACACCGGCAATAGGGATTCTTATAAGTTTTTTTTTTAATTTGGCTTGATAATGGCAGCAGCTGTGGCTCCAGCAAATTATAATGACCAAGTCTTTGTTTTTGGGGGGAAGGCACGTCGAGAGTTTATTTACCAGGATGAATTGGTGAGTACCTACCTATTGTTTTATGTACATCGCTAGTGTTTTCGGTTTTCGTGAATTTATTATTTGGGATACCAGAAATGGTAGGTACTTTTAATGGTGCAATTTTCCTTTTGTTTACCTACACCTATGTAATGTAGGTTAGGTACCCTAGATAGACCTAGTCAAACTTGACATCTGGGTATTGAAGTAGGTAGGTATGATATAGGTCTGATGTAGAGAGATTTTATAGATCTAGGTAACTCTTCTGCGAGTTCCATCTGAATGGGTACCACCGCTTTGCTCGCGAAGTCTGCCGCCAAGCTGTAATGTGCAAGCATTAGAGTTTATCGGTTTGATGAGCAAAGTAGTCAGTGAAATTACTGAGCTTTATTTTACTCATTTTTCCATCTGGTAAAATTTGTATGAAAAGCCGTGAAGCGTAAACGCGTGGTCTATTTCCTTACATTCAATTAATAAATATTACAATTCATGTTTTCAGTGTGTGGTATTAGATGAAGAGTTAGAAGACAAGGCGTCTCCCAGTCACTTCCTGGTTGTGCCCAGGAAGGTCATACCCAGACTTGCGGACGCTACAGTTGAAGATGAGAAAATATTCGGTAAGCTTTGAAATAATTATTTAACTATGGTCTGTGTGTACTTGTCCAATAATTGTTATGGGCTGGGGTTGTGTTTACCATACATAGACGACCAGATTGTCTCGTTATCTAATATTATATATAAAAAAATAAACATCCTCGGCGGATGCCAACCAATTATATGATTTGAATTTCTATGTCATTGGTTGATGATCCACTGAGTTTGATTATATTATTGTGATTCTTGTACCGGGGAGGTTCGAGCGGGCGACGTAGATACCTACTTTGACTACTATACTTTGATTACTTTTTACTACTATGACCGTTTTTGTGGATTTTAGGGACGAGCTGTTTTCTTGTTGACTGAAATAGTATATTCTCTGGGACTTACCTACGACTAGTCAGTGCCCATGACGGTGGACCTTCCATTATAATAATTATTCTCTTCCCCAGCACACCTCTTCGAAACAGCCAAACGAGTAGCGGCCTCGCGGCACCTCACCGGCTACCACGTGACGTTGGACGAGAGCACCCGCTCCAACCGCCTCCTCTGCCTCCACGTCTTCGGCAGAGCGCTGCACCACATGCTCTGGCCGGTGGGACCTGGCAGCCGGCTGTAGTCTAGGAATCATCATTATCAGCCGGAAGAAATCCACTGAACATAGGCCTCTCCCATAAGACACCCACTGAACATAGGCCTCCCCCATAAGACACACACTGAACATAGGCCTCCCCCATAAGACACCCACTGAACATAGGCCTCTCCCATAAGACACCCACTGAACATAGGCCTCCCCCATAAGACACCCATCTGAAAATAGGCCTCCCGATAAGACATCCACTGAACATAGGCCTCCCCTATAAGACATCCACTGAACATAGGCTCCCTCACAGACAGCACACGCGGCGCCGGCGATCTAAAAGTTAGTACTTATTAAGATATTTTTTACTTTTAAGATTTTTATTTATTACATAATTCTTTATTTTACATACAATAATCTTGTTTTACTTACTAGAAGCCAAGCCAAGCATAGCTTTAAATATAATAAAATAGTTGATTATATATGAAACACTCTATCGTTTAAACGAATTTAGTTATAGGGTTTGAAATTCAAATCCTACTACTCATATAATTATGTAATAACCTAATAAGATTGAGCTTAGGGTTCGAAATTGAAATCCTACTATGTAAAAACCTACCTAATAATCATTTTGACATTAGACTGCTACCAATACAACTGTTGAGTTGAGAGGGCACCACTTTCTAATACAAGCTTTTTGATATGCCTGCCGAGCAGAGAGGATGCTTTATGCTCAAGTAATGTGGGGCAATTATGGAATTCTTTTTCCTGAAATTCCCCACAAGATACATAGGGATTTCACAATAAATTCCCCACGTGGGGATGACCAATGACCATAGGAGATTTTCCGAATAAACCATAAGATTGAATTTTCACCTTTCAGTGAAGGAAACCTTTGTGATGCAACAATCATGGTGGTAATGTTTTCACTAGAAACATGTGAAACATGTGTGGTGAGGGTGATAGCTACCCAGATGAGTACTAACTCATCTGGGTAGCTATCACCCTCACCACCACATCATCATCGATCACTGAGATAGCAGTCAAGTGCTAACCAAAAACAAAAGAATTTTCGGAAAATACACAACAAACCTTAAATGCAATCAAAATTTATTCAATAACTTAAGCAATCATTTTATTCTTATCCAGGGGGCCACTTCATCTGCCTGCCGCCCAGGATGTGAATGTGCAAATGGTATACACTCTGAGCGCCATGCTTCCCATCATTGATTACTATACGGAAGCCAGTCTTGTCCAGTCCTTCCTTAGCGGCTACCTTGCGAGCCGTGGTTAGGAGATGTCCTAGATTTAAAAAAAGATATTGTGAATTCAATCTGTAATTTTTGTTAGGTGTTAATGGAGCCATGTTCCAACATTAATGACCCTTTTTATTTTATGTTGACGGGTGAAAAGCCCAGAATATTGTAATTAATTTTTTACTTTAAACTGATCTATTGAATTAGATGACCTTGACTCAAAAATTCAATACCAAAGATACTCATAAGAGTTTTCAAAAAGTTTATCACTGCTAGAATACTATTTAAAATCCTTTAGAAGACAACAATATGCTCCAAATAATTAATGATCTTTAACAAGCCTACCCATGGGTACCAATTTAATTAGTAGTCATATTTTTTCGAAGCAACTATGAATCTTACTGACATTATTGTAGATTCTCATTTAAATAAACTCGCATCTTAAACTCCTTTTATGAATGGAAGCAATGGAAATGAAGCAAATGAATTGATGCAAGGTCGCAATTTCGCGTGGATAGTGGGAAATAAACAAAGGAGGTTCATCAGCGATGTATGAGTTACTTATTTCTCTGCAGAAAAATAATTTTAGCTTTACCAAGTAACTGCTCATCGCCATCCTCAGCCTGCGAGAGTTGAGTGATAGGCTTCACTGGGATCACCAGGATGTGTGTTGGTGCTTGAGGGTTCACATCATGGAACGCTATGCACTGAAAATACAAAATATACATTGATTTCCAGTGTTCCAATCCTACAATACTATGGCATTTTTGGATCGTGTTTTTGACCGCTTTTTAGATATGGTTCATTAGATCCATTAGTATTATGTTGACATTTAGAGTATGTTTGAGGAGTTAAAGCAATACCAGCGTTAAAGCGTAAGATAAGTCTAAAACAGCTGATAGAGATCGCCAGCCGGCACTCGGCTACTTGGGAAAACATGGATTTATGCTTACCTGATCGTCTTCGTAAACGATCTTTGCGGGTATCTCTTTCTTCAATATCTTTCCAAAGATGGTATCGCCACCTCGAGCGGCCGCTTGCGCTAATTCCACTTCGTCAGCCATGTTTTGCAGTTTTATAAATTTCGCAATTTTTTCAAGTCATTAACAATGACATTGACATACGGCATTATTAACAAATAACAGTTGTCATTGTGCTTTTTTTATTTATTTCTTGACCTGGATTATCGTGTTGATATCAGTGCTGCCAGCCGGGTCTAGAAATGGATAAAAACCGGCAGGGCTGGCTAAATAGCCAGCCCTGCCAAATTAATTCACTTGGAATGTTTTGATCGTATATTTCGGAATTGTTTCCCATCAGAGAAATTTTCGCTTTGTTTCGACTACTCAGGTGCATAAGTCTCACTGCTCTGCTCACCGCTATTTTAATCTAATTATTAAACTTGACACTGGTGTCAATTCTATCTTTTCATACCTAAACTAATTTTAGTTTCGCTCTCTTTCTTTCCAATGCATAAAATGAGAAAGAGACGAAAGATGTCTGACAGATCTAAATTTTATTTTAGAGCTGTCAAATATCTTTCGATCTTGATAAATTAGATGCCACTGAATTCATTGCCATTAAATTTACACTATTTAACCGGATTCACTTACGTGGTTTAGCCGAGCTTCACGACGATTGCTCGACCCACAGCATCCAGTCGGTCCATTGATGAAGAGGTACCAAATACCTCGAAACCGGTCGAGCAATCGTCGCGAAGCTCGGCTAAACCACGTAAGTGAATCCGGTTAAATAGATATAAATATGAGTAATACTTACGAAAGTTTTAATCAAAATTTACACTACACACAAGCAAGTAGATGACAGGTCTAAAATATATTCCATCTCTTTCTCATGTTATGCATTGGAAAGAGAGAGAGCGAAACTAAAATTAGTTTAGGTCACAGACTTTAAAGTAAAACAGACCAAACATTAAGTATTGAATAGCGGGACAAGTACGCACACATAAATATGTCGCTTAGACTGGGCCGCGTTAAGGATCCTTGTAGTTAACCGATATTAGAAGAGTGCTTCCTTGGGTGGATTAGATTATTGGTTATCTCTGTGAAAATTATATTTTCTCATACAGAGCATAGTTTTGCTCTCTGGTTTGACGTAAAACCAAAAGCACCTCTTTTGTGCGAGTTAAGTGAAAAATGGTTGACTTCCATGTTGAAAAATGCTTTGCGCACAGCACACTAGCCAAACTGGGTTGCCCAGGATTGGCAGGAGTTTTATGTTTTTCATCCAGTCTTTCTTAATACTTTCATTCGTAGGAAATCTGGAACAAAAATTATTTGTGAATCAGTAAATATCTACTAACTGAATGAAAAGTACAGATGAAACGGGAATAAGAAAAATTACATAGCTTCCACAAGCAATGTATTTTTGTTATTTATTTATTTTCCTAAATTTAATACTTTTATTTGCTACTAGCTGCTGCCCCGCGGTTTCACCCGCGTGGAGATTTTGGATTACATGGTTTTTATTGTTTTGCGCGGAACCCTAATTATTTTTCTATAATTAAAATAGCCTATGTTACTCCTTGTAACATCAGCTATCTGCCAGTGAAAATCCCGTCAAAATCGGTCCAGCCGTTTCGGAGATTACCCGGAACAAACAGACAGACAGCCAGACAAAATTTTTAAAAATGGTTGTTTTGTTATAGGTACCGTATATACTTTCATATGCATTTAGTAAAAAGCTGTTATTTTGATATTACAAACAGACACTTCAATTTTATTTATTTGTATAGATAGTGGCATATTGAAAATGTAAATAATATTTACGTTATTCAAGGTTAAGATTTGACACAGACAAATAAAGTAAAAATGGAATATTCGTCTTTGTTGCTAATTTTATTCCTAGATTCTTAATGCGCTCCCTGTTATTGTATCAAGTACTTGAGCTGTCAAATTTTGGCCCTTGCTAACAAATTCTACATAATACTCTCCGATTACTCTAGTTCAAGGCTAAAAGCATTAACAAATAGCGTCTAAGATAGATTATCGACGTAAAAAACTGGTTGGCATGAACAAAATATTTGAATTCACTTGTAGAAATCACAATGAAATTCTAAACGCAAGATAGTGACCATTATACTTACCGATGAAAGAGAATCCGATGGATAATTTGCTGTGGGTAGCATTTTCACACCGGTATGTACTGCACTTCACCATTTTCACAGATTTTATTATCAAATTAACCAAAAAAAGCTATATTTTCAAATTAAAATGAATAACAAAAATCTGACTGGTCGTTGACGTAACATGACATGCACGTTGACATATAATATCAATGTGGCGGCATGGAACGCTTCCGGTCTGCAGTTGTTTATGTGCGAGTCAATGTTGCAACACATAAATGAACGAGATACCACTAATGACGTTTCAATGGGAAAGAAAAGGATAAAATGATTTTGTCGTTGCGTAAATATACAACTATGATTAATGTTTCATCTGTATATATTACATATCTGTGGTTTAGGTATGAATTAATGATAGAATTGACACCAATGGCTTAATACGCAAATCACGTGGACCCAAAAACAAAACATAAAAAACCGTAATGTCATTTGTTGCCATATTGATATTATCAAATTCAAACTTCAAAGTTCAAACCCTGCTTGAGTTGATTTGACACTGGCAGAAAAACGTCAAGCAACGTTTAAAAGCCATAATCTGAAGAAGAAGAAGAAGAAGAAGAGTTGATTACAATTTGTGATTACAATTTGCATGTTTGTGTTTGATGTTTAGTTGTTTACGACGTCAAAATATTGTTTTTGAAGAAATTCTCACATAAAAATTGGAAAATTATGGAAAATCAAGTGATCAACGATATATTCAGCGACTTCCAGAAAAATTTGGATAGAGAGCAAGACATTCGTGAGGTAAATCACTAAAATATGTACCTACCCCGTAGAAAACAGGGATGTTGATTGGGGTGGATTGAATGTGTGAAATAATATTTACGGCATCATTGCACTAATTAAAAATGTAACACACAATGTTTACTCGTGGATTAAAACACCAAATTTGAAAAACAAATGGAAACATGATAGAAAAAATCTATATTTCAGGTTATACGGACAATATGCAAGGAAACAGATCAGTTGTCTCGAGAATTAACTACTATGATGCAAATTATTCATTACAGCGAAGAAGCAAGTTAGTATTGACTTTAAATCCTATTGTAATGGCTTCTCTATGGTGCTGATTACCAAATAAAAAGGATGCTATATTTGCTTTGCAGTGAAGAAGCAAGTGAGAATTGACTTTAAATCGTATCGTATTTTGTACACCAACACAACCAAAATACACCAACACAGGTGTGATTACCAACTTAGACATAGAAATGTCATTTACGATTGTATTTCACAGTTGCTCCTGCGTGCCTTAAAGCAAGAGAGATGTTTGAGAAAGCCAGACAGGGGTACTTGAAACTGAAGGAGGCAGTACCAGCTGAAGACTTTTACAGGTTAGTTGTTTCCTTTCTTTCAGTTTAACTTAGCAACTGTACTCGGTCAAAGATTATTTATTTAAAGTTACATGGCTTTGGGTGGCCATTGCAGTTTTAAAATTCGTCACTTAAGGCCCAAATAATGTAATGGCACGCAGAATATACATTCACAGTGCAGTTTTCGCAGACCTTAATGATGTTACTTTGGTGCGTGAGTAATGTGTATACTGCGTTTAGGTGCGCATACATACAAGCCGCGCTCGGTACCGCTTCATGAAGAAGCTTGCGATGAAGGAAGAAATCGTGATGCAACCATAGCATCGTTGCAGGGCATTTTCTAGTACTCGGCTGGCTAGTCTCTACTTGAAAATCTGTAGGTGTGTTTCGAGCTCTGGCATTTGCACTTGAGAACCGAGAGCCAATCTACGTTTAGCATAACATCCAACATCTTCGACCACCATACATCAAAGACAGTGGTCAAATAAACTATAGAGTATAAAAGTTCACTGTCTGTTTTCGCACTTGCCCTAGAAATAGATAGTAGAGTTGTTGATTAGCGCGACAAGTCGTCATCGTGTGTGTAGTGGCTGACATGTGAGGTTGCATTGTCGGCAGATTCCACGACCATTGGCGGACTATGACGCAGCGGTTCTGCTTCCTCATTGCGCTTACCATCTGGCTCGAGGCTGGGATCATGGTCACACTGGACGTGGTCGCCGATGTGCTTGGGAGTGAGTTATTTTATAAACATACTAGCTTCTGCGCGCGGTTTCAAACGCGTTCCCAAAGGAACAGTGAATTTATCTAGGATTAAAAGTATGTCAATGTATGTCTAAGTATCCCTATGTCACTCTCCGTAAGGCAGTTCGTACACCTAATGCATGATTGATGGATAAGCATCAATCACGGACCACGTGGAAACCATGGAGAAATCGCGATCACAGCTTGACATAATATGCGTCGTATCGTCTATGGAGCTTGTCAGAATTTTAGTCCGAGCGGTAACCGTACTATGGTTAGAGGTAGCGCCATTAATTAAGCACCGCAGTCGCTTCTACAATATCTAGTAAAAAAAAAAGTTTGACAATCATTGCGTGCTTAGTGCAAAACACGCGGTGGCGCGCAAGTGGATGTATGTAGCGTAAAGCAGAGCCGTCGTAACTTTGAGCCTAGCCAGGGAGCGAAAGAGAGCACTAGCTGGCTGTATTGCTGTTCTTGTCTATTTCGTTGATTTTTGATGGTCAATATGGTTTTATGCATCAATTCGCGCTTACGCATGTTTTATCTCCGAATCCGCGGTTATTGCAAAAGTATGGTATTTTGACAGCAAAACGCATATTTGCATAAGCGTGTATATGGTCGACTAAATTATATCTTTGCAAAAGTCACTTCGATCCTTCGCTCTGTTGTAAAGTTGTGCGAAAGAAGGACAAATCAACAAACACACTTTCGCATTTATAATATTAGCATTGATTTTCAACTGTTATTATAGATATAGATATCAGACTACCCTAATTCCCATCCTACTAACATTAGAAATGCGAAAGTTTGTATGGATGGATGTTTGTTACTCTTTCACACAAAAACTACTAAACGGATTTTGCTGAAACTTTACAGTAATATAGCTTATACATCAGAACAACACATAGGCTACAATTTATAAAGATATATACCACGCGGGCGCACCCGTGGGCGGAAGTTTGTCAGCTATATACCAAAATACGATTCTGAATACTAGTTTTTTTTTTTTATATTTCAGTTAGTGCTGTAGAAGAAAAGGGCGGCTTCCATTTGGACGTAGAGGATTACCTTCTTGGTTTACTTCAGCTGTGTTCAGAACTGGTAAGAACTCTAGGTTATTATTTTATTTATATTGCAATGTTAAGTCAAATCTTTCAAGCTAAATTTTATCTACTTCCCGGTGTTCGATTGAGCTGAAATTTTACATACATATGTATATTATGTGATGACAATGCAATATAATGATGTCACAAAGCTGCACAAAAAAGGAGTGTAATGTTTTTAGGGTATGTATGTGCTTTTTATGCCACCATAAATTTTAAATGCCTGCACAGATTTGTATGTATGTGGTATCGTTAGAATCCTTACATCATCCCGAGTGACATTGGCTAGGGCAGTCGTGTTATTTTATATAACTTTTGTTACATCTACTTGTTATGAAATCATTTTCTGATACCTTATTTCATTAAATTATCATATAAATTAGGAATTTATTTAATTCCAGGCGAGGTTGGCAGTGAACTCAGTGACGCGGCTGGAATACTCCCGCCCGCTGCTGATATCCAAGTTTGTGATGGAGGTCAACGCTGGTTTCAGGTATGCTTGCTCCTTTCTTTTCATCATCATCAGCCGTAAAACGTCTACTGCTGAACATAAGCCTCCCCCAGAATAGAATTCTCTGTGTCGCAGATGGTGTCCACACACAACATTCTTGAAGTGTAAATAAGGATGGCATAATAGACAATATTTATAAGTATACAAAAAGATATTAAAATTATCGCGGAATTAAAACTATAAATTACCCACATTGTATAATCTTATTTAAAATGGATTTCCGCAAAGTAACGCCTGATTCCATCAAATATCTTAAGCTTATTGATTAAAGTTTTAGGTTGTGTGTGCGAATGAATCAAGAAATATTTAATTTTGAAAGTACTTATGTACTTAATAATTTATTTTCGTTTCACAGATTATTAAATCTGAAGAATGACCATTTACGCAAGCGGTTCGACGTGCTCAAATACGACGTGAAAAAAATAGAGGAGGTTGTCTACGACCTCAGTTTACGCGGGCTTCTGCCTAAAGCGGATGCGGAAGCAAGAGCCAATGCCGGAAACCCGGCTCTGCCGGAACCGGAAATACATACGGACGCCGATTTAGATATATTTATAGATTAGTGATGTTGGGAGTTTTTTTTGCCTCTGGCAACTTTTTTATTTTGGTACAGTATAACCTAATGGATGTGGTGTTTTGTGCGATTTGATCTGATTTCCCGCGGGATTTTTGCATTTTCTCGGGGTAATAAAGCGATATTTTTACAAAAAACTTCGGTAAATTGTTTAACATCTAGATCCTATCGAAAAAAAGCGATAGAAACCGGCTCTAGAGCCCAATTGCAACTATTATACACATAGAATAGTATACACACATTGTATACAGTAATTAGACTAACTTTATTATGTTACTGTAGGCTGACATATAAACAAGTCGATGTAACAAAAGTTACTTAAATATAAAACAACTTCATATAACATACTGAACCGATTATGATGAAACTTACGTTGTTCCCTAAATTAAAGTAAACGTAAGCCAATAAAAAAGGAACAGTTACAATTCGAGTTTCGGAGAAATGTACAAACATACATAAATCTTTAAAATTTTGTGAATATATTGCAGTTTGAATTGATAATCTCTTTTTCTAAGTCGTTCTAAAAACTTACCAAAGGGCCAGTTGTAAGCATTACAGCCTAAGCAATCAATCCTTGCACAGATTGGTAACGATTGTTTAAGTGGCGATTGACCGACTAATCAATGACGATTGATTGATTCCTCAGTATCCGTCGTGTGTAGATTCCTTAATATTTCCTAATCTATCATTGATTGCATTCGATAGATTTATTATCTGTATAACATAAATTGTCCCGGGAGAATGTATCTACCTACTTTCCGCTAGAAGAGTTATATTCATCAGCTGTGCCCCGCGGCTTCGCCCGCGCAGCTAAAATTGCTCTTTATAACATCAGCTATCTGCCCGTGTCAAAATCGGTCCAGCCGTTTCGGAGATTAGCAGGAATAAACGGACAAAAATTTTAAACATTTCGTTTTTGTTATACGTACCGTTTATACTTTCATATGCATTTAGTAAAAAGCTGTAATTTTGACGTTACAAACAGACACTTCAATTTTATTTATTTGTATAGAAAAGTATAAATCTGGCTGCAGATATAACACACAGCTCCGTGGTTTCACAAATTAAAATCTTCGAATTGAAGCAATTAATGGCTTAGTAAGTGTCGAAATCGTTCGCTGTTCTGTAGATCGCGGGGTCGATTTTACAATGAGTTTGAGCAACCATACCAGGCTGGATAGCTTGGCAGCTATTGGTATGGTTGCTCAAACTCATTGTAAAATCGACCCCGCGATCTACAGGTGGAGACAGATTCTGTTCGAGGGTGGCCCCTCGAACAGAATCTGTCTCCACCCACATCATCAATTTAAAAGATCAGGGTGTGATTCTGGCGTGACATTTCTAATTAAAACTAAGAGAACGTTATCCCTTTCAGACTTAAAAAGATTAATAGGTGTGCGACAGAGATGGCCTTCTCTTGTTTAGTAGAGTTTTATGTGGCACGCCAGAATCGCAACCAGTAGTCAAAACCTAACATATCAAAATTAAAAAAACTGTCCTTAGAAAAATTCTGTATACCTCCAAGGCATAGATTCATAGGACAAGCAGTCTTATAGCCTGCAAAAACTGTGTCTGCATTTAATAATTAAAATCATTTATTTCGACCAGCAAGGATCATATTATTGTTAGTAACAATAAAATATAATTTAGGCTAGGTTATTGACTCTTTCCAAACAGAATAGCTGATAATTGTTCCCTTTTTTATTTGGAAGAGCTATAGAGAGAGACAGCTTGTATCGTTGTGTGTTGAATGTCTGGTTATATACAAGCTAGTTAGCTTTATCTATTTCTGGTGTTTCTAATTATAAGTTGATTGTATTTGAGATAATACATACACTAAATAAAGACTTGTTGGATTTATATAAAGGGATTTATTTATTGAAACACCATGAGAAAACCCTTAATTTTGTAAAATGATATTTGAGTACATATGTATAGCTATAGTGTCCCAAAATTATTTAGAGGTGAGTGAATCGATTTGACTAATACATTTTGTTTCTCTCTGGAAACTAACTATAAACAAACGACAACTAGCAGCGTTTCTAGATAATATTATTTTCTTTGTGGGCAACATTGTAACCATAGATAAAAGACAAGTATGTATAGGGTTTTCTGAACGAGACGGTAGATAGACCGATACCGCGCTAGATTTTGATGGTGTTTTACATAATTATAGTTTCCGGACCATTAGCACAACCTAATACCTTAGTAGTTTGTGTCATCCTAGGTGCTTGCTTAGAGATACACGGATATGTATACATCGTACCTCGTTTACGAAGTATAATATAAAGCCGTGGAGAGATACGAGTGCCAGTGACATCTAAAACATAGGTACATTAACAGTATGGACCATGGACTTATTTGAATGTTTGATATCATTACATCCATGTGTTGCTAGAATTTACTCTCTAGTAATTTTTTCACATTTATTAATTCACAAATAACATTGAGATGCCATAACAGACAGTCAAGTGTACAGGATTAAATACAGGCGTATAATTGGATGAATACTCTAATTATTGGAATACCTGTTAATTTGTCAAGCCGTAAAGAACTCGTCCAATCCAATGGCGAAAATTGTCGTAGCTTAGTCATGGTATTTTTAATAATAACTCATTAATTACTTACAGTATACAAATCTAACTTGGAAATACGTTTGTAAACATATACAGGGCACAATTATTATAATAACTATACACGTTAGCCTGTAGGACCTCTTTTTGAAGTACTAGAACCTAAAAACCTTATTTTAAGTATTTTTTTTTCTACCAAAAGGGTCTTTCTTTTCGCATTTCGTTTTCAGACACATTATAAACAAATTATTCATAGCGACCGACGTGTGTAAAAAAATCCTAACTGTACGCCTAACCGTTTAGGACATCTAGCCAAATGTTACCGCAACGGCATCTTGAATATCTTCGGAGTCTATTACGACACACAAATTTCATTTTAGTCCACATTTACCTCGTTGTACTCTTAATATTATAGGTAGAAAAAAATTCGTGCAACCATTTTGAAAAAAAAAACCGCTGGAATGACGTTACCGCAGCGGCAACTGTTTTTCGGTTATAACTCAATATAGCTGGACACACAAATTTAAAATTATCATAAGCTGTACCTCAGTAAAATAACGAAAATCGACTTTTCCGCTGGGCTAACGCACACGCCATAGAGTAGTACTGTATAAAAGGAATTCTGGCTGATTTAAGACATTTATTTTTATATAATATAATATAATATAATAAGATAGGTAAGTATATAAAATAAACAAACGAATATCACATAAAATAGACTTTTATTAAAATTTTACTTAACTTTTTAAATCTAACAATACTTTACAGAGATCTTAAACATTATAAATGTTTAAAAAAACAATGGTAACTATGAGATCATTTACAATCCTACTTAAGGCGCCGCTTCATGACCCGCCTAACGCAAAAATGGCCTAAAGGCTTTTTTGTTCATCAAAATAAATAAACAGGCATTACTGAAAAGGAGAGACAACGCGAGAGTATTCGGTTGGCATTCTGAAAATTTTGAAATAAATTTCCAAACAAAATTTCCGAAGACAATGGCGTGGTAATTTCCTAAAACGTGTTCCAGGAAATACGTGTTTTTGAAAATGCCTTACAAGTTTGTGAAAAAATGTTTGTTATAATCTCCATTACATGTTCAAGGATTATATGGAAGTGTTTTTTTTAATTTTACATTTATGAGAACACTGTGAACGGCCAAATTCAAGGAAAAACTTGTCCAAAAAAGCTGATTTTTGAAGGCTTGTACTGAGTTGGATTCTCAAAATTTTACATTTTTCTTCCCACGGAATCCTCCATATAGAGCACATGATACCTATTTGCTCAAAACATCTAAAAAAAATTATTAGGGCACTATAATCGCGTACGAACGTTTGTATGGACAGCATGGCGAGTTGTAGCCTCTTAATATTATGTTTTTTACCATGTATGCCCGTTCCTACTAAACCGATTTTGATGACATTGAAAGGGGGTTAAACATGGTGTTACACGCGGACAAAGCCGCGGGGCGCAGCTAATAATAAATATATCTACTTAAATATAAGTACCGCAAACTTAAATGCGACTCGATTGAAGTAGCAGCAGCGAGATCAAGATTGTTACAAATTACAGGTTGCAGCGAGACCAAGATCGTTACAACATACAGGTTGCAGCGAGACCAAGATTGTTACAACTTACAGGTTGCAGCGAGACCAAGATTGTTACAACTTACAGTTTGCAGCGAGATCACGATTGTTACAACTTACTGGTTGTTTTTGTTACACGTAGTGTTTCTATAGTAACTGCTAAAGCTACTTCTTGATTTTAGCCATGACAGTTTCAAATTATTACAACTAAATAACAATTAACAGATCGACTTGGGCAAACGTGATTGGTCCGGATGTTTACCAAATTAAAGAAGTCAGAAATTATCAATAGAATCCCTGTCTCCCTTAAATAAAGGACTTTACGTCCGTAAGTGAACGTTACAATAAATTATTCTTAATCCCAGATAATAGTAAACTTGGCACAATCATTGCCAGCATTCAATATGAAATTGGCATCACGAACGTAGCCAAACGATTCATCGTTTATCTCTATGTATATCACAATATAATCACTATGCTGCTCCTTCCTTATAAACTTCCATTTCGTAACATCTAATCCACTGTTATAAACTTGCAATCTATTAAATATAATATAAACATCTTCTTCCACAAAACTGTTCAACTTAAACGCCATTTTATGACTTACGACCGGTTTTTCCTCAAATTCGTAAACAATTGTCAAATTGTCTATAATTCTTATCAAATCTTCGATAATATTAACGCCTTTTTCATCCTGGCAACTGTAAACTAAGCCGCCATTTTGAATTCCTTGACAGCATAACAATGGCAGCTTCCCATTGGTATTGTCTATGGCTTTTAGAATGGACGTCTGAATTTCCTGCGCCTTTTCGTTGTCCATTTTAGTTTGCGGATAGTCTTTGGGTAAAATGCTTAGCTTTTTGAATTCGGTTGTTAATTTGAATTTTTTGATATCAGATGAATCTTCATTCAGCGAGGCTACAGAAGATAACCTCTTTCTCAGATTACTGTTATCTTGATTGTGGGCTGAATCTAATAAGTCTTTCTCTAGTTTAATTTTTTCTTTGCTAGTACCTATGTCTAGCGCATCTATGGTGTCTTCAAGCTCAGGCGACATCTCGGGTTTACTTATTTCACTAGAATTGTCTATAGCTACTTTGTCTTCAGGCTTGTTTGTTTCTGTTTTCACATTAGTACTTAGCAAAAGATCTTCCTTTTCCGTGTCTATTACAGTCATATTATCAGAATTGTTAAGTATAATTGGACAATTATCTTCTTTTTTTATTATTGGATTTTTTATGTCATTGGTTTTAGATATGTCAGCGTAGCTTTTAAAATAATTATTTTGCTTGAAGTCTATTTGTAGATTGTTTAATTGACTACTGGTTGGTACATCCCCAGTATGGTCAGGTATGTTAATCATTTTGTCATTGTCGATCATAAGATAAGTGGTAATTTCATTGTCATCTTGAACATTGTCCATTTTGTTATCAGTCTTGTAAGCAGGCATATTTTCCTTTTTATTGTCAGTAACATTAGGTATATTTTTGGTTGTAATGGCGGTGGCGTTTGCTGAAGTGTTGTTTGATATATTGTTGTTGACTTGAGCTGCCAGTGGAGTGTTATTGGGATCTTGCACGGTTACTGGATTTTTGCTATTTTTTGGTGTGTAGTTCTCGTTCGATGACGCTATTGAGATTTTTTGCAACCATATATTCCTGTGAAAGAATCAGAAAAAAGAATAATAATTTGCCTTGAAAATTCGCATTCAAAAGGAATGCGGAATTAATCCAGTGACATTAATTTATATAATACAATATAATTAAAACATGATAAAAATAAATTCAGAAAGACCACATTGTCTAGCCCGAATACTTTCTAAAAGCCTAACTACGTGCCGGCTCAATATCAGTACAGTATTCGCTCATATTATGAAATGCAAATCAAATCAAATTAAATCTCTTGACGAGTCGTGTCAAATGATGATTGACGAGCTTATTTTGCAGTGGTTTTGTTTAAGTTTTTTTTATTGGTTCTTGTCATTTGTTTCTTGTTCCGTTATAATTGTGCCGTGCGAGAGCAAAGCCGGGGAAAATAGAAACAAAAATATTCTTCACAAGCGAAAAATGTTTTGGGCAAGTCACTTTGACACAGTGACGTTTCGTGACATTTCTTTGTTTACAAAAAATATGTAAGATTATGGAACAGGGTATAGGTATACTTACTTATTTTCCGACTCCAGGTGTATAATCAAGTCCGGTTGGCTGGCCATGGCTTCCAATACTTCGGCTACTAAAAACTTGAGGTACTCGTCTTCGAGCCCGATGACTTTCCGTATATTGAAATTTAGCACCACGTGCTTCACATAATTAAGGACTTTGCTGTGTTTAATCTGAAATTGTAACATTTTATTTAGTGACTAGCTGCTGCGCGCGGTTTCACCCGCGTGGATATATTGTTTTTTATGGATTTAATTTTTTTGCGCGAAACCCTAAATCTTTTTCTGAAATAAAAGTAGCCTAAGTTACTCCTTGTAACATCAGCTATCTGCCAGTGAAAGTACCGTCAAAATCGGTGCAGCCGTTTCCGAGATTACCCGGAACAAACACACGGACACAAAAATTTTAAAAATAGTGTTTTTGTTACCGTATATACTTTCATAAGAATTTGGTCAAAAGCTGTTATTTTGATATTACAAACAGACACTTCAATTGTATTTATTAGTATAGATTCGTTTTTATTAGGTGCGGTAGGACTAACTCTTCAGCGAGCGTCCGTCTGGGTTGGTACCACCGATTTGCTCGTGAAATCTGCCGCCAAGCAGTAGTGTGCAAGCATTACTGTTCCAGTTTAATGAGCAAAGTAGCCTAAATTACTGAGACATAATATCTATATCTCAGGGTAACGAGTGCACTGCAATTGTTGCGGGTCATCGTTATGCTTACCATGAGGCAAATGACCAGCTCGTCTCAAAAGAACTATTTTTGTTTGTTTGTTGGTTTACCGTGTTGATGTCCACTAACTGGATCGACTTCATATCAGAAGTCATTAGTTCCAGAATACTTTCCAGTGCCACGCTGTGGTAGTCTTTATATAACCTTACCATCTTCTCTGGCATTATTTGAGGAGAATCTGTAAATTCAATTCAATTCAGTTTATTCATTAAACAATTGTTACATTGTGTTTCAGAAAAGCATAATTACACAAAAACATCAAATCAGTAATTAATAACAACAAAATAAAGTGCAGTAAGATATATTTAAGATTTAGATATAAATTAAAATAAATTGTAAAGATAATTCAAATTCAAGTCTTTATTAAAATAGGCCCCAAAGGAGCACTTATGAAAGTAAAAATGACTCTAACAGCGGGCCTCTGCAATATTCGTCTACCCGAATCACAGACTAAAACTAATGCTGTCTTTATCAGAACATAATAAATGACATAGACACCAACAGACCCAATCCGTGCTCAAAGTCAACGAACCTTCCAGAAACCCACCGTGCCCGTTCCAAATTGGTATAGGCCGAGCAAGAAGAAGGGCAAGAAACACGTCACGGCATTCTTTTTAAAAAAATAGTTTTTTACAATGATTCTAATGCTAACAACTAACAATTTGATTCTAATGCTAACTAACAACTATAATATAATCAGTGTTACCACAAAAAAACAACTTTTAGACGCCTGTTTAGCTAGACACGGCCTTACCGTGTCTAAGCGTTTCCTTTTAAAAATGACAATATGCAAATCGCGCAATGTCAATGAATGAGCTTCTCTCGTTTGTTCAAATAAAATTACCCCCAAAAAAAATTTAACACATATTAAACTTACTTTTTATTGTGCTTAAATATAAGCAACCATAAATATTGATTAAAGAAAAATAAACATGAATTAAACAGCGTCTAACTCTTACACATGCGTTAGTCGAGTAATAAATCTAACAAACCACAAATCTTCATTCAAGAAGTGTCAAACTCAAGTCTGTTGTGACATTTCTAATCATTGTAGAAATTTATCTTTAGATACTGTCTAGCTAAACAGGCGTCTATATTTGATTTTTTTTTGGTAATAAGGCAAATGTCTTGGTATTAAAATCCGAGGTGGCAATATGTACAGCGTGGTGCACCTACGTGGCATCAACATCAACGTGGGTTTACAGTGGGGCGTAGCCTCGTGTGCGAGGGGCGTGGCCTTAAGCTGCGGCTTTAGACTTTTCACCTTTGGCGGCTTTGGTTTGGGCTTCTCGGCGCCTAAGCCGCTACGTTTCGCCTGGAAAATGTACAATTTTAAAGTTTATTATTAGTAGCCAGTGAAATTTTAGATGGTAGGACTAACTCTTCTGCGAGTGTCCGTGTGGGTTGGTACCACCAATTTATGACTGAAGTCTGCCGCCAAGCAGTAGCGTGCAAGCATTACTGTGTTCCGTACGAGTAGCCAGTGAAATTACTGGTCGTATGAGACTTAATACCTAATGTCTCAGGGTAACGAGCGCACTGCAGTGTCGCACAGGCCTTTGTGTTTCAAAGTTCTGAGTGGCACTGCAGTTGTTATGGGCCGGCGTTATGCCATCAGGCAAACGACCGGCTCGTATCGTTATCAAATAGTATTAAAAAAACAACACTTCTTAAATCGAGATTTATGGTGTTTATATTTAACTAACGCATGTTTTGTTTTGTTACGAGGTCGTGTTACACTTACCATCACGCAAACCACTCGCTCCATCTCTATCCGATAGCATACAAAAAAAACCAAGGTTGAAAAAGACTCCTATGTCAATAGCTATAATCACATTTTGATTTTGTTGATGATGTTGAAATAGCTTACCACAAGTGATTCCACAAGCGGCATTATCGGCTCGGTGATGCCGTCACCGCGGAGCCCTAGGGCGCCGCCGGTCCATCCCATGCTTTGCATCATTCTGTGTATCAACATTTCGTATTATAAATTCGAAAGTGTGGTAGAAGTGTTATGATATTTAAATTGTATAGTCTATGGTATATTTTAAGTTTTTATAAAATAGCCTTCTAATTTTTTTGGAAATGGCAACACCTAACTTGTGTATGATTGGCCGATCGAACGACAGCTAGTCTAGCGCGGTTTTAAGCCAGCAATCAAAACGTTTCTCTCGTATCGGTCAGCCAATCAGAATACGGTGGAAGGTGGTTTTTTTAACGGCCTTGTATATTGTGGCATCTCATTTGTCAAGAAACATGGAAGACTAACTTCTGCCCGCGGCTTCGCCCGCGTGGCGATTTAGTTAGACATTCGCACACACACACCACACATGTCACAGACCTCTTCCATCCCTTTTCCATGTTATTTATTATTGCGACTATGTTATTTATTTTACGACTATGTTATTTATTATTGTGGCTATGTTATTTACTATAGGGACGCCACAGTCGACGACACCAATACAGCTGAAACGACTCACTTCATCGCCTTTTCGCTTTGCACCGGCTGCGATAGTCCCTCCATAAGCTGGGAATGTATCTTTGATCCATTAGACTCAGCGCCCATCTCTGTACTATTTCCCGCTTTGATTTTTTTCCTGAAATGAAATAATTATTCAATTTTCGCGAAATTTATACTCATTATTAAGAGCAAAACGGATCTATTCTTTTTTTATGCTATTTGGTAACGAGACGAACTGGTCGTTTGCCTGATGGTAAGCATAACGCCGGCCCATAACAATACCAATGTTGCAATGCATCAGGCAAACGAACCACTCGTCTCTCTACATTAATACAATAAAAAAAACTAAGCCATGTAAGATGCAATCATCAAATAACAATCTAAAATATGCACGATAATTGTTTAAAAAATTGTTTAATTCAATGCGTATGTAGTAATCGCGAAAAGAAACGAAGTTACTAAAATACAAAACTGTTCTAAACTTACCTTCGACGCCCGTTAGATGGTGTAGCTTTTCCTCTATAAATAAAAGCAAAATAAATGACAATACAATACAGATTAGGGGGCGTCCATTAATTACGTGAAGTGTTTAGGAGGGGGAGGGGGTTGATCCGAATCTCACCCAATATCACGTGGAGGAGAGGGGGGTCTCAGCGAATATCACGTAATTTCTTTTCGGCAACAAACAGTGTAAAACTGCGAGAAAATGGGCTAAATTAAGTAAAAATTGTTTCTTCACTAAAACTTGGCAAAAATCTACAAAAAAAAATATATGTGAACGACACAAAATAGCACCTTAATTGTTTTGCCGCCACCGACCAACCAAATAGGCGCAGCGATCCGACGACGGCAGCTCTTGAAAAATCTCACGTGAGATTAGGGCCGAGGCCGAGGGGGAGGGGGAGGGGGTTGAGCCAAATCTCACGTCATCTCACCAAGGGAGGGGGGTGTCCAAAAATCACCACATATCACCTCACGTAATTAATGGACGCCGCATTATAATATATTATTACAACACAGATATTAATGAATAAACAAAACTAGATATAACCAATAAACAAGCGTGATTATAAGTTTTTATACTTTCATGCCCATGGTCACTAATACCTACAAGAATTAACTTTGGTATCGGGTTTTGGTATATATTTACCATGTATTTTATTTGTTTTGAGCACTCGATATTTCGGCGCTGTTGCAAGCGCCATGTTCACAAGTAAACTGAAGTTATTGCGGGTAGATTGTAGACAATAGACATGCAGCTATGAGCAAACTAACCGGTCTACCTTCATTCTTTCAGGTTTTTTGCGGTCGATGCCGTTACCACCAATACAAAGGTCACTCGCAACTCGATGTTGATATCGACAGACGTAACTTACGGTGTCCGCTCTCGAAGTTTTTTCGACACTTTTATATAGATTTATATATTTTACTAGCTTCTGCCCGCGGTTTTCACCCGCGTTCACGCAGGAATCGTGCATTTTTCCGGGATAACAAGTAGCCTATGTAACTCTCCGGTCCATAAACTACATCTATGCCAAAAATCACGTCGATCCTGTGCTCCGTTAATGCGTGAAAGAAGGACAAACCAACAAATGAAGTTTTGGCGGGAATGCGAAAATGTGCTGTTGTCGATTTTGTGTTATTTACTAAAAACCTATGTATCGAGTGTTAATATGTAATAATGGTGGATTATTAACCATTAAATGTTCGTAAACGTGCATGAGTAAAAGGCACATAGTACAAAGATGAAAAACGTGTATTTTCTTATTTTATCCAAAACTCCATATAAGCATTCAGTACACTGAGTACAGTATCCACCGCTTTACTGAAGCGTCACTTTTACTCGACCGCGCTTAGACTAAACTTTAGCGTGACTTTGTCGACTTTCATGCACCAAAACTAGAGATTTATTATAACTTGACACTAACTAAAATACGAAAATCACGTAGAGCCAAAAAAAAACCAACAAACGCACAAGAACACTTTCGCATGTAGTATAAAGTAATATTTTTAGTACCGAGTGGTCAAAGCAAATAAAATACATGGTAAAAAACCCGTTACTAAAGTTATTTCTTCAAGCCTGATTATTGAGTGTAAAAGCGAATGAGTGCGGGGAAAAAAATTAAATGTTAACCTTTTGAACGCCCTGGCGCACACTGGTCCGGTTACACGAAATCAGGGACATAGGGATCAAAGTCTGAATTAAGTTTTTATATTTTTTATATAAGGTCTGTGGATCATTCTAAACCACTTTTACAGAATAGCTTTTTTTGATATCGGTGCCCGTTTCTAAGAAAAAAAATGTTGTTTTATTTTTTGTATGAAGAAAAAATGTTTTTTGTAATTATATAGTAAATGGTCAGAGACGTTTCAACCAAACTTACTGAGATTATAGAGGGTAAAATACTCCACATTATTTTCTAATACATTTTCTTAATATCTCTGCCCGTTCAAAAACGGCAGGCGTTAAAAATATTTATTATTAACGCGGTTCGAAAGGTTCCATATGTCATCCATGACTCTTAAATTACTATTACATTTAAATAAGATTAGCCAATTCTATTGAAATATGATAGAAATAAGAATAGTCGTACTACCTAAGTCGTACTACATAGACAATATTTGTCATTTTACCGTCTACCTGCTATGGTTTTTAGACAATGGTGCTAATTATCAGGTAGGTAGTTAGCGATACTGATGAGGGATACTAATAAAAATACTTGTTTCTCCTAACCTTATCAGTTTCCCTTCCATACTAATACACGTTCCTAAGTTACCTATTTAGTAGTTCTGATAAAATCATCATTCTGTTCTTACAGTTTAGGGTTTCAATACGTCTTAGTGTGCTTTCTTTCTAATCTTTTATTAATTTGTAACACTTGTTTTTAACAACAACCCCTTCCAACCCTTTAAAAAAAAAGATTGACACTAGTGTCAAGAAATAGACAGGGAATTAGCGCCATTGTAAAAAGTATTTTTATTAGTATCCTTTATCGGTATCTCTACCTACGTGATTATTAGCACCATTGTCTAATGCCAATGGCAGGTAGCCGGTAAAATGACAAATATTGTCTATGTAGTACGACTATTTTTATTTCTATCATATTTCAATAGAATTAGCTAATCTTATTTAAATATAATAGTGATATACAACTATTTTTATTACGATCCCTTATCAGTATCGCTAACTACCATTCAATTACATTTGGAACCTTTCGAACCGCGTTAATAATAAATCTTTTTCACGCCTGCCGTTCTTGAACGGGCAGAGATATTAAGAAAATGTATTAGAAAATAATGTGGCGGATTTTACCCTCTATAACCTCAGTAAGTTTGGTTGAAACGTCTCTGACCATTTACTATATAATTACAAAAAACATTTTTTCTTCATACAAAAAATAAAACAACATTTTTTTTCTTAGAAACGGGCACCGATATCACAAAAAGCTATTCAGTAGAAGTGGTTTAGAATGATCCACAGACCTTATATAAAAAATATAAAAACTTAATTCAGACTTTGATCCCTATGTCCCTGATTTCGTGTAACCGGACCAGTGTGTGGCGGCACTTGTCAACAGTAAATATTGTAGGCCGAGAAGGCTATATTGAAAAAAAAATTGTGTATTAAAATTATACTTATTCTGTTTAGATCACTGTTTTAACCGACATCAAAAAAGGAGGTTATCAATTCGACACATAATAATATTTATGCAATGTTATTGGGAATTGCAATAAATTCACATATAATAATCTATTAGGGCTTCCGAACAAAAACACAAAATTGTATAGGTGTGTAGGTATGTATATTTGTTTGTATGTATGTATGTATGTCTACGTATATCTCCGAATCTATCGGATTGCGATCTTTTTCTTTATTTTATTACATTACTTTAACTAAGTTTTTTTTATCCATACAGATAAATAAAATTGAAGTGTCTGTTTGTAATATCAAAATAACAGCTTTTTACTAAATGCATATGAAAGTATATACGGTACCTATAACAAAACAACCATTTTTAAAATTTTTGTCTGTCTGTATGTTTGTTCCGGGTAATCTTCGAAACGTCTGGACCGATTTTAACGGGACTCTCACTGGCAGATAGCTGATGTTACAAGGAGTAACTAAGGCTACGTGGGCGAAGCCACGCGGCACAGCTAGTACTAACTAAATTTACTCAAGTACATTATCGTCTGGTATCGTAGCATAGCTTGGAGGTCAAAAGGTGGAAGGGTGGAGCCCTATTTTTAATACTTGTTAGTTTAGGATTTGACCACAATCTCACATAACTAACTCACAAATGATTATGTGTGTGGCATGTATGTATTTCGTACTTGAATGTGTGTTTTTAACCGACTTCCAAAAAAGGAGGAGGTTATCAATTCGTCGGGTTTATTTATATTTTTTTTAATGTTTGTTACCTCAGATCTCGGTCATTTATAAACCGATTTGGAAAATACTTTTTTTATTTGAAAGGGTATACTTTCAGATTGGTCCCATATAAATTTCATCACAATCGGTTCAGTAGTTTGTCACTGAAGTCGGTTCGTCGCTTTTTTAAAGCAATGTTTACCCCTTCCATACAGGATGTATATGTAAACGGGCTCAATATTCGAACACAATGTCGTATTGGGTTCTTAAATAATTAAGGAAATAATTATAAGCCATATCAAAAAAAAACATCTACTAAAATGTCATTAGCCTTTGCAAGGTAATTGGGATGTTGCCTGAAACGCAAAATACATAATTTCCGCCATTATACAGTTTTAAGAAGATCACATTAACAAAATAAAAATTAAATTCACAAAAAAATATATAATTCCCACAAAGATAATCTAAAAGTTTCCCAAATTCAACATTTTTTTTAATCATCCATTAGTAATTTAAATGATACCATCAGATTCTTTACATTTTAATGAATAAACAAATGTATGACAACTACGTACTTAAACACAGTTATTCACGGCCAAATCATCAAAATGCATGTTTTTAGTACTGATTTACGGCCCGCGTTGAACAAGTGACGTCAGATGTTCCGTTCAATTTGTATGGGGCGTTTTAGCGCTCGGTAGATACGCTTCACTTTGACTCTCACTTTTTACGTTTCTAGCATTCTATTTCCAGTTTTTCGATATACGATTACATTTAATTCTCATGAGAAAACGAATTTATTGACATCATAAAAAAATGGAGTCAACATCCCTATTACGAATAGCGCCCCGCGGGCGGGGACAGCGATCGCGGGGGGAGCGCGCAATAGGCTTGAGTGAGTAATAATACCAACCAAAGGAGCGTCAGACTAGGTAGTTTGACGCGGTGACTACTTTGTGTAACTGGATATTTTGATGACATTAGGTAAAAAAAAAATTATTCGTGTCACCTGTATATTCACCTGCTTAAAAATTGATACCGTTTACGTATACACCTTGTATAGTCTCACGCTACTAAAGTCATCTAAACAAGAACATTAATAGATAATATAATTTATAAGATGAACTCACTCTTCACTCTCCAGGGGTTTCTTGATAATCTTAACAGTCCTGAAAATACATTGTTTAGGTTAATATCTGATGCCACGGCAGTATCTAAAGGCCTTGCTTTGCGACTCAAGGTTCTGAGTGGCAATGCAAGTGTTACATCCGTACTATGATAAAATGATAGGGTTTGTTGTTTTGTCCTTCTTTCACGCAGTAACGGAGCAACGGATCGACGTTATTTTTGGCATAGATATAGTTTATGGACCGGAGATTAACATAGGCTACTTCTTATCCCGGAAAAATGCACTGTTCCTGTGGGACTCTAACGCGGATACACCAACAAATCTACAAACACTCTTTCGCATTTATTATGGTATTAGCTTTAGCCAGCGATTTCTCCTGCGTTCACCACGGGAACCATCCACTGTTCCAGGATAAAAAGGAGCCTATCTTACTCTCCGATCTACAAACTATACAGGGTGAGTTTGAAATGGTATGTTATCCCGGAAGGGGCTGATCAGGACCGATTAGGTTGAAAAATGTCGATGTCATAGGTGTGGGTTCCGACTGAAAATCAGTTATTAAGGTCCTTGGACCTTAATTGCATGCTGAGTCGGAACCCTTATCATGGCATCACGCAACATTGGGTTTTTATTTATATACTTGTCTGTCCTTTTTTTTTTAATTTTTTATGCATGTGTAATACTGTAATGTTGTGTGATGTCCTGAAATAAATGTATTTTCTTTCTTTCTTTCAAACTGTGAGAACCTCCCTTGGAAAAACGTCATTCAAAATTTCCATACAAAAAAAAACACTTTCAACATGAAGTGTGCGGCATTTTCTGGAATCAGCCGTTCCGGGTAATCTCCGAAACGGCTGGACCGATTTTGACGGGACTTTCACTGGCAGATAGCTGATGGTATAAGGAGTAGCTTAGGCTACTTTTAGTTTAGAAAAAGAATTAGGGTTCCGTGGAAAAAAATAAAACACTTGAAATCCAATATCTCCCCGCGGGTGAAACCGCGGGCAGCATCTAGTTATATAAGAATGTTCAACATAGTTCAAGTGTATCAGCTGATATAGGGCTGCCCGGAAGTTCTGTAGTAGAATTTTGACGTAAAAAAACGTTTTTTATGCTATTTGGTAACGAGACGAGCTGGTCGTGCCTGATGGTAAGCATAACGCCGGCCCATAACAACTGCAGTGCCACTCAGAACTTAAAAACACAAAGTTCTGCGCGGCACTGCAGTGCGCTCGCTACCTTGAGACATTAGGTATTAAGGCTAAGATTCAGAAACAAATCTAAGCGTGGACTCATGCTTCCAGATGTCAAAATTCTATACAGTTTTGACATATGGAAGCAAAAGTTCACGCTTAGACTTGTCTCTGAATCTTATCCTAAGTCTCATAAGCCCAGTAATTTCACTGGCTACTCAACTTATCAAACCGCAACACAGTAATGCTCGCACATTACTGCTTGGCGGCAGACTTCACTCGCAAAGCGGTGGTAACAACCCAGACTTAATCGCAGAAAAGTTAGTCCTACCACTAACAAAAATAATCAATATAAAATCGTTACTCACGTATACTGTTCGTTTTCCTCTTCCCTCCAAACACAATGCATTCGAAAATTTTGCGCATTCCTCCTAATACTACTCAGAAGCCTTCGACACTTTTTCGAAAACAATCTATACACAACTTCAGTCTTGCTCATGTTGTGGACGTATTTGAGGAAGACCGCCTGATCGCTGGTTGCCTGGAAGATAAGGCCTCTATCCGTGTTGTTGTCTGAGAGGAAATCTGAAATGTCTTCGAGGCAATTTGTTATGTAGTCTAGACCGCTGGTCTGCTCGACTTGTTCTTTGATCGCTTTGCATCGTGCAACGCTGTCTTGTTCCTCTTGAGTGAGTTTTGAGTTCCTGCTAAAGAATAATTTTGACTTCATTTCATTTCATTTTTTTTTATGATGTCAATCAATTCGTTTTCTCATGACAATCAAATATCTATATCGAAAAAAACTGGAATTCGAACGCTAGAAACACCAAAAAAGAGAGTCAAAGTTAGATGTATCTACTGAGAGCTAAAACGTCCCATATTGGACAGAACATCTGACGTCCTTTTTTTATGCTATTTGGTAACGAGACGAGCTAGTCGTTTGCCTGATGATAAGCATAACGCCGGCCCATAACAATTGCAGTGCCACTCAGAACTTTGAAACAAAGGCCTGCGGCACTGCAGTGCGCTCGTTACCCTGAGACGTTAGGTATTTTTTATTTATTTATTTATTTATTTATTTATTATAATTAGAACGGTCGTAGACCAATTACACTAATTAACACATTGAATATAATAAAATTAAAATGATTAACGATTTACAAAAAAACAATAGTCAAAAAATAAATATTACAAAACATTAATAATTAAAAATTAAAAATATAAAAAATCCAGTCTAGGCCCTCTCAGAGAATGTATGACAGATAGTCAAAACATCCATCCATCCGTCCGCAAAAAAGTCAAAATCTGGATTGGCTTCCAGAAGAGCATTGACCGCAGACAGGGTACGTGGTATAGGAGAGTTGGTTCGCATTACCGTGTGACACAAAGGTACAGCAAGCACTTTGTGCTTTCGACTACGATTGAAACCTTTTGGAGCAAACAATCGACCCAACTCATTGTGAAGATCGGGAGCATCAACTATGCCGCGGAAAATTTTAAAAACCGCAATCAGCTGGTCTCTCGCTCTCCGGGTCTTCAGGGAGTTGTAACTAAGGCACCCCAGGAGGAATGCAGTAGGGTACATGAATGGATAATATCCAAAGTTGCGTTTGTACAGGAATCGAAGAAACGCTTTCTGCACCTTTTCAATTAATAGCTCATAGGTGGATTCGTAGGGATTCCAAACACACGCACTCGCCTCCAATTTAGTCCGAACTAGCGCGTTGAATAGGAGACGAATTACGTGGTCGCTCTCGAAATCACGCGAGTTTCTAAGTACGAATCCCAACCGCCGGAAAGATTCCTTTGCTACAGTTACGATATGTTCGTGAAAATTAAGCTTTTGGTCAAATGTGACACCCAAATCCTTCATTATTATAGTTCTTGGCAACATAGTGTCACCAATTTTGTAACCGAAAACTGTTGGGTGCCGCATTCGACCAAAACTCATAACATTGCATTTTGAGAGGTTAAAATCCATCTTGTTCGTGATGCTCCATTCATGCACCGCCCTCACGTCCTCCTGAAGTGCCAAGCAGTCCGCTTCAGATCTTATTTCGGAGTAGAGTTTCAGATCATCCGCGTACAGGAGACACTCTGCATGTCTAAGAACCGTCGGGAGGTCATTCACCATGAGGATAAAAAGCAATGGCCCGAGAATTGAACCCTGACTTACCCCAGAGCGTGTGTGGTACAGGGAGGATTCATAGATACCCAACCTAACAAATTGTTGTTGTATTAAGTCTCATAAGCCCAGTAATTTCAGTGGATACTCTGCTCATCAAACCGGAACACAGTAATGCTTGCACATTACAGCTTGGCGGCAGAGTTCACGAGCAAAGCGGTGGTAACAACCCAGACGGAAACTCGCAGAAGAGTTAGTCCTCCCACTAAAAAAACATAGACTTAAACTTAAAATAGATTTGCCCTCCTTTCCTTCGGCAATCAGATCAGAATTATAATAGACAGGAATTGGATAAACAAAATAACTTACTCTTCATTCTCCTTATCCTCCATTGGTTTTGCAGAAGGCCCGTGTCCTCCATTCGCTAGTTTATTAGATGATTCTAAAACTTTATTCCCTTCGTTCACTGGTTTGTCAGATGATTCTAATCCTTTATTCCATTCGTTCACTGGTTTGTCAGATGATTCTAAAACTTTATTCCGTTCGTTCAATGGTTTGTCAGATGATTCTAATCCTTTATTCCATTCGTTCCCTGGTTGGTCAGATGATTCTAATCCTTTATTTACTTTGTTCGCTGTATTTTTAAGACTCTTGTGTTTATTTTTCTCGTTAGTGGTGGGAAATACGGCCAGTTTCTCGAATATCAAGTCCCTGTTAAAGAAATGCATAAATATTAAATGGGAGAGAATAAAATTAAATATATTTGTAGTAAAATATTAGTTTAACATTTTGTGGGTTATCATTTTCATTAGACATCGGACTATAATATGTACCAACATTAGTCGTTTTTTAAGTGTCTTATTGAAAAAATTGCTTTAAAAAAGCGACGAACCGACTTCAGTGACCAAACTACTGAACCGATTTTGATGAAATTTCTAGGGGACCAATCTGAACGTATATCCTTTCAAATAAAAAAATAATTTTCCAAATCGGTTTATAAATGACCGAGGTCTGAGGTAACAAACATAAAAAAAAAATATACCCGACGAATTGTTAACCTCCTCCTTTTTTGGAAGTCGGTTAAAAATGACAAAATATTCATGTAAATATGCACTTTGCAATGCAAATATTTAATTTGAATATATTTTATATCTCTTGAGGCAGTATTGGAACGTTTGATCTGCGCCGTTGATATATGAATTACTCTTAGGGTTCCCGTACATCCGAGCTTTAATTTTTAAGGTGTCTCATCACGGCCTGCCTAAATAGAACGCAAAAATGTCCTAAAGGCTTGTTGGTTCATCGAAGAAAAACAGGCACTAGGGAAAAATATAGACAACGCCAGAGCCTTCGGTTGGCATTCTGAAAATTTTGAAATAAATTTCCAAAGAAAATTTCCGAAGACAATTAGTGCGTGGTGATTTCCTAAAACGTGTTCCAGGAAATACGCGTTTTTGAAAATGCCTTACAATTTGTGAAAAAAATGTTTGTTATTTAGAATCTCCATTACATGTCCAAGGATTATATGGAAGTGTTTTGTTGAATTTTACATTTATGAGAACACTGTGAACGGCCAAAGTCAAGGTTAGATTTGTCCAAAAAAGCTGATTTTTGAAGGCTTGTTAGTTGAAAGAAGTTGGAATCTCAAAATTTTACATTGTAGCTCCCACGGAATCCTAGATATAGAGCACATGATACCTATTTGCTCAAAACATCTATAGAAAAATGTATTAGGACACTATAATTACGTACGCGCGTTTGTATAGAAAGTATGGCGGGTTGGGTCTTCTTAAGGCTTTCGTACTTACTTCAAGATCTGTTTAGGACGCCCGGAAAATTTAATTTTATACTGCGCTTTGTTTTTCAAGCAATACTTTATATCGCCAAGATACCTCTGGCATTCGCTGGTGAACAGCATGTATGTCATATCGTCCTTGCTGATCTGAGCGACATTTTCAAGGAAATAGAGCTGGTTTTGAGAGATTTGTTCGAACACTGTAAAAAGATAAAAGCATTCATCACCATCATCATCAATTCGAAAAACGTCCACTGCTGAAAATCGCTCATGAAGGGTGGATTTTGCTATAACAAAGCACGCTGCTGCATATTCCTTGAATATGGATTTCCTTAGCCTGCTTTTACGGGGATAGATAGTACCTTTTATAGCTTAAAAGCTTTGGTTAGCATCAAATCATTGTTACATCAATCATTTTGTTAGTGGGAGGACTAACTATAATAATAATAATATTTATTTCTTTAACTTATCTTGTGACATTACAACTTAGTTTAAAGTAAATCTTAAGATAAATTATTATAAAATCGTTTCTTATGGTGAGTCACTAACTCTTCTGCGAGTGTCCGTCTGGGTTGTTACCACCGCTTTGCTCGTGAAGTCTGCCGCCAAGCAGTAGTGTGCAAGCATTACTGTGTTCCGGTTTGATGAGCAGAGTATCCAGTGAAATTACTGGACTTATGAGACTTAATACCGAATGTCTCAGGGAAACGAGCGCACTGCAGTGCCGCGCAGGCCTTTGTGTTTCAAAGTTCTGGGTGGCACTGCAATTGTTATGGGCCGGCGGTATGCTTACCATCAGGCAAACGACCAGCTCGTCTCGTTACCAAATAACATAAAAAAAATATTTAAAAAAAAAAAAAAATAATATCATAATGTCTTCTGGCTATATAAACCAGGCTCTTCTATACCCTGCCAAATACCCTGTTCCAAAATCTTAGATATTTTATGTAAACAAAGGGGATGACAGAACGAAAAAATTGATAGAAAACTGTGCACTCCATAATTTGATGATAGACATACATTATTATTAATTGATTTTAAATCATAACACATCTATACAAATAAATAAAATTGAAGTGTCTGTTTGTAATATCAAAATAACAGCTTTTTACAAAATGCATATGAAAGTATATACAGTACCTATAACAAAACAAATATTTTTAAAAATTTTAGGTCTGGCTGTTTGTTCCGGGTAATCTCCGAAACGGCTGGGCCGATTTTGACCGGACTTTCACTGGCAGATAGCTGATGTTACGAGGAGTGGCTTAGGCTACTTTTATTTTAGAAAAAGGATGAGTGTTCCGCGCAAAAAAATAAAAACCATAAAATCCAATATCCCAGCGCGGGTGAAACCGCGGGCAGCAGCTAGTTTTTACATATATTTGCGTAAAAGCCCCTCTAGTATAAATAGGTTAACACTTTAAAGTACAATAACTTTACAACATCAAAATTCCTATGTCTTGATAAATTGACTGTGGTTAATGTGACTGACTATGGTTGTTCAAACGTATCTATATATTATACGCGTGTGTCCATGCCCCCTGCGAAACAGGGAATCCTATTTGTTGCTGGGGAGTATGAGTGTGTAAATGTTTGTTTGTTATTTAATAATATAATAGTATATACTACCTATGCTCGCTTCCTCTTCTTTTAATAAGAAATAAGAGATGCGCTGCAACGAGATATGTATGAATTGAGGCGAAATGGAATTCTGTTGCATCTTAATTTTAAGTTTGTGCACCAGATGATGCATCTTGGTTGGTTTGATGTCAACTTGATTTTGATCCTTCCGTGGTATATTTGGGGCAACTGTTGGTGATATTTTTGAGTCCTTTGTTGCTGATATCTTCGGGTCAACAGGCGGTGATATTTTTAAGTCCTTTGTTGTTGATATCTTGGGGTCTTTTGGTGTTATATTTGGGTCAACTGTTGGTGATATTTTTAAGTCCTTTGTTGATGATATCTTTGGTTCAACAGGTGGTGATATATTGGCGTCTTTTGGTGTTGATATCTTTAGATCTTTCGATGTTGATATGTTTGGGTCAATGGGTGGTGCAATCTTTGGGTTCTCTGGAGGTGATTCCTTCGTGTCTTTTGGTTGTGATATCTTTGGGTCCTGTTTTAATGTTGACAATGATTTGCTGGATACCAATGACATTGTTGCAGTTTTTGAGATGGTTAGTGCTGAAGTTGATATCCTCGATATCGAGCTTTTGTCACTAAGGAAAACAATTTAGTATGTTGAATAAAAATTAAAATAATATAGATACAGAATAATAAAAGGGCCAAGTGCCAGTCGGACACGCACACCGAGGGTTCTGTACAAACTTGTTTGTAAATAGTTCGTTCATCACGGCAATCTCCCCGCAAAATCAGTTCCAAAGTGTATAATTTTTTTTGTTATCTTACTTGAAATTTACGTTTTCCGGATTTTTTTCCTTTACTTGTGTTATAAGACATGCGTAGTTTTATGATTCTAGGTCAATGGGAAGTACTCTGTGCTCTCTTTCCATTACATAGCATGAGAAAGAGATGGAAGTTGTCTGACAGATCTAAATTTAGTTTTAGAGCTGTACAGAATCAACACCATGGCTACCATGGCACCGTGGCTAGTTATATGTAAATATGCACTTACAGTTTTGCTACTGCGTCCACTGTCAACTTTTCATTAGTTGGCTCTTTTGTTGTTTTAGCAAACACCACATGCCTGGAATTGAAACCAAAATATATTTTTTAATGGGATAGAAAAATCTTTGCACCCCCAAAAGTGGTAGGAATAATAAAAAAATTACACTTTTTTATGCTATGGGATAACGAGACGAGCTGGTCGTTTGCCTGATGGTAAGCATAACGCCGGCCCATAACAATTGCAGTGCCACCCAGAACTTTGAGACACAAAGTCCTGCGTGGCACTGCAATGCGCTCATAATCTTGAGACATTAAACTCAGTAATTACTACTTTGCTCATCAAATCGCAACATATCTGAGAATATATCAGGGGTGGTCCTTTAGTAAATTTTATCAACGGGTAAAAGTAAGGGTAGAAATTTAATTTATAGTGTACTAGCTTCTGCCCACGGCTTTCACCCGCGTTCCCACAGGAGCCGTGCCTTTTTCCGAGATGATAAGTAGCATATTATGTTAGTCTCCGGTCCATAAAATATATCTATGAGAAAAATCACGTTGCTCCGTTACTGCGCGAAAGAAGGACAAACCAACAAATTAACAAACCAACAAACACACTTTCGCACTAATACGTATACGTAATTATCTAAATATTACAATAAACACCTAAAATTAAAATAATTAAAACTATCTAACATATAAATAAATTGAACTTCAAATGTAAAGTATGCGACATTTTCTGGAATTGTTTCCAAATCTCTTCTAATCAGCATCATCATTTAACATAGTTCAACACAGTTCAAGTGAATCAGCTGATCTAGTGCATATGCCATTTCCTCAATGAAAAATTCCGAATTTCAAACACTCATAAAACAAATGTTGTTGACCTCCAGGAGTAGACCCCCATTCTTGGGATAACATGTCAATTAGTACTCAAACTGTACACCATTTATTACTAAGAACCTATGTATATTCTTCTCGTGTATCTATGTACCTATTTTCATGTATTTATAGAGTGTTTTGAACGAATCTGAAGAAATGTTTTTCTATTATATTCTACAAATCAACTTACTTCATTTTACCATTGGTATTAGAGGGGTCTTTAAATCCAATACTGAAATTATACTTCAACCCCATGAGCCGCATGGATTCCCATAGAGGAGCGTACATACTGCGATATCCAAAACCTATGTCCATTTGTTCCGTTTTCCCTTTTATACCTGACAACAAACAAGATATTTATCAAGAAAAAAGAATGGTATGTGTGCCAAATTTTTACATCTTTAACCGGATTCACTTACATAGTAGGTACATACTGTACAGAACCAGCTGCCTTATCAGCTAACAATCTCGTGTTCGTTTTCAATACCAGACCGATTAAAACCAGCGGTCACTAGTCTTCGTGTGGAAGGAGTTGTCAATAGTTTTCGCTTCTTTTCGTTTTGTAAGAGCTTATTTCTTTAATAACCAGCGAAAATTCTAGACTATTCCTTCGACACGAAGACTAGTGACCGTTGGTTTTAATCGGTCTGGTATTGAAAACGAACACCAGATTGTTAGCTGATAAGGCAGCAGGATGTAACCTTATCGAATTTGGGCTTGTTGGATTTGTCTTTCCATGTACCTACTCTGTTTCATGTACCAGAGTACATGGAAAGATAAATCCAACAAGCCCAAATTCGATAAGGTTACATCATTTCATTACAGAGTTCCTATTGCCACCTTACGGCTCCAACATCAGACCAGTGGCCTCACCAGCTAATAATCTCCTGTTCGTTTTCAACTCGAAACTGATTAAAACCAGCAGTTGCTAGGTCATCGGCTGGAAGGAATTGTCTAGAATTTTGGCTGGTTATCATTTTAGAACGAACATTATTAAAGAAACAAGTTCTTACAAAACAAAAAGAAGCGAAAACTCTAGACAACTCCTCAATAGCATAAAAAAAAATGTATGTTTCTAAATTCCACCATAACTTTTAAATGCCTGAACAGATTTGGATGTATCAGATGACAGACTCGGGATGATGTAAGGAAGAAAAGGGAGAATGGTGTGTTTTTTTTATGTTACCTCACTTGTCCATCATTTATAAACCGATTTGGAAAATTATTTTTTTATTGGACAGGATATACTTTCAGATTGGTCCCATAGAAATTTAATCAAAATCGGTTCAGTAGTTTGTCACTGAAGTCGGTTCCTCGCTTTTTTAAAGCAATTTTCACTATTTTTGGCACTATGCATATTAAGCTAACTTAAGCATTTAAATGCAGATTTGTTACATCAACTTTTCTGTTTATTTACATAAAAAATCAAACCTGGCAACACAATATTCATCGCAAATTCTGCCTGAGCTGATGTCATATCTGGAAAATGCATGATGAGAGCAGTGTCATCTTTAACAAACTTAGTCATGGAGTTGAGGCAGCTAGTCTTGAATGTGGGAGTCACTACATCTGCTGGCTCGAAGGTAGGCTTTGTGAGTATACTGGGGAAAAAGAACAAATACATTTCCACAAATGTGCTTTGGAATATTCACAGTATAATTCCTCCATCCCCCTGCCATTATCGGACAATGATTCAATCAATCTGTTATTAGCTATAAGCGGCATTGGTACATGGTGGATATTCTATCTTTTTTTATTTCAAATAGGCTTGTTTGACTGCAACCTCACCTAATCTCACATAAAGCCTTTAAGCATGCCACTAAGGAAGACCTCTTTGCCTGATCTGTTTCCTGTAACTTACATGATGCTGGTGAATAGGCATTGTTTCATTGTTAACTGTTGATTTTTACATTGTTGAGAAAAATACATTGTGTGAGTTATCTCCCTTATTTCTCTGAGAATCTGTGCCCAAGATTCTTTTAGGATTACAATAAAAAGAAACTCATAATTGCCATATTTTAGCTCACCTAGGCTTTCTCAAAGGTTCCAGTGTTTTGCATGTTGTAGTTTCAACTTTCTTGTACATGAGAATACTGAAATTAGATAATAGTTAATAAAAATTTGTAATAGACATATTTTAAACCAACTTTTTCCAATTATTTGCTACTGGCTTCTGCCCGCGGTTTTCACCTGCATTCCCACAGGAACCATGCACTTTTTTTGGGATAAAAAGTAGCCTATGTTACTCTGTGGTCCATAAACTATATCTATATCACAAATCACGTCGATCCGTTGCTCCATTACTGCGTGAAAGAAGGACAAAACAACAAATACTTTCGCATTTATAATATTAGTAGGATATAGTTGGATTATAATAATCCAACTATTATAATACAAGAATTAAAATAAAAGTTGTGGAATACAATAATTGTATTCCACAACTTTTATTTTAATTCTTGTTATACTAGAACATGACCAGACAATAAAACTGTTTAATATCTGATGGTAATGCCTGTATGTGTAGCACTGATGTGCACTCATTACAATGAGACATCAAAGCCTTGTAATTTTTACACAAGTAAAGCAGACGCAAAATCGCTTTCTACATTTTTTTTTTTTTTACTTGGTATTGGATAATGTGACAAGTGGGTTGTTTGCCTGATGGTAAGCATAATGCCAGCCCACAATAAATTGCAGTGCTACTCAGAACTATGAAACACAAAGGCAGGCCTGCATGACACTACCTTGCACTTGTTACTTTGAGATAGTAGATATTACCTAAGTCGCATAAACCCAGTAATTTCACTGGTAACTTTTCTTATCAAACCCGAGCACAGTAAAACTCACACATTGCCATTACATTCTATACTTTTCTGGGGGGGTTCTTTTAAAAATAAATATACTTACTTTTCACCTCGGAACTCGTGTTTCAGGTTAATATCCACATGAGCCTCCTTGGTAGCAATCAGCTTTGCTGCTTCAACTTTTACATTATCACTAAACTGGTCTCCATTTAGATGGTCTGTATTTTCTGTTATAACTATGAGAACTTCTTTCAACTCTGGTGAAATACCAGGGAACGATATAGTTTTCTTGCTGCTTTCAATAAATGTGCGTATTCTTTGTAAATAGTAGGGTAAAGCGCTAGTACCAATGGGTTCGGAGGTAGCCATTTAGACCTAAAAAGATTTTTAAAGAATTGGACCGCAGGCGGAGGACGGAGACCACAGTTTTTTTAAGCACACTAGGCTGTCCTAATTTCTATTCTTCTTCAGTTATGGCCACAAATTATTATGACTTTCTTTGGCTTTCTTCACATATTATTTTTTTTTTTCTTCTTTCGTGGCCAGACACGGTTTGTGTATTTTGCCAATTTCAAGTTTAACACAAATCGACGGTTAACCACCAATACCTCCTAAATGACATTTTTTGGCAAACTGCTTTTTTTAGTTATTCAGCACAAAAACCGTCTATCTCACACGATAGAAATATGTCCTTTATAGAATTCATAATATTTCTTATACTTTTACGATCGTGGTAATAACAGCTAAATAAGCGAGGGTGAAATTTGGTGGCAATTGCTGCTAACTTCAGCGTGCGCGACCCAACTTATATGAACCGGTCACATTTTTCGCGCGCTCACTGCTTTAAAGGTAAGATTTTTGTATTTTGTTGTATTATAACGATATTTTATAGATCATATATAAACATATAATATGTCTTTGTATAGTTCTAACGTTTTTGGTGTAAAAAATTATATATATTTTAAGTAAATTAGTTGTAAACAAGCAATGTGTAGATAGTAGTTATTAGTTGTACATGATTTTCGGGATTGTTTACAAAACTAATACGGTCTACGGAGCATTTAGGAGTTATTATACTCAAATTTAAAGAGGGTAGTTTAGTTTAACTCTTAAATATTGTAGGTGAAAATCTTATAACTAAGTTTTGATTTAACATTTCAGAATGAGTCATCGATCAAAAAACATGATCCAGATTTGTTTGACGACTAAAAACGAAGATGTAGACCTAAATTCAAATTATAGCTTATACATGATTCCACCACATCACCATTCATCGATTCTCCAATTTTGATCAACGTAGAGTTTATTGAACAATCTACTATTACTATCGATTCAATACAGATCTCGAACTTAGAAAATTCAGTCAAGACAATAATTATTTAACCGTTGCTACACTAATTCAAGCAGACTTTCAAGAAACATTAGAATTAACAGTAGACCATTGTGCTGCCGAATTAAATGCACTCAGCTCTGTCAAGTTGTAGATCGAACATTTATCTCCCCTAAAACAATAAGACAATTAGACAGCTTAGAAACTGAGGTGCCTTTACCTGACGATTCGACACTGATTCAGTCTTTAGTTCTAGGATTTACCAATGAGTCTTAACAGTCAACAAGAGCTGAAGATAATGTTGATACATCAACCAATGAAGATAATGACTATGCTCCTGATAAAACGGATACTACAGCTTCTGACACTTCATAAGTGATGTAGAAAATACAGTACAAGAGGTAGTACAAAGTTATTATAACACAGAAGATACAGAACCATTTTATGGCGATATTTCTGATGAGAGAAGGAAAAATAGGCTGCCTTTGGGCAATAGAAAAAGAACCTCAAAAAGAGACTTCTGATAGAAACTAACTGAGCCTTATTTGGGCCATGAGGCTCCAAAAGTTCAAAAGCGCAATAAAACAGACCTGTATAATATTCTAGCTAACGCGTTGCTAAATTTATCTATACGCCATAATGTACCTGTTTACCAAAAGTTTTTGGAAGTGGGGCACACCCTCATGGAAGGAGATTATATAATCTCCTTATGTACAGACATGGTTAGAATAATAAACTTACTAAGTGATTATGTAAAATCTACCAAAGAGGCAAGAATCAAACCATTTCCCTACAAGACAGTGATGCTGCAATATTTTTCTAACTATGCCAATTCAGGAATGTGCTGGCGATATTCCTCGATAAGACCAGATAGAAAAGCCGGTGACTCAATTAAATAATAAAAAAACTCAAGTGACCAATATAAAACCTATTGCTTACTTACCAGATGGACTGATACGAGTAAAACTTGATTATAACTCTGCATGGATGGAGCTTCCTCAGAGACTAAAAGAATTTCCTGTCATAGAACATTATGAATCATTATATACAAATTAGTAACCAATTCTAGATTCTAAATATAGACATCTTTAGGAATTGAAATGCTGACTGCCTGCAGATTGTCAGCTTTTCTATGATTCTTTACCTTATATTTAAATTAAGTATGTAAAACTTTGAAGCCAAATTATTTACTAAGTTGATTTGAAAAGAAGTACTTAAGTACAAACTTAATATCTCAATTTTTGATTGATAGTACTAGATTGATTATTTACACGAGTGCATAAAAAATAAGTGTCAAAAAAGGAGTGTATTCATGTATGTGTGTATGTTTGTATGTGGGTTTCATATTCCACCATAACTTGTAAATTCCTGAACAGATTTGTATTTATGGTGTACTAGAATCCTTACATGTCCCGATGACACTGCCTAGGGCAGTCATGTTTTTTATATAACTTTTGTTATGTTAGTAACATCGTAGATAGATGTTGATGTTTGTGTTACAATTTTTTCGAAATTTGGTAAATAATTTAATAAAAACGTTATTTTCTCATAATTGCAATAACTTTCATTTCGTATGTTTTTGTATATTCCACAACAATTTTGCAAATAATTGCTTCTATATGAAATGACAAAACCTCCTATCTACATTTTCAGCCTTATTAAAAAATAGAAAATACTTCTATCTTACCTATCTATTTATTTAAATAAAATAAATGAAATTAATTATCTTAGTAGTGTAAAGAATAATATTTAAAACCAACTATATTTTTGTTTTATTCTTATTCCCACCCACATTAACTGTAGAAGGTTTTTTGTGCCTCCTGTAAACTTTAGTAAAATTGAGTTAGGAGGTCTTGGTGGTTAACCGTCGAAATTATATTATAGTATAGGGTATGCTTTCTTCTTCTCACAGACTAGGCTTCTTCTTCAGATCACAGCCACAGACCACAGATTACTATATATGTAGCTACACAGACTACTTACACTACTATATATTGGAGTATATAAGATTATCATTTATCACCACAGACTTTAAAGTCTGTGTTTATCACCACAAATAAGGGATCCTAGACAGAGAAGGTAATAGACGACTAGATAGCTTGCATCTCATTCATACAAGAAGGAGAACCACTTATGCATACTTCATGTAAAGAAAAGAGATAGAACGATATGACTTTTTGTTTCATGTCGCGTGCCGGTTTTTCCAAGGTCATTCACACTATTGTGCAAAACAAACATTGACAGTTCGCCCTATATTCTGGAGTTCGCCGCAGTTTTGACGCTTTTATTAATTGAAACCAGACTGTGAACACGTTTTATTACTTCCAAATTGTGAATAACAATTTCCCTAACAAATTTACTATGAGAAAATGGTTCGGTGCAGTGTGTTAGGATGCAAAAGTGACAGTGAACAAAAACTTCCCGATTTGTCTTTTCACTCGTTAGTACAGTACTTTTGGATCATATTTAGGCTTCAAAATTGATTGTTAAACATATAAACACTCTAGACAACAACATTAAGAATAGAACTTTGTTCATTAATATGCAATAAAGTTGAATTCAATCAATGTTAGAATCCTTCAACCAAAAAATATCTCAGTTTGGTGTTGCCTGCATTCGAAATTATTTTTCCCCAGACCACGTATTTTTATGTCATATAAATATATAAACACTATACAAATACTACTACACAAATAAATAAAACTGAACTGATTAGACTATACAAATAAATAAAATTGAAGTGTCTGTTTGTAATATCAAAATAACAGCTTTTTACCAAATGCATATGAAAGTATATATACGGTACCTATAACAAAACAACCATTTATAAAATTTTTGTCTGTCTGTCTGTTTGTTCCGGTTAATCATCGAAACGGCTGGGCCGATTTTGACGGGACTTTCACTGGCAGATAGCTGATGTTACAAGGAGTAACTTAGGCTACTTTTATTTTAGAAAAAGAATTAGGGTTCCGCGCAGAAAAATAAAAACCATGAAATCCAACATCTCCGCGCGGGTGAAACCGCCAACCTTATGGTAAAAAGTAGCCAGTAGAAAAGTGTGAAAATGTGACTTTGAATGAAAGATGCAATACAGAAATGAACTAATAATGAACCGTCTGATTGCAGTGCTGTAATATAATTGTTGTCACCAATTCCCCTGAAGTAGCTGAATGATTTGAATGATATTTGCATTAAGTTCTATAACCACGAAAGCAAACTTTAGATCGCAAAAAATCCAGTTCCTATGGGGGGGGTGTAGGCTAGTTAATTACAGAACAGGGGACCTATTTTTGAATGTCACGAATGATTTCGAAATCACCGATGACAAAATTCTCAGCGATGACTTTGAAATTACTAATTTGCAAAAGTCGTATTTTTGAAAGTCATACCCTGTATACCAATCATGCAACTATTTCTCAGCTTTGATCACAGATAAACTTATGATTGTATTCTATTTATTTTTATTTTTTAAGTTGGAAATTGTGTTCAAGTCAAAATTGGCACTAAATATTCGTATCTATGATATCGTTTACGAGTGGGGGTACCCATTCGTAAACGATATCATAGGTATGATAATTTTAGTCACCCGCTGAGATTCAAAAATACGACTGTTTGTAAATCGGTGACTATCGGTCATATCGCTGATATTTAGTCACTCGGTGACATTCAAAAATTGCACCCCTGATCTCTAGATAAATTATGGAGTAAATCAGGCATTGCTAAAAACCAGGGTAAACGTTTTGATGTGGCAACACCACCCAATATCGTTCTATCTCACATGCGGCACGGAAACCAGTCGTCTATAGATAGTCCGTCTACGTAAGGGATACTATCACAGCTTCAGATTATGGCACAGATCAGTAATATGTAGCGATTATGGCACAGAGTCACAGACACAAACTAATAAGAGAACAAGGGCTATATTACAAAGTACTCTGTGACAAGGGCACAAATTTTGGCTTTTTAAAGTTTTTAAATATCGAGCGAGCAACGAAGGGGGAGCTTCTCGTTGCTAGATGCTTTTAAACTAGGAGGTTTTCATTAATATTTCGTTCTTCTTTCCTTCAGATTATCGCTTTACGCTGCTTACAAAGAGAATATAATCCCGGCTGCTTAACGTTTTTCTGTCACTCTGTCATTGTCAAAGTGATTCGAAGATATCGAAGACGTTATTTGTAAATAATATGTCATTTTTTCGGCCGCGACTATTTGCACCATGCCCATGTTCATAACTTCATACGTATTATCCACAGAGTACTTTTCTATATACTATACGTAGTATCTATATAGACTCTTTGCCAGGGGGTATCAACTTCCTTACGTAAGGCTAAATCTTAAAATAAATTCCTACAGGGGCCAGGCTGCATGAATAAGAAATATCTCCTGCCTCGGTCATTGCTCCAGTACAGAATAATGATACCATATTAAAAAATAATACATAAAAACTTTACTCTGCTTTTATCGTTGTTGATGGAATTGTAATGTGGTTTTGGTAATAAAAACTAAGTTAATTTATATATTTTTGTTTTATTTACCAATGAAATGAATAACAACGCCCTCGCCTTTATCGATTTGAACTGTCAATTTTATCGAATTTTATTCATACGAAAATATCCGTACTTGCGCCGCTGATATCGTGTCCTGCGTGCCCTGTCTCCTGCACGCTGCAGGACCTTATGGACGCAACAAGCAACGCAGTCGAAGTGGCCAAGTTCTGGGCTGCAAACATTTAATTGCCATCGAAACGCTCGCGCTAAGAAGAAGAAGAATAACAAAATAGTAGGTACAAAAGTAACATTTGAAATTCCCGCTAATAACAAACTATCTAGACAGGGGGTCTTCCAGAGATGACGCTCGTGTGATTGCAAACACTATGAAGTTGTGATTCTTCCACAGATATGTAAGATTCTTCTCCCTTGAGTAATAATGTTCTGTGCTCTTTGCTTTATACTTTGTGAAATGTGAAGCGTACTCTTATTGATTTTTCTCTATGGTACTCTTCTATTATGCGTTTGGCGTTTGCATCCCTAGTAAAGTAGTAATAGTATATTATGGGTAGCACACATTTAAAACGTGTTTCGTACGAGCTACTCTGTTTAAAAATTGTGGTAGCACACTGTGAAAGCACGATTAAGACTAGACGAGGCGAGGCGAACTGAGTAGGAGGCGATTGAGGCGCACGTACACATGTGACTCACAACCACATCGTCAGACACCTGTTACTTGTTTAGACGTATAATATGTGTGTATGCCGTGTGTTGTGTGTCGGATGAAATCAAACGATGTAAAAGAAACTTAGAGCTTAACTCGCATCATTATAATTTAAAATAGATTGGCAATAATAAAAATTTTGCAATTATTTTTAATCCCTTGCCTTTCTTTTCGAAATATAACGTATTTTTAGGTACTATTGAAGTTTTCATATTAAGTTAGATACCTAGTCCTAGCACGCAACGCAAACGCCTCGCGGGCCACCACGACTTGCACTAACCTTTTCGATATCCTTCATTCTTCAAATCGACTACTCAGCGACTCGGTCACTCAGCACACTTATGTGTGGTGTTCTTTGAATCTGTGGTCTAATTGTGGTGTGGTAGCTGTGGAGTGTGCACATTGAAATAATACGAGGGAGTGACATTGTGTGGAACTGGAAGTGAGTAGATACAAATGTGCTACCAGCTTACCACACGTGCTTTGTACCCACTAACACTATTAGATTAGTAAGTCTGTGGTTCTTTGATAAAGCCGAAAGCGTTTATAATTTTGTTGTGGTTTTTTATTTTTGTAATTTTAGTGGAAAATAAAATAAAATACTATTGTTTTTCGCTATAAATACCTGAAAATGTCGTTTGACGTATCGTGGGATGTAGAAAAATACCGAGAAGAGCATGAAAGCGATGAACACTGGTCGTTAAGAAAAGCTTTTATGGAGAGGTGGAAAGATAATTATCCCGAAGAGAGACTGATTTGCTTAGCTCGTGTATTCTCTAACATCGAATTTATGGGGTGTAGGTATCCTACGGAGGTCATGAAAGAAGTTGCATCTTTGTCCAAAGAGGTAGACATAACCTTAAAATTTATTTATTTATCCTAACAACTTTATCTTGTGCCGGCTTAAGTTATGCCTGCAATTAATAGAGTAAACACATCAACTGATTCTTTAAAATGTACGTGGTAGTTTCAGATTATGTAGAAACACTTTTATTAACTTTGTTACGCTACCCTCAACTGTATTTTACCATACAAAAACTTTAAACTTACGATTGTGATAGAAGAGTTCAATGTTTAGCACTAAAGCCGCGTTCGTTTCCATTATGCAAGTCTTGCAAGGTAGTTGACGCCACATTTGCGTGCCAGCTAACAGTAAACTAAACTAGTTTGCAGGTTTACGGTTCCATTATTCAAGTTTCATCTTACTTGCATCTTTTATGCAGGCTTCTTGCACCTTTTATGCAGGCTACTTGCACAATGGAAACGCGGCTTAATGCCACCAATTATTATATTGTTGCTCATACAAACTTGATTGTCTTTCATATTTCGTTAAGGTAGCAAAATCTTACCGTTACGAAAAGAAAACTAAACTGCAACGGACATTCGTATCAGCATCTGACGCAGCAGAAGACCGTGCAAGAGGCATTAAACGTGAAGGAGGAATAGTAAAAGACTCACCTCATTCTAAATCAAATCGTATCAGTTTTGTTAAACAAGGCGAAAGCAATATTAAAGAAGTGCCAGAAATACCTGAACAAAATTCTGATGAAGAAATTGTTGATCCGAAAGATGTTGAAATAGATTCACAAGATAAACAAAAAAATGTAACCAGCAGTTCTGGGATTATAGACTCCCAAGCATACTTAAATGAAATGTTACAGTTAGAATGCTTAGACATCAAAAGATTTAACGAAAGTATGTTTAATACAAGCTTTGGGAGGTTTGTCTTGTTGGTACGGCCATGGACAAATAAACTAAGCATTATACAAGGTATGACCTCACTACGAATGATCCCTTTAAGTCTTATAAATATCATAATAGACTATTATTATAATGTCTCAAGGTAACAAGCTCAATTTTTAGGGGTTGGCATTATGCTTACCATCAGGCTAACAACCCACATCTCATTATACAATAGTATAATTTTTTTTATTATACATATTATGATGAAGTGAGTAACATACAATATTTATGTCCAAGTAAACATTTTTCTAGAGGATAAGGAAAATCTCCACTGCCACAGGGAAGAAAAAATATTATAGAGTGTTTCATCATCTTCTATTCTTTTTAGTTACTAAGAGGCTGGTGCATTTATTTAACTTTGTTTTGTTCACTTGTGGTAGGTAATTGTCTTAGCATTTCCTTTCCTTTACTCTTACGGTGAGGCTCCAGAAGTGCGGTGGGATGACACATTGCAAAAATGACACCCAATACGAGGCGTTGATGCAATGCAAATTTCAGGGCATATGGTTAGAAAACTGACCATTTCTCTCTGACTTGGTGGTAGGACTGACTCTTCTGCGAGAGACCATCTGGGTTTGTACCACCGCCTTGCGAGTGAAGTCTGCCGCCAAGCAGAAATGTGCAAGCATTACTGTGTTCCGGTTTGATGAGCAAAGTAGCCAGTGAAATTACTGGGCTTATGAGAATATGACTGTAATGTCTCAGGGTAACGGTGCGCTGCAGTTTCTCTTAGGTCTTTGAAAGTTCTGAGAGGCATTGGAATTGTTATGGGCCGGTGTTATGATTGCAAGCAAACAAGCAGCTTGTCTCATTGTCAAATAGAACAAAAAAAACTGCACCAGAAATTTCCAAGATGCATCGGAGTAGATTGTTATGTTGCATACCACAGTTTTATGGCCTCTCCCTTGTCATTAACTTTCCACGTTTGTCTTCCCCAGCTAGTTGTCAAGCTTGCCGCATACCATTGGAAAGCACATATGAGAATCAAGTATTCTCAATTTACGTGAATTCAGGTTTGCTAGCTCAAGCTAAAGGAGAAACCAAGCTGGTAGCTAAGCAAAAGGCAGAAGTGAAAGCCTGGGACGTAAGTAATAAAATTTTTCTATATAAAATGAAGAAAACCGTGGTGTGTGGGACAATTTCTGCAATTAGGCTGTTTGTCAGCCTTTTCTATGTATGCATACCATGGTGCAGGGTGTTAGAGCATTTTCTTATACTCGCCTGGCTCGCTTCCACCCTCAAGTTGAAAACCTTTCGCTAAATACGATGTGTGCTTCAGAACCACACATTGTATGTCGTTTTCCAGGATTAGTATGTTTATCATATTTGAGTCTGACCACATTGCTACAATCAAGAGATAGTCAATAGTAATTAAAATCTATGTAACAGGTACAAGAAAAAAATCTTTTAAGGTTTCTTGGTGAAATTTCCCGTTTCGGGTGCGTTTTTGCAAAGTTATTGCATTGCATTGCACACGAGCCTCGTGCTACAGCCTCAGTCAAGGGTCGATCAGTTATAAAAATCGATAAACCCCCTTTATCGACTTGAACTGTCGATTTTATTTTATCGAAAAGATCCGTACTTGCGTTGCTGTGGTCGTATCACGCCACAAAACGTCGATTCTCGTGATCTCGTGTAGCCAACGCGAACGCCGCCATCAAATCAATCATTATGTTTCACGGCACGTGGTTGCTTTTTGTACCTATCTGGTTATATTCTCTTTGATCTGTAGCGCGAGACTTGCAGGGAGGATTTAAACAATGTTTTAATTTCTTGCTATGTACCAGGAATAGATTGGTGTTGATGTTAAAGCCTCCATAATTTCTCAATTACAGAAAATAAAAACACAAGTAATCAGTGTGCTAGTGAAAGAGCAGTGGATAGCACATGGCGATGCTCGTATTGGAGTCAGTGATGTGTCGAAGAGAAGGCGAGAGGAAGACTTTGGAACTCCAATAGAGAGCAGTGTGGCATCCAAGTGAGTGCACATCCGCAGGGTGGTAAGACACCCAGTGATAAAACACTCCTTACTGCCGCCCATTTTACATGTAGAGTATGTCTGTTATATTGTGTAGCTGTGGCTTCGCCCACGATGCCTAAATTACTCCTTATAAAATCAGCTAACTGACAGTGAAAGTCGTCAAAATTCGGTCCACCACTTTCGGAGAATACACAGTGCAAAAATTAAAAAAATCCATTTTTGTTATAGGTACCCTTAGCATATACTTTCATAATTATGCAAGTATTAATAAAATGTTGTTTTGATACTACAAACGGACACTTCAATTTAATTTATTTGTGTAGATGTTTTACAGGATGTCCTTAGAGACTCACCTCCATACCTTATAACGCAAAAACGAGTCTATAGTTTATGATGTTTACAACTCCAGCCTACCTTGACACAGTGCTGACCGAGTCTATAGCTTATAATGTTTTTTTTTTCTGCCTCTGCTTATTTTTAATCTTAGAGCAATCAAAACATACAAAATTGGCGGCAGAGGAATCCTGCGTAGACTCGAAAGTTAATAATAACCAATACCCATTGACTGAGTTGAGATAGGCTGGAGTTTGCGTTATAGAGTATGGTAGTCAGAATTGATGCAAAGCGAGGTCTGCCAGATGGAGTCACAGCTTGTAAACAGAAAGAAGTCATCTCAAGAACTTTGGAGTCAACTTTGATCACTCCCATAGCCTAGCTGGTCAAGGCATCAGCGGCGCGAGTACAGATCTTTTCGATAAATTAAATTCGATAAAATTGACAGTTAAAATCGATAAAATCCACTTTATCGATTTTAACTGTCAAGTTTATCTAATAAAACCCACTTTATCGATTTTAACTTTCAATTTTATCGAATTTTATTTATAGAAAAGATCCGTACTCGCGCCGCAGGTATAGAAAACCAGAAGACTCAGGTTCGAATAGCTCTCAAGTTGAGTGCTGTTGAAAATCTGACCTTAGAGTGTTTGCCATACCAACATCAACCATCTACAACTTAAGATTGAAATAATGGTCACACTTACCAAAAAAAAAATATATATACTCTTCCTCAGAATGATGCAAATGATGGGATGGCAGGGTGGAGGCCTCGGTGCAGAATCTCAGGGCATCGCTGAACCAATTAAACCACACTTACAAATGGTGAGTTAAACAAGCAGATTACATTGTAAAACAAAAAAACCCGCCTGTGTAATAAAAGCAAAGAAAAAGTAAATTATTTTACTCTATGTCTTCACACAATTGAAATAAATTTAATGATGCCACATAGCTATGTTAAAATCTGTCAAACTCAAACCGCTTAGGCTGCAGAGCATGGGGTGCTATGCCGGGGAACCTCCACGTGGTGCACCCTGGGTGCCTGTCAGCAACCTCTCCTGGTTGACCTTTCGGTCCCGGAGAGGTTGCTGACAGGTAGCTAATAACCCGGCGAGGTGGGCCCCTCCGCGTGTCCCTCTGAAGGGGTCAGCAGAGAGCACAGTGGATGGGGCGTATGGGCTGAGCGGAGTCCGAAGGCCGCAGGGCCAGGACGAGCTTGCCGAGGGGGCCGCGTTAGCACGCGTGGCCCTCCGGTGTGGCTACACCGGACGGGACAAGATGGGGGCGCACTGCTCAGCGTGGGGCCAGGGTTAATACCCTGCTCCCGCTGGCAGCGCGCGGAATCGGACGAGGAGCAGGAGATGGACAGCCCCTCTTATTGGGGGGGCTGGACGAGGAGGGGCGCGCTGGCCACCAGCGTGGGACCAGGGGGATACCTTCTTGGGTATGAGAGCCCCCCTGCTCCCGCTGGCAGCGCGCCAAATGGGACGCGACCAAGGAGGAGTGAACCCCACCCTGGCATACAGCGACGGCTGGGGGGGGGTTACATCGGAGGGAACATGGGAGGAGGAGCCCCCGGACCGGTGGTGGTTACCGGGACCCCTAGGTTCGGGGGCGAATCGCATCTACCGGACTTAGACGAGGTGGAGCGCGCGGCCGTTTTGCGACCGCGCGCCATTGAGATGGCCTCCGCCCTAAGCGGCGCTCCTTACGAGCGCCGTGGCAGGCGTGGGACACGACGGTGCTCTATGAGCACGGAGACGGGGGCGCGGTCTAACCCCTCCGTCTCCTCCGGGAGGGCCTGGGGCGTCGGATGTGGGGGCATCAGGCGTCCCTCACCTTTTATAGGTAAGGGCCCTCCCGAGGCGGGGGCGGTGCGCTGCGTGCGCGCACCGACCGAGCCGAGCGGGGGAGCTAGGCTCCTCGCGAGGCGGGTCCGCCCCAGGGGGGCGGACGACGGCTGACGGGGTTCCGCGTGTAGTGCGAAAGTGGCACCGCAACCCCGTCCAGAAGCTGAGCCGTAAACGCTCCGGTGGTTTTTTGGTGGGTAGTCCGCTGCGCAGTGGGCGAGCGGGAAGCCCACACTCCCCCCGTGACCTTCCCCAGGCACGGGGGGGCTGGCTCATAAATGAGTTTTTCCACCGGGTACCAAAAAAAAAAAAAAAGGCTGCAGAGCATGCCAAAGAAATAATTTTGTATACTTGTCCAATAATGTAAACAAACTATGGCACACCAATGACTTGAATGACACTTCAATTTTATTTATTTGTATAGATAAAAAAATATATATATGTGCAGGTAAACCGAGCTGGCCTAGGCAGCACATCCTCAGACCTGCGTGAATTGAAACGAGCAGCTGCAGCGCTGATGCGGCGCTACATCGCCTCAGCATCCCTGGACCTGGACCTGGTGTTCTCCGCAGACTTCAGTAAGGAGGAGAGAGCCACTCTGCATCAGTGTGCGCAGAAGTCAGGTCTGGCTTCGAGGAGCTACGGGACCGATGCTGATAGGTCAGTGTATATCTGTTATCGACTAGCCGCCTGCGGTTTTACCCACGCGGAGTGGATTTCATGGTTTTTATTTTTTTGTGCGGAACCCTAATTATTTTTTAAAATAAAAGTAGCCTGAGTTGAGTAGAGACTAAGAAAACCGCGGGCAGCAGCTAGTTTAAAATAAGAATAATACACAAACATAAATATATATATGTATATATATATATATAACTAGTATTTCGCGCGGTGCGCGGGCTGCTAAAGCAGCCCGCGTGCTGTGGTTGTGTCCGTTTCGGGGTCAGGAATCCTAATTCTAAGTTTTAACCAAATCGGAGAAACTTTTATTCTGGCCGCAATTTGGCCGCCGCGAGCTGTAGTGGGCCTGCGCGGGCCGCAAGCGGCCCGCGAGGAGACTTTTACATTTAGTGGGAAACCCTAAAGAAGTTTCGCTATCGTTATGAACAATCCCCAAGGCCTCTGAATTTAAGATCAAAATTTTCGAGCAAGTTTGTTTTTGGCCGTCGGTGTTGCCACTATATATGGCCGCCGCGAGGCTTTCTTAATCCTGCGCGGGCCGCAAGCGGCCCGCGAGGTGGATTTGGCTCTTACTTTTAAATTTGAACCCGATCGGAGCAACTTTACTTTTTTGCGTTTGACCCCTACGTTGCTACCCCATTGTGGCCACTGATTCCGGACACCCCGAAAGGCTATTGTTCCTGCGCGGGCTGCAAGCAGCCCGCGAGGAGGGCGCGGGCAGCGGGCTGCCCGCGTGTTGCATTTTGCGTTCAACCCCCATTGCGACCACTGATTCCGGACGCCCCGAAATGACTTTGCTCCTGCGCGGGCTGCAAGCAGCCCGCGAGGTGGGCGCGGACAGCAAGCTGCCCGCGTGTTGAATTTTGCGTTTAACCCCTATTGGGTATTGTTTTGCGTTCGGCTGTTGTTGTGTCCGTTTCGGGGTCAGGAATCCTAATTCTAATTTTGAACTCGATAGAAGAAACTTTAACTCTGGCCGCAATTTGGCCGCCGCGAGCTGTAGTGGGCCTGCGCGGGCCGCAAGCGGCCCGCGAGGAGTTTGGGCATAATAGTGGGCAACCCCAAAGAGGTTTGGTTATCGTTATCAGCAATCCCCAAGGTCTCGGAATTTGAAATCAAAATTTTCGAGCACGTTTGATTTTGGCCGTCGGTGTTGCCACTATATATAGCCGCCACGAGGCTTTTTTGATCCTGCGCGGGCCGCAAGCGGCCCGCGAGGTGGATTTGTCTCTTACTTTTAAATTTGAACCCGATCGGAGCAACTTTACTTTTTGCGTTTGACCCCTACGTTGCTACCCCATTGTGGCCACTGATTCCGGACACCCCGAAAGGCTATTGTTCCTGCGCGGGCTGCAAGCAGCCCGCGAGGAGGGCGCGGGCAGCGGGCTGCCCGCGTGTTGCATTTTGCGTTCAACCCCCATTGCGACCACTGATTCCGGACGCGCCGAAATGACTTTGCTCCTGCGCGGGCTGCAAGCAGCCCGCGAGGTGGGCGCGGACAGCAAGCTGCCCGCGTGTTGAATTTTGCGTTTAACCCCTATTGGGTATTGTTTTGCGTTCGGCTGTTGTTGTGTCTGTTTCGGGGTCAGGAATCCTAATTCTAATTTTGAACTCGATAGAAGAAACTTTAATTCTGGCCGCAATTTGGCCGCCGCGAGCTGTAGTGGGCCTGCGCGGGCCGCAAGCGGCCCGCGAGGAGTTTGGGTATAATAGTGGCCAACCCTAAAGAGGTTTGGTTATCGTTATCAGCAATCCCCAAGGCCTCGGAATTTGAAATCAAAATTTTCGAGCAAGCATGGTTTTGGCCGTCAGTGTTGCCACTATATATGGCCGCCGCAAGGATTTTATGATCCTGCGCGGGCCGCAAGCGGCCCGCGAGGTAGATTTGACTCTTAATTTTAAATTTGAACCTGATCGGAGCAACTTTACTATTTTGCGTTTGACCCCTACTTTGCTACCCCATTGTGGCCACTGATTCCGGACGCCCCGAAAGGGTATTGTTCCTGCGCGGGCTGCAAGCAGCCCGCGAGGTGTGCGCGGGCAGCAAGCTGCCCGCGTATTGAATTTTGCGTTCAACCCCCATTGCCACCACTTATTCCGGACGCCCCGAAAGGACTTTGCTCCTGCGCGGGCTGCAAGCAGCCCGCGAGGTGGGCGCGGACAGCAAGCTGCCCGCGTGTTGAATTTTGCGTTTAACCCCTATTGGGTATTGTTTTGCCTTCGGCTGTTGTTGTGTCCGTTTCGGGGTCAGGAATCCTAATTCTAATTTTGAACTCAATAGAAGAAACTTTAACTCTGGCCGCAATTTGGCCGCCGCGAGCTGTAGTGGGCCTGCGCGGGCCGCAAGCGGCCCGCGAGGAGTTTGGGCATAATAGTGGGCAACCCTAAAGAGGTTTGGTTATCGTTATCAGCAATCCCCAAGGTCTCGGAATTTAAAATCAAAATTTTGGAGCAAGTTTGTTTTTGGCCGCCGGTGTTGCCACTATATATGGCCGCCGCGAGGCTTTTTTGAACCTGCGCGGGCCGCAAGCGGCCCGCGAGGTGGATTTGTCTCTTACTTTTAAATTTGAACCCGATCGGAGCAACTTTACTTTTTTGCGTTTGACCCCTACTTTGCTACCTCATTGTGGCCACTGATTCCGGACGCCCTGAAGGGGTCTTCTTCCTTCGCGGGCTGCAAGCAGCCCGCGAGGTGTGCGCGGGCAGCAAGCTGCCCGCGTGTTGAATTTTGCGTTCAACCCCCATTGTGACCACTAATTCCGGACGCCCCGAAAGGACTCTGTTCCTGCGCGGGCTGCAAGCAGCCCGCGAGGTACCACCGCTTTACTCGAAATCCTCCGGTCCCGTTTAGGCAATGTCGGCGCCCAGGGGCCTTACTCCGAAAATCGAACGTCGAAGCTTCAGCTGACGGATCGCAGTTTTCCACTATGAAAGTGTTTCGGATCCAACGTTCATACTTAACATTTTGTCTTTCATGATACGAAAATGTCGATCCCTCAGCCGAAGCTTCGGACTTTCAATTTTCAGAGTAAGGCCCTACGGTGCGCTGTTCGTGTTTTGTTTCTTTTGCGAACATTATGATGAAAAAAGGACCATTTTGATGAAAAATCGGAAAAAATCTTCCCGTTTTACAGTTTCCGAGGCGTTATGTGGCCATATGGTTAGAGCTATACGAAAACAATGTATGGAAGAAACGTTCATCTTGAAATGATTTACAAAAAAGTCCGCGATAGCATATGTCTATGTATTCGGGTTTGCTCGCAATTCGCGCTTTTACCATTTTAAAATTTGGCCAAAAACGGTACTTTATTTGCAGCCGTGTTTTCACCTACACGATATTAATCCTTATCTAAATAAACACGTTTATCACCGAGAGTGTTTCATCGAGAACAATATTGCTGTTTACATCGTTCAATTTGGATGACAATCTTCGGAGATATAGCGAAATTAAAATAAAGCGGCGACGCGGGAATTAATTTTTTGGTCGAAATTTTTTGTCTCTTTTTTTAATTTTTTTTTTAATTTTCGGAAATCCCTTGCCGTTCTCTACAACATTAGTTCGAGCACCACCTTCCTAACTGCTACCGTTTTTGAGATATTCGCTTCTACTTTTTGTATGGCGGCCATGTTTTTTTGTTCGGGACCCATGTTTTTTTTTGGAGGGTCAAAATCTGCTCAGGGTCCTCTCCAATATTATTTCGAACGCCACCCCCCTAACCCCAACCGTTTCCGAGATCCGAGGGGGTACCCTGGTGTACCTTCCACATTCAGGTCACGCGGTACTTTTACCGTGTTCAGGAGGCCGACCTGAACACTTTTCCAGAACATTGTTGATACCTCAGCACGCTACTTCCGGCGCAAGAAGACATCGAAAATCCGGACAACTTTTTGTTCGGCAGCCATATTGAAAAATGGAGTTTTTGAATTTTTTTTTCGAATGGGACCAACAGCACCCCAGAAAACCCCCGGATACCAATTTTCAGCCCGGCCGGATCAAATTTTTTTTTCGGCCATTCTTTTCGGCCACTTTTTCGGCCACTTCGGAAAGCCCTCGAGATCCTCTACAATATTAGTTTGGGCACCCCCCGCCTACCTCTTACCGTTTCGGAGCAAGGGGCGTCTACTTTTTGTATGAAAAAAAAGTTTTTTTGTTCGGCGGCCATCTTTTTTTTTTGTTTTCCTAAATCGGCTCAGGGTTTCCTCCATTTTTAGTTCGAGCACCATCCCCCTGCGGCTGATAGTTTCCGAGAACCACATGGCTGTTCCATTCTACCTTCGACTTTCTTCCATTATCGGATTTTTCTGGGGGTCACGGGACCCATCCGAGTACGATCCGGTATGCCACTCCCCCCCACCTAAACTCCTTCTGGGAGAACAATTCTGTCAGTCAGTCAGTGAGTGGTAATCCAACTTTATATAATATAATTATATATGTAATAATAAATAACTACTAAAAAATATACTATAATACTAATAAAATAAATAACTACTTTAATCTACATACACAACACTAAAATAAAAGAACTAATACACAAATAAAGATAAAATATACAAACAAATATGATATTATCAACAAAAATAATAAGATAGAGACAGTAGACATTTTTCAGCTGATTACGACGAAGACTCAGTTTAGGCATTTCTGTTTCAGATTTCTTGTTGTAAAGAAGAAGCTGAACCCGTTCTCCATTGTGAAAGGTGTCATCGAAGAAGGAGGCAACACAGCTAAATACCAAGTTTTTATACCTGTAGCACTAAGCATGCGTGTCGGTAGATAATGGCACTCTATGTTATGGTAAACGGTCGAAGAATGGTTGCGAAGCAGCAGTTCGTAAACTTTCGTTTTGACTTGAAACAGTAATTATTTTTAAAACATCATTAACTTCAGTAATATGTTTGTTATAAAATATATTATGTTGTGATCATTGTTGCTAGTGCCTTTTGTACTTTTTTAGAGAATTCTCTGTTAACAGCACTGCATCACACTGTTTATAGTTTCATGTTTGATTATTGATCTTTCCTCACATAACACCCTGTTTACTCAGTTTTTATAAAACAACCTGAACAGTTTCATGTTTGATTATTGATCTTTCCTCACTTAACTCCCTGTTTACTGAGTTTTTATAAAACAACCTGAATAGTTTCATGTTTGATTATTGTATTTTCCTCACATAACACCTTGTTTACTGAGTTTTCATCAAACAGCTTGTTTATAGTTTTATGTTTGATTATTGATCTTTCCTCACGTAACAACCTGTTTACTGAGTTTTTTTAAAAACAACCTGAATAGTTTTATGTTTGATTACTGATCTTTCCTCACGTAACACCCTGTTTACTGAGTTTTTACAAAACAACCTGAATAAAAATCAAATTATATTTGATTTTCACTTTGAGTGTTTCACTTTTCCTCAAGTAAATACCCTTTTTACTGAGTGGTCATCGGACAGCTTGAAAAAGAGTTTCTTGTTTGATATTGACTTTTCCTCGTAACCCTTGTGATCCAACCCAATCTTCACTAATATCGAAGCCGGTTCCTCTCAATTTTTGCGCCGTATCAATGAGCTGAGTTACGTATACTGTCATTGACTCACAATTTTCTAGATGTATCGAAATAAGGTTACGCAACAAACTAATTCTGCGTGTGAATCCCGAGTCGTCACGTGAGTCTTCATCAAATAACCTGTTTATAGAGTTCCATGTTAGATTATTGACATCCTCTCACGTAACACCGTTTACTAAATTTTCATCAAACAACTTGGATAAAGAGTTTCATGTTTGATATTGCTTTCTCCTCACGTTTGTGTGTGTGGTGTCACCCTGTTTACTGAGTTTTCATTAAACAACTTGAATATAGAGTCGGGTTTGATTACTGACTTTTCCTCACATATCACCCTGTTTACTGAGTTATCATCAAACAACCTAAACAAAAATCGAATCATGTGTGATTTTACTTTGAGTGTTTCACTTTTCCTCAAGTAATTTCCCTTTTTACTGACTGTTCATCGGACAGCTTGAAAAAGAGTTTCTTGTTTGTTATTGACTTTTCCTCGTGTAACCCTTGTTACTGAGTCTTCATCAAATGACCTGATTATAGAGTTCCATGTTTGATTATTGACTTCTCCTCACGTAACACCTTTTACTAAATTTTCGTCAAACAACTTGGATTTCATGGTTTCATGTTTGATTTCTCTTCACGTTTGTGTGTGTGGTATCACCCTGTTTACTGAGTTTTCATTAAACAACCTAAATAAAAATCGAATCATGTTTGATTTTCACTTTTTCTCGAGTAAAACGAGTTACTGAGTTGATGCCTGGACTTGACGACGCAGTTCCTCAATTGTTCAGATGGGTTTTTGATATACCTTTTCCTTAAGGCAGCCCCAGTAAAACAATCAACGGATTTAAATCAGGCGAACGCGGTGGCCACAAAATTGGGCCCTATCGACCGATCCACCTATTGGGATACGTCTCATCCAGGTATCTTCGTACGTGCACGGTGTAGTGTGCGGGAGAGCCGTCGTTTTGCAGCCACATTCTCCTCTGACCTGCAGGGGCTCCTCTTCTAGTAGGCCAGTTAAATCGTTTTTCTAAAATTGCAAATAATTTTACCCCTTTAAATTGCCCGGTAATTCAAATGGGCCTATAATTTTTCCATTTAGTGTTCTAGTCCAATAATTAATCTTAAACTGATACTGTGATTTATCTTTGCGCATTAGGTGCGGATATGCTGATTGTGCAAATTTAAACATCCGTCTCTTTTACAAGAGGACTCATCGCTCCATAAAGTTTTATCAAAAAAACTAGGGTCTTCTTCAATTCTCCTTAGCATTTGGCGACAAAAACATCAACAGAAATCAATTTTATACATAATAAATTCAGGTACACATAAGTACTTCAGGTATGGATTCAATTACATCATTATCATATTTAGCTTCTAGGCCATCGGTAGACCACGATAATAGATCGCAACCAATCTCCAGTACTCGTAGAAGCAGGAGTTATGTCATCTCTTCCGCGTCCTGTGCGCCGACTCTCTTGGCTTTCTTTGCAAGCATCCTAAAGACACTACGTTTATATAATATTAAAACATCAATAATAATAAGCAACGTACATACTTTACGTGCTGTCTTTTCCAAGTTATCGAATTTATATTAATAACTTCAGGTACACATAAGTGCTTCAGGTATGGATTCAATTACATCATTATCATATTTAGCTTCTAGGCCATCGGTAGACCACGATAATAGATCGCAACCAATCTCCAGTACTCGTAGAAGCAGGAGTTATGTCAGGTCTTCCGCGTCCTGTGCGCCGACTCTCTTGGCTTTCTTTGCAAGCATCCTAAAGACACTACGTTTATATAATATTAAAACATCAATAATAATAAGCAACGTACATACTTTACGTGCTGTCTTTTCCAAGTTATCGAATTTATATTAATAACTTCAGGTACACATAAGTGCTTCAGGTATGGATTCAATTACATCATTATCATATTTAGCTTCTAGGCCATCGGTAGACCACGATAATAGATCGCAACCAATCTCCAGTACTCGTAGAAGCAGGAGTTATGTCATCTCTTCCGCGTCCTGTGCGCCGACTCTCTTGGCTTTCTTTGCAAGCATCCTAAAGACACTACGTTTATATAATATTAAAACATCAATAATAATAAGCAACGTACATACTTTACGTGCTGTCTTTTCCAAGTTATCGAATTTATATTATTAACTTCAGGTACACATAAGTGCTTCAGGTATGGATTCAATTACATCATTATCATATTTAGCTTCTAGGCCATCGATAGACCACGATAATAGATCGCAACCAATCTCCAGTACTCGTAGAAGCAGGAGTTATGTCAGGTCTTCCGCGTCCTGTGCGCCGACTCTCTTGGCTTTCTTTGCAAGCATCCTAAAGACACTACGTTTATATAATATTAAAACATCAATAATAATAAGCAACGTACATACTTTACGTGCTGTCTTTTCCAAGTTATCGAATTTATATTAATAACTTCAGGTACACATAAGTGCTTCAGGTATGGATTCAATTACATCATTATCATATTTAGCTTCTAGGCCATCGGTAGACCACGATAATAGATCGCAACCAATCTCCAGTACTCGTAGAAGCAGGAGTTATGTCATGTCTTCCGCTTCCTGTGCGCCGACTCTCTTGGCTTTCTTTGCAAGCATCCTAAAGACACTACGTTTATATAATATTAAAACGTCAATAATAATAAGCAACGTACATACTTTACGTGCTGTCTTTTCCAAGTTATCGAATTTATATTTAAGCTGCTTCATGGAACGATGCGGCGCTGCATTGGAATTGAACAGTCTGAATATTGTTCCAAGCTAACTCTTTTGCGTTATGGGAAACTGCATCTGTTTTTTTAATAACAAAACATCCTTATGTTCACCTATTAATATTTTTAGTTTCTCTATTTCATCGGCAGTAAAATTTACGATCGTTCTCTGAAATTAATAAAAAATACTTTATAATGGTAGGTAAAACAGTTATTGTATTTTACATTATGTATTCCAATAGGATTTTAGACCTATAGATGCTTCAACATAGCTACTATTATTAATGCCTGGAGCACTGTTGAGTCAGTTTGTGTTTTGCGACTGTGTCATACAGGAGAGTGTGTAAATATTCGATTGGTATCTTCCAGGTTCCATTAACAGCTGTCAGTAAAAATACTAGAGCTTCTTCCGCTTCTAGAAGAACGTCTCCTTGTCTGGTCGTGTTACAAAATAATGTCAACGTAACCATGCATTACTTTTCCATCCCATTCGACGCGCTGCCGTATAGCCATTTCATCCATAACTAAATTGCATATTAGTTCATCTCTTTATGCTTCTATGGTCTTACCCGTATGTTACAATTATTTATAGGAAATTAAAGTAAAATTTTTTTTAAAAGCTTATCTATTGCTTTTAGCTGCATTAGTGGAAATAAGTCCTTATTCTAAGAACGTCTGTGCCTCTTAAAATTCGATTTATTATATTGCATCAGTTAAAGATTGTGAATCTTATTGTTACTGATAAAAAGCAATCATTCACAAGCTTGTTGTGCTTACTACAAGTTAGGAAATCAAACGAATACTTAGTCAAGATGTGTTGTTTTATTGCTTTGCTTATATCATTTACATGAGGTTCTCTTTCTAATTCGTTTGGACTCCTTTACAACTGTACCAAAATACCTCATACTCCGACGGGTAGGTTAGTTTATTTTGTTTTGCAGTGTTTTATTCACGATGATTAATCCAACTGTGTATAGTGTAATGTTCTGGATCTTCAATAAAACAATTCGTTGGGGAAATTATTGATGTACATTTATTTCTTTTAAACTTATTTTTATGTGTTCACCTACCCCAAGTCTCAAATTTGAACTCCGTCCACTGTCCCTGTTACTCAATACAATGCCGTCTGTACAATCGCCAACGCATCATCCATATGTCAACGTTACAGCTAGTGACTCAGGTCATTTAAACATCTGTATGTAAAGTTGCGTTCAGAAATATAGATACTACATATAGAGCTCTTTTTGACATTTGTCGCATTGAATCTTTCCGAGGATTTTCTTTACTAACCAACCCCTGGTGTATGCACGTGTGTACATGAAGTTCCGGGCGTGCTTGTGATTGAATATTTTCCTGTTCAACATAACTGTTGTTGCATTAAGGGGCAGAATCCGGCGCGACGCTATCTCGATCGCGCATCTCAACATTTTTGAAGTTAAAAAGTTGCTGGCAATAACATTTTACCCGTTTTGGAGTTGAAAAACCCACAACATCGGTTTTGAGCTTTGAGATTCTAAAACAAAATTTTGAATTAATTAATTTAGTGCCGTTTTACCCGACTGCGCGAGGGTAATGTGTTTTGACTGTTTCTAGTATTTCATGGAATGCAGAAAAGACCTACATCCAACTTTCAAGTCTATTGGATAAGTACAATGTAGTGGGTGGAAACTATATTAGGATGTGAATGTAAAGCTAATATAAAGTTGAGATATAAAATACTTTTTTAATTTACCTGTAATTGGCTCCAGTGCCAATTGTTTTAAGCGTGATGATGAAGGTGGCTTGATTTCGCATCCAGTTATCTGTGGAAGTGTTTATCATTTTCTTGAATGGCCCAAAAACCGCTCTATCTAGGGGCTGCAGTTTGTGGGTGCATTGGGGAGGGAATGACAGCAATACGATTCCATTTCTTTTACAGTAATCAAGGGCTTGAATAGATATAAATATGTGATAGGTATATGATTATCGAGCAATAGCAGGCATTTTTCATCAACTGTGTGTAGGGTTGTCAACATTTTTTCAGCGAAATAAAGTATTTTTCAAAATAAGCTATAAAAAGGTACACTTCTAAAAAATATAGTATTTTATAGACGAAATAAAAATAAATAAATTGGGGAAGTTATTTTCAGTATTTTTTAAAATATGCTGCACTTTTTGCACTGTGGTTGTTTCAGTAACCTCACTACAATCTAAGATTATATAAAGTGAGTAATTTATAGTTTCAATTCCGCGATAAAACTATAAGTTACTCACTTTATATAATCTTATTTTAATGGGTTTCCGCAAAGTAACGCCTGATTCCATCAAATATCACTACAATCTTTTAGTTTTGCTAAGATTTCATTCAATGTTGTTGTTTCGGTGTCCATTTCGATGCTCAATTTTTCTCGTAAATTTAGGATTTCTAATATTGTATCACAGTCATTAAAGGAAACCTCTTGTTTTAAATTAAAATTTTTAATTTTGAATAACCAATTGTGCAATGGCCAAAAATGAATTTTGGTCAAGCAAGGCGTGTTATGTGCCCGAAGGCTTTATGGCGGTAATTTTATAAGAGAGTGGACTGTATTTTGTATCGTTAGGCGGCTGATTACAACAATGGTATCACTGCTACGACGAGCAAATGCTTAGGTCTAGGATAGAGGAATTCCATGCACCTTGACTCCTGTATTCCCGGAGCATCCAGAGTGTCGTGGAGAGCCCAAAACCTCGAGGACCGTACGTCGTGAGTGACCTAATGTGACTGTCCAGATTTGTATAATTTCTTCAGGTGCACCTTTACACTTCACAGTTGTATTTATAACACGTATATTAGCGTTGATATTACAATCAAACCGGGACGCGTGCGCATATATTTTGCGCAACTCTTGTCCTTGCGGTGGTTCAAGGGTGACAGAAAAGTACTCTGTGGTGACAGACAACTAGCATCTTCCGCTAGGTGTCGTGCGTGTTGCGGATTTGGAGGGAGAGAAAAGGACGCATATACTCATCAAGCTATAATGATATAGTCCCCGGCACATAAGTTGAACAAAAATGGCTGACGTCTGCGCAGGTACAATAATAGTGACAAGTGTTACGATGCAATTATTTTTTAAACTTAAAAAGTTGCAAATTCTGAATCGAATAGTAATTTTGCGTTTTTTGGGAAATAAATAATTGATATTAAAATGCAAAACCTATAATATTTTTTTATTTAAAATATATAAATAAAGAAAAAGAAGAGATGTGAGGCTTATCCATAAAGTCAGTACTAACTTGCTCTGTAATCTGTGCTAAACATAAAAGTGGGCAATTTGATGTTTAGTCGCTATCACTCATTGGTGTGATTCCTTCTACGTATTTTGAAAGGGGGATGGGACCACAGCTGCTAGGGCCTGAACTTGAGCCTGGAATTGGGGCTTCATTTTCAGAATCAGTTGATGAATCAGAATCGTCATCGCTGCTGTCAGAATCGCCCACATGAATGATAAATTCTTCCGTCATTTCATCAACGACATGATCGCTTTTGAAGTAGCTCTCTTCTATGGACTTCACTTTATCGCACAGATTTTTCCACTGACACGGTCCCATAACGTTAACTTTTTCGTTCACCAACTCAATGACATGGGGCACATTCCATCGCACATTTTTGCTGCTAACATAACCCTGCATGGCTGCCCATGCCATCTCAATTGGATTAAGATCCGGATGATACGGTGGCAGGCGAAGTACATCATGGCCATTTTCATTGAGGATCTTATCAATGCTAAATGTTTTGAAGCGGTCTTTGTTTCTTTTTATTAATTGGTATAGCTGAGGTTTCAACATTTCAGGCGTAAATGCTATTCCTTTTTCTGATAGCCAAGTCTGCATGTCTAATTTCTTTGAATTGGAGTTTGGTGCCAATTCATTTTCCTTATTATGGTATGACGCATTATCTACGACCACAACCGATTTTGGTGGGAGGTTTGGTACCAATTGACTCCGAATCCACTTTTCATAATTTTGGAAATTCATATCATCATGGTAATCTCCTGTCTTCATACCTGATTTAAATGCCAACAAGGCGTTCGGAACAAAACCAGCCTCCGATCCGGCATGTACAATAATAACCCGCTGCCCTTTTGAAATGGGAATTTTTAATCCCTTAGAAGTCCCATCAGTCCATGCTTTCGAGGTTGAGTGGGATGAGTGAACATATGTCTCATCTGTATAAATAATTGGCCTGCCTTCTTGTCGGTACTGTCTTATTTTACGTAAGTAATTAATTCTTAGCAATCTGATAGAATATGTTTTCTATTGTTCTCGGTGGCTTTCCATTTGAATCCCAGTTCCCTGATGATGCGGCGGAGACTTTTTTCTGAGCCTTGAAAATTGATGTCGGAACGTAATTTTGCTAGAAGTTTACTGAGGGTCGGCAACTCATTTTCAGTTTTATGAAAATTATGAATACACCGTTTTATCACGCCCTTATCGAAATCATCAATACCTGTGACTGGTTTTATACGTTGTCTCTTTTTACCAGGTGTCCTAAATGCAATTATATATTCTGATCTCTTGCTTTCTTTTATGATTCTTCTAACCGTAGATACAGATTTTTTTGTAGCTTCTGCAGTTTTTTTCTGTGCTTCGGTTATATTATTTTCTTTTGAGAAATAGGTAAAGACATCGAAGACCATTCTTCTCTCTTGTCTCCTTAAAGTTGGCTGCCGAGGCATTTTATTCAATTAAAAACAAAACAAAAATTTCAGTGCGCGACAGTATTCTCGGGCGAAAGAAGAGTGTGCGCGGGTGTCGGGGGACGAAAAGCGACTAACTAGGTAACTAAGCGCATGCGCGCGTGAATGAAGTCGCCCTCCCCGCGTCGCACCTCATACCACACTTCAGTTGAGACCCTAAAATTTGTTACTGCGCATTCAAGGTCATTGTCCAACTTACGCGCCGGGGACTATACCATATGAAATATAATAATTTGAATGAGATTAAGCATTGCAGCGCTAACAAATTGCTTTCACCAAAATCAAACCATTTATTAAGATACTCTAAACATCTATCAATAAATAACAAAAAATTCTTTTGAATTTCATAACTTTCTGTGGGGGAATTTAGTTGTAGAATTTGCAACATTTTTTTGGTTTCCTAACCTAACCTAAACACTTCAAAAAACAGCAAAAATTCTTCTTGCATCCAGCCACTAGGATTTCCAGAACCAGTATACCCAATAGGACCTTCACGAATCATGTGATCTTGGTATCTTTTCAACGGAAATATAAAAAATGGAGGAATGTGTCCTCCTTGAGCATTAATAGCTACGGCAACAGTTACTAATTTCAAAACTACTTTGAAAATGAAGAACGGTCCACAACGTCACAAAACAGAGAGAGTATTATGTTGTGACTACTTGTGACAACGTGGTCCGCGTGCTTGAGGCCTTCACTCCGAAACTCGTACGTCGAAACTTCGGTTGTCGGATGGCAGTTTTCCTACCATGAAAGTGTTTCGGATCTAGTTCGAGTCGATATTCGTAACTTGATATTTGTCTTTCTACAATTTAGGAAAACTATGATCCAGCAACCGAAGCTATATACGACTTTCTGAGGAATTCGATTTTCGAAGTAAGGCCCCAGAAGCAGCCTAGCTCTAAAGCGTATCGGTAACGACTTTGACAGCCTGTAGGCCGGTCAATCTCAAGATTGACCAGTCAGTTCAAGCAGTGACTCACGACCATTTACCATAACATAGTATAATTTAGAATTCCGTATTGTTTATTCGACATAACCTACTCTTAATAATACAATCATATGTCTGCGATTGCCATTATGCCATACTATGATTCTGTCTCTCATTCTACCTTCATATTTCTATCTTTGATTTTTGATGTTAATAATTTAGTAAATATTATAGTATTGATAAGTTTTGATATTCCGTGGTAGACTGGTAGACGGATAGCGCTAGGTTTTGAGGTTTCGAAAATATTAAAATCTTTGATTTTTTGCATATAGGTTCTAGACCATTAGCACAACCTAATTCCTTAATTTGTGTCATTTTGGGTACTTGGGTAGGTAGATATTTAGGTATTTGTCTTTTCGAACAATATCGGACGAAAAGAATATCAGAGTAGAAAATTTCACTTTCGTGATACTAACGAAGTAGTAGCCGATGTACATATGCATTTTGTGTCATTTCCGTCCACGGGAACACTGTTTTTTAACCAATACCTAACACGTGGCCTAAATAGCTCTAAAAGAATATTCGCCTGTGTTAAATAGGTGTTATGCGTTTTAGATCACTGGTATCTGTTGTTCAAAAGAATTTGTGTCAAATTCATCCACATCTTTTGTAGCAATTTTAATTTTTTCGTAAAACATCCTTCGTTTTCGTAAAAACCACAAAAATGTATTAGAGTTTACGTCTTTATTATGACTATAATGTAACGAAACACTATCCAAAATTTGTGTCATTTTTATCCATGGAATCTTATTGAAAAAGAAAACAAACGTTTTGGCACGCAACTCTTGTGTGTGTGAGTGCGGGGTCAGCGGGCGGTGCCGCGGGGCACACAGGCGCGCGGCGCGTGCTAATGTCGGAGGGTCCCAAAGGGGCCGGTGCGGGGGAAACAGGTAGCCTTAGCAATTTTAATAGCAATTCTATTAGTTCAAGCTATTTTGAACCTTATCACCACTGAATAAGGTCTAACTGTTTTTTTTTACCTACGTGGTTCCGGCCGACATTAAGGTTCAATATAGTTAGCATTTTTATTCGATCATAATGGTTAATCTATTTTGAACCTTATCACAACTGAATAAGGTCTAACTGGTTTTTTTTTGCCGCCGGACCTACGTGGTTCCGGCCTACATTTGAAAGATGAACTGCTTAGTTTATACTTTATAGAAGCGGTAAAGAAGAAAATGAAAACATCAGAAAGAGTATCAGAATCAATCGGCGAGTTCGACTTCCAAAACAAGTGCTTGTTTTGCGATAAGGATGCGTCATTCGAATTTGAACAACGGCAAAGCAGGCAACCTTCATATAGCAGAATTTCAATAGGTCAAGTGAAGAAGTTGGATACTCAAAATTCTATACTTCAGGCATGCACCAGGCATGATGATGATTGGAGTCAACAAGTACTAATTTATTAAGTACTACACGAACACTAGTTACGTAAGGTACGAGCATCTTCATAATTAGGTATCTACCTAAATAGTATCTACCTACTATGAGGTTCGCAGTGGGTTCACATAGGAATAGGACTGGTAGGTATTTGACTTCATTGGAAGTAGGGAGGTTAGTTTTCAAAAACAAACAATATTATTTTTACAATGACGTTTTATTGCTACTTATACCCGGATTTACAGCTATATCATCGCAATAAAATATTATATTTTAAATGTTTAACCATACCTACTTAATTACGCATGCGCACATTAGGCTTATGAAAAATATGAAATACCTATTGCTTTTGTACCCACCTTGCAGCAATTTATGCTATTTTTAACCGACTTCAAAAAAAAGAGGTTTGTTAGTTTGTTAGTAGGAGGACTAACTGTTCTGAGAGTGTCCGTCTGGGTTGTTACCACCGCTTTGCTCGTGTTGTCTGCCGCCAAGCAGTAGTGTGCAAGCATTACTGTGTTCCGGTTTGATGAGCAGAGTAGCCAGTGAAATTACTGGGCTTTTGAGACTTAATACCTAATGTCTCAGGGTAACGAGCGCACTGCAGTGCCGCGCAGGCCTTTGTTTTTCAAAGTTCTGGGTGGCACTGCAATTGTTATGGGCCGGCGTTGTGCTTACCATCAGTCAAACGACCAGCTCGTCTCGTTACCAAATAACATTAAAAAAAAGGAGAAGATTATCAATTCGGTGCGTATTTTTTTTTATGTTTGTTACCTCAGATGTCCGTCATTTATAAACCGATTTGGAAAATTCTTCTTTTATTTGAAAGGATGTCGTTTCAGATTGGTCCCATAGAAATTTCATCAAAATCGGTTCAGTAGTTTGTCACTGAAGTCGGTTCGTCACTTTTTTAAAGCCATTTTTAATTAATTTTAGTCAGTATCACTGGAAACATTTGGATGATAAATAATCTATATACAAATAAATAAAATTGAAGTGTCTGTTTGTAATATCAAAATAACAGCTTTTTACCAAATGCATATGAAAGTAACGGTAGCTATAGCAAAACAACCATTTTTACAATTTTTGTCTGTCTGTCTGTCTGTTTGTTCCGGGTAATCTCCGAAACGGCTAGCGGCTGGACCGATTTTGCGGGGACTTTAACTGGCAGATAGCTGATGATACAAGGAGTAACTTAGGCTACTTTAATTTTAGAAAAATAATTATGAATCCGCGCAAAAAAATAAAAACCGTGAAATCCAATACCTCCGTGCGAGTGAAACCGCGGGTGAGCAGCTAGTGTAAAATATATGCGGCAGTTAAAATATTTACCTAGGTACAGTAAAAGCGAAAGAAACAATAAAACACGCAAAGCGGCTTTTACCATAGTACGGAACAGCAACATTTAAAAATATACTTTATTCAGTGAGTAATAAGGTTGCTTTCATTCTGTTTGTTTACATTCTCAAAAACGCCGTTCGCGACGAAGGCGGCTTATGTCAAAGTCCTCGGCGATATCATTCAACAACATACTTTATGCTATGTTGTAATAAGATCTATTTTACTTTTTTTAATGAAACCTAAAGGACGTAGGTACCTAAAATAAAGTTTATCGGCCTTATTACAAAAACTCGTTAAACTCGACTTTGGTCGACAACCAATTTGTCTTCAACTATCTTTAGAGTCGACCTATAAACCAAACCTTATTACAAAAGATGAATAAAGCCAAGACAACTTAATACCAAACTGTAGCTATGGTAGAAATTATTTCCACAGATAATAAATGTCTTTATGCTACGGATACACGAAATGTAGAATTGACACAATGTACTAATTTTTATTTTGGAATATAAGTAGCTATTTTGTCACACAATACTATTTTCTAATATCGAAAAATATTGTAGGTAATTTTTAAATGACTTGATCATTGCGAGTAATTCAAAACATCCTAATTAGGTATTTACGTATATGAAAAAAATGTTAAGGAGATACTCCTTATATATCCAACCTATACAATGGCACACTATGGCTAAGTAACCATAGCAACATGTTTTGTTGATTGTGTGTACTGTCAATTCTTGTAATATATTCTGTTTTTACTATGTATACTTTCGATATTATAAGTATTTCCTATATATTTTGCTAAAAGCTATTATTCTACTCATCCACGCTTCCTAATACCTCACCACCCCTTCATGAATTTTTTTACGATTTGACAAGTAGAATACGTGGCCGCCATTAAAATAAATGCTTAAACCGTCGCTAAACTAGGTGCCCGGCAAGACTAACTTTGACACCATAGTCAACCAAGACCTAAGTGCTAATCTGCTTTTTGTAATAAGAAATTTAACAAAACTACGGTTTAAACTCCAGTTTAGCGTTAAAACTCGTTTTGTAATAAGGCCGTATGAGTTTGGTAACTCCATAGAGTAATTCGGTTTAGAAGCTCTGATACACCAGGTTGTCGGGTCGATTCTCGAACTTGTTAACCCACTAAATAAGAAAATTAGGTAAGTAATTCATATTGAGATTACTAGATTCTAAATAGGTACCTACGTCATTATTTTTATCTCTATACCTACCCATTTGTTCATTACGTAAAAGAGTCAATATTCCATACTACGCTATATAAGTACCTACATCGGCGCGGACGATACGAAAGGAGTCGAGCGGAGCGGCGCGGGCGAGCTGTGTACGTAGGTATTTATACCCCCCGCGCGTCGCTGCCGCCTGTAGCTCTCGTTCGGAGAAACCACAAACGTTTGTTTGTGTTTTTTCATGTAAATCGTGGATGAAAATGACACAAATTTACACTGTCGATCTGTCATGCATTTATGATATTGAATATGTAAACTCTAATAATGGCAATACTTTTTTGAAGCTACAAAAGCTTGGAAAAGCTAAATAATTAATTATCGTCAAAACCTGTGGCTTAATTAGGCACAAATTTATTTAATGGGCATATTTAGGTGATCTGAATTATGTCGTGTCTAAATTTTCAAATCTGATTTTATTTTGGCAAAGTTTTTGCATACTGACCGTATGTCAGTTTGTAATTAATGAAACTGACACAAATTAGGTTTGCATACTACTCAGGCTATCTTAGATACAATACCATTATATTTTTAAACTCAAAAAGTATATTGACAGTTTTATGTTGATTTAAATAAAACAGTCACAAACCATTGAATTCCTGAAAATGCAAGTGCACAATGTGACACAAAACTCAATAATAAGCTTTTTATGTACAACTGTATCCTCAGGCAAAAAATTAGCTACTCTAGAATTATGGTAAGTTATGACCCCAAAAAGTGCTAGCGCTACCGGACTATGGTGCCTGTAGGCCTGGAGCCTAAACAGGCACCAGTCTTCACAAAACCGGGTTAGAGTCGAAAACGAAAGACGATTTTATTACCCGGTAAGGCAGCCGATGAGTTAGAGGTAAATAAATAGACAAACTAGAACTAAAGAGGTTAAGTATGGATATAAGGAAGTTGCCTAGAACTTTTTAGTATTTTACAAATAATCCTGTACATATGTTACAAATCGAAATAATTAGGTAATACAAATAATTACAAAATAATGGTAATAAGAGGCGACATAATAAGTTAAATATTTTTATGATGAAGAATAAATTTAAGAACAGTTTGTAAATAGATAAGTATGTAAGTTACTAACAAGAAAACACAATACAATAGGTATGTAAGTTTAACAGCAAAGGAACGTTTCAATAGTAAAACTATGTTTAGTCTGTGGTCGATTCCGTTTAAAACTGACAAGCAACAACAAAGAGATAACCGTTTAATATTGTTACTGTGTTAATTTAATGATGTTTATATAAAGATGTGAATGATGAATACTCTTGTTGTTTTATTTATTTATTTACCTTGTGAAGCAGCTTTTTTACACAATTTAGCTTCACTTGTAACTATCTAACAATGAAGTCAATTTTAATCTATTGTCGTAGTTATCGACTGTACCTATATAGTTATGTTTGTATAATTATGTAGTTTGGATGACAAAAGTATAATTTGGTAAGTATCATTGAGGTGATCTGATGATTGGTGAATAGGGAAACTTTTCGTGTGGCAAGTGAACCTTTGCGTTTGGGCTCATGATTCGTTTTGACGAGTCCTATAGATTGCACTTGGTATCGAGAGTCTGATGATGGAGAGTCTAGGAGGTGGAATCATCCAATACGACACGAGATTTGCCTGATGATATAAATGATAAGTATAACTTTTTTTATGTTATTTGGTTACGAGACGAGCTGGTCCTTTGCCTGATGGTAAGCATAACGCCGGTCTATAACAATTACAGTGCCACTCAGAACTTTGAAACACAAAGGCCTGCGCGTCACTGCAGTGCGCTCGTTACGCAAATTAGGTATTAAGTCTCATAAGCCCACTGGATACTCTGCTCATCAAATCGGAACACAGGAATGCTTGCACATTACTGCTTGACGGCAGACTTCACGAGCAAAGCGGTGGTAACAACCCAGACGGACACCTGCAGAAGAGTTAGTTAACCAGTAACAAAAACTCCATCATCCATAATTACAGAACTTTGAAACACAAAGGTCTGCGCGGTACTGCAGTGTGCATTTTACCCTGAGACATATTAGGTCTCATAAGCCCAGTAATTTCACTGACAACTTTGTTCACCAAAACGGAACACAGTAATGTGCGTATACGTTACCGTCAGGATGGTGGCTGATGTCTGATAATTCTGATATCTCTACCATGTAGTCAATATGATGAATATTATGCCTAAAGCTGAAAATACACGGTTCACTTTTGTCTTTCAATTTGGATGAAGCAACCAAATTGATCCATGTAAATTTATAAGTGAATCATTCAATGTCATTGCAACAACAGCATTTCTTTCATTTCTGCTCCATTTAACCAAAGTGATTCAATTTGGTTGAACCGTGTATTTTCACCTTAAGAGCCTACTAGTCCACGCCGCGAACTTATCAGTGGGCGCGGCTAAAATGCATGCTATTTCGTGTAACTATAGTGGAAAAAGGTAAAACTCAGCGATTAGGAGTAAAAAGCTAATGCTCGCAAATACACAATTACACACTCTCGTAAAGTGACGACGACTACCGAAAAGTCGAAAACCGGCGCGCAAAAATGTACAAATTGGCTTCTGGTACTTGGGGTTTTACGACAAAACTATTGAATGTATTTAGTCAGACCAAAGTTATTTCAAATGTCAATAAACTAAAGCTTGTCAGTATGTACATTATTTTGGAGTTTTCGTAATCCTTTTGTAATTTATTTACGTCCAAACTTGCGTTAAAATACGTGCTAAAATACAGATGTTTGAAGGCTCATTACTTTTAAGCCACTTATTTTTTTTCTGTATAATTAGCAGGCTGACCTAGATAACGAAGAGATAAGTCGATATTATTCTTAATTTTGGACTTAAAACGTCAAGTAGTGGAGTAATCACCCAAGTACGGTTGTATGGAGAAATGAACGGCTGGTTCCTTCTTAAGACTCGGCTGGAACACGCCGGTATACTCGTATAGGCGTTTAGCAACAAATATTCTACTTGAGGTTGGTAGCTAGCAGGAAATTGTGTACCTACTTAATACTGTTTAATGTACCTGTACAGCCACTGTGTTTGTTGGTTTGTCAATTGTCTTTCTTTCACGCTGCAACGGATTGACGCAATTTTTTACATAGTGATACCTAAGAAGGCAGTTCATAATCAAAGAGTAATAAGTAAGTATCTAGTTTATGGGCCGGAGAGTAACATAGGCTACTTACTATCCCGGAAAAAGCGCGGTTCCTGATAGGGAATCTCTACGTGGGAGAAACTGCAGGCAGCAACAGTACTAGTCAGCTATATAATAAATCGATGAGTTAGTACGTATTATTTTTATAATTATGTTCTGTGGTTTAGTGGAGTTTGTTGTACCACAGAATAATTAATAGTTGGTACAGTTCTGCTGCCTATATGATTGTTATCAGACTACCCTCATCGTAGCATTAAGATAAAATCTGCCTGCTTAGTTAAACTATCACATCCGCAGATATTGATCTACCAAAATGCGGGATGAATCGAAACCAACGCATATAAAACCCTTAGATTCACCAGAAGTAGTATCACAAATTATCCAAGCGTCTAAGCTAGTTCCCGCTATTTTCAAAATGTTTTCAACGAAGTTGGCAATAGTGTTTACGGTATGCCTGTTTTACATTTTTGTGGATATAAACGGCTCGTTTATAAAGCCAAATAATGTACCAAGGGTAGGGAGGAGTAATGAAGCTGAAATGCCCTTTGAAAATGATCAAGGGATGATGGGCTATGTTATTAAGACCAACAAGAATATTCCTCGGATGGGTAGAAGGAACTACGACTCGGTAAGATAGTTCTAGTTTTTGTTTTGCTTTTGTTAGGTTTAGGCCTTAGGGACTAAAGTTTTATTCGAAGTTTTGTTTTCAGGAAAACCGATTTGACATCCCGAAATTCTATCAGTTACCCGTTGAGAATGCCATGTACGACGGCAAGTATTTTTGTAAGGATGGTAGAATTAGTACTTTACTAATTAAGGTACTGAAGTACACATTTTTAAAAAGCTAATAAATATATTATTTTAGGCGAAGACCAAGATGTGAACCAAGATCAAATTGAAAATTATTTTAAACACTTGCAAAACATGAAGTGAGTGATCGATTAAATGAAAACTTCAGATAACCGGCTGGTGCTAACTTGAGCATGGAATGATCTTTCGATACGATTTTTTGTTTTCTAACTAGTCATTACCTATAATCATTTACTGAATAAAATGGCGTGAGTATGCATGCTACCAAAGTTGTGTATTTCATTTGAAACTCAACAATTAGAACTTTATTTATTTTAATCGTGCGATTCGTGCAGTAAACCTAAAAAACCATTGTGATCTTTAATTTCTCGGAATTTGCGTGAAACGGAACGTGTAGCTCGGTGCGTCAAATTGGCTATCTGTCAGTCAATATTACCCAGTCAATTTCAAAATATAATTCATCATTGTTTTTCTCGTTCAATCGTGTAGATATTTCGTGTTTTTTATCTCTCCTATCAGCTAAAATGCTAACAACTCAAATTTAGCAGAACTTTACATAAAAAGTTCTTCCACGGGTTGAGTGGAAGAATTTTCGTATTTATTTTGGTTTTTACCATCAAAATTTACTGTGAATTAATTGCTAAATAAAAATGGTGCTTACACACGATGTTCAGTTACCAGAGGAATCCGAATTGACCGTCCAAGAGGTCAATTTGTCCAATACAACTTTGATGGCCAGTTCTTTTCATCTAGGAAAGTTTTGTGAACATGCGAATAATGTAAGTAAACTTCTTATTCTAACGTAATAAACGTAGTTTTAAGTGTTTTACTCAATATTTATTCATATGTTGCAGCAGTTGATTGCATAATCACAGAATACAGAGGTTATGTTTTGGTTGTGCTATCTAACTCAAAAAGAACCACAAAGTTTAAAGGGTACAAAAGAACCTTGTATTATATTTGACTAGTACCTGTATCTATTTATGCACAATTACGAGTCGTCATAAAATCATAATTATGAACAATTATTCTTGAACTCAATTTAGGTATAAAAATACAATCAATTTTTATGGAGATTCATCAGCTATCTGCGAGTGACAGTCCTGTCAAAATCGGTCCAGCCATTTCGGAGATTACCAGGAACAAACAGACAGACAGAGAGACAGACAGACAGACAAAAAATTTAAAAATGGCTGTTTTATTATTTGTACCGTATATATTTTCGTATGCATTTAGTAAAAATCTGTTATTTTGATATAACAAAGAGACACTTCAATTTTATTTATTTGTATACATGCAAAAGTTTATTTGTTGGTTTATCATTCTCGCAGCAACTGAGCTATAGATTGACATGATCTTCACATGAGAAAAATTGTGGGCAGCTGGTAGTGTTTAGTAGAAATATTCTATTGATTTTTTTATGTATATTTCAGGAATACATGCTATGCCGTTTTGAAGAAAAAGATGCTCGCAAGTGCATTAATGAAGGGAAGGCAGTCACTGCGTGCACCATGGATTTCTTCCGCAAGGTTGGTTCCTTTTAATCACCTACTAACTATACCTATCTGCCTACTTTCCTCATCACATCGGAACACAGTGATGCTGCAAGCATTACTGGCAGCAGACTACACGAGCAAAGCGGTGGTACCCACCCAGATGAATTGTTGCGTGTTTCAGTAAACAATTCTTTGACCACTTCAACCCAGCCTACTAGGAAGCTATACATTTCAGGTTGTAGGACTAACTCTTCTGCCAGTGTCCTTTTGGGTTGATATCACCGCTTTGCTTGTAGTGTCTGCTGTCCAAAACTAATGTGCAAGCATTAGTGTTCCGGTTTGATGAGCAAAATAGTCAGTGAAATTACTAGGCTTATGAGACTTAAATCCTGTCTTAGTTTTTCAGAGAAATAATAATGTAATAGTATTATTTTTATTCTTATATACATACTAAAATTGTTATGATAATTGATAATCAATTCTTGTTAGTACAGAATATATAATAATAGTACAAGTATAAGAGGTTTCAAATGCATTTATTTGTTGTCCAGATTTTTTAAATAATGATTTTTAGATTTTTTTAATTAAAACTATTTTATTATTATGAAATCGATGTCTTTGATAGTAAAAACTTCTCTGCTTTATTAAAATACAAGTAATATCAAAATTTTCTGGTAAAATCTTCAGGTGAAGCAATCCTGCGTCTCGGAGTTCAACCAATACTCCAACTGCATCGACCAGAGCTCTGGAGACTGCGGCTTCAAACAGTATGTACCTACAGCTCATATTTGATTCTACCTCCAATTATAAAGAGTGGTTAATTAAGAATGGTTGAAAAACAGGAATTAAATTATCTTAAAATATATAAAGTTTTATTTGATAGGAAAGTGAATTCATTCAATGTTTATTTTTCTTCATACTTCTTTATTCATACTTGCCCAAGGAGAGCACTCATGAATGTTTAAATAAATTACTCATAAGTGCCCAAAGAGGTATGGACAAAAAGAAGGTATAAAAGCCTTTAGTCTGCATATTGACTATTTTTAAATGGTAGAAAATATGTTTGGTTGTTTCAAATCTTGCAGCAGATTTCTAGCACTTGAATTCAGTCCCATAACAGTATTTGGTTTTTGGTACATCATCTCTTGTAAAAAAACCGATTTAAATTTTTTTAAGTTAGTGATCTAGTAATGAGTTTATAAAAAACTTTGGCTCATATTGATGTATGGATACTACAGTATTCATTTGTATTGAAATAACTCAAACAATTAAACACTTTTTTACATCACTCTTTATTTCTGTAAAAGTGCCAACATAAATCTTGTCATATAATTCCTTCTCCTTCCAGCCTTTTTTTCATTTTAGGTGGGGTTGGCTCGGTACATATGTGCAGGCATGTACTTTTTAGGTTTTATAAATTTTTTTACAGCCTGCCTTGTGGAGCCACACTGCTTACTTATCCCGCTAGGTGGCGCATTATCGCTGGTGTTGTTTCACGATGGAACTTCATTATAAAATTTTAGTAATTAAACAAAAAATCGTGTTGGCAATAACGTATGCCTCTGTAAAGTGCAATTCAGTGTAAAAATAAAGGTACACACGTTTCGCTTTTGACGAGAAAAAACGAAAATTGTGGACCAAAGCATTGCTCATCAAAAATGATTGGAAACCAATTATTCTTCTAGGTTATGTAGTGACCATTTCAAATCTAATGATTTTTAAGACGCGATCATGTTTACTGGCTATAGTTTAATTAATTAACCCAAAGTAAACATCAATGACAAGCAGCAGCGATGGTGGCGCCATCTGAGATTAGCTTTGCCTGTGCTTCCCCATTGAAACATGTTTCGTCTATTCCAGCTGCCGCAAAACCCAGGGTGTGTTTGACAACTGCATGCTGGAGAAACTGAATATCGAGCGCCCTTCCTTTGGTTACTTCACTGAGGCTCGCATTCACGCTACCAAAAGGTGAGTTATTTTATAACTTATATTTATTTATTTATTGAACTTCAACATAATGTACATTCTTACGATTCATTTAAACTAAATCCTAAAATATACATGGTTAATGCCTTCATAATTATAGACGAAGACTGCATGCAAATTTTAAAAAGCGAGTATTAAAAAGTATAAAATAACGAATGGGTTCAGTTAGTAGTAGTTTGTATCCAATCCTATCCTAATCCTACTTTATAATATCCTACTAATCCTACTAATATTATAAATGCGAAAGTGTGTTTGTTGGTTTGTCCTTCTTTCACGCAGTAACGAAGCAACAGATCAACGTGATTTTTGGCATAGATATAGTTTATGGACCGGAGAGTAACATAGGCTACATTTTATCCCAGAAAAATGCACGGTTCTGTGGGAACGCCGGGTGAGATTAGCGGAAGCAACCTGCTTGTCTCTTTATCAAAAATACATTTTATAGTGTTCGCTTGGCTAGCTATCAACATGAAGTTGAAAATATGTCGTCAAGCACCTATCGGTGTGCTCCGACAGCTGCATTTGCACCCGTCCTAACCTAGATTTAACGTATTCACCATATTTGACCACATCGTCCACATCGTCGCCGAGATAGAGTAGTCAGACGCTAGGCTAAACGTCATAAAACAAAGTAAACTATAAACGTTTGTAAATTTTTAAAAAGTAAATTATGTCCACTACCTTGTTTTGCAGGCCAAAACCGCTGCCCGAGCCGAAAGCGGTATATCCCGACGCAACCCCGGCATTACCAGAAGACGCAGAACGCAAGCCCGCTCGCCTGGGCTCTCGCTTCTATTGGATGACAGAATAATGGAGGCTGGGGACTTCTATATCCACCAGTAGGGTCGCTTTCTTTTCAGTCTCGGTAAAATCTATTTCCAGCTTGGTAAATAGGATTTTACAACTCGGTAAAATCTGTTTTCCAACTGGATTAACTCTGATTTGCAACTCGGTAAAATGGGTTTTTCCAACTTAGTCAAATCTAGCTTCCAACTTGGTTAAACGAGTTCTCCAACTCGGTAAAATGTTTGTCCAACTCGGTAAAATTAATTTAAAATTTTCTAACTAATGAAAATTGAGCGATGTTATTGGCCGATTTTGTCTCAGCTTCCTGTTCTAGTGTGGTGAGTGTAAGAGAGATGGAGACAGATTTGTAATTGTAATTTTAGCTCATGTAAAAATAATTCCTTTTTAAATGCTTAATGGGTAAAAGCAAAGAAACGCTAATTAAGTAATAAGATAAGTTTTCGAAAAGGTTTAATGATTTTTGTTAAATTTTTGCTTTTTAAGAATGCGCGCCATCTCTCCCACACTCACTTCATTATCCGAAACCGTTATGTATTGAAGTGAAGCATTATATAAGTTTAAAAGTAAGCAAAAGTCTTTGTTATTAATTTTATTTACTTTAACGTATTTTTTGTAAGTGCGACTTTAATATAAGCAATAAATCATGGATTATAAGATATATATTTTAAACTTGTGTAATGTTTTACTTTGATACTATTACTTAGTTTATTTGTAGAGTAATAAATGTTGAAATTAAAATGTTTCTTATATTTTACGCCTTTGTCACAATTTTTCATTATTTTGTCTCGAACTTAAAATGCAGCCGCAGGCATTTAAAAATTATGGTGGAATAAAGATACACATAGGTACATAATAAAGCCAGAAAAGATATTTGATGGAATCAGGCGTTACTTTGAGGAAATCCATTTTAAATAAGATTATATAAACCTACTCAATCAACTATAAATTACTCACTTTATATAATCTTATTTAAAGCTAGAAAACATTACACTCCTTTTTAGGCATAGTGTAAAACGAAGATTATTCCCGATGTTCCGTCCAGTTTGTCCACCGATAGTGGACAGTGACAAGGTTTTGAAAAATTTGTGTTACTATCCACCAGAGAGACTAGGAGAGTGAATTATTCTAAGCAAGCTAGCTACATCGTGCATCGTAGCCGACCCTATTCGTCGCTAAGATTGGAACGCATTACGCAATCCTATATTATAAAAATATAACTGTGAAGCGGTGGCAGTTGTAGTTTTTCTCATGTGCCTGGCTACCCTTACTGAGCATAAGCAATCGCGGTGTGGCTGCCGTGGCTGGGTAGGATGCAAGTGTTTGCTCTCTGCGTACCTAAATTATCTATTCTGCTGTGCCTAAGCTTGAGTTGGTGAGGATATTGAAAATGTAGTATACTCACGAATTGAGTACCTACTTAGCTAGTCTACTCAAAAGCGGAAGAGCATGAAACATCCTCATACTGAGTTTCGGGGACCCAGTGTATCACAAGCACTGACTTGTATTTCCTACCTCCATGATCACAAGTTACGGTTCAAATGCTATCATTATCTATGCCAAGGATTTCTTTGTAAATAATATACGGAAATGCTACTTATGTTTACAAAACAAAAAAATATTTTCTGTGTGAAATGGAACGGAGCAGAAAAAGTGAAAAAAATGACAGTTGCACCTGGCTACGTTCCAACATAAAAAAATATTTCATCATTTTAATAGCATTTCACATGTTTCATCCTTTTCACACGTGCTTGTTGCATCATAGCGCTATCACCCTCCAATTTACATTGTACCATGTAAATATTTATCGGAATGAATGCAATCAATCAATCATTTCGCAACGAAATACTGTTTTTATTTGCTTCGACATGAGAAAAACAACTAAACAATGTCTTAAACGCAGTATTAGTTGCAAAGAAATAATCGTTAGCAGTTTCGCAGTGTGATCAGTGTCTAAAGTGTAAGGACGAATTGTGAATGTATGATTATGGCTGAGAACGGATACGTTTCGCGGGAGCCTCAGTACTTTGCTGAATACAGCCTTTGGAACGATTCAGCGTACAGTATATTCTCTATTCACCCGATGATTGAGTTTACCAGGCCGGTGGCCGGGAGCTTCTTTCTCTCGCAACCAAATTCCGAAGACAGGGCCAGCGACAATGAGATTGAGGAAGAGCCCTTGCCTCAGCCTCAAACTAGGAGCAGCCCCGGCTTCGAAAGGTACATGAGAAGAGCTCTGAAGGTGGTGACTATTGAAGATCTGCTGAGAGATCCGGCTCTGTTCAGGAGAGACCCAGAGTGAGTAGTGAAGTTGCACCTGTACCTACTTAGTATAATTATGTTTCGGCATTTTTGCGTCGAATTTCGCTTACAGGTGTAAATTTAGACCAATTTAATGTTTTTCTATGGAACAGCAGCAAAATAAGACTATTGAGTTAGGAACTTAACAGTTTTTTTTAATTTGTATAACATGTCAGTTTTACAAATATCTCACAAGAACACTGCAGTGCCGCACAGGCCTTTGTGTATCAAAGTTCTGAGTGGCACTGCATTGAGGATCAGTCACATTTTTTGTTAAGTAAGCAGATTTCTTGTGACAACAAAAACCATAAACACTATAAAAAAATTTATTTAAATCAGATTATTAATGATGAATATAGCAATTTCGAATGTCAAGACTGTCAAGGCACCTTCAACACAAGTCTGCTGTACTGTAGTGTGTGCGTAGCATTGGACTAGTAAGATGGTGCATGTAAGTAAATATTGCATAAAGCCAAGCGGGAGTGCGCAGTTCGAAGTAGCTGAAAACTTTAGAAAACTTTAATATTTTTTTTAATTTCCTGATGGATAACAATCATTTAAAAAATGTAATCATCAGAAATGTATAGTGCATATATACCAAAAGAGTTAAAAAACAAATATCTGTTATGAGATTGATGCTTATTTTCCCTTATGAGCGGCATTATGCTTACCATCAGGCAAAATACATGCTTGTCTCCTTACCCAACAGTATTAACATTTCTCTGTAACATTTCCAGTTCTGATGACTCGGAGTCGTCAAGTCTTGACCGGGCACGCGATCAGGAGATCTTCTTGCGCCCCCCTCGTCCTAGATGGCGCACCCCGCAGCAGGTCAATGGGCGTGGCCGCCGTATGAACCTCATGCAGCGGCGCCTGGAGCAGGCCCTTTCTCAGCCCGCCAGGATTGAGAGGGGAGCCAGGTCAGTGAGGACAGCTGCCGGCTGTGTTGATTTGCTTTGCAATTTTCTATTTATAGTTTGTTAAATATAGCTTGATATGCATTACAGCTGGTGTTATAGTCTGTAGTAAACACTAAAGTACGACATTGTCTTACAAACAATTTTGTTTGAAAATAACAATGGTGCTTCATGCACATGAAGACAGCTTCCAGCTGTCCCACATCGCAAGCTATAATGATGAAACTAGATTGAGATGATCCAACCTTGCCTAGACAGTGATCTGGATGCTGACACTGGTGTTCAGAATTGAGTGGGGAGCACATTAGTGCCTACTACCAGTTCCGTTCATTTAATGTGCAATTTTCATCACAGCATAGGTAAATTATATGGAGATTGGAGGTACTGTCATATGGGGCTAAAAATAATATTATTATGCAAATAAGTATGGAACCACCTAAAATACTTTATTATTATTACATTGAATTGTCAGATTCTTATGTGATGTTGTGTTAAATTGTTTTTTTTTATTTTTTTTTTATTTGGTAACGAAACGAGCTGGTCGTTTGTCTGATGGTAAGCATAACGCCGGCCCATAACAATTGCAGTGCCACCCAGAACTTTGAAACACAAAGGCCTGCGCGGCACTGCAGTGCGCTCGTTACCCTGAGACATTAGGTATTAAGTCTCATAAGGCCAGTAATTTCACTGGATACTCTGCTCATCAAACCGGAACACAGTAATGCTTGCACACTACTGCTTGGCGGCAGACTTCACGAGCAAAGCGGTGGTAACAACCCAGATGGACACTCGTAAAAGAGTTAGTCCTCCCACTAACAAAACATCTCCATAAATAAATTTGTTTTAAAACTTGTAAGAAATCGAATCGGTAATGAGGATATCACTAACTCGAGCTCTAAGTAGTAAATTAAATGGTTGAACGTTTATAGTTACGCCACTGGGTGTGTCTGGGTCCGTGCTCCGTGCTACTGCATGTAACTATGTGCAAGTGTATCGTTGCAGCATGATGCACCGCATGGGATGGGATGGCGGCGCGCTGGGACGCAGCGGCGGTGGGATCGTGGAGCCGATCGCGCCTGATCCTTACTATGTGCGGATGCTGAGCGCGGCCTATGTATGTATTATAATAATAATAAACTCCCCCTCTCCCCTCTTTCTTTCCTGCTTTTACCCCATTTAACATAGGGTAGGTGCAGCACTCTGCAAGCTCAAGGGCTCGTACACTTTTTTGCTATATAAATGATTTTTACATTACAATTTCTTAAAATATTATCCAGTTAACAAAAGTATACATACTCCGAAGGCCTAACTAAAGTGACGTTGTGCAACATCTTTATAAACATGGGCTCAAGTTATGAGAGATGCTACAGATCTTTTTTTACGCACTAAATTCACTCCAAGCAAAGATGAATTTTCTTGGAATTAATAGTGTCATTGTATTCATGTATTGGTCAAGAACTCAATAATTTGAATTTGGGACTTTTGTACGTTAATGATCAATAACGGTTTTACATTTTTGAAGTATATATAGAAGTGTTCGTTCTGGTGCGCAGGCGCACACGACCGCGGGCCTGGGGCTTCCGCCGGACTCGTGCGCCGCCTCCGACGACTCAGGCTCCGAGAACGTGCACACCAAGCGCTCGCGCACACTCGACCGCGCGCACCAGAAGTCCAAGAAGATACGCAAGCAGGTAAAACAACTACACACAACTTCATACACACATCTCTAAAAATTATAATGATAAATCTCTCACGCACACACACACACACACACACACACATTACCACACACACATGTTACCAGACACATAACCACATACTAGTAAACCTAAACAATTATCACTCCGTATCGCCACCCAGCTCCATTTCGGTAAACCAATCACAACATTCACAACACGCCGTCTTCCCTCGTCTGATGTATGAGTTTTAAACAGACTAATCATAACACACCGTCTTCCCTCGTCTGATGTATGAGTTTTAAACAGACTAATCATAACACACCGTCTTCCCTCGTCTGATGTATGAGTTTTAAACTGGCCAATCACAACACGCCGTCTTTCCCCGTCTGATGTATGAGTTTTAAACTGAACAATCACAACACGCCGTCTTCCCTCGTTCCCCGACAACATTTTACAATTGTGTTCTCATGCAAAACTTGATTATGCGGCGTCTCCTGGTCTGTGCCACAAACACACACCACACCACAATGTGGTCTAGAGAAATGAACACGCTACAGAAATAAGGCAGACCTCCAACAAATAAAATACACAATTTTTAAACCTTTTGTCTTTGTTTGTTCCGGATAATCCCCGAAACTGCTGGACTGATTTTGACGGGACATTCACTGGCGTTGAGTAACTTATGCTACTTTTAAAGCAGCGGGGCACAGCTAGTAATAATAAATAAATATGTTCTAATCAGTATTTTTATTTTCAGGAGTTCAAACTGAATGTGCTCCAGTACATCAGAGAGTTCGTGAAGAATGATCTCCAAGTTGAGCTGTTCTTTGAACCGAAACTGAAGCCCAACGAACGGTTAGATATTTTATTTTATTCTATATACAGGGTGAGTTTGGTTATTAGGACTATGACTGTCCACAAGATGTGAGAACCTCCCTTGGAAATACGTCATTCCAAAATTCCATACAAAAAAATTAATTCAACTTCAAACGTGAAGTGCGTGGCATTTTATGGAATTGTTTCTCATCTAATCAACACCAATCATATAACAAAGTTCAAGTGAATCAGCTGATCTAGGGCTTTCCGGAAATTCAGTAGTTGAATTTTGTAAACTTTAAATGACATCTCTTCAATAAACAATTCTGATATTCAAAAACTCGTAAAACAAATGTTAATGACCTTCAGGAGTACATTGATCCCCTTTCGGGATTACAAACCAATGCAAACTCAGGTTGTATACCAGTATGATTCAAAATCAAATTGCTTTATTAAGGCCCCAACACAGCACTTATGAAGGTTAAAATAAATGACTCTAACAGCGGGTCTCTGTAACGTTCGTCTACTCGAATCACAGACTAAAAATAATGCTGTCTTTATCAGAACATAACAATGTTTAGCTAAACAGGCGTGTAAAAGTAGTTTTTTGTGTGTATGTTTCAGGAAGCGCATCCACGAGATCGTGGCCAAGCTGATGGGAGAAGAGAATGGTATCTCGTTTGACAACATGGAGATGGTGCATGTGGTGCGAGATATCTCGCGGAGGAACGCATACACACTCGGCACACAGAGCAAGGGCGAAGCACCCCTGCGGTAACTACACGCACAGATTATTATTAGTTTTTATATAAGGGATCCATTAATTACGTGAGCTGATTGTGGCAATTTTTGGACCCCCCTCCCCCTTGGTGAGATGTCGTGCGATTTGACTCGACCCCCCCCCCCCCCCCTAATCTCAAGTGACATTTCTCAAACTACGTGTATTTATAGTCTTTTTCAAATAGCAAGGCACCTGACACCCATTCGAAATGTCAGCTGTCAAACATGCATTGTCAATTTTAAGGATGTGCCGCACCTAGGTATATTCGATTTTTTAACTACCGATTATCATCGACTTTAGGTACTTATCGAACAATTTTTGTATCCATTTCTAAGTGTTTTGTGAACAACTATCTATCTACACTAATAATACAAATTTGATTTGAACATAGCATGTGAATTAAACAGTAATAATAATTATTGATCATCGTCATTATGTGTCTTCTAAGTTTGTTGAATAATTATTGTTATCCCTACTCTTCCAAAAGAAAAAGAGAATATTATATGAAGGATAACATTATTAATAAGATTTAATTCTACGTTGCGTCTACGTCAAATGTATCTACATCCGTGTGTGTTGTTTTTTCGTTCGGCGTGGACCATGTTCTTTTCTTTGCCTGACTGCCTATATATAAAATACGTAGTAGTAGTAGTACGTATTCGATAGCAAAATGGAACAGCGCCGCTTTGAAAAGTAAGTTCATTACAAATTTTCCTATTGTTTATTATGTTTGGGTACAGATTAACGACGGCCCTTTCATAAATCAAGTCGATTAATATGTTTTGTTTTCGATATTTTCCAATTCAAACAATAATCGATTTCCCACCCCTACTGTCATGCCGTCAAGATCGGCAGTAGTACGTAACATTACAAGTTATAACGAATTTAATATTGATTATATTGAAAAGTGAACGCGAACATCTATATGCAAAGTAATAACCTTTATTCTATTTATTGTGTCTTTTGCCGTTTATTTTAGTGGTTTTTCTTGTAAGTTTGCTTAATGTTTTCACTGCTAAATAGAAAATATATCGGCCATTGGTGTGACGTCACAGGAAATGTTTACGTAGTATTTTACGTTCTATGTACCTGTCACAGATGTCAGGTGACAGGTGTCAGGTGCCTTCCTATTTGAAAAAGAGTATAGTGAAAATACGTTAATCAGCGATTCATTGCCGTACGTTCGTCAAGAATTTTAGCGGAGAACCATATTTTACTTAATTTAACGCACTTTTCTTGTAGGTTTACACTGGAAAAAAATTACGTGATATTTGCTGAGACCCCCCCCCTCTCCCCCACGTTTGATTTGGTGAGATTCGGCTGGACCCGCTCCCCTAAACACCTCACGTAATTAATGGACGACCCCTAACTTGTTTGTATGTTCACCCGTATTTCCACAGGAACAGTACATTTTTTTGGGATAAAAAGTAGCCTATATTACTCTCCGGTCCATAAACTATATCTATGCCAAAATTCCCGTCGATCCGTTGCTCCGTGAATGAAGGACAAAACAACAAACACACTTTCGCATTTATAATATTAGTAGGATAATTTCGTTGGCATATTTTTAACTTGAAGGTAGTAAATAGAAGAATAGGTTCATCTGAAACAGGATGAATGTTTCAGGCAAATCTGCGTGTACAAGGAGGCGCCGGAGAAAATGTTCCTGGTAACCCCCGATGACGTGCGGCACCCCCCACCCCCCGACGAGGGGGAGGAGGAGACCAACCCTTTCCTTAAGAGCATCACGAGACATCTTAAGAGCGAGTCTGAGTCGCCGCACGAGTATACCATGCTCGACAGGTACTGGAAGCTTTCACTTTGAAACTATACCCTGTTCCAAAATCTTAGAGATATTTAACGTAAACAAAGGAGTTGAAAGAACGAAAAAATTGATAGAAAACTGTGCAATCCCTAATTTGAATGATTGAAAAATAGGACTAACTCTTCTGCGAGTGCGAGCATTACTGTGTTCCGGTTTGATGAGCAGAGTAGCCAGTGAAATTACTGGGCTTATGAGACTTAATACCTAATGTCTTAGGGTAACGAGCGCGCTGCAGTGCCGCGCAGGCCATTGTGTTTCAAAGTTCTGAGTGGCACTGCAAATGTTACGGGCCGGCGTTATGATTACCATCAGGCAAACGACCAGCTCGTCTCGTTACCAAACACCATAAAAAAAACAACATAAAGTTTTTAATTTTCTTTCCTTACAAAGTGTAATATGTACTTACTAAAGTTTTAATCGAAAAAAAATTCATTCCCAGGATCATCGATTTCTTCGTGGAGTTTTCAGAGCAGGACGTGTACACAGAGTTCCGTTTCCTCGGTGCCTACAACATCGATGAAATAGACGTGATGAGCATATTCTTCGGTATGGTCTCATGTCTCGTAGAAAAGCGGGCCTACCTGGATTACCCGGACCGACTCGTGCAGGCATTTGAGAAGGGGATCCAGTATACAGCCAGCGAGGACGCTAACGGTTTCGTCTCGTAAGTACTGTGCTTCATGTATACAAATAAATAAAATTGAAGTGTCTCATTGTAATATCAAAATAACAGCTTTTTTACTAAAATAAAAAAAAATAAAAAAATATGCATATGAAAGTATATATGGTATATAGTATAACAACACAACCATTTTTAAAATTGTTGTCTGTGTGTCTGTCTGTTTGTTCCGGGTAATCTCCGAAACGGCTGGACCGATTTTGACGGGACTTTCACTGGCAGATAGCTGATGTTACAAGGAGCGCATTGCAGGGCCGCGCAGGCCTTTGTCTTTTAAAGCTTTGAATGGCATTGCAATTGTTGTGGGCCGGCTTTGTGCTTACCATCAGGCAAACGATCAGCTAGTATTGTTATCAAATAGTACTAAAAAAGTCCTTTTTCAATAACATAAATCAACTTTTCTTCTTTTACAGCATCAAGAAACTGTTTCACGGTGAGAAGGAGAAAGAAATAATGGAACAAACGAAATTGTAATCCAAAACACAAGTTCTACCTTTTAAGTTCACTGACTGTTTAACCTTCCTTATACCGGATGTATAGACAACTACCCTCAAAACATAAAATAAATTGAGACTCAATACCTAATCACAGGGTAATGATTGCACTGCAGTGCCGCGCAGGCCTTTGTGTATTAAAGTTCTGGGTGGCACTGTAATTATCATGATGCTAACCATCAGACAAATGAACTGCTCGTCTCATTATACTGTTGCAGAAAAAAAAACAAAAAACATCGATGTTTCGTTATCAAACGACCAATGACGGAAGAACGTAATGTTGACCTGTGATTGGTCGATTGATTTAACGATATCAATCTACCAATGGCACAACATAATGTAGGCCGCTGATTGGTCGAATGGTTTTATGATGTCAATCTACCAATGGCACGACATAATATAGGCCGCTGATTGGTCGATTGATTTAACGATATCAATCTACCAATGGCACAACATAATGTAGGCCGCTGATTGGTCGATTGATTTAACGATATCAATCTACCAATGGCACAACATAATGTAGGCCGCTGATTGGTCGATTGATTTAACGATATAAATCTACCAATGGCACAACATAATGTAGGCCGCTGATTGGTCGATTGATTTAACGATATAAATCTACCAATGGCACAACATAATGTAGGCCGCTGATTGGTCGATTGATTTAACGATATAAATCTACCAATGGCACAACATAATGTAGGCCGCTGATTGGTCGATTGGTCGATCGATATCAATAAGATGTTTGTTTCGGGCAGTATCTGTTTATTGTCGGCAAATGAACAAGTTTAGTTTCACTATTGTGGTTGGAAGTGATAATTGAACATTTGGATTTTGAACAATTGTGTTTGTGCGAAACGAAATTGTTCATTTCTCGACAATTTATTAGTGTTTATACATACGGTATATCTAATGATTTTGAGTGCTTTTAACATTACAATACAAAAGTTTTAAACAAATGGCAGCTATTTTCTCTAAGAAGTATGTTTTTCGCAAGTGGCTACTGTAATGGTATCGTATCGTAAATGGACTCAAAGAAGATACGATAGTTTGATGGCGGATACGATACTTTGACTGTAGTTACGTTTTATTCTTTATTTTGCGTCATACACCAATAGATACGTAGATTGGTGTATGTAATGAAATTTATAAAGCTACGCTATAGCATAGCTTTATAATTTAAGGGGCAGAATCCGGCGCGCCGCTATCTCGCTCGCGCATTAACATTTTTGAAGATAAACAATCAATATAATTATAAAAAATCGCATTCGGTTAAGTTGCTGACAATAACATTGCAAAAGTACGGCAAAAGTATCATTTGGATCTGATCAAGATTTCATAGATGAAAATGGGCAAAACAAAATCCCATTTTTAGGTTTGAAAACTTGAATGGATCAAAAGTAAATTTTTGTTTAACGTTCGTAATGTTATTGCCAGCAATTTCACCGAATGCGATTTTTCATAATTATATTAAGTGATTGTTTATATTCAAAAATGTTGAGGTGTGCGAGCGAGAAAGCGGCCCGTCGAATTCTGTCCCTTAATGCTATGGTATAGTATTACTTTTATTGCACACACCACATTAAAGTATGTTTAAATAGTATGTTATAAAAACATGTGTAAATAGCATACTATTTTAACTTACTTTTAAGTAACTCTTGAAATTTGAATGACTCTGAACTTTTCCGGTTATTTCGCTGACGAGTAGTAGTGTGCGAGCATTACTGTGAATCTAATTTGAAGTGAGTGAAATAACTTTGAAAGTCATTGATGTTTCGTTTTGACAGTGCAATGTCAATCAGAAGTTTTAAATTGAAACTTCTTGGTGGCACTGCAATTGGTAACTATCAGGAGTGCCGCTTACGTGAGCTGAGCATCCTGTCAAAATATCTTAAATCATATAAGAGCCCTTCAAATGACGATGAAAAAGACATTTCCCATTTTTATATACATTTTTAAAACTAGTAGAAAGAATCTACTTGACTTGAAAGACTATAACACTCAAAGTCTGAATTTTTATACTTGTCCAATAATGAAAACAAAGTCGGCGGATCACCAACCAATGACAGATAAATCTGAATTCTAATCATGTTGGTGAAAGGATTATTGTTAATGTCATTGGATGGCATCCGCCGAGTTTGTTTACATTATTGGTTAAGAATAAAAACACAGTCTTTGGCCTGTGAAAGAAAAGATCTTGTGTCTCATTTTTATTGATGTTTGGAATGTTTGGCTAAACACACGTGTTTCTAAACGATTATACATAGCTAAACTTTGAAGTCGTAGGCGGAATAATTATTGCAATCCATATTGTTTTTTTTTATACTAGGTAAACGAGCGGGTTTGTCTGATGTTACGATAACGTCAGCCTAGGAGTGCCACCCAGAACGTTGAAACAAAGGCCTGCGCGGCACTGCAATGCGTTCGTTACCCTGAGTCATTAGGCAATCTCGTTTGCTCAGTAATATCACTGACTCTTTTGCTCATCAAACCGGAACACAGTCATGCGTGCACACTACTGGTTGGAGGCAGACTTCACTCACAAAGCGGTGGTACCAACCCAGACGGACACTCGCAGATGAGTTAGTCCTACCACCAATCTTGTCTTGTTCTTGTCTCCGCCAAGCAGTAATGTGCGTGAATTATGAGTACAAATGTACAATTACTGGGCAAATTAGACTTACCACCTGATATCTCAGGGTGACGACCGCACTGCAGTGCCGCGCAGGTCTTTGCGTTTCAAAGTGGCACTGCAATTATTGTCATGGGCTGATGTTATTTTTACCATCGTATCGTACTCAATAGAAAAAAAAAATAGTATATGGTACAATAAACCATTTTACGACACAACAATATCGTGCGTTATATTAGCACATCGCAAGTATCGCATGTGTTAATACTTCACATAAAGTACTTTAATATCGTACGATATAGGCTTTATCGTAATGCAATCGGTTGCAATCCGTGTTAAAGCCCTTAAGGGCAGGATACTCCGCGCCGCTGTCTCGCTCGCACATCTCAACATTTTTGAAGATAAACAATCACTTAATATAATTATTTTATTTATTATTATTATGAAAAAACGCATTCGGTGAAGTTGCTGACAATAACATTAGGTACAAAGGTACGGCAAAAGTATCATTTGGATCCGATCAAGTTTTCAGACATGAAAATGGGCAAAACATAAAATCCCATTTTTAGATTTGAAAACTTAAGTGGATCAAAATGAAAATTTTGTTTAACCTTCGTAATGTTATTGTCAGCTAATTCACCGAATGCGATCTTTCATAATTATATTAAGTGATTGTTTTCTTCAAAAATGTTGAGATGCGCGAGCGAGATAGCGGCGTGGAGTATCCTGCCCTTAAGGGCTTTTACACTTCACAGCTTTTCATACAAACTTTCAATTCCAAAATCTCCGAAATGAATGTACAGATTTTGATGAAACTGTTGAAAAGAAAATCGAAGTTTTAGTTTGTAGGGTAAACTTAAATTACTCTAATTAATTTACTGAATTATTTTTATTTCTCTAATTTAGTGTACTCTACTCGTTTTCGAAAATGTCTAATTACTTTAGACCTATGTATAAAGCTTCATCTAAATCAGTTTTGTAGTTGAAAGTTTGTATGAAAATCCGTGACGAGTGAACGATCTTAAAATTAACATTGTAATTAATTCGTAGATGTAAAATTAATAATTTAATATGTGCTAGTAGGTGAAATCTCTATTTGATAATGAACCATGGCGTATTGACGACTCCAGTGGCGTTGGAAGTGAGTTGGCTGAGAAAAGACTGCAGATTCGATTTCTTGATCGTTTGCAAATAAAACGTCACTAAAGTCGTTAATAATATTGCATGAACGGTTATTGCACTAGCCAGTGCTCATTTGTACCGTTGGCAAAAAGATTTTTATCTATTTTAATTTGCGATAATCTTCATTCCGGTTGCGCTCAGGTTCTGTACAACAGATTATGACTAGACACACAGTCATTCTGTAATTCGGATTTCGAACACGAACTTGAATTCACTCAAGTGACTGAATTCACTCAAGTGACCGAATTCACTCAAGTGACCGAATTCACTCAAGTGACCGAATTCACTCAAGTGACCGAATTCACTTAATTATCAGCCTCGTACGCTCCCGCTGCTGGGATACCGGCCTTCTCTCAGAGAGAGAGAGAGAGAGAGAGAGATATGGGCCATAAACTACGACGCGGGCCCAGTGCTTGGTGTATGTCACATGTCCTCGAATTGTGTGGTTCTTGAACATGCGGGTTGTCTCACGATGTTTTCCTTCATCGTTTTAGAGCGAGTGTCAATAATCCGCACATAACTTGATATAAGTCATTGGTGCGGGCCAAGTCGAGATTCGAACTATGGTGCGCGGATAGAAAGTCGCACAATTTCCCGCTCGGACACACTCGCTCCCGAATTCACTTAAGTGATCGAATTCAATCAAGCGATCGAACTCGCTTCGAAAGCGAATCCACTTCACTATTAAACGGTATTCTGTTTGTTTCGAAGGACAAGTGAATGCGTAATACCGAAGCATGTAATGTCATAATCTCATTCAACATAGTTTGATTCACTACCACGCTCGTCAGTGTGGCGCCACAGTCTTTATCGTGTTGTACTTGATATGGTGTCAGAATTTCACCGCGGATTCACCTCTGTGAGGTTCAAAATTTGCTTACAGAAGAACTGAGCTGGTTTCTTTCTTCGTGAATCTGTAGTACTTTAGAACCGGTGATCGGAACCGGATGTGAAGTCGCAGCTTTAGAGTGACCGTATAAGCCACCTCTAACTGTATTTGCGTGACACGATCGTATGAGTTTGTGTGCGAATTTGAAACGTGGACCACGAATATTTTTTAAATATTGAGTCCATTTTTAAGAAGTCTATAAAATAGCTTGTCTATGTCTACAAAGAAACGCGTTGTCATTGGTCGGTCGATTCTCTTTCGCGCCGGAAATCAACCAATGACTTGAAGGCTTCTATATTTTCAATCTAGTTGTCAAAACTAACAACTTAACAAATTAACGTTAATGTAGGTAGATCGAAAATTTAGATGCCTTGAGGTGATTACCTCACGTCGCGTTTGAAAGCCGACTGACCAATAGCGTGTCTTGATATTACGAAGTGTTTTTTTTTTAATCCACATGCGGCCAGTCATTCTAATGCTCAAAACGCGATGAAATATGGAAAAAATCTGTTAACCAACTTAGTAAACCTAATTTTAAGTCATTGTGTGATGACTATATTATCTAATTAATTATAAATGCTTAGAATAGTTCGTTTAGAGAAGGAATGTCTTGTATCTATTTCACCAACAATCACTTCAATTTTAGAACATTTTAACCTTTTGACAGCTAGCGTCACAAACCTCACTAATTGTAATTTCGCTTTCTTTCCAATAAAAAACATTAGAGAGGGATGGAAGGCGTTTGACACTTCTAAAATTAGGTTTAGAGCTGTCAAATATCTTCCGGAGTTTTGGCGGGAATGTGAAAATGTGCTGTTGTTGATGTTGTGTTATTTACTACAAACCTACGATTAACAAATTTTCGTATTCTATCCAAAACTCCATAGAAGCATTCAGTAAAGCATCCACCGCTGTACTGAAGCGTCACTTTGATTCGGCCGCGGCCCGCGCCTATACTAAACTTTAACGTGACTGACGACTTTCATGCACCAAAACTAGAGATTTATAATAACTTGACACTGGCTAAATATGCAAATCGCGCGGAGCCAAAAACAAACACAAAAAAAGCAGATGGATTAATCTGACACATTTAAAATATATTCCATCCCTTTCTGTTCTTCTATAAAAAGAGAGAGAGTGGAACTAAAATTAGGGTCTAGGTGAGCGCACGAAAGAGGCTCTATATATGCGGGGGAAAGGTATTTTTATGGAAATATTTTTATTATAAGCGGGAAGAAATGGTCGCGAGTATTAGGGACCAATATGATTGTGCGTGACGCGGAATTGTTGCAAAGAGGTTTCTTAAAGAGGTTTTGCTTTAAAACGGTCTAAACTTAAATTCTAGTAATCGTTGGTGAAATAGCTAATTACTACTTTAACCGATAGTAGAATTGAGGTTTTTAAGCCATTTTTTCTCATCTATTGACTTACCATTGAAACGGACATCAGGGAAATGGAAAAACGTTGACTCATTTGAAAAGGTTATTTGTAATAAGGTTCAAAGTCGTATGGACAATTTAACGAAAATATGAAAAATCTTTACATTTAGAACTTTAAGAAAAAAATATTTCTTATGACCTTATCTCTCAAGTCATAAGATCTATAATCAAATAGCCCATGAAGTTCATCGAGAAGATCTCTAAAGATAAGCGAGCAGAGATATAAAAACGAGTCTCATTAAAAAAGACTAGTCATAAGGGTCCATGTCGTTTGAAATGTATACATCGAGAAACAAAGACACATTTTAGAAACAACCTATGTTATTTAAATACGATTTTGAACCTTGTCATTGGAACCTTGATACCGTTTCAGTGGGAGGAAGTATTGTACGTAAGTAACAGCAGATGACGTTCGAACTTAAAAGAAGTGCTTTGTAAAATGTTATTAATAATTGAAATTGAGACGATATACAATAACTAACCGTGTTACCACAAAAAACACTTTTAGACGCCTGTTTAGCTAAACAGTCATCTAAAAGTTGTTTTTTGGGGTAACACGGTACATGTTTGTGGACAAGCGAAATACCAGCCATATAGGCTACGGTGTACAGAAAAGGTCTACTGGTGCAGGTGCGCCTGCGCAATTAGACCGGAGTGTGTATGGGAACAGACCAGTGTAGGTCTAACACAATACATACTCAGGTCTACCTGCGCAGGCGCCGATGGATCTTAGGCCGGCTTCAATGTTAGCCTAAGTACATAAGAAGGTTGGATCGTAAAGAGGCGCGAAATTTGAAAAAAAATATACTTTTTTGTGACTTTAGCCCCGTTAGGATAAAATATTTCTGAATATTTTGTAATTCGCGTAAATAAACAATTAAGCTAATTTTAATATCTTGGATTGGCTTTGAAATTAAATTCAAATTTAAATAATGGTACTATTTACAACATGACTGTTTTTTCATTTCAGGCTATTTCAGTTTCAAAGCCGAACTAAGGCATTAAACGTAGACTTATTGTTATTTACGCGAATTACAAAATATTCACAAATATTTTATCCTAACGGGAGTAACAAAAAGACACACATTTTTTTTTCAAATTTCGCATCGGGCCTCCTTAGAGGCTATAGCAGCTTAAGATGATTAAAAAAAATCATTTTAACGTATGTAAATATACAGCTTTTAAATTTATAACGTCATCTGCTGTTAAAATCATTAGATATATTGTGTATAGTGTAATTAATATGGTCCGATGTCCACTGTAGAGCGTATATATTTGAATGGGGATAATGGTGTCGATTCTGTTGTTTCATACCTATACCTAATTTTAGTTTCGCTCTCTCTCTTTCCAATACATAACATGAGAAAAAGAAGGAAGATGTTTGATAGATCTAAATTTAGTTTTAGAACTATCAAATATCTTCCATCCTTGATAAATTAGACGTCACTAAATTCATTGCCATTAAATTTGCACAAGCAAGTTGATTAATTTGACAGTTCCAAAATATACTCCATCTCTTTCTCATGTTCTCGTTTAGAAATAGAGATTGAAACTAAAATTAGGTTGAGGTATGAGATGACAGAATCGACGCCATGGTATTAGCATAGACTATGTATATACATAGTTAGTCTATGGTATAAGTGACAAAATTGGTTTTCTTGGTCTGTTATGCTACCCGTACATTTGTCAACGGCGACCGCTACTCACTAGTAGCGACAAGTCTTATTGATAAGACATTTTCTAGTGTCTGCCTGGCTAGCCTACCACCCTCAAGTAAATATCAGAGTCTTCTGAAACCGTCTGATATTTCCTTGACGCGGGATGTGTAGGTACGCGCGACCGTTAGGCGCGCCAAGTATTGAGTGTCCCATCTGGGCTTCAATTCTACTAAACAAATGGAATAAAAATTAATGAATGCCATTGTTATAGGCGACCATAGAGTAACGATTACCTATGCTATAAAATACCGAAATTGTCTAAAGTGATCATTTTGCGACGGCTTTTGGTGACGTTTAAATCGTTTGATTAATAAAATTGGGGCCCAGCAGGGTTTATTTATTTATTTATTCGATTTAATCAAAACGGTTACATAAAAACAGCCACTTACATTGAAACAGACATTTAATTTAATTCATTCGGAATGATATCCATGTCGGCGGAAGGGACTGTCTTTATCGAAAAATTCGCTTCCGATACAGAATCATTCCGAGTGAATTAAAATAACCCTGCAGATCTTTATCTGTTTTGTGTTGTAGCTGATTAGTAGTTGGCGGACGCGATATGGCATATGTACGAGTTATAATATTGCACAGTAGTTGGCAAGGGTTTTAGAAACTTCGAGTTTATCTATATTTCGACATTGATTGAAGCGTCGAGGTAAATGAAAGGTTTCGATTCTGGCGTCACAAACTTATGTTTGTGCCTTATGGCTAATTTTGGTTTCGCTCTTTCTTTCCAATAAAAAACATGAGTTAGAAGGAAAATATTTGACAGGTCAAAATTTAGATTTAGAGCTGTCAAATATCTTCCATCTTTGATAAATTAGACGCCACTAAATTCATGGCAGTTAAATTTAGACTAGTAACATGAAAGTTGACGCAGATCTAAAATATATTTCATCCCTATCTCGTGTTCTTATTTAGAAAGAAATAGAAACCAAAATTATGTTTAGGTTTGAAAGCACAGAATCGACACCAAAATTGATGTTTCTAGCGCGATTCATGTCCCGTTCAAAAAGTAAAAAAGGGTGTCGATTCTATCGTTCCATATCTAAACCTAATTTTTGTTTCGCTCTCTCCAATACATAACATGAGAAAGAGATGGAACATGTTTGACAGATCCAAAATTTAGTTATAGAGCTGTCAAATATTTTCCATCATTCATAAATTAGACGCCACTAAATTCATTGCAGTTAAATGTATACTAGTCACAAGCAAGTGGATTAATTTGACAGGTCTATAGAATATATTTTAATATATTCCATCTCTTTCTCATGTTCTCATTTAGAAAGAGATATTAAAACTAAAATTAGATTTAGGTATGAGATGACACAGTCGACACCAATGTTTCTGAATTGCGAAATCTTAAAAGTTTTAACAAGTTTTTTGAGGATGCAAACGCATTCAATGTCTAACTATAAAGGCATCAATCAGAGCTCAGCCAAGCATAGCCACTCGTCTATCGAATGACTTCACTTCATCGAAATCGTAATTGTTACATTACGAATTTTTCAAAATATACAAATATAGTTTTTAGAAAAATACTAACAATCGCTTAAGGGCTGTTACTATTTTTCCAAAAAACTTAATCGGTGTTGAACTCCTGACAAGTACTGTGCATTATTATCATGCATGCGTAACCTTTTAACCTAGGTAGGTACTTACAAGGGCATGTAACACTTTATTCGCTTCAAAGCGAAAATAGAGCCATGAAAAATGGTGTTATGCTGGGTTTTATCAACATTCTCTGAAGGTAGATTTCTGAGCGTTGCGACAATAACGACGCCACACATTCGGCCTTTTATTGTGTTGTTTGATTTGTTTATAGCGGTTGGCGAACAACCTCATAAAGAACACATAACGGCAAAACAAAATAGTTTACTGTGGAATACTCATTTCTATAAATTAATAACATTAGCTTATATTAACATAAAACTTGTTGCTGTTAGACGACACGACGTTTTTTTTTCGCCGGTCACTGTTACGCTTTTCGGAAATCTACCTTAATAATAATATTAAAGAACTTAACCAATTTTCAACATTTAATTGCCAGTATAAATTAATATTATACTTAGATAAATTGTGTTAATGTTTCTTTAAGTTTTAGGAAACTTGGTTGAACCCAGCGTTGCTACAGTGGACTCAGGACTAACTTTTAACATGTAACGTTGTAAATAAATATTTGTAATTTAATGTCTATTTATTTTTAAAGAAAATTATATTTAGTAATGTTGCCAGTCGCAAGTCTTGTAATAATGTTTTGCTAACAAGTGATTCGAGAGTGAATGGTTAACATTAGTTTGAAACATTTAAGTTATACGAGTAGGGTATTTGTATGCGAACACCTATTGTCCTATAGTTTGCTACTTTCTTCTCAATACGGCACTCTAAACACCAACGGTACTTGTAACTGCAACCAGTGATTTTGTGATCGTTGCCCGTTTTGGCGATACAGCTTGCGGCTTGCGATACGTCAACTGCGTTACGGAACTAAGGGACTTGTTATAGCAAGCGTGCAGGGCGCGCGTTTAGGATGAAATGTGGCACCCTCTTTTTTTATTCTTGAACGCGTCCCAGGCGTGCGCCCTTTACGCTAGTTCTAAGTCCCCGCATTTCGTTCTTTTTCCGATTTGAGGGTAGGTACGTTATTTCGTGCTGCTTGTCAAAGTCACTCGCTGCAAAATGTATCGTTAAGTGCTTAGAGTCTTAGCGGGGCTCGGGAAGGGTTTTGTGGGTGAACATGTGGTACGTGAGAGTGGGTACCGTCACGCGAGATAATCTTTTTGATCTACCTCCTTTTCCGCCATATTGTGAACGAAGTTTACGAATACGGCCGTTTTGTCTGGTCTAATACAGTGTTGTCAAAATATGATTCCAATGCTTGCCAATGGCGGGCCTGCGTTTTTTTGGATATATTACTAAAGTTCTGCATATCGTACAAAAACTTGTAAATGCTTGTTTTTATTAACTGACCGGCCATTTACACTTAAAATCGTGAACAAGTTACTGCGATAGTAGAATCTCCATTTGATAAATTAAATACGACATTTTATTGGTATTTATGGAAAGAAGTTGTCGAATTGGAAATCTACCCTTGCGACATAAAGCCACATGACATGGTGTGCATGTTGAGCCGATATGGTTTCAGCTCCACGTTTTGTCAGTGGTGAATAAAATATTTTAGTGTGTGTTGCCGTGTCGTATGGCTCAACACAACACGCCACACAATGGTGTCGATTCTCTCGGTTCATACCTAAAGGTAATGTTAGTTTCGCTCTCTTTCCAATACATAGAACATAACATTAGAAAGAGATCGAAGATGTTTGACATATCTAAATTTAGTTTCAGAGCTGTCAAATATCTTCCATCCTTGATAAATGTGACGGCATTTGATTCATTAAATTTACACAGACGCAAGCAAGTGGATTAATTTGACAGGTCTAAAATATATTCCATCTCTTTCTCATGTTCTCATTTAGAAACAGCGATTGAAAATAAAATTAGGTTTAGGTATAAAATGACAGAATCGAAACCAATAATGTTAGCTTATTTGAAAGTTTCTATGCGAAAGTGCAGAGTTGTAGAATATACAAAAGGCGCCCAATTAATTAAAAAATGAATGTGTATAATTACGAACATAGTGTAATATAATTATTATTATTATAACGTTCTTTGTGTGAGGTGGCGTGGATGACTTTATTTTGCCTATACAGGGTGCTTGCGAAATCACAACACGAAGAAGAATAATTATTTATGTGATAACTTACAATTAATACAAGAATATTTGGCTACGCTAGTATCCTTTTCACCGCCATGAATCTCTTTTGTTGCTACAAACGTACTATCAGGAGCCAAATTTTTGAATGTCACGAGTGATTTCGAAATCACCGGTGACAAAATTCTCAGCGAGGACTTCGAAATCATTAATTTGCAAAAGTCGCATTTTTGAAAGTAAAACCCTGTATACCAACATGCAATTATTTCTCAGCTTTGATCATACACAAACTTATGATTGTGTTCTATTCAATATAGGTGTGACTTTCAAAAATATGGATTTTGTAAATTAGTGATTTCAAAGTCATCGCTGAGAATTTTGTCAGCGGTGATTTCGAAATCACTCGTGACATTAAAACATTTTGACTGACAAGATTTGTGGCGTGAATGCCTCACTCGGTGCACGGATGGTAGATAGTGATTATCATTCGCCAAGTCGAATGCCAACGCGGCAGCTCAAGGTGATCGTTCCGTAACGACTGTCATTCTTTTGCGTTGTAACGTTAAACATTTTATTATGATGTTGTTGAACATATAATACAATATTTAACTTATGCTTACGCTCTATTAGTATGTACCGTTATAAGACTTTTTGTATAGAGATATTATTATATGCAGTGGGATGCATTCGCGCCCCATGCTTACGAGTCTGTGGCGCAAGTATGGAACTTTGCGATCTATAGCGATTGATAAATTGACAGTGACAGTGACAGTGTTAAAAATAGAAAGAGGTCGTTGATTTTTTTCGAAAACGAAACACATCCTTTTCTCAAGAACAAAAAACTAATCTCGGAAACTAGTTTCGTCGACTACAGGTTTTACTTTTAATCTATTATCAATTGCATTTCCTACACAATGAAGTTCAATTTTCATTACATTGACCGAATAACTAATATCGCGAAGTGATTTTCGTGCGAAAACCGTGGCGAACGACGATAAAACCATTTGTACATTTATGTTAAAATAGTCTTCGTTCCATAAAACAGTCTTCGAATTCTGAGATGCGAATATTCACTTCATATAATATTGAAGAAAGTAGATTCGGCTTCGTTTCATTTTAAGAACGAACCTCTATCTCTAATATTAATTTTTAACCATTCGAACTGTCAATTTTATTTATCGAAAAGATCGGTACTTGCACTGCTGGTCGCGTATGGTGTCGTGATTTCGTTGTCACCCTCTAAAATTATTAATAAGTATAAATATTAGCCATGCTGCCTCATATTGGAAGCAAAAAAGGATAGTTGACAGTTAAATTGTTTGACGTTCCGAGAATGAAAAATTATGAAGTTTTTACTGTTTGTGCTGAGGTCCTTTTACATCAAAATAACGGGCCTTCATAAGAGTATACCGATATTTTTTTTCATCAAATTTGTAATTCTGCGATGCCTCTATTGATGCACAGATTGCCTCAAGCTTATTTTGAAGTTGAGCTTTGAATTATTTTTAAACCCACTGCCTCTTATAATTTTTTTGAGATTCGTGGTACGACTTCATATACAATACTATCCCCTTTTTCACTAAGCTAACCTTTAGTTTAGTGGAAAGGTGCTGGTTTTTAGTATGTTTAATTAGAGTTAATCAAGGAATAATGTGTAAAATTTTACATAAAAACAAAGGAAGCAAAATTGTCAGCTACCCTCGTTTTGCATTATATAAAATTGTTGGTGGTTAAAAAACCAGCCTGTATTGAGCATTGGAGTTGTAGTAGTTTACGTTATTAGTGATGTGTATACTTAATTATTTGGTAATTTACATATTATTTAAGAATATTTTATTATAGCAAAGTGGGTATACGGTTAAGGCATTCATAGCAAAGTGGTTCTAATCCATTGTACTGCGCGATGCATTTAGCTTTACACAGCTGTATTTGTTGGCGCCTAAAGTTGCTTGGTTATCATTAAATTCATCGCGCAGTAAATGGATTAGAAACACTCTTGTGGTGTGAATGCCACAAGCGTATACCCGCTTTGCTATAATGTAATAGTCCTAAATATGTAAATTACAATAGTAAACATAAAATTGAATCATGAGGTTTATATGATTCAATCCGAATGATATAATAAAATCTTTTGTTGAACAATTCACGTGATTCAATTTAGAACACTTCGTCCCAGTAGAATCACCGGTTAAAAGATACAATGACGTTGAATGATTCGCTTTTGGATTCACATGATTAATTGAATCATTTGAACTCAAATAAAAAAAAGAAAAGTAACAGTGTAAATCACACCATGATGTTTATAAAATGAAATTTGAACTTAAACTACTAAAATTTCGAAGTGCTCTTTAATAAAATGTGTATAGTTTTAAGCATAGCTTAATTTTTAGAAAATACGTGCATGTATTTACACAGATTGTGAACAAAATTCAAATTTATTAATTTCAGCCAAAACTAGTCCTTTTTATAATAAACTTATGAACTATTTACAATTTAACAGACAAGGTGTAAATTGATTTGGTGTGTTATGTGTATTGTTTGTAGTGATTCATATCTGTGCAACTTTTGCTGTTTTTATTGGGAATGTTGTTTTTTATTAGCATTAGAACAAAAACGAGTGTTAAGAAACTTGTGCAACAAAAGTTGCTCAGATTTGATCACGTTTGCTAACAAAATACCCACCACTTCAGCCATCTTGGATTTCATGTGCAATAATTTGAAATAGTAGTCTTAATTTTTTACAATTTTTAAACGTATCTTAAATCAAGATGTTTTTTTTCTTGTGGACATGAAATGAGCAATACGAGACAAACAACATTTTACCTCTTATTTATATATTTATAAGTTTCAAAGCTCTTTATCAAAAATGATGACTATTTATTTACGGGTAACAAACATTTTTTTATTTCGATCAATCACAGTTTGTGTAAATTGCACTCGATTATTAACGTTTTATTTTTAATTAACTCTATTTATACAGAATTGTTACATAAAAATAACAGATCGGATGGTACATATAAAAAAACAGATGTTTTCAATATTTTTGACACAGCTGATCCTCTCCTCGTTTAGTCTTGCATAACTAGCTATAAAATTTAGTAAAATATTTTAGTTTAGCGCCATCTAGGAGCTACTACATTGAACTAATTCCATCATAGGAATAGTTTACTACCCACGCTTTCGTGTGTAGTAAAGTACTACGTCTAGGGAGTTGCTCCTATTTTAACAAGCTACTAAGGCGTAAAAACTATTTAATACAGGTTTAAAGTGTGTTTAGTTTTTTGTGGTAAGAGACATTTTAAAACAGTCATTGGTTTCGATTGTGTTGTCACAAAACTAATCTAATATTAGTTTCACTGTCTCTTTCCAAATAAGAACATGAGAAAGGGTTGGAATATATTTTAGATCGGTCAAATTAATCCACTTGTATTTATAAATTTAACAGCCTTGAATCTATATCTGCCAAGAAAGAAATATATTTGACAGCTCTAAAACTAATTTTAGACCAGTCAAACATCTTCCATCCCTTTCTCATGTTATTTATTGGAAAGAGACAGCTCAAATTAGATTATAATTGCGATGCGACTACAAAATGGATACCGTTATCTTGTATAATGGTTTATTTATATCGTCTCATTGTTAATTAATATTGAAAACGTCTTTTAATTTTTATGCTCCATCCAACGCGTAGCATAATTAATGAATTTGATGAAAGTATAAGGCTAGCCGCGCACAAGCAATATTATTGTCAATAATATGAATATTATCAAACTAACAGCAAATCGTTGTGTTGCAAATAATCTCTTTCTCAAATGCATTAAATATGTTATTATAAATTTGACGCTGTTCATTTAGACCGTAAAGTTATTTTACAGTGTGATTTACTTGTGTTCATAAGCTCCTTGTAATTTCTTCCATTTAAGATGCTAAGTTATTTTGACATGGCAAGGTGTAACTGAAAAAAGCCGTTTGTGACGCTGGCAATAATTTTGTCGCACTTAATAAAAAGGTGTAACAAGGAAGGGAGGCTTCTAGAATTATTCTCCCCGCATCTGCTCCTTATTAACCCCTCTTCTATTATCGCTTACATCTCCTGATTGCAACAAAAAAATGTCCTTGATGTCTACTAAAGAGACTTTCAAAACCAAAGTTACACATATAAACTTTTTTTAATTTAAACTAATTTTTGATCGGCGACGGGCACGACACAGCAATAACGTCAAAAATGTGACGTCCTCTTTCAGATAGTATACTTACGTACCGGGATTATATTCTCGTTGTACTTACGTATACTAGTAAAGATTACTATAGAAAATCATTTATTGATTATTCAAGCTATCAGGCGTTGTACTGTTAGCTGCCAACTACTGCTTGGCGTCTATGGGGACCACCTCCGACGCCTTATCTAGTGGGTAATACAAATTGCCGGCCTCGTGCCGTTCCGATGACGCGGCCGTGCCGTTTGCGCATGTGGAACAGCGGCGCAAGTACTACGGATCTTTTCGATAAATAAAATTTGATAAAATTGACAGTTAAAATCGATAAAGTGGGTTTTATCGATTTTAACTGTCAATTTTTTTGTAGAAAAGATCCGTACTTACGCCGCTGAGCCGTTACCGTGCTGGCGCCGATTAATGAATGGACAGACTATACGAAGAAAAGAAATTGTTTGTAAATCATGGTTACAAAAAAACTGGCAATTTTTTTACACCTTGCCAAAATCGGTAGTGTATAGGTCTGTATGGAAAACTTCCTTCGCTTTTATTATTGTAGGAATACGTCAGTTTCTAGTGCACATTATTAAGTGATCTTTGGCTCAATTTAAGTGATAATCAGAAAAGTGTCAACTTTTCTGTAAAATACTGCTCACTATAAACTGACGTTCCTTGACCATGTTGCATCGAATAGAACTCGTTTACTAAAATTACCTTTATTTATGTTAAGATTGATTTAATATATCTGACCGTTCTGGTCAAAGGGTATTTGTAATTTTATTTGAATAAAATTGTTTTCTTATTAATAATGGAGTTTTCTTTTGAACTTATGGTAAATGCAATCCTAAGTGTCAACCTTGAGAGTAGGTAGGTACCTACTTAGTTCGAAAAATCACGACTATTTTTCTTACATGATCGATACGACTATAACTAATCCAAAAACATTGGTTTTGTGAAATAATCTAGTATTTTGTCTATGGATATTTTTTTCCAAATTCTTAACAAGAGTTGATCCTATAGCTATAGACAGTATCTTTAGGCATCAAAATTGATCCGTCACAAGTACCAGGCCTTTATCAGGGTTGCTATCGCTTCGACACCTGGCGACAGTGCTGGTGCCCTTATCTCTTTTTGTCATCTTCATTTATTCTTTTTGCCAAGCTAAAAATGTGACTTTTTATCAATCAATCACGAGTGGCACTGCGATTGATAGGGGCTGGTGTTAAGCTTACCATCAGGCAAACGGCCCGTACGTCTCAGCCAATAATGTAAAACAGCAAGTAGGCGTGTTGCAAACGTAACGTTTCAAGGAGGAGGCATAGGCAATGCGAATCTAAGATGGCGCCACCATCGCTGCTGCTTGTCATTTAGTTTACTTTGAGGGTTAATAACCAGTAAACATGCTCGCGTCTTAAAAATCATTAGATTTGAAATGGTCACTATAAAACTTAGAAGTTTAAATTGGTTTCCCATAATTTTTGGTGAGCAATGCTTTGATGCACAATTTCCGTTTTATCTCGCCAGAAGGGAAACGTGTATATAAGTACCTTAATTGGACTTTACAGAGGCATACTTTGTTGCAGACGTACTAAAATTGTATAATGAAGTTCCTTAGTGAAACAACACCAGCGATAATGCGCCACCTAGCGGGATAAGTAAGCAGTGTGTCTCCCCATTTGCTCGCAGTAAATTGGGACTACAAATTGTATGTCGTGACTCTTAAGTAGAGGTTTTTATAAACATGCATAAGAAAAACGAATAATCTGTTTTAATACAATTTATTTTAATCCACAGTTCATAGCTAATTACCATAAATATGATGTACCGAACATAGGCATGCGCTCAATGATTCATAAATTACAAAAATATTGCACACACAATCATATAATTAAAATATATTTACTCAAATTAAAATGATATCTTTCCTTGATACATCCCATTTTACACACAAAACAAAAAAACCTTCGTAGATATGTCGATATCTTTAAACATAATAGTTACTTATTTCATATACCTACATGGCGTTTATAATATGTAACTAAATATTACGGCAATAGAAACTTCATGCGCATAATTATCGAGAGCTTGTAACAAAAACAATTTTATGTAGAACAATTTCATTCATTTTACGTTTCATTTTTCATAATAACAATTTTTGTTCAATAATATGAGACCATAATATTATACGAGTAACTGTGACTTTAGAAAAAGTTTGCTTTAAAAAGAGGAATTATTTAATTATTGCTTCTCCCATTAACTGCAAATTATAATTTTATCGTAATTAAATGCAAAATTAGTTTCAATTGACGCCGATTCGCACACACACCGCTGAGAAAAAGAACGCACACCTTTAATAATTATTTACATAATACATACATAGAAACTACACCTAAAATTACAAAGAGAAATAAAATTATTCTAAATAAATTCAAACTATTTAGGTAGGCGTCTAGGCTAGAGTAAATAAAGTTAACTAAAGCCCAGTTTCACAACTCTCGACTAAAAACTATTTGTCAGATTGTAAAGCGAAATAAAAAAATAACTATGATTATTTCGAGTAACATTTTGCGATGTTTGAAATTTTATCCTACATTTTTCCATCCTTAGGGGTTCACTTTAATAAAATTTATAACAGGACCACCCTTGAGATATACCATACTAATTAAACAAATAATCATTTACAACAAAAAACATACTGTCGAATTGAGAACATCTTCCTTTTTTAGAAGTCTGTTACAAAATACAGTGAAACCTGGTTAAGTAAACTGGATATGTGAGAAACCTCTACTACTGATAAATAACAATGAGATCGACACTTTTGCACTAAAATACCTTGGAAAACTGAGTAAATGAAAAGCCTCTTTGAGTGATAAAAAAATCTTGGTTCCTCGAGATCCCAGTTATCCAGGTTACAGTGTAACAATTTTAAAAATTGCAATGCTGACGTTCTGACCAACTTTCTTGAGATATAGGAACCAATGACGACGACATTATTGAGTTGTCCTTCTCTTTTCGACTAAGATATAAAAATAACTAATGTAGATATTTTTTAGTGTCTAATAATGTAAACATATATGGCGGATCGGATTGCTAACCAATGCATGAAGGCGCTATCCCGAGTCATTGACATTAATTATTCTGTTCTCTTTACACTTACTGTCGGTTTGCATTGATATAAAAGAGAAAAAAAAATAGCGCGCGCGATTTAGTAAACATCCAAAAAAATCGTGAGTACTTTAAAATTAGATGCCTAATCGAAAACGTACCACAACTAAGTTTTTTGGCATTATATTATACATCTAATAAATTTTATCTACAGGTTGATTTCTTTTTATGAGAGTGGTGAAACAGGGGTAATATTGGCTCGTGATACGTGGTACAATATCAGTCTAATAGAAAAAATATTATTGTTTAAGATATGTCATGAAATCATACAAATTAACTTATAAGCAAATACATGCACAATTCTAATTTGACATATAGAATATAATATAAACTGCCAAGAAAAAAACTATCTGTTCATGTAACGATAAGTGGCACGGTAAATTGCCAAGTGCTTCTGAGTACTAAGAATGGCAGTATCTTAGCGGCTTTATAAGTACTTACAGTGCTACGGTTTTGTGTTTCCGATTAGTACGAATTTGTGACCAATGTCCAGCCGTCCCACGCCTCGCCAGCCACTAACGAGCTGACAATTTTGTCAATTATGTAATACTATTTAATAACGCAGTGTTATATTAGTGTCAATTTATGGCTGAAGAGGCGCGGGACGGCCGGACATTGGCGACATATTCGTACTAATTTGAAAATACGAAAATTGCCGACGCGCATAACTCTATTCGTAGTACGGTGTAGACGTTGCAAATCTTAAGCCCCCTGAACGGTAGGTTTGAGTACAAAACAGCGCATAGGACAGTGATCGATTGGTTACAGCTTATATATACTGCTACGAGCGTAGCGTGTCAAATACTGTGTTTGGGGTGTCACCTTGTGCCCTGTCCTTTTCTTTTGTATAATCTTGATATCGTTCTGTCGCGCCACGACATATCCCTACAAAGTAATCTGACGGGAGCTTTACACTGAACTAGTGACGTCGCGAGACACAAGCGGTTGGATACTCTCACCGTCCGTGTCTCTCTGACACCTATAGTATACGCACAACCACTCGCGTTTACTTCAGAGGGGTCAAAAACATTTGCGCATCTTGTTTCGTTCTATCTGTCAAATTATAATTCATCTTACATAATGACTTTAGTATAAAACTCTTACTTGACTAGTGGTTTATGGCTAAGCAATGAATTATACGATCAGTCAAAAGCGGTAGGAATGCACACAGCTACTACAATAGGGTTCTAATATTAAATTTCGCTGACAATACTTATTATGATACTTAACCAAATTTTGGCTGTCGCTTAAAATAATTTCAGGTGACACTTAACCAAGTTTTAGGCGTCGTTTGACAGAAACGTCAACCTAAAGCTGTCTCTTCAAAGTATTATCGACGAAAAGGGACCTAAAGTGAAAACCAAAAATATCCGTGGGATAACAAAAGTAAAAGAAAAAATTTATAAAGAAAAAAAATGTCTTTTAAACTATTTAAAAATAATAAGCAGTCTATGATTATATCACTTATAATGGATATGGCAACACTACAAGGGCTCGTTTACAGTAGTCTACAAGACGACAAAGTTATGAAACATGTAGAATTGTCGACTAATATAAACAAAACGTAAGGTATCTAATGATTACGTCTAAATCAACTGTAATAGCTAAAAGGCTTTTACTGTTACAAAGTGCCGTCCACGATAGGAGCAGAGCGGGCAGCGGGGCGGGTAGCGAAGCGGCGAGCGTCTATCGATACCAAATAATAAACACAGTGTTCTATTGGATACATTTCAGCGAGTCTGCTTTAGAATTACATAATCTAATTCCCCCAGCTCCATCATCAGGAACCACAGATTCAGGCAAGGATTTCCGCTACTTAACGGTACGCATAGTAAATGTTGAAATAAAACGCTTCACTCGTTAAGGTCCACCATGAATCAATGGCGCTTAGCTGAAAGTTTGCTTGTCTGATGATGGAAAAAGTTATGAAAAACTACTGGTCTGATATCTTATGTTGATCTCAAACTTCGCCAGATGCCCAGCTAGCCGCTCCACTAAATGAGCCGCTAATATACCTGATACCACACACACATTCCAAAAACGAACTTATCTTATAGTACGCATTTACAGGTCGCGCAAATGTTTTTGAGCTCTGTGAACGTAGGCCCGCGAGAGTACAAAACCGCGCATGGTACAGTTCATTGGTTAACTGTCATGCATGTGTGTACGAACGTAACACTCACACTACATTAACGCGAGCGGGAGGTGCCCTCCCCACTCCCGCTCCACGTCCCTTTGACACCTACGATATACATATTGCGCAGCCACTCGCGCTTACTTCAGAGGGGTCAAAAAGTTTTGCGCGACCTTCACGAGCGGTCACCGTCACTCGCAGTTGGGCAAAACATTCTCCATCAAGATTTAAAAAAAAACCTCGCAGATGTCCAGATAACAATTCCGAACACTATTCTGACACGATCGTTAAACAATTAACATCAATGTCTTTATTGTTATATTAACTATTATGATTTAGTAAATGAAAAATTACAACCATTTCCTACTACGGACAAAGATATGTTCAGCCTTCAAAAATTTACTAATTTATTACGATATTTGAATTACTAATTATACATGTTAAAGCTACTACACATAATTATACATTGGAATAATTTATACCGTTTCCTTAAATTATTTTTATTTTTTAGGTATGGCAACAATATTACACCGTGAATTCTTTGCGTATAAGCACAATATAGTTTATAGCTTCACCTGCGACAGCTGGCAGCTATCACGATGACAAGAAGTTTCATATTTTATTAGTTAAAAATTAAATGTACCAAGGACTATGCCGTACTTTATTGGTGGTGACTGGTGGCGGATGTTCATTGTATTATCCTAACCACAGGCTATATAGTGCAAAGATTAAATTTTTATCATTAAAAATAATTTATCAGACTTATTTTAGAATTGCGGTTATATTAATTATTGTGCTATAACAGAAAATACGATACGGAACAAGTATGCTTGCCCCGCCCCCCTCACTCCACCTCCCCGGTGGACCTACTTGTTACTGCGCAGGAAGAGTGTGAATATATTCACATAGGGGAACAAGTTTGTCGTAAATCTACCAACTAGCACAAAATAATAATTTCATACCCTAAAATATCATTTCATCTTTTGTTGCGATGGTTTAAAAAAAGTTATTAAATTTTGCAAAGAATTCACGGTGTTGTTACATTTACAAGTGATGTATTTTACGTAACGTCAATGTGCACTTCCCTGCTAAAAATATAGCACGCTTGATTAGTAAGTTTTAACAGTTCCAATCGCTCTAAATACAAAACGTTGAGGTTAACTAAAACGTATTTCGTTCGAAGACTTGTGTTTCGAGTTTATACGACTGAACCTTTACTAATAAGGTTCTTATTTAAATTCGTAAAAAATACTTATTTTTGAATATTTCGATTTGTTAAAGATTATTTGCCAAAATGGTCCATTACCCAATACATGACTATATCCACATTCCTAACTCTATTGAATACTTATCACAATCTTCAGTATTCTCTTTCCATAAAAAATAATGCTATGTAGTCGGATTCAGTAATATGAATACACGCTTATGTATGTAAATGATGTATCTAAATGAGTCTGCGAAAACAAGCGAACTGAGTTACGAAACTCAGTACTGTTATTTTTGTAAAATCTTTTAGTTACATACAATTGAAAATCTGAAAATGTAAACATATTATTAGTGTACGCTGAGTGACAGAGATAGCGATATACAAACGTTGCTTCAAACGTGCTATATTTTTGGGAAGGTACTGTATTTTACTCTTAAATATTTACACTAGTATACACCCAACATTTTCGTCTCTTGATATTAAAACATTGTCATAGAAATTGCTGCGAATATGCAAAAGTTATTGCTTTTATGTTAGTGTTGACGATTACAACTGTTTGAACACTAATAAAATCAAAATAAAGTTGTCTGGAAGAGAACGCTTTTGTACCTATATTTCTTTTGAGCTTTTTTTATCTTGGTGTCAATAAAGTGTTTTTGTATTGTATAATATAATTATACGATAAAAATACTAGGATAATAATAAATATGTAATAAATTCATATTTTTGTATAAGACAATAGTTTTTATGTAAAATAAAAATTTTCGTTGTTTAAATAAAAATTTACACGCACATTGACCACATACATAGACACTGACTAAGATTCCTTGTATCTAGTCAATAATGAACTACGAGAACCATGGAACACAAAAAAAAATAACACAAAATTAAAGTCACTTGGCTATTGTGTACTTGTGAGAATCGAAAATAGAGTCAATTCCGCCAAAGCACCAGACAAGCAAAAAAAGTCAAATTATAATGCCCAACGAACACATACACTTGTAATATGACCCCAAAAACAAGGATTCCTTCGGAATAACCACAAAAAAAATTAAACATACACTGAACTTGTGTGAAACAGCGTCTAGCTCCTAAATTGCTTTAATCGCGTGTTTAAATATAAGCAACCACAAATGCTGATTTAATTAGTATCTAACCGCTGTCTAACTCCATTGTGTTGTGACATTCCTAAACATTTTAGACAGCGGTGTCAATTCTGTCGTTTCACACTTAAACATAATTTTAGATTCTCTCTCTCTCTCCAACATGAGAAACATGTTTGACAGATACAAATTTAGTATTAGAGCTGTCAAATATCTTCCATTCTTGATAAATTAGATGAAATACAAGGACATAGAACACACAGACATCACCTACGAAATTGAATCGTTATTATCGTTTTGTTTATATTATCTTAATTTCTTTTTCTCGTTTTTAATTGAATGTGATACTAAAATTAGTTGGCTAACAATATAATTGGATTTTTACAACCTAAATTGTTATTTTCGTGTAGTTTTCAATCTTTTATTAGTATTCAAACGGTCGTATCATGTTATAATCACACCGGTGTTAGTAACGCTCAGTCGATTGCTTTGGTATAAGTCGATATGGCAAGTTGACACATCACATAATCACGAAAACGGATTTAAAATCAATTTCATTCTAAAATCTGTGTTTTATACAGCCTGAGTTTAAATCGGTATGTTATCTCAATCTACTCCTGGACGTCAACATTTGATTTACGAGTTTTTGAAATTCAGAATTTTTCATTCCAGAAATTTTTGTAAATGACCGCCATGTTGCTTGCAGCGTCTTACGTCATTGGTGTCGATTCTGCGGCGCGAGTACGGAAGTCGGTTCGATAAATTTGTCGAACCGAAAAACTCAACAAATTTATCGAATTTTGCGAGTACCGAAGTCTGATCGTAAAGTATTGTAGTAGCTCTATATTCTCTTTGGATTCGACCTAGCGTTTCGATAACTTTTGTCGACTGTTTCGAGGCTCGATAAATCCCTCGTTATCGATTTGAACTGTCATTTTTATCGAATTTTGTCGAATATTATTGACCCGAATAGATCCGTACTTGCGCCGCGATGTCACAAACTTAAATCAAATTTTAGTATCGCTCTCTCTTTTTAATAAATGACCTGAGAAAGGGATGGAAGATGTTTAACAGGTCTAAATATAAGTTTAGAGCTGTCAAACATCTTTCATCTTTTACCGAATGGACTAAATTCATAGCCATTAAAAATTTAAAATCCCTTTGGATCTAGTGTAAATACACTAGATACAAATAGACTAAATTTGACAGGTCCAAAATTTATTCTGTCTCTTTCTTAGGTTCTTATTTAGAAAGAGAGAGTGAAACTAAAATTAAGACTAGGTTTTAAAACGTCAGGGTCAATACTATTGTCATCGCCTGCTACCTTTATTTCATTAATGTTATTTAATTGATCTTGATTGAATTATTATTGTAGTGTATAATGGATTCAGGTAATTCCGAAAAACGAATATTCCGATAATTACCTATTTCTACCAAAGGCGGCAAAATTTATTGGTCGGGCAACATTTACCTAGCTGACATATTAATCTGCTTCCCAGCTTTATTGTCCCGTTTAGTAGAAATATGTAATTAGCACACTATCCCGCTTTTCTAAATTACCCGAATTAATTACAACTACAAAATCTAAGTTATATACACAACTTTATTTTTACTGTGTAGAAAAATGTATGTTTTTAATTAATAAAATAGAAATCGATTATAAATCCGATTTTTCACATAACGTTCCTTATTACACCTTACATATAGTAAGTTTGTTTGTCGTAGTAAAATTGTGATTAATCGAGTAAAAACTTAATACAAACTGTGTTGTGTTTGAAGTAATTATGGAGCCCTGGAGATCCTTGACAAATATATCTGTAAACAAACAGTTATATTAAATAAAATAAAATTTAATCAATTTTTAATTTCACTCTCTTTTTCTAAATAAGAAAACGCGTGTTTAAATATGAGCAATCATAAATCTTGATTTAGGTAGTGTCTAACCGTTGTTAACTTCATTCTGCGGTCGGCTAGATAGAGTTACGGCTGGTAAGCCGGAAAGAAAAACACCATATCAAGAATTTCAGAGTCAACATCGATTGCTCCCATAGCCTAGTTGGTTAAGGCGTCTGGTCTAAATAACCAGAAGACGCAGGTTCGAATCCTGTTGTAAGCGAAATTTTTGTGAAGTATATATTTGCGGGAACTTCATTCTGTTGTGACATTTCTTATCATTTTAGACGCTTATCTTTTTATCTTTTTATTTTTTTATTTACTTTATCTCTTTATCTTTAGATCTTTTCTATATCTTACACTGTCTAGCTAAACAAGCACCTAAAAGTTGTTTTTTAAACAAAAATAAAGATCTAAAAGTCTAAAGATAAACGTCTAAAATGATTAGAAATGTCAAAAATGGAGTTAGACAACGGCTAGACACAACTTAAATCAAGATTTATGATTGCTCATATTTAAACACGCGACTAAGGCATATTTAGGAATCAAACGCTGTTTAACACAGGTACAAGGTATGTTTATATTTTTGTGGTGAGGTCGTAACTGTGTCGTTGCGTAATGGTGTTACCTGCTAACGCAGTTTGGCGGCGCACGCCGTGGCGGCGGCGGCGCACACGGCGCATACTAATGCACTTAGGGCTGCGCCCCCCACCGCGGAGCCCCGCACCACGGCGGCTCCCATATACGTCACTGAGAGCACGAGCCCGTGCACCGTGCATCTGGAGACACGGACCATACTACATTACACTAAGGAATACTTAGCGTACAGCTAAGGAATAGAATGGGGAGGCACAGGCATAACTAAACTCAGATGGCGCCACCATCAACTAATCTCAGATGGCGCTACCATCAACTAATCTCAGATGGCGCCACTATCGCTGGTGCTTGTCATTGATGTTTACTTTGGGGATAATGAATTAAACTACAACAAGTAAACATGCTCGCGTCTTAAAAATCATTAGATTTGAAATGGTCACTACATAAACTAGAAGAATAATTGGTTTCCAATAATTTCTGATGAGCAAAATTTTGATCCACAATTTCCTTTTTTCTCGTCAGTGTGTACTTTTATTTTTACACTGAAATGCACTTTACAGTGGCATACTTTATTGCAAAGACGATTTTTCGTTTATTTACTAAACATTTTGTAATGAAGTTCCATAGTGAAACAACACCATCGATAATGCGCCACCTAGCGGGATAAATAAGCAGTTGGCTGTTGCAAACATCATATTCGCGGGAATACAACGTTCAAATATCGGGAGCTCACCAGCTCATAATAATAATTCACAATGTTTTGATTCTCTTGTGAGTAAAACTGAGTTTTATTCACTGTTATCGATGATAGTTATTTTCACCTCACGATTCAAGCAATTAGTTTCAAATTTTTTACACTCGTCCACTTTATGACGCCATAGTTGCTTCTCTTTCACTCAGATACAGACTGACAGTGACAGCGTTTCGGCTGATGCCACCATCTTAATGTGCCCGAGGTATACATCTTTAGGCTGATGACATAAACATATAAGTGTATATTTCTATGTATGTAAGTCTGTAAGGTATAATATAAGCACTAAATGATTTATTATATATATTACCTCAAATTCGCAGGATATTCTTCAACGACTAACAGAGCTACGTTGAAGAATACAACTGTAATGAATAGTCTGTATGCGGCCTCCACTATGTATAGCGCCGTCTCGCTCACACCTATGTAGAGCAAGGGAGACAGCAACAAACACGCTGCGCATAGGGCCACTGAAACAAAAATGTTTGTTTTTTAATCTATTGGGTAAAAAGTTAACGCCGCCCCAATAACAATTGCAGTGCCATTCAGAACTTTGAAATACAAAGGCCTGCGCGGCACTGCAGTGCGTCAGCTACCCTAAGAAATTAGGTATTAACCCAGACGGACACTCGCAGAAGAGTTAGTGCTACCGTTTGTTCTCAGGTTTTGGATGTTTGTGTCCAGCTGGCCTAGCATGGCAAAGTAGCAATATGGCGCGCGCGCTACGACAAGATTTCTCGCGGACGACGTTTTAGTCGATTATGCTAACATGGCAAACACGAGAGACTATTATCTCTTCGAAGACAATGGACGCCAAACCAGTGCTGCCATGTGATTAGCAACACCGGTTTAGTTCATTCAATTTGTCTTATTTACTATAGTTTTATTTAATTTGCTGTGTGAACGCGTTCATAACAATGACATTTTAGTGAAGTTGACAAGTAAATATCGGGAATATGACTTTTTTTGTTTGTTTTGTATTTGGCTCCACGCGATTTGCGTATTTAGCCAGTGTCAAGTTATAATAAATCTCTAGTTTTGGTAAATAAAAGTCGTTAAAGTTTAGTCTAGGCGCGGTCAAGTCGAAGTGATGCTTCAGTAAAGCGGTGGATACTTTACTGAAGCTTCTATGGAGTTTTGGATAGAATACGAAAATACACATTTTTCATCTTTGTACTATTTTCCTTTCACTCATGCACGTTTACGAACACACATTAACACTCGATAAAACACAGGTTTTAGTAAATAACACAAAATAAACAACAGCACAATTTCGCATTCCCGCCAAAACTCCGGGAATGTGACTTATCTGGCTGTTGTGAATTTGAATTTTATTTACACACTATCATATAGGAAATAAAGAAAGAAGAAGTATTAGATTATTCCACATAAGAATTGAGTTGAGTTAATTTTATTATTATAGTTATTTACTTTAAAAATTGCTTGCATTTTGCCAGGCAGAAAAATGTGAGTAAAACGTAAAGTAAACACTACTAAGTAAATAATATCGTTAAACTATGTCCGAGATCCCAGTACATATAGAAAATGTAGTCTCGATGTCGTCCATAAAATTTTAATGTTTTCTTTTGTAAATAAAACCAAACAAATATCTAAATAAACAACTGTTACAGCTCATTGTGACATGCAAATATTAGAATAATTAACTATCCTTGAATTGAAAATATTACAAAAAACGAATGACACAATAATCGTAACACAATTCATATTTCATTTCCTATAGGTACTTATATATAATATCAAATGTTATTATTTTTCTTATTAATTATACTAAAGTGTCAAAAAATAAAACCAATAATTTAAATAGAATTCTAGAAATTCAGTGGTCAAATGAATTACTTTAAAAATTCAGCTATAGTACATATGTATAGTAACATTTTTAATTTTTTATTCGTCCCTACCTACTTTCCTTTGAATTTTGCGTCGCTCGCGCTCTTCATTTATAGTTAAAACATAATTCTAATATGGTACGGCCATTATCACGCTTTCGGACACAGATCAGTATGTATGCTTTCGGAGATAGTCGTTGGCAGTAATAGTCACAGAACAGAAACACAAATTATATAGGTATCAGGGTATCACAGAACACTAGTTACCGTGTTACAGTTTTACTCGTCCTCAAAAAGTTCGACGACAAACTACTCGTCAAAAGTAGACAAATAATGAGAAAACTTGACGCGCCATGTTAGCGTTTGTCGACAAAAGAGACACAGATAATAGAACCGTTCGTGTTTGTCGTCATATGACAAAACGAAACGACAAACTCGCTAAGCCATGTTAGCGGTTGTCGAGAAGACTAGTTATCTCTTCTTTCCACGAGATAACGCCACGAGTAAATTTTGTCACGGTGCGCATGTTAGCCCTACATGTCACCTGCGACACAGGGTATCCCAGTGCAGGAGTATGCGTGTGCGTTTATGGTTAGTTCTAATATTACGCCCTCACCGTTCGGTCGCATCCTTGAAGGCAGTAAAGCGAACAGCGAAGCTATTAGCATCGCGTGTGACACATACGTCTGTTCTGATATTAAACCGCCCAATCTGAAATGAAAGAAAGAAAGTAAGATAGCATTTGTACACCGGAAACGGTAGATTATTTGTAACTATTATTATAAGACTAGCTGCTACCCGCGGTTCACCTGCGCGGTGTTATTGGAATTCGTGGTTTTTATTTTTTTGTGCGGAACGCTAATTCTTTTTCTAAGTTAATCCTTGTAACATCAGCTATCTGCCAGTGAAAGTCGCGTCAAAATCGGTCCAGCCGTTTCGGAGATTACCCGCACAAATTTTTTTTAAAATGGTTGTTTTGTTATAGGTACCGTATATACTTTCATATGCATTTAGTGAAAAGCTGTTATTATGATATTACAAACAGACACTTCTATTTTATTTATTTGTATAGATAGATATAGATATCGACAGCGATACAAGAAATAAATATTGCATTTATAGTCTGTAAGATAAGATCTACCTGGAAGTAAGATCAGCATGTCTCGCACAGCCTCCCTTCATCCCTCGTACTACGGTCCAGTTGAACACACACCACGCGTCGAATTCTCGACCCATTTCCATGTCGGTGTCGATTATACTGGAAATAAAAAAAAAATTAAAATAAAGGTACTCTTATTGTATCATGTGGTAGGATTAACCTTTCCGCGATTGTCGATCTGAATAGGTACCACCGCTTTGCTCATGTAGTCTACCTCTAAGCAGTAATGCGCAATACTGTGTGCCGATTTTGGTGAGTAGTCAATTATTGCGCGAAAATAAGTGTACTGATAACTTAGTACATTTATTTTCATATTATCAGTTTAATTACATACTTTTGACATTCTGAAAGTGTATATATAATATTGTGTAAAAAAATATTTTCAAATGTATGTCTAAGTGATTGCGCGAAAATAAGTATACTGAGTTGCGTTTTAAAATTAATTACGTATTCCGTAATATGAAAACGTAACTTAGTACACTTATTTTCGCAAAATCAGTTTAATTACATACATTTGATAATCTGAAAGTGTATACATAATATTGCGTAAAAAAAATCCAATGTATGTAACTAAATGATTTTGCGAAAATAAGTGTACTGAGTTGCCTTTCAAAATTAATTACGTATTCCGTAATATGAAAACGTAACTGAGTACACTTATTTTCGCAAAATCAATTAGTTATGTATACACTTGTAATTGTTGTAGCCTCTACAATAATCAATGATCATTTATTTGATAATAACAATATTATACGTCAACAAGAACAATAAAATAAAATGAATCACAATAATATTATGTAAACAACAATTGTGCATAATAATTAAAATATTAATTTTTAAAACAAATAATTTCATTGACATTATAGAACGCCTTCTCGACGAGCCACAATTTTAATCTTTGGCTAATACGGAGTGAATGGCAAAAACATCTCCTTTGTTCGCAGTATTGATTACAATGACAGTAAAAAAAATACTTACGTGCTATTTACAAAGACAGCACCATGAAACTCTGTCTTTGAACTCTTAATATTTGACAGCGCGACCTCTAAGAAAGTACAATTCCGAAACGTCACGTGCGACATCAGCAAATCTCGAAAAGTACAATTCCGAAAAGTGCAGTTGTTATACTCTATATTCTCTCTGGTCGTGTTGTAGAATTCGGAGTCGTATGTCACGTTATCTATGGTCTTCGTTGACGCTTCGAATATCGCATTCTCCATTTTGACTACCGTCAGAGGTATGTACGATGACAGGTAAAACTGGAAAAAGAGATTTAAATTTTTACTAAGATTACACGATTATTTTGTACTAGCTTCAGCCCGCGGTTGCACCCTCGCAGAAATTCTCACCGAAAGCGTGAATGTTCTAGTAAAAAGCCTATATTACTCGCCAGTTCACAAACTATGGCTCTAATTAACAAACAGTGTTAAAAGTAGTTAAAGTATGCTTTGTCTCTTTCGATTCAGTTTAAAATTGTCAAATCAATCAATCATTTATTTGCTTCAAAACACGACAATTACAAAAAAAATTATTTTAAATAGATTAATTAAATTTTACTAGGTGGTAGGACTAACTCTTCTGCGAGTGTCCGTCTGGGTTGGTATCATTACTTTGCTTGTGAAGTCTGCCGCCAAGCAGTAATGTGCAAGCATTACTGTGTTCCGGTTTAATGAGCAGTGTAGCCAGTGAAATTACTAATAATTATAATTATTTATTAATAATTAAAATAGAAATTATATCTGAAAGCAGAAAGTGAAAGCTAGTAAATTATAGGATACATAAATAAACAAATAATATAAATTCATATTATATGCGGTACCTTTAACGAAACAACCATTTTTAAATTTTTTGCCTGTCTGTTTGTTTGTTCCAGGTAATCTCCGAAACGGCTGGGCCAATTTTGACGGGATTTTCACTGGCAGATAGCTGATTTTATAAGGAGTAACTTAGGCTACTTTTATTTTAGAAAAAGAATTAGGGTTCCGCGCAAAAAAATAAAAACCATGAAATCCAATATCTCCGCGTGGGTGAAACCGCGGGCAGCAGCTAGTGAGAAATAAAAGGCTTTTTATTTATATTAAACTATACTTACTTGTATTGCGACTGTGAAGAGTAGAGTGCCCCCGAGGGAAAGAGTCGTCCGTCCGTACGGACTTGAGAATAGTTGGAAGAATGCTTGCCAGAACTGTAGACAATACAATAACTTGATAATGTACCGGGTGGTAGGAACAACTCTTCTGCGAGTGTCCGTCTGGGTTGTTACCACCGCTTTGCGAGTGAAGGCTGCCGCCAAGCAATGTGCAAGTATTACTGTGTTCCGGTTTGATGAGCAGAGTATCCAGTGAATTTACTGGGCTTATGAGGCTTAATACCTAATGTCTGAGGGTAAAGAGCGCGCTGCAGTGCCGCGCAGGCCTTTGTGTTTCAAAGTTCTAAGTGGCACTGCAGTTGTTATGGGCCGTCATTTTGTATAATCTGTGCTTTGTACTTTTTCATTGCAATCTTTGTAATTACGTATAGGTTTATTGCCTCATACAAAGATTATTTTTAATCTATACAAATAAATAAAATCGATGCGTCTGTTTGTAATATCAAAACAACAGCTTTTTACTAAATGCATTTACGAGAACTTGTCATTTGTAGAATTGGCCATTCTGCGCCTAAACCATATGAATTTATATACGGAGCATATAACAGAACAACCATTTTTAAAATGTTTGTCTACCTTTTTGTTCTGGGTAATCTCCGAAACGGCTGGAGCAATTTTGACGGGACTTTCACTGGTAGATAGCTAATGTTACAAGGAGTAATTCAGGCTAGATTGGCGAAGCCACTTACCATCTTCACACTGTGCCTGACGTGGTGTAGTGCCGGCGGCCGGCGCTTGCCTGGCAGCGACAGTTCTCCAAGACGGTACGTGGAGTCCGCTCCGCCGGCGGCAACGTGTGACTTACTGCACAGGCGGATCTGATTGCTGCTGTGGATCGTCTGGAAACAGACGGATTGGAAATATTAAACGCGTGACTGAAGCAAAACGGCCAAAAAACCCCTGTTTTTCGTCGCACAAATCTCCGTTTTCATAGATGTAATAAGTTTTCCGAAAAAGTTCTATTTTTCATCGCACAAATATCCGTTTTTAGATATAACAAGTTTTCCGAAAAAGTTCTATTTTTCGTCGTACAAATCTCCGTTTTCAATGATAAAACAAGTTTTCCGAAAAAGTCCTATTTTTCATCGCACAAATCTCCGTTTTTATATATACCAAGTTTCCGAAAAAGTCCTATTTCTCGTCGCTCTAATCTCAGTTTTCATAGATCTATATAACAAGTTTTCCGATAATGTCCTATTTTTCGTCGCACAAATATTCGTTTTTAGATACAACAAGTTTTCCGAAAGTCCTATTTTTCGTCGTACAAATCTCCATTTTCATAGATATTACAAGTTTTCAATATGCTTTATTCATATAGGCCTCCAAGCAGCACTCATGAAAGTTAAAATAAATGACTCTAGCGACGGGTTTCTGTTACGTTTGTTCACCCTAATCATAGACTAAAGTTGCATGTAACTTTCACCTTGCATGCAAGTTAATTTGCATAATGGAAACACGGCTTAAGGCAATTTAAACAAAAGCTTGTAAAAACAAAACCTACAAATGCGGTATTATTACATCAGTACTTAGATTGCTGCAATGTACACCAGTGAAGTCTAAAATGGAAAGAGCTCAGCTTTAGCTAGCTAGCCTTAGCTTTTGGTAGTTAGTAGTAGTTATTACCTGATAGACCATCATAGCATCGACCTCCCGGCCCACGTCTAGCAGATACCGCGGCGACTCCTGCGTCCAGATGAGGCTCACAAGAGAGGCCAATATAGGCAACGTGCACAGCAACAAATATCTGGAACGACGGGAAAACTCGTCACTAAATTGAAACTAACTTATTTTATACTAGCTGTGCCCCGCGGCTTCGCCCACGTACCCTAAGTTGTAACATCAAAATCGGTCTGGCCGTTTCGGAGATTACCCGGAACAAACAGACAGCCAGGTAGACCAACAAAAATTTAAAAAATAATCGTTTTGTTATAGGTACCGTATACACTTTCATATGGATTTAGTAAAAGCTGTTATTTTGATATTACAATCAGACACTTCAATTTTATTTATTTGTATAGATAATAAATGCGTAGTAAAGTATAATTTTGATCCGATCAGGATTTCAAAATGGGCAAAATTCAAAATGGATCAAAATGATTTGACTTTTGCCGTATCTTTGTAATGTTATTGCTAGCAACTTCAACGAAAGCGATTTTTCATTATTATATTTAGTAATTATTTATCATTAAAAATGTTGAGTTCCGCGAGCGAGATAGCGACGCGCCGCCCGTATTCTGACCCCTAAATGTTCCTTATTTTTTTTCTTACCTATACCAAGCACTAAAATGCTCCTTAATTTTTTTTCTTACCTATACCAAGCACTGAAATGCTCCTTATATTTTTCTCTTACCTATGCCAAGCACTAAAATGCTCCTTATATTTTTCTCTTACCTATGCCAAGCACTAAAATGCTCCTTATATTATTCTCTTACCTATGCCAAGCACTGAAATGCTCCTTATATTTTTCTCTTACCTATGCCAAGCACTAAAATGCTCCTTATATTTTTCTCTTACCTATGCCAAGCACTAAAATGCTCTATATTCTCTTCTAGTGTCTCCGCCCCCGTGGCCGGCAGCGCAGCAGCGGCTAAAGCAGCGGCGGCCAGCGCCCCCCCGCCCCCCGCCGCCAGCGCGCCCCCCGCGCACGCCCTCGCCCACACGCCGTGGGACACCTCACACATGTACGTGTAACATATGGGAACTATCCCGCCGGAGCCGATGGCTGAGCAGAATCTGGAAAGAGCGAAAATCATGAGAAAATTACTTTTATGTTTATTTATTTATTTATTTGAAACACCAACAGTACACATATTAAATAATTTCTAGGTTTACATTTACTTATTTCTAATATACTTCTGATATGCATACCTTTAACAGGCGTTTACAGCATTCACCATTAAGGGGCTAGGATCGCCAAAACGACTACTTTCTCCTCCTAAAACTCCCACACGGCTTGGTTTAACGACTTGAAAAAAATACTACCTGAATGATCAATTCAAGGGCATTAATTTCACTGATTGATTTTTTTGTGTTACCATTACTTATGGCTTGAAAAAATATTTAACAGCATGCTGTTTTAAAACTATTTTCCCTAAAACTTCTAAATGACTTAGACGTTTGGGATTAATTTTACACCAAAAAATAAGGAAGAAAATTTTCTATAAACTGGCCGTTTCATTTGTGCATAGAGCAATATTTCGCAAAGAAATGATCAAAAAACTGAATTCCAAATGTACAAGTCTCAGAGGTGCTCTGCGCGGGCGCGCGCGGCAGTCATGCACTGGCATTCAGACGGGGAGGTTGTGTCGCTCGTTGCTCTGCAAACGCTGTCCGCCGACGTTACATATTTGTGTGCGTGAATGATATACAATACAAGTATTTGTTTTCGTGTGGGTTTGAAGCTTGCTCAAAGAGTAGCGTCTAGAGCGGTGAAATATGATTCATTCCGTGATTTGCGCGTGGACGCTCCTCGTATACATATTGAATGGGTTACATTTTTGATTACAATTTCTTGTTTACGTACTTACATCATTTTTACGAGTGGAAAATATATGTATTGGTAAACAAATTATTAGCGGCAGCTACAGGAATATCGGGAGGTTTAGAGTTCTAAACCTCCCGATATTCTGTTTAAGAAAGACTGGAAATGAAATTGAAAAGTAAAATTACTCAGGTTAACGAGCACAATGCGGTACTGCATCTTTTTGTTTCAAAGTATTTATTGGCACTGCAATTGTTATGGGCCGGCGTTATCTTTATCATCAGGCAAACGACCACCAAACGATCAGGGCCATCTACAGTAAAAATGATATCGAAAATGATGACAATTTTAAAATCCAAGATATCGGACATTTTTATTTTTCAATAAAATGGTATGGGTATCATTTTCGAGATTTCTCGGGGTGCTGATTACAGAAATGACAACCATTTTTAAATTCAAGATGACATTTTTTTAGGAAATCGATAATATGGGTGCCATTTTCTAGGTTTCTCGGGGTGCTGATATCGAAAGTGACAACGATTTAAAATCCTACATAGCGGACAATATTTTTTTTTCAATAAAATGCTATGGGTGTAAGTTTCGAGATTTCTCGGGGTACTGTGTACAAAAATGAATAATTATTTTATAATCCAAGATGGTGGACAATTCTTTTGTAAAATGATATGGGTGTCGTGTTGGAGGTTTCTCAGGGTGCTGATTTTGAAAATGACTACTATTTTAAAATCCAAGATGGCGGACAAATTTTTTTAGTAAAAGGATATGGGTGTCTTTTTCGAGGTTTCTCAGGGTACTGATAATGAAAATGACAACGATTTTAAAATCCAAGATGGCGGACACGTTTTTTTTTTCAATTAAATGGTATGGGTGTCATTTTCGAGATTTCTAGGGGTGCTGATTACGGAAATGACAACCATTTTTAAATCCAAGATGGCGTAATTTTTTTTAGGAAATCGATAATATGGGTGCCATTTTCTAGGTTTCTCGGGGTGCTGATATCGAAAATGATAACGATTTAAAATCCATTCAAGACCTATAGGGTGGTTCACGGAGACCTAGAGCAATAGACCAAGAGACTAGAATCATTAAATTTGGCAAGAAGTATTGTCTTATACCACAAGTAAAGCGAAAAATCCGAAAACTAATTATGTATAACACACACACGCGCACGCGTATGCACACGCTCGCGCAAGCGCACGCACGCACGCATGCACACACATGCTCACGCACACGCTCGCACACGCGCACACGTGCACACGCGCAAACGCACGCACGTACGCAAGCAAGCACGCACGCACGCACGTACGCAAGCAAGCACGCACACAAGCAAGCACGCACACAAGCAAGCACGCACACAAGCAAGCACGCACGCAAGCAAGCACGCATGCACGCACGCACGCACTCACACACACGCACATTATCAATGAGTGTATTGTGTACAATTTTTTAGGGTTAATTATTTTGTTGAATGTAGCTGTAAAAGGACCTAACGATTCCAGTCTTGAACGAACTATTTACATGCTTACAAGTCTTTTCGGAATCCTCGGCGCGCGAGTCCAACCCACACTTGTCTATTTTTTCTATTGTATTGGTTAACGAGACGAGCTGGACGTTTGCCTGATAGGAGTCATAATGCCGGCCCATAAAAATTGCAGTGCCATTCAGAACTTTGAAACACAAAAGCCTGCGCGGCACCACAGTGTGCTCATAACTAAGTCTCATATCTTAGTAATTTCGCTGGCTACTTTGCTCAACAAACCGGAACACAATAATGCTTGCACATTACTGTTTGCCGGCAGACTTCATGAACAAAACGGAAACCCAGACGGACACTCGCAGATGACTCGATACCTCGTAAATGACATCAATATAAAAAACATGACTACAAAAGTAAAAAATAAAAAATAACCCGAAAATCATTTATTTACGTACACGTTCGTTTTTGGGTCAAAAGGTGTAACAAATTTCAACGTTACGGAGCAAATTGGCTGTCTGTACTTTTATTATAGTCCACAGCGATGTTTTGAGATAAATCTCAACGTTGTATGATCTCATGTGCGTCCGTCCCGTTTATTTACGAACTAGCTTCTGCCCGCGGTTTTCACCCACGTTCCCATAGGAACCGTACATTGTTCCGGGACAAAAAGTAGCTTATGTTATTCTCCGGTCCATAAACTATATCTATGCCAAAAACCACGTCGATCCGTTGATTCGTTACTGCGTGAAAGAAGGACAAACCAACAAATCAACAAACACACTTTCGCATTAATAATATAACTAGCTTCTGCCCGCGGTTTTCACCCGCGTTCCCACAGGAAACATGCATTTTCCGGATACAAAGAACCCTATGTTACTCTCCGGTCCATAAACTATTACTATGCCAAAAATCACGTCGATCCGTCGCTCCGTTACTGCGTGAAAGAAGGACAAACCAACAAATTAACAAACCAACAAACAAACTTTCGCATTTATAATAGAGTAGGATATAGGATATATTTAGTATGGAAGTATGGATAGTATGGATAATGATGATAAAACTTCACTTTCAATGAAGAACTTTCCACTAAATGAATTCAAAGAATTATAGGCAAAGAAGATGCCGTGCGCGCTACTCGCACGCGCGTTCGTTCATCCGCGTATTCTATGACGTTAGGTTTTGCGATGTTCTTGAAAGACGAAGTGTGGACCGCGCGGGTGAAGTGGGATTGACTCCACCCATTCGAGCAAGGCCATTGGCGCGTAGTAGGGTCTTAAGAGTAGAAGACAAAATGAAATTTAAACATAAATATGTTGTTTAGAAAGGGATGCAGCTATACAAACTGTAGCGCTGTGTCTCTTTCTCTTGGTTGTACGTGTAGCAAAGCGGTATGATAGTGCTACAGCAACGGTAGCTTGGGCTACGTATGCTACGCGAGAGCGAGAACGCCTACACAGTTATGACGCCCTGGTACATCAGCTGGCTAAATACAGACATTTTTGTTCTAGATTCTAGAAGATATCTAGAAGATAGTTAAACGAGACAAGCGGGTCGTTTGTCTAATGGTAAGCGTAAGGCTAGCCCATAACAATAGGGATGTCGCATGAAACACAAAGTTCATAATTACTGTCGTTATACAGGTTTACGAACATCACATTAAGACAATAAAAATGAAATTCACAAACAAATATAATTTCCACAAAGATGATGCATCTAAAAGTTTCCCGGATTGCAACTATTTTTTTTATTATGCAATAGGTAGGAATTTTAATGATACCATCAGATTGTTTACATTTCAATGAATAAAAAAATGTAAGACAACTTATTACTTACACACAGTTTTTCACGACCAAATCAAGAAAATGCATGTTTTTAGTACAGATTTCCGGCCCGCGAAGAACAAGTGACGTAAGATGTTCAGTCCAAATTGTATGGGGCGTTTTAGGACTTAGTATACAATCTGTAACATAAATCCCTATAAAGAAACGAGGCAGGGTATTCTACAAGCCATTGCGAACAACGTTTGTTTTACGACTTTTTAGATTTTTAATTTTTGCATCAGTGTATTTATTTTTAAAGTTTCCGTCAGAAACACTTGAAAAAAATAGAAGGCATCCCTAGTATACAGCTGTTAATTGACCTCTGACTTTGAACTGTAGACGAAATAATACAGAAGATCACGATAATAATAGTGGCTATTTCTGGGTTGCCTCTGTGAGGAGATTCTATTTTTTTATGATAACTGCGGCGCAAGTACGTATCTTTTCGGTCGATAAAATTCGAAAATATTTGATAAAATAGACAGTTCAAATCGATAAAATCCACTTTATCGATTTGAACTGTCAATCTTATCGAATATTTTCGAATTTTATTGACCCGGATAGATCCGTACTTGCGCCGCTGATTACGATTAACATTATTTGATTGCGTGTCGAACTAATTTCCAAACACTTATTTTACTTTGATTAGGAGATGTAAGTATTCAAAGTAAAAGAAGTAATTTACGAGATTTTCGTAGTTTTTATAATTAAAACAAGCGTTTAGGTGTACCGTCAAGGTTCCTCTACTGATCATCATTTAATATCACGAGTTCAGAAACAAAATCGTTGAAAAAGAAAAACATTTTTATAGGCACTTTTTCGTTTTATTCTGTTCTCGTTATTCTCTATCTCTAGTTCTATCACAATAGATAATTGGTGCAAAGTTCTAGTAATCTGTCCTTCATTGGTTTAATAAAAAATCACAACAACCAATCACAGCAAAATGGGCAGGGCTCGAAAAGAGGAAGGCTCATAATTGGTGGGCGGTATGTGTTTGACCCGCCCATCGGCCTTTTTTATTGTCTTTGTTGAATACCGACAAAAAAGCCGGCGAGCCTTTCAAACCGTCAAATTGGTTCCGTAGGTAATTTATTTCAACTTGTTTTTAACAACAATTTTTTAGCTATTTGATGACATTGTTAGGCAAGGTACTTACTTTTTATAACTTCCCAAAAGAGGAGGTTCTCATTTCGACTGTATGTTTTTTTTTGTGTGTATGTTACGCGATATTTTAGCGGATTGTGAACCGATTTTGCTACTTCTTTCTTTGTTAGTGCTTACAAGGGTGGCCCCATGTAAACTGAAGTCAGTTAGTACAGTTTAACTGCGTTTTTTTCGATAGTTACTAAACTTAAGCAACAACAAGGTAGGTACCTATACTAGGATTTATTGTTGGCAGGTTTATATCTACATAGTAAGAGATTAGGTAGGAGAGGCGATTAACAATCAAGCTTAGCTATCGTATTGTCAAATTTGATATGGAGACCTGACTTGTCATCTTCAAATGAAGATATTAGTTGTAAAAAAGGAAATTATTGAATTAAATATTCTGTTTCCTACGTACCTAATGTAGATTGGTATAAGTATGTGTCGCTTTCAACGATAAGGCCACCCATTGTAAAGTATTATTATTTCTTTAGCATAGTTTAATTTGTAATGTTTGCTTCATTCATTAATTCATTTATTTATTTATTTCTTGCATACACACGTTAAACATAAAATACAATTAAGTACTTAAGTATAAATCTATGCACCGATAGTAGCATTCGAAGGTGACGCTTTTTTGGCATATTTGGCTTATTTCTTGTTGAGAACCCCAACAGAAAACAAAGTCGGGCCCCATGTTGGTTGTTTGTATAGCCTTGACGTTGGAAATGTGTTAAAAATCATTGTATGTACCCACATGCTGGCTCCTTGTATGGATTTCCTGTTTGAAACCCAACCTAAAAGGATGGTTGGGCCTGTGTTGGCACTTCGAATGGATTTGTCGTTGGGAACCCCAACAGAAAACATATTTGGGCCTGTGTTGGTTATTTGTATGTTACCCACGAACCATCTCCCAATTTCACCCCAAAAGTTGACAGTCGTTGGCCAACTGTGTGTGCTGCTAGAGCTGCCATTTTAGTGGGTTGCCCAGTTGTGGAACCCTAAAACAATTTTAGTACCTATTACGTTTTGAATCGAACAACATCAGTCGTGTTTTGTCATTCCTTCTTGCACGTCATTTCGCGAATTTACGATGTCGGCTATGTATTCCAACGCAGAATATTACGACATGATGTTATGTGTCGGAACTTCGGTTAATCACAGTGTAGTAGCTGCGCGAGAGCTCTACAGAGACCGCCATCCGGGGAGAACAGTGCCATCTTATAGCTGCTATAGTTTCTATTCCGGATTGGGTGATTACGTGTGTACTGTTGTGTAAACTAATCAACGATTGTAAAATCGTAACGTACCTTCCTAAAAAGGGCGGATAGGCTGTGTGTTGCCGTATTGGGTGATTACGTGTGTACTGTTGTGCATGTAAACTAATCAACGATAGTACTTACCTACTGCAAGCCAAGGACAAAAAGGGTACGTAGATAATAGCTTTTATTTTGTTATTTGTATCGTAGCTTAGTAGATACTATCATGTATTCTATGACGACGGTGACATGGCACACACAATAGAACCCCCCCCCCCCCCCCATACATGAGCGTTCCAAATCCATCGCTCCGCGCGTCATGGGTTGAGCGGAACGATGTGCGATATCGAGCACATAGACGGTCACTCTGTTCCGGGCGCTCCGTTTTTCGGTCATTCTGCGTCTTGAGTAGGTACTGCACCCGAACGCCAATTGGACCGTTGTAATATCGGCAACACACGATGAGTTGGAACGTTTGTATATCCAATATTCCTATCACTCCACTTAATCCAATTCCCCACACACGGGCGGTTTTTAGAACGCTGGCGTACGATTTTGTGGATTTTGAGCGCTCGTGTATGGGCGCTTAAAGTGCACGTCCGTGGTAGCCATGATGCGCGCTAGATAGGTACCTACTGCGACGCGATAGTAAACAAGCATTTAGGGTTGTCGGAATTTTGTAAGGTATAAATAATTTTACTTTTGTATGGGAATTTTAATTACGATGTATTATATCTTTGCACACATAAAACAATTCACATACTCGATCGAAACAAACCTGCTGCGTACTTATAAGGCCATTCAAATACGCCTTGTATAAGCCCGACTTTGACCTTCATTTTTGACGTGTCTTAGCGTTCGATTTCCAGTTTTTTCGATATAGACATTTAATTCTCACGAGAAAACAAGACATAAAAAATGGAGTCAACATCCCTATTTGAATAAAACCACATTGGCTGTTATTTATTTATTTTTACCAGATTAAAAAATGTATGTACCAGGCCACCATAAACGTACAAGTGTTACGTCGTTTATTAAAAAAAACACTTACCTAGCCATCATAAAGGTCCCATAGGTGGGCATGAAAGCGGCGATTGTCGCAAAGACTGCGTTGACCGCGAGACAGGAGAGGAGCGCCCGGCGCCTCCCCAGCCGGCCGCCTAGGGAGCCCCACCCCACGGCACCGAGGGAGCACCCCACCAGGCTTATTAGTACTGCAAGATATGGCCAGTGTTGAGCGCGGCGAAACAGTTCCATAAACCAAAAACTTCTCCCGATAATGAAAATGAAAGCCGTAATTCCGAGCCAATAATAGTTTATTTCTCTTCTTACCAACAACTTAAAATGCATGCATACAGTCACAATTGAAGTAGACAGTTACCCAGCCAGTTCTTCTCATGTGGCAGTATGCAGAGCTCGATCTCAGCCGAGGGCAGGATAAATGGGATCGCACTCAGCTCCAGGGATGCGCCCGCGATGGCCAGGGAACAAGCCAGGATCACGCGCACTTGAGAGAACCCACAGCCGGCCTGGGGGGAGATATTTACATTTATTTAGTACGGAGTAACCAATTACACTAATAAACATTGCAGTATCCATGATTGAAAAAGTAAATAAAAAAGGAAATAAATAAAATAATAATATTTTGACATTGTCCGTCCAAATAATAACATGTCATGTAAAATAAAATAGTAATTATAAATGAAAATGTTTCAAATTTCCAAATACATATGTCAAAATAAGAATAAAAATTCAAAATAAAATAAAAGTCAAAATAAAATAAGAGTCAAAATGTATATTTTTGGACTAGCTGCGGCGCGTGGCGCCACATTACTCCTTGTAACATCAGCTATCAGCCAGTGAATGTCCCGTCCAAATCGGTCCAGCCGTTTGAGATTAGCCGGAACAAACAAGGAGACAAAATATAAAATATTGATGACCACCATTGTCATAAGCGACCATAGAAAAACGATGGTACTATATAATATCCAAAGTGATAGTTTTGCAATAAAACCCCATTTTTAAACCATTTGTTTAGTAGAATTAAGATCCTGGACATAAAGACCCACCTGTCTGAGAGCATCCTCGTGGAACTGTTCCAGCACGCTGGCATCGTTATAGTCAAGGAGCTCTCCGCTCTCGTTTTCTACTGTGATCTCTGGCGGGCTGGCTAGGTTGTGAGCCGCGGCGGTCGTGGCAGGCTCGCCGCTTCCCTCCGTCGCTGGTGACACGAGTTTTACAGTTGCAGCAATAAAATTATTAATAAATTATTAAATATTTGCGTGAACATAATGCTAGTGTCGGTTAACATTATTTGATGAAATTAAATAAAGCCATATCTCTCGCCATTTGATTGATACTGTATGGATGGAGTAGGCAATCGCTACAAAGCGAGGTCTGCTAGATGGAGCTAAGGCTTGTAAGCTAGAAGAAGTGATCATCTCAAGAATTTTGCAGTCAACATCAATCGCTCCCACAACCTAGTTGGTTAAGGCGACTGGTCTAGATAACCAGAAGACGCAGGTTCGATTCCTGTTGGCAGCGACAATGTTAAGATGTGTATTATACTAGCTTCCGTCTGCGGTTCACCCGCTATCCCGCAGGAACCGTGCATTTTTTTTTCAGAGATAAAAAGTAGTCCATAAACTATATCTATGCCAAAAATCACGTCGATCTGTTGCTGCGTGAAAGAACAAACCAACAAACGTACAAGCAAACTTTCGCATTTATTATAATGTGGATTCACGTCAGAAATAAATCTCTTTCTCCTGCTTTTGTCTCATTTTACATGGGGTTGGCGAATTTTTTACCATTTTTACTGCCTAACACCAACCCCCCTTGGGAATTCTCAGAGTATGAGCCTTAACCATCCATCAAACTGCATTGGGCCTGAATGGCCCAATGCAGTTGGTGGATGGTTGGGCCTGAATGGGTTTCAAACATCCTCAAATTTTGTGGCTCTTGAACATTGCAGTGTGTCACCTCACTGCAATGTTGTGGCCTTCCCATTAGATCTGTCTATTATTATACTATTATCTATTCTGTGCTATTACTTACTGTTAAGCCTATCGTCAGTGTAAGTCATAGTGTGGCAGATAGTCCCAAAGGTGCCCAACTTGGCAGAGCTCTCGGAATCAGAGCGAGCGCGCACGAGGCACGCATGCTCCTCTGACATCTTGGCTGATTAAACTCTCACGCTGCGGGACGAACATCTGTATTGGAAATAGATGATATTATAATTATTACTTTCGTTTGTTGCTTGAAATATCCAATGTTAATGTTAATGCTGCCTGTACGACTAATATTGCTTTAATAACTAATAAACCATAATATGAGGTAAAGTGGATCCGGGATTTCTTTAGTTTTTAAACCACTAACCAAAAAGTGAGTCACACTAAACATAATACACGCATCAGTAATTTATGATGTCATAAGTAATTTATGATGTCATATTAACAATACTGTCATCCTTTTTATACTAGTTTAGTCTGAAATAACTGACACACATTTTTTGACAGTTTTTACAGTTTTTGAACAGCTTAACAAGATCAACCATTTGTTGAATCAAAGAAAATAATCAAGTCAAATAGACTATTTTGATGAGATAATGACTAGTAGAGAATTTCATTAGTCAAGTCCCTATACACATTTTTGTGCGCTAAAGAATAAAAAAACTACATAGAGGCTTTTAGGTTTTTTTACTTTAAAATTTTTACTTTTTAGGGAAACACTATGGCTTGAAAGAGCTAGAGAGACTGGCAAGTGGCATAGAGAACCAAAGCATCATAACAAAAGATGACAAAAAGGCATAGGCCAGTCTTACCCTTAAAAGCACTTTTTAGAAAGTTACATTCGATTATCAATATTGTTAAGTACTATTTAAGAGTGAACACATACTCCACATTCAGAACCTTGTATATCATTGAAACAGAAAAGCAATTTAGCAGAGGATGCTGGCAATTTTCTCCCAATGTGTCTAGAACACATAGTAAATTAGTACTCAAAATCTAATCATCAAACGCTTCTTTTAGTGTTTATATTTAGAACAACATCTACACGAGTACAAGAGGCTACTTCTACCACGATAACGTTGATGATAACTCATCCCACATATAACAATGCATTGTTATTTTCATTAATAAACTGATAAAGTTCACTGTCACCGTTAAATTATCTATTTTTATCATTATTACAAAACAACTTTACGCTAGTAGTACTTACGATTTCTTAAAGAAACAGCTGAAGAATACAATTATAAGCAATCACAACACATGTTACGAGAGCCAAAGCAGTTATATTACTATTATTTTATACGAAAAACTGTGAAATAAAATAAAAACATTACTATTCAGTGTAAAAAATTAACAATGCGTGCCTTTTACTGAGTTAACGGACAAATTCAAAAGCATGTAAAGCTAACTACGTCAAACTGTTTCTCTTTTTGTCTTAAACATTTAGAAGGGTAACAAAAAGAGATCTATCATGTAATTCGTACATTTTGTGGAGTTTCAATTTGGTTGGGTTACAGCCAGTAATCAATATTTTGACAAGATTGTCAATTGCTTGATGGAATCTTGTGCTAGTGATGCCGTAACAAAATATTTAATCGATTGTTCGATTAGATCGATACATGTATTTATGAAGCCAATTATGTACGGGTACGACTAAAGAAGTTGTTTTATTTCCTTATTTTTTATGCGTGATAGGTTGACTAGTGATCACTATCCCACCAGCGTGGCGGTGCAAGTATGAAGTACGGAAGTTTGCGATCGGTTGCGATCGATAAAATTTACAGTTCGAGTTTGTAAAATTAGAAGTAGGCAGGTCGTTGTTGATTTTTTAGAAAACGAGCCAGCCTTTTTCCTGAAAACGATAAATAATCTCCAAAATCAGTTTTGCGACAACGACGACAAGTTTTACTAGTAATCTGTTATCGATTGCTTTACTTACACAATGAAGTTTAATTGTTTATTACATTGGCCGAATAACTAATTTCACGAAGGAACTTGTGAAGACAGTTGCGAACGACAATAAAACTCATCCCTTCACGCAACAAATCCACTACAGCGTCCGCGCAAGCAGAAGGATTATCGGAAGAGAAACAAGTAGGCTGCCAAGGATAAGATGCAAAAAAATGATCGCAACTCATCCCAGTCTGCTGACCCGTATCGCCACAACTGCCGCGACCCTGCTCTAGGGCTGTGATCGGGTGGGGAGTACATAGATACGTATTTCACCAGATATTGGTTGGAGCTACATAAAGGTGAACATACCGAAACCGGCTAGCGGTCTGGATCAGTTGTCAGCAGAAGGTACCAACCAAGCAATTGGCAGTGTGCTCTGTGCGTATCAACATCTAGTACCCTTGTTGCTTCTTGGACCAGCTGGGTGAGGTTTAGCGACAGCGCTAGCTTTCGCGTTTCTCTTCCAGCATTGACAGTGCGCTGGTGTGGTAATAGATGGTGGGTGTTAAAATCCTCGAGTAACACTAGTTGGGCGGAAGGGTGCCACTGCTGAGCCGCATCCGCCACCTCACTAAGATAATCAGTGAGCCTGGTCGTCTCTTGGTCTCCACTGTGTGATCAGTAGACACAGGCATAGATAATCTTCTGCATTCCTGTATCCACCAGAACCCAAAGAACAGAGAAGGTTCCGAAGACGCCGACAGCAGATGTTGTCTCGGGGTAAGATTAGTACGCCACGTCACACGGACATCTAGTCTGCGTCTCCGAGAGGAACAAGAGCGTCGGTTTTTCAGTCTTAAGATGGTGGTGAGGTGACCTGTAACGAGATTTGAATGCAGACCACGGATATTGCAGAGACGCACTTCAAATGAAAGGGACCGTAGCCACTGTTTTACATTTCATGATTTTGTTGAGTCATTTTGGGTAGGAAGATGGCGGTAGATGGCCTCATACTGCTAACCTTCAGACACAAACCGAGAAACCACACCGTTGGGGAACTAGCCCGCAGACTGCGGGGACGTCTAAGCCCCACGAATATGTCTGTCGGGCCCTCTCATCCGGTCGCCAACCAGCACGATGGCACATCTCGGGGTTTTTCATGACTTGGCATGGCAGCCTTTCGAGAGTGGCTGGCTCTCTACTTGGGCCCCCTACTAACTGCAGTTGGCCAGCGGTGCACCGTACCTCAGATCCCGCTACCCTTCGTGATTAGTCTCCCGGTGTGGTGGCTTCAGTATGCGTCAGATTGGGCTGAAAGCAATAGGGCAGCTTTTCTGACACATCTCCCGTAACGGTGTCGCTGAACAAAAAATTAAAGTTAGTCTGTTATTCGGTCATAGGAAAAGAAAGTGGACTGTAAGACAGTCTGAATAACGCGAGGTGTCAAGGTATATGCCCATTAGCAATGTTTAGTATCTAAAAACAGAATAGTATATATATAAAGGTCTGCGTATTGTACGTACAGTTTTTTTAAGAAGGTAAAAAAACGAGTTCTTATAAGCAACCCTCCATTTATCACCAAAGCTATGATTATATTTAACCTTGAATGCGCCATTATAAACCTTGAATAATGCTGGGCAGGTGGAATTTGATTAATTCGTAAGTTATAAGACTACTGTAGGTATTTAGTAATTAGCAAAATAAATTCACTCGTTGTGTAACATTGAAAAGGTTAGGAAATACTTTTATTGTTTGGAAATGCTAACTAGTACTCAAAATTAGAAATAGAAGGATGTAAATACTTAAGTAATACAACAAACTTATTTTATTAGAAATCATGCATATTGTAATGTATGATTAATTTGATGATTTGTTACCTTCTGAATGATGAAAATAAATTGTCATGCATGCATACTATATTCCACTCATTTTAGTTAATTTTCAAAAACATTCCAGGTACCTATATTATAGACAGTTAATTAGAATATTACGCAAAGAAATCTGAAAACTAGATACTCTAACGCTAATGTCTGACTTACAATTTTAAAGCATTAAGCAAGATTGGCGTCCTGTAAATAATTATCCTTTACACATTAAGCGGTGCTACACTGCTGCAGTCTAATTAAAAATGTATTAAACAAATTACATTGTGATTATTTATATAACTCGTGTCTTGTGCAAATTTGCAAGAAATAATTCAACTATTTAGAACCTGCTGCACTGTATGATAATCATTTTAATAGATTTTAACACCATATTCACTACAAACACTATATAAGACCACGTATTGATTTTAACATGTTCGTATAATTTCACGATTGCGTTCACTTGAATCACTATATCACGCTGCGGACACTGACTGGACTGTTACATTCCTATAAACCACCTTTTGTTTATTAGTTCACACTTTTTAAACCATATAGGTAAAATAAAGAGCACCACTTGATATCGCGCTAAAATAGCTACTTACTCTGTGAATGTTATACTGTCATATATTTTCGCACTGGATTTCATACTACAGAGTTTAAGGTCACGAAAGGGATAGAGCATCAATCTAACGAAATAAAAGAAAGAGATGTATGGTGAAAATCAAGGTGATGCACAAGAGATTATAATTTAAGAATTGTGTCGTCTTGAGATACCAATTTGAATTTATTGGGACTTTAAGAAAAAGACGTAAATAAAAATACAAGTACTTACTACCAAAAGCATATTTTTCTTTAGAAGGATAACTTTTAGGATTATTATTTGAGCTAAGGTTGAAAAATTTTGGAAACTAAAAAATACGATACTTTAACTTAAAATGGTTCCAACTTATATTACCTACGCTTATTATCTGAATATACCCTCTCTATAACTTCTTTAATTTAAGATAAAAAAATAATGACATCGATGTAGAGTTACTGGTTTATTTTTAAACGTTTCGCTATTTTATTAAGAACTTTACAACTTGTAGAAAACAAATTATATCTTTAGAATCGTGCCTCATGTATGCCAGTTTTGTAATATTGATTACTAGATACTAGGTAGTGCGTCGCGCATTCCTAAAGCTGCGTAAAAATTTGCACATGCGCAACTGTAGATAATATACTAATCAAAAAGTGACATCAAGGTCTTCGTGTCTATCACAGAGTACTTTGTGATAGTGTCTATTCGTATTCTGAAATACAATTTGCTGCTACATTTTCATTGATTTCGAACGATTATAATAAAATCTGAGATCGATATTTCTATTTGTCTCCTCACTAGTATGTTATTTACTTTTGCGTTCAGTAAACTTTGATCTATAGCATGCTCAATACTAGTCAATACGATGTTAGTCTTGTCTCTCTCTAAAGATGAGATGCCAACCAATAATATTCAACTTCAACTCATTGTTTCATGCATAGGGTTTCATGGCTTTTTTTCTTCAATAATGTTGTCGGTGATTTTTATAAGGGAAAATATTAAATGACAACTGACATTGAAATATTGTCTATTACACAATTACATTTGACATTGACAGCAGAAAAATTGGCGCGTAAACCGCGTAAACAAATTCACTTAACCAAACAGCTGATCACGATTAAATATCTTATAATATTGAGCGTTTAATATTAAATAATAATACAGCATGTGCGAGTTTACAGTACAAAACGAAACAGCCAAACAAATAAAACTAATAAGGAAGTATCTGAAGCTAAAAATAATAGAAGACAATGTTTCATTCAGAAATCATACGCAAGAAAGAGATCATGTTTACGATTTGATGAAACGCACGGTTTCTTTTGGTGAATCTCACTCTGCTCTAATAATCGGACCTAGGGGAAGTGGAAAAACTACTGTGAGTATCATAGTTTGAGCCTAGGGTGGTATTCTATCTACTAACCAATAACCATAGATAGGCATGGGACATGCGTAACTCAACAAATAAGCATGAGCAGCAGATCACGGTTGAATCACTTGAACCGGAGCTGCGATCCGGCTCGCAGATCAGCTCAATTTGAACCTCTGCAGTCTGCTACTATCTGTGACTCGCGAGTCTCACGAGGTGCGAACGCGAAGTCGCGGCTCACGACTTTCGCGATTCGCAAGTCAAGATCCAAGTAAAACTGTTTATTTCAGAACTACCATCATAATATCTATATTTTAAACAAATTACATTTTGATACCCACAAGTTCGGTTGTATATCTGCAAGGTTACATACCCAAGGAATTCATTTGTTCAATATCTGAATGATAAAGGTCAGATGTGGAAAGCGATTTTCGCCTTTGTACGAGCTACATACATACATTATTACTTATAAATTCAATTTCAGTTAAGACTGCAATGGGCGCTTGAATGCATCATCATTTTATTTTATAAGTTAAAATATTAGTTTATAAGTTAGTTGGCAATAAAACAGTCAGTCCGATAACATCATTTTACTTTAACATAACATAGGAACATAATATCAAGGCTGTCTACAGTGGGTCTACACTCTACATATGTATAAGAGTGCACCCTACAGCCTTTTCTTAAGAAAACTCTTGTCTCCTTCCAGCTTATAAACTCAGTGCTACTTCAGTTAGCTCGGGAGGTCGATCTAGAGAATGATGCTATAGTTGTGAAGCTGAACGGATTAATACACAACGATGAGAAGATTGCTCTGAAGTCTATAACTGCTCAGGTATGGCTTTTGACACAACCACCCAAAAAAGGATTGTAATGTTTTGAAGATTATATGTGTGTATTAGTTTCTGCCTGCGGTTTTCACCCGCGTTCTCACAGAAACATGCATTTTTCCAGACTAAAAAGCAGCCTATATATTTAATTACTCTCCTGTCCATAAACTATACCTATTCCAAATATCACGTTGACTCATTGGCCCATTGCTGCGTGAAAGGAGGACAAACCAACAAACAGACAAACACTTTCGCATCTATAATAATTATTATATAAGTAGGATAGGACTAGTAGGATGTGAGTGTCTTTATTCCGCTGTAAGTTTTAAATGCCTGAACAGATTTGTATGGAGTATCATGAACATCCTTACATCATCCCGAGTGACAGTGGCTAGGGTTGTCACCTCTTTTTTAAATTACACATTTTGTTCGTATTAAGACAGCCTGTTATATATGTCTTTAGGTGTTTTCACCATGTGGTAGGACTAACTCCACCACCACAGCAATGCGGCACCACCCCTTTGCTGAAGTTGTCTGCCACCAACCAGTCATGTGCAAGCTTTACTGTGTTCCGGTTTGATAAGCAATGTGGCCAGTTCACTGGCTACTTTGCACATAGTTTAATGTCTCAGGGTGGCGAGCGCACTGAAGTGCCGCGCAGGCTTTTGTGTTTCAAATTTCTGAATGGCTTCAGTTATTGGTGGCCGGCGTTATGCTCCAATCAGGCAAATAAAAGGAAGGCCTAGTCATAAAAAAAATGATTTACCCCCAGATGCAGTTAGAAAATGCAGTAGGAGACAGGGTATTCGGCACATTCGCTGAGAACCTCGCCTTCCTTCTAAGCTGTCTCCAAAGCGGAGCTGACCGACATTGCAAGAGTATGCTCTTCGTATTGGAACAAATGGATATGTTCTGCAAGCCCGGACGTACACAGACACTGCTTTACAACCTGTTCGATATAACACACGGGGGGCAGTCGCCAATGTGTGTATTAGGTGAGTTTTAAAAACCGGCCAAGTGCAACTCAAGGGGGAGGGGGTCGAACCAAATCCCACAACATGTCTCTGAGGGAGGAGATCCAAAAATTGCCAAAATCACCTTACTAAATTAATGGACGCCCCCTTTTTTAAAATTAAGGTACTTATAAGGATTTTTTTTAAGATAATAATAATAATTAGTGTCCGACCGAAACAGGTTTTTCAGCCGAAACCGAACTTTCGGTCAGGCTCTCAGTTTCGGCCGAAACCGAAACCGAAACTTACATACACATATTGAAATTTATATTTTATACTGAAATCTAGTGTATTTTGTACACATTTATTTGCATGTACATACGGACAGTTAAGGAGTGTTAAATAAATTAAAAAGACAATCATTAAAGTACATGACAAATATATGCTTTATTTTTTTATGTCATGAATAATATGTATAAACTAAACAAATATGTTAAAGTAAAGACTTTCTTGGAAGGAAACATTTAAAAAAATAACGTTCAGTCAAACTTATACACTACATAGCTACAGACTTTCTCAGACTCAGACTCAGAAAGGGTGAGCACGTGTTAGCCGCGAAGTTGGCCGAACAACCACGATAATTCACGAACACTAGAGTTACGGCGCGGCCGAATTCTTCGAAACCGAAACTAAGGCCGAAACTGGCCGAAACCGAAATCGTACTTTCGGTCGGTTACTAGAAAAAAGTATATATTTTTGCTCATTTTTTTTATTCCCAGGTGTCACCAACCGTTTGGATGTAATGGAGCTTTTAGAGAAACGCGTCAAGTCCCGTTTCTCCCACCGACACATTTTGGTGTTCGCCGCCGCGGACGATCAGTCGCCCACCGAATATTACAAACAGGTCTGTATTTTATTGGTTGTTGGTCTTGGATGTTTTTGTTGTGGATATTTTTTTTTATGTTATTTGGTAACGAGACGAGCTGGTCGTTTGCCTGATGATAAGCATAACGCCGGCCCATAACAATTGCAGTGCCACCCAGAACTTTGAAACACAAAGGCCTGCGCGGCACTGCAGTTACCCTGAGACATTAGGTATTAAGTCCCGTAAACCCAGTAATTTCACTGACTACTCTGCTCATCAAACCGGAACACAGTAATGCTTGCACACTACTGCTTGGCGGCAGGCATCACGAGCAAAGCGGTGGTAACAACCCAGACGGACACTCGCAGAAGAGTTAGTCCTACCACTAACAAATCTGATCTGTGTCTGTCCATGCCACCTGCGACACAGGGAATCCTAGTGCAGGTGCAGTGTGTTTATGTTATGGTTTGTTGTCAACAGGTGTTAGTTCAACTGCTCAGTATGCCACTAAGAAAAGTCGCCAAAAAGGGGAGAAGGAGAAAATCTTCAGGTAAGGTTTTTTTTACTTCATTGGATAACGAGACAACCTGATTTTATATTCATTCAAATGTAAAGAATCCGATGGTACCATTTAAATTACTATTGGATGATAAAAAGTCGTTTGATTCCGCAAACTTTTAGATGCAGTATCTTTGTGGAAATAAAATATTTTTTATGAATTTCATTTTTATTGTGTTGTGTGTGTGTGAGGTAGTTTAACATGTATTACGACAGTAATTATGTATTTTGTGTTACATGCAACATCCCAATCTATACAAATCTTCTATCTATCTATCTATACAAATAAAATTGAAGTGTTTGTTTGTAATATCAAAATAACAGATTTTTACTAAATGCATATGAAAGTATATACAGTACCTACAAATAAACCATTTTTAAAAACTTTGTCTGTCTGTTTGTTTTGGGTAATCTCCTAAACGGCTGGACCGATTTTGACGGGACTTTCACTGGCAGATAGCCGATGTTATAAGGAGTAACTTAGGCTACTTTTATTTTAGAAAAAGAATTAGGGTTCGGCGCAAAAAAAAAAACATAAAATCCAATATCTCCACGCGGGTGAAAACCGCGGGCAGCAGCTAGTTAATAATAAAAATGTTTAAAAACCAGTTTCAGCGACCAACCAAGATCAAACGGGCCCAGATTACGCCATCCCAGATGAGGTCCTCCAGAGATGCAGGATGGACCCCTCTCAGTTTGAAGACCTCAAGCCGACATTTGTGGAGGATTGGAACGCTCACATCTGTGCCCTGGTCCAAGATCAGAAAGTAATTGATGCTGTAGAAAAATTCTGCTACTATACTGTCAATGAACAGACATTTAGGAACATTCTGGTAAGTTGCTTGAGTTTGCGTTAAAGCAAAATAAGTATGATGCAATAACCACCATATGCATAGTTGTCGCCTGGCTAACTAATACTCTCAAATCTATACAAATAAATAAAATTGAAGTGTCTGTTTGTAATATCAAAATAACAGCTTTTTACGAAATGCATATGAAAGTATATAGGGTACCCATAACAAAACAACCATTTTTGACATTTTTGTCTGTCTGTCTGTTTGTTCCGGGTAATCTCCGAAACGGCTGGACCGATTTTGACGGGACTTTCACTGGCAGATAGCTGATGAAATAGACATGATATAGACATTTGATTCTCATGAGAAAACGAACTGATTGACATCATAAAAAATTGAGCCAACATCCCTATTGAAATAGGATTTCAAATTTCACACAACGGATTTTCCCTTTCCAGTTCCACCTAGTATCCAAGCTGCGTATGACAGCCCCGTTCATAGACACAAGCTTCTTAACATCGTCCATAGACAATACGATCGCTCCGGAGCACTCCGTGAAGCTTCTACACTCCTTGTCTATACTCGAATTGTCTCTGGTCGTCGCTATGAAACATGGAATGGATATTTTTGATCAGCAGCCGATGAATTTTGAAATGGTTTTGCATCGGTGAGTGTATTATGTTTTTTTTAACCTATTTGATCGCGAATACACCTTTTTTATACTGTTGAGTAACGAGACGAGCGGGTCATTTGCCTGATGGTAAGCAAAATATCAGTCCAGTGCCACTCAGAACACTGAAACATAAACAACCACGCGTAACTCTTAAACATGCCTTAGTCGCGTGTTTAAATATGAGTAACCACAAATCTTGATTTAAGTAATGTCTAACTGTTGTCTAACTCCATTCTGTTGAGACATTTCTAATCATTTTAGACGTTTTTATTAGACACTGCCTAGCTAAAAAGGCGTCTTAAGGGAAAACGAGTCGTTCATTTCTCCATACAACCGTATTTGGGTTATTACTCCACTACTTGACGTTTTAAGTCCAAAATTAAGAATAATATCGATTTATCTCTTCATTATCTAGGTTGATCTGCTAATTATACAGAAAAAAAATAAGTGGCTTAAAAGTAATGAGCCTTCAAACATCTGTATTTTAGCACATATTTTAACGCAAGTTTGGACGTAAATAAATTACAAAAGAACTAAGAAAACTCAAAAATAAAGAACATAGTAACAAGCTTTAGTTTGTCGACATTTCAAATAACTTTGGTTTGACTAAATACATTTAGTAGTTTTGCCGTAACACCCCAAGTACCAGAAGCCAATTCGTACATTTTTGCGCGCCGATTTTCGAGTCGAACCATCGCGCGTCTCACGGAAATTTTACCACCCTGGCGGGGAGAGGAGGGAAGTGTCTCACGCACACTACAGTGCCCGCTGTGTGCTGCTGTGCCATTTCAAAGTCACGAAACACCGCGATGTTTGTGACAAAGTACTGTCTCGCACCAGACGCGGTCGACCGGCCGGTGCGTGCGGCGGCATCCTATATAATTTGTGGGCGGCATTACGAACAAGCAAAGGTCAAGGTGATCGACCGAAGACGTAAAACGATATGCGTATTATCATAATTGTGTTCTATGATAATGCCACCGCCCGCTATATTGGATTCAGATTTCTTTGCCTAAATTGGATGTTTACCTATGCTTGTGAATTTGGACTTTGCTGCGTTAGAGAAGTGTTCTGTGTTTATTTTTGACTTCAGTACAACAATGGCTAAATCGTATTTTTGTAATAATATTACCTACCTATATCTTTTTCAAATACTAATAAATAGAAATCTATTAATAGAATTTAAGTAAATAGATACTTATCTATTTACGTAGAAACCTACCTATTATTATTCGATTTGTTATTATTACATATTGTGTTAGCACAAAACCAACTTTTAGACTCATGTTTAGCTAGACAGTGTCTAAATAAAAACGTCTATAAAATGATCTATACAAATAAATAAAATTGAAGTGTCTGTTTGTAATATCAAAAATATAGCTTTTTTTACTAAATGCATTTGAAAGTATACACGATACCTACCAACAAAAACACAATTTTTAATATTTTTGTCTGTCTGTCTGTTTGTTTGTTCCGGGTAATATCCGAAACGACTGGACCGATTTTGACGGGACTTTCACTGGCAGATAGCTGATGTTATAAGGTACTCCTACTTTATTTTGGAAAAACAACTAGGGTTCCGCGCAAAAAAAACCCATGAACCCAAAAAGTCCGCGCGGGTGAAACCGCGGGCAGCAGCTAGTTATGATATAAAATGATTGTGGTTGCTCATATTTAAACACGTGAGTAAGCCATGATTGGGAGTTAGACGCTGTTTAACACATGTTTAGGGTGTGTTTTTAGTAAGACTAAGACCGATATACGGTGTTATGTTGTAAGTACTTAGGTAGGTACTTATGTACTTACTGATAACTGAGTAGGTACGTACCTACTTATAACCACAGAATAGATAATAGCACAAGTCTATAACCTACCTAGTAAGTACATACGTACCTACTTGAACTAAAACCGCGTTACCACAAAAACTATTTTTAGACGCTGTTTAGCTAAACAGGCGTCTAAAAATAGTTTTTGGTGGTTTTGTCTAGCCAGACAGTGTCTAAAAGTTAAACAACGCTACACAACTTTCACGAGCAAAATGTTTAGAAATAATCATAACGGCTTGTACGATGAGTATTTATTCTATGATAAGGTCACCGTTATCTTCTAAAATGATTAGAAATGTCACATCAGCGGCGCAAGTACGGATCCTTTCGGTCGATAAAATTCGATAAAATTGACAGTTCAAATCGATAAAGTGGGATTTATCGAGCCTCGAAACAATCGACAAAAGTTATCGAAAAGCTAGGTCGAATCCAAAGAGAATATACAGCTACTACAATACTTTATGATCAGACTTCGGTACTCGCAACATTCGATAAATTTGTCGAACCGACTTCCGTACTCGCGCCGCAGAATTGAGGTAGATAATGGTTAGACACTTCTTAAATCAAGGTTTGTGGTTAATTACTTATTTAAACATGCGACTAAGGCATGTTTAAGAGTTAAACGCTGTTTAATACTTGTTTACGGTGTGTTAAACAGAGTTTAACTCCTAAACATGCCGTAGTCGCGTGTTTAAATATGAACCACAAATCGAGATTTAAGTAGTGTCTAACCATTGTCTAACTCCACTCTGTTGTGACTTTTCTAATCAGTTTAGAGGTTTATCTTTAGGCACTGTCGAGTTAAACAGGCGTCTAAAAGTTAGTTTTTGTGGTTACACGGCTTATGTTGAAATATAAATAAAAAACCAAAATAACCATGGTTTTGCAACAATTACACATATACGAGGTAAGTATTTACACGCGCATCGCAGTTTGAAGAAAAAAACATCTAAAAAAACCTCTAAAATCCACTAAACGGACGAGACCGGCACTACGGCCAGACGGTCTGGTTTCAAAGCGACGACTGCTCCGCTTTACGCTACATATATCACTTGCGTACCACCGCTTATTTACCGCAGCGTCTGTACTGAGTACGCAGTGGTTGTGAAATAATTTTTATCTTTCGTAGAAGCGAGAGTGAATCGAGAGCGGTAACTTGTGCGACTTTCAATCCGACGCACCATAGTTCTTATCTCTACTCGTCCCGCACCAATAACTTATATCAAGTTATGTGCGGATTATTGACACTCGCTCTAAAACGGTGAGGAAAACATCGTGAGGAAACCGGCATGTTCAAGAACCACAAAATTCGAGGTCATGCGACATCCACCAAGCCGAACTGGGCCCGCGTGGTGGATTATGGCCCATCTCTCTAGAAAGAAAGAAAGAAAGAAAATACATTTATTTCTCTTTCTCTGAGAGAAGGCCGGTATCCCAGCAGTGGGAACGTAAGAGGCTGACAATAATAACAATAATAATAGTAGGTAGAAGCGGGTGTTGTACTCGGACTAGATTTCCATCAAGCGGCAAGCCCCAGCCACAACCTCAATAGACGATACGATATGCGTCAAGCGGAGATCGTGGTTTTTCCATGTTTTCTCGTGGTTCGCGATTGATGCTTATCCATCAATCATGAATTAGGTGTGAGGACTGCCTTAGCGTTCGGACTAGATTTCTACCAGGCACCACCTTAGGCAGTACGTTATGCGTCAAGATCACCATTTTGGTTTTTCCATGGTTTGCGCGTGGTCCGTGATTATGCTTTGCGTCAATTCATTGCGTCTAATATTATAGCCCTTTAGACCACTTATTTTATATACATATACGTTTTTTTGCCGTAAAAAAACTACGGTTATTTCGCCGTGAGTAGATAGATAACTTTATTGTACACGTTATATAAAAAAGCTTTATATATTCATAAAAGTTCATAAACTAGCTGCTGCCCGCGGTTTCACCCGCGTGGATATATTGGATTTTCTTGGTTTTTATTTTTTTGCACGGAACCCCAATTATTTTTCTAAAATAAAAGTAGCCTAAGTTACTCCTTATAACATCAGATATCTGCCAGTGAAAGTCCCGTCAAAATCGGCCCAACCGTTTCGGAGATTACCCAGAACAAACAGACAGACAAAAATTTAAAAAATGGTTGTTTTGTTATAATAGGTACCGTATATATATACTCTCATATGCATTTGGAAAAAGCTGTTATTTTGATATAACAAATTTTTTTTCTGAAGAGATAGGGTGATCTTATCCGTGTTACCCGCACGGCCACACGGCCCTTCCTGTGATGATGATGGTGATGAATAATAAAAATGAATGAAATGAATAATATAACTCTGTAGGTAGGTCGATACGAGTAGGTATCTACTAAAATTCAATACAGCAAATTATTTGAATTTACTAGCTGCGTCACGTGATAGAACAGAATAGGTAACAGTTAGTACTACGGCGCGCTGAATTCGTGTTTGTTTTTGTGTTTGTTTTCTCGGAAACTACTGCATGATTTTCATAGCATTTTCACGAAATGGAAGAGAGATCATCCGAGAATGTGATAGGCTATAATCTAGAATTTTTAATTAGCTTTAAAAGCCGTCTGGCGCTCATGTTTTGTGTTTGTTCGGGGTAATCTATAATAATTCAGAAAAAATCGTCCCGTTGTATAGTTTCCGATGCTTGCGCTGGCCATATATTTATAGCTATAGGTATGAAAATTATGTATGGAAGAAATGCCTATAATATCTAACTTGGTGTTCCAAAAAAGAGTTTAGGTAGGTACCTTTATTATATTTAATTACTCATTTATCGGTCGCTCTGGCAATTGAATTACAGTAGGTGAATGAACCTATGTCTTCTATAGCTAGGTATAAGAAGTAGGTGAGTATGATAAAATACGTAAGCAATCAGTAAAACACAAAGGTGAAAGCATAGGTAAGCAAAGCATAAGTAGGTAAGGCTTTAGGCTACCCACCGATCTTTCTAGAACATTTTCTGTGAGAGTCCATTTGGATGAGTACCTAGGTACCTATTTTACCTCCGCTTTACTTGAAATCCTCCGGCGACGACGGCGGCGCCCGGCTGCGCGGCGCCACAGAATAGGTAAGAGTTAGTGCTTGGGCCCGCTGAATTCTACTTATTATAGTTATACCTTATCACCTATATTTACTACTCATTTATTGGTCAGTACAGTGGCATGTAGGTATGTACACTACCTATGTCTCGTATACTAAAATACCAGCCATAGTCAGTCAACTTTTTCAAAAATGTAAAATAAAAAGCATGACCGACTGAGATACTCTTCTTAGAAGATATTCTGCGAGAATTCGTCTGGATGGGTGTAGGTATACGGTCTATTATAATAGGTACATAGGTACCTCCGGCCCGCAGCGCAAGTACGGATCTTGTCGATCGATAAAATTGTCAATTCAAATCGATAAATTGGGTTTAATCAACTTTTTATATAATTTATCGAGCCTCGATACAATCGACAAAAGTTATCGAATAGCTAGGTCGAATCCAAACGAAATATAAAGCTACTACAATACTTTACGATAATACTTCGGTACTCGCAACATTCGATAAATTTATCAGTTGTTACGATTCGACAAATTTATCGAACCGACTTCCACACTTGCGCCACTGCACCGCCCGGACTCCGGTTCGGCGCGCGGCCGGCGGTAGTCCGGCAACGCCGCGCGCCGGCGCGCGCCTGGCATGCAACGCCGCGCGCCGGCGGCGGGCGGTAATGCCGGTAACCCGGCATGCAACGCCGCGCGCCGGCGGCGGTGGCCCGGCTACCTAACCTTTGCTTTGATTATAATTCTATGCGGCGGCTTGGACCGGCTAGCTGCTACTCGCCTCGCGCATCCAACGGTTTCCCGCGCTTTTGACAAGGTCATCGGTCCACCTAGTGGGGCCGGCCTTTGTGCTTAGAAGTTTGAGTAGGTACTGCAATCGTTATGGGCGGGCGTTATTCTATCAGAGTAATATAATTATATGTGTTATACCATCAAGAAAATGACCAGCTCGTCTCGTTATTCAATAGTATAAAAAATATGGTCGGTTACATAATACAGTGTACGTGATAATAAATATATACCAGCTACTGAGTACGTTTCTATCGTACTAATATTATAAACTCGAAAATTTTTGAGGATGTTTGGATGGATGTTCATTACTCTTTCACGCAAAAATTACTGAACGGATTTTGATGAAACTACAGTACGTAATATAGAGGTTATACATCAGAATAACACAGACTATAATTTATAAAGATATTGTATTTGTACCTAAGCCAGGCGGGCGAAGCCACGGCCGGAAGCCAAGTAGGCTATATAACGTACTTACTAGAACTATAAATGTTGAAAAGTACCTTTATGTAAACAAGTCCATGTAACAAAAGTTACATCGATCATGAAAAAAACCACGACAGTCCTAGCTAGTGTCGCTCGGGATTATGTAAGGATTCTAGCGATACCCCATACATCGAAATCTCACCGAATCACGTATGTACGTGAGTTTCTTTATTCCACCAAAACTTTTGTGCAGTTTTTTGTGTTATGTTTTTAGGGTTCACGTATGTTTGTATGTATGTATATACAATCACACTCATTACATTACTCATCACACTCATTACTCATTACACTCCTTTTTTGTGCAGTCGTGTAATAAAATACCTACTTATCTAAACGAAAGGTCATCCTGGCAGGAGTATGGGTGAGACATTTTTTGTGTAGAAATGAGTGATGAGATGTAGGTACCAATGTGTGTGGGGTCGCTGACCCGCGCATTATATATTATAATGACTTGGAGGACTGTTATAATACTCGTAGGAATCACCTAAAATTATTAAGTTATGTAGGTACTTAGGTAGGTAGGTAGTTACCTACCTTACAAATATACCGCCTGACGTAGGTAACTACTCCCGCGCTGGCAGTTTTCATTCGGAAGTTATCGTCGAACACATAGGTAGGGTACTGTCTGTTACCTATAATATACAAACTTGTTATTGTCTATAGTGTACAAGTTTGATTGTTGAGAATAAAACATGAAGAACTATTAGATATTACTACCCCTGTACAGTACAGTTACTATACCCCGCGGTTTCGCTCACGTAGCCTAAGTTACTCCTTGTAACGTCAGCTATCTGCCAGTGAAAGTCCTGTCAAAATAGGTTCAGCCATTTCGGAGATTACACGGAACAAAGAGACTAAATTTTTAAAAATGGTTTTGTTTTATGTACCGTATATACTTTCATATGCATTTAGTAAAAAGCTGTTATTTTGATAATACAAACAGACACTTCAATTTTATTTATTTGCATACTTAGATAAATTTGTTTCCGAAAATAACTTCTGCAGATTTCTACGCTGTCCAAATGCACGATTATTTTATTATGTGATGATGAGGTTGAAAATTACACTGCTTTCTTTCTCAGACTTCAAACTATTTCCACACCAAATTTCTATAAAATCCGTTCAAATGATTGACAATGATGAAAAGTATCCTGTGTTCTTTCACAGGCTTCAAGCTATCTCGAAACCAAATTTCTTCCGTTCTATAGATCGACAATTATGAAAAGTGATGATGTTGTTGAAAAGTACCCTGTGTGTTTTCTCGCGCTTCTAGCTATTTTCACACCAAATTTCATTGGAATCTATACACATACATACATATATATACATAAATCCTGTCCTACTCTTCCTACTTCCTATCCTACTAATATTATAAATGCGAAAGTTTGTGAGGATGGATGGATGGATATATGGATAGATGTTTGTCACGCAAAATCTACTGAGTGGATTTTGATGAAACTTTATTTACTTACAGTAGATAATATAGCTTATTACTATGTTTGCAGCGGACTGTAGGCAAACCAAACAATTTACAATTTATACTCAAAGAAGCAAACAATGAAAAATGGCGCGCGCGGCGCGATGACCAAACGAGAGCTCAGAATAGATAATAGTACAAGTAACAAAAGCGAGCGCCATCACACGAATATTCACGAAATTTCTTTGAATGAAGAATCGCCATTCATAAGATCACGCATGTGTGCGTAGAAGCGGCAGGTCGCGACTTTACGAGAGTGTGTAACTGTGTATGCGCGAGCATTAGCTTCGTACTACTCATAGCTGCAGAGCCTTACCTTGTCCCACGAATGTTAGACGAAATAGCATGCATTTTAGCCGCGCCCACCGATGAGTTGGAGGGTTCGGCTCGTAGGCTCTTAAAGATTTTTTTTGTGGTAACACGGCTAAAGATTCTGCAATTTTTCAACAGATACACAAAATTCGCCAACACAAACTCGTCCACACAAACCGTACCGCGGCCAGTGATTCTCAAAGCGTTCGAGCATCTGCAAGAGTTAGAAATCATCATGCCTGTGAGAACCACTGACTCCATACACAGCGGGGCTGATACCACCGCCACCAGAGTACAGAAAGAGTACAAACTGTACTCGCTGGCGGTGGCGGTGGAAGATATCAGTGAGGCTGTGAAGACGTTTAAATCACTGCCGACTGAGATCAGTCATTGGTACAATAACTCTGTTGTTTAAAACAATTACCCAAAAAGTAGGGAGTTTTTGTCAACAGTAAATTTAAGATATTTAAGATGTGTGGTGGAATGAAATGAGACATTTGTATGTTTAATAAGATTATCTGAAAATAAGGCTGTAAATTTTACTGGCACTTTTTTATTTTTCTTTTCGTATGGCAACACTGATAACTCTCATAAGGCTGAAATGAAATAAAAATATCATTTTAATTTGGAACGTATTTTATTACTTATTTAAATTAGGTAAGTACATATCACATTAATTTATTTACTTTATCCGATCCACAGATCTTGATAAAAGTTTTAGAATATTATTATATACATAAGTACTACTTAAATTAAAGAAAGATTAAAGTAGGAATTTAGCATTTAATAGAATTGCAGAAAAAAAGTGCATGAATTAAAGCAACATTTTATGGACTTGCTTTTTTCTATAGTTTGTTAACTATAGCTAGATAAGCGGTACAGCTGTCAGCTGTCACGTGGTGTCATGAGTGTAAAGTTTCGTATGTTTTACAGTCAAAATGTACGTAAGACAATGTTGTACTTTATTGGTGGTGAGGAAAGTTCCGATGCCACAGAGTTTAAAAAACAAGCGGTCACGCGTATCAAGCTCCATTTAACAAACTACAATAGATAGCGTCTTTACAGTCGTTGAAAATCTTTTTTGTAGCTAATTTTCTTATTAATTTATGCGTGGGAACAAAATAAGTGTCCCGGAGACTATCGAACTACTTTTTAGCCTAAATCAAATTAACAGCTTAATGTAACTCCGCTAACCTAATCTATCCATCTTATATTGGTGTTTGCGTCCAAAACGTCATTTTTATAGTCATCTTCAGAAAACCTATGTCTAAACCTATCTTGATTAGCATTTATTTCACCTAACTCTTCCAACTCTATTGCAGTCAACTCTTTGAATTTCTTTCCTTTTAATTCTTCGGGAATGACTTGAATGACAGATGTAACGCCATTTTGAATTTGGTTGCCGCCATTTTTGTTTCTTCTTTTAAAATTCGCGCCATCTATCTCATTGGCCATAGAGTCTAAAGTTCTATGCAGTTCGTTCGCAGGGTTGCCAGGGCGTTTGTTCAAAAATCCGTTGTTTCTAAATGTTGTAGGTTGGACACTGTCGTCGTCGCCTACGAAAGCGTTGTTGGTGAACATTTGGAGTTTAGTGTCCTTTTTCTTTTTGTTTGCCTGAAATAAAAAAAAATAGTTGTTAACAACTTAGTTTTTTTTTTATTGTAAAGTTGTCTTGCGTTGAGACTTGCAATGCAACTAATCGTCTAATATAGTATAGAGATGATTGTGATCGCACCATGAGGTGGATTTGGTTGAAAATAGCATTATATAATAGATAATTAATCGTATTTTGAAATACCTTTTAAATATTATTAAAGAATACCAAACCTAAGGGTGGAAAAAAGGAGGATGAAATTTCATATAACGGTATTTGGTGATATCTTTGCAAAGTCGCTTCCCACTTTATTAAAAACATTTTTGTTAAACAGATTGTTTATAGCAGTAAAAATTAAATCAAAATAGTTCCATCCGTCTAGAAGCTACGATGTTATAGAAAAAAAAATACGTACATTAAACACACAGATACAAAAATGTCCAATTCGTCGGGTGTTAAAAAAATTTGCCACTTATAAATAGATAACAAGTAGATAAAAAAGATATATCTTACTTCGTGTATCTTATCAACGACGAGGCTGTGTCCGGTGTTGACTCCAACGCTACCGACGTGTTCAATACTATCGGAGCGGTGGAACGGACGCAGCGCAGACACCGCGCGAGACACGCCGACCTATAAAGTCAAACCCAAATAACAAAAACACAATTTGTTTAATTTTTATCTGTTTGTTTGTTCCGGGTAATCTCCGAAACTGTTGGACCGATTTAGACGGGACTTTCACTGGCAGATAGCTGAGGTTACGAGGTGTAACTTAGGTTACGAAGTGTAACTTAGGCTACGTGGGTGAAGCCGCGGGGCACAGCTAGTTAATTAATATAATTTTATGTTATACTGCACAATAAAGATAATATGATTAGGTATAAAAGAAGTGTTGATTTATTAATATAGCAACTTTGTATTATATCAGCCTTGCTAATATATTAATCAATGCTGTAATACACAATGTTTCGTCTCTTTCGATTCAGTTTAATAATGTCAAAGAACAACAAAGACTAAACCATCGAATAACACTTTATATAAGAGCCGTTTGTAGTGATAATTCATAGCAGACACAAATAGACCCCAAACCAGCCAATCCTCACCGCTCCGTGCCGGATCCTGTGCTCCGTGAGGTCTGCGCCCAGCAGCTCCTCGTAAGGGTCCATCCGGATGGGGAGGACCCTGTCGATGAGCCACAGGAGGGCCATGGTCACCAGCACGCCCCATAGCACCAGGCATAACGCCGTCAGGGTCTGCACTCCGAGGAGGTACCAGCCACCACCTGGAAATAGATCAGGTAAATGGTGCCAATAATTTGGAGTATAATATGTTTTTTTATTTTAAAGGTAGCAAACAAGCATATGGTCCGCCTGATGATTCCGCGTGCCGTTGATGAAGAGATAGTGAATAATCGAAACCGGGGCCTTACTGGCTAACAATCTCGTGTTCGTTTTCAACTCCAAACCGATTAAGACTTAGCGGTCGCTAGGTCTTCGGCTGGAAAGAATTGTCTAGAATTCTCGCTTGTTTTAATTTTAGGACGAACGTTATTCAGGAAAAATGTTGTTACAAAACGAAAAGAAGCCAAAACTCTAGACAACTCCTTCCACACGAAGACTAGTGACCGCTGGTTTTAATCAGTTTCATACTTACGAAAGTTTTAATCAAGTAAAGCACTGGTAACTATTTACAAGGAAAATTAAAGTAGTAAAAATATCTGACACTTGGAAATACAGGAGTTACAGGACTGTTTTTACCTTTGAATAATCCAGATCTGCCATTCGTGGTGTCCATCGGAACAGGGTTATCAGCAAAGAGACCCACAGCGATGACTCCTGGAAAAAGCAGGTTCGGATTATTAGTCATAATTGAGGTTGTGAAATTTTAGTAAATAAACAAAAAACTCGTCTTTGCAATAAAGTATGCTTCTGTAAAGTTCATTTCAGTGTAAAAATAAAGGTACACACGTTTCTCTTATGACGAGAAAAAACGGAAACTGTGGGTCAAAGTATTGCTCATCAAAAATTATTGGAAATCAATTATTCTTCAAGTTATGTATAACCATTTCAAATGTAATGATTTTTAAGACGCGAGCATGATTATTGGTATTCATTATTCATTAACCCTCAAAGTAAACATCAATGACAAGTACCAGCGATGGTGGCGCCATCTGAGATTAGCTTTGCCTGTGGCTCCTCATTGGATGCATCGCGCGTCGACTAAAAACAATTTTTATTACTGGCAACATTATTTACCCCAAAACCCGCAAGCCCCATGCACGGCCGAGGCACCGACAGGATCGTCGACCCGCAGCCGGTCAAACAGCGGCCCGCTGGCGGAAGCCACGGCTGCGCCTACCAGCCCGATGAGAAGCGCTTCCCAAGCGCGGTACAGGAAACAACCCGCTGGAAGAACCCACCAAACAATATATAGGACCCTCCTTGTTATAAATGTAAAGTAGCGTCAAAAAATTGGCTTATTTTAATGTATTTTTAAGTAGAACGCAAAAATGGCCTAAAGGCTTGTTGTTTCATCGAAGAAAAACAGGCACTACGGAAAAAGAGAGACAACGCCAGAGCTCCTTGGTTGGCATTCTGAAAATTTTAAAATAAAGGACTTGTACCAATTTTGTATGGAGCTTGGTACTTTATTCCCAGAAAAAATTAACTAGCCTCAAATTTTTTTTAGATATTTGCCTGAAATAATGAACCTAGCAGAAAAATAAAAAAAAATTTTTGAGGCCTGCGTTTTTTTTAAAACTATTTTTAAAAACATTCGTGTAAATTTGGTGTACTATTGCAAAATTTCCTTAAAAATATGGAAGATAGTTAGTTACCTGTGATAGAAACAAGAGCGCCCAGGATACTATTTATCAACTCCATAACGTCCGCTCGGCCTTTGTTCTTGATCAGCGTGAAACTGAAAACGAATATATCCATGCCTAGCTTATTAGACGAAAGAGACAATTGAGCACAGATTTTTAATATAGTAGCAATTGAGCTAGAAAATACAACGTCAGTGAAAGAGACAACTATAAGAGAATTCTGACACAGACATGCAAGACAAGATTCTGCAGGTTCCTTCTAGGCAGGCGTGCCATACCGTTAACCGCTTCGTCGCTTTAAAAACTTAAAATCATGTGAGATTGCGGTCAAATCATGTGAAATTGAGCCTATACGAATTAAAAAAAATTATCTGAAAAAAAAAGATTTCCATACTGACAACTTAAAAAAATATTGAAACCAAAGACAAGATTAATATAGAAATATTTATCTAAGTATCACAAACTACAGTACTAAGGAATACTACGTGGACTGTTTCCTCTCCTCCGATTGTCGTGCTGGCAACGCCATCTCTTTGGGCAACGCTTTGCACGGGTAGTCTGCCATCAAGCATTATTGTACTTCCCGCTTGATTATAAAGAAGTAAAGTTACTGGGCATATGATATTTACATGATGTCGAGCATAAAGATCTTGGCGGCACTGCATGTTGCAGCCATGCTTACCCCTTCAGGCAAAAGATTAACGTCTCTTTCCCTTGTAAATGATAATAATAGTAATAATAGTTTACGAACTAAATAAACATTTATAAACTAAAAAACAAAAAAAAAAAAAATTAAATGGTATGCCTAAAAACTTTACTCACACGAGTCCAAAACAGCCTCCCCCGAAGGAGCCCATCATCGTCATTACAGCTGCCCGAGCTGCGTACTGCCATTTCGCGCCGCTCACCTGTAAAGTGTAATGATGTGTAAATAAAAAAAATACTGATTAAAATTAGTTTTTTCTATATAATGGTAACTTCATTAAGGGCCGATCTTTCAATAGTCAGATAACGTCCTGTTAGATAATTGCCTGAATCTCTAATATCAATTTTTAACCATTCGAACTGTCAGGTTTCGTTAGATGATATTATAGCCATAGCTGCCATAGTAAAAGGAGACTATGATAAAATGCACTAAACACCGATCACCGATGCGTGTTGCGTCACAGGCAGCATTCTTGAGCATTCTCCGAGTCTGCCTTTGTATCCAGAACTTCATGTATATAATTAGTACCGGTTCCCACCAATACAGGCCGTTCCTAAACGGTTATTCATTTAAATAACAAAGGATTTGATAGAAAAGTAGCAACTATCATTTTGCAGAAATAATTTAATTATCAATACGACTGATAAATAAGATAATAATAATATGTAATACACAATGAATGGTGTATTATTAATAATAACACAGCTTTATTAACAAGACCAAACACTAGATGGCGCTTCAAAACGAGCGCTCAAATTCTGAATCGCGGTGACGGGATGCTACGGCGTTCACAGAATTAGTTTAAATAACGTATCAACAGTCACTCTGGTTTCCCTTCAACACGTATAAATCTTTCGCCTTTTACTAAAGATTTCCGTGGAGGGGAACACTCAAATGAGTCTAAATTCAGTTTTTAAATGCCCTACTTCGGTAGGGTTTGTTTAATTGTTAATACTAAAATTAAAAATACTAATTTACTAAGGGCCGATCTTACGTAAATAAATGTTATATTATGCCATTCTAAAGAAATAAACCTTAAATATCTAACAGTCCATTAATTTCGAAATGATTCGGTTTCCTCACGATGTTTTCCTTCACCGTTTTAGAGTGAAGTGTGTATAATCCGCACATAACTTGATATAAGTCATTGGTGCGGGCCAAGCTGAGATTCGAACTATGGTGCGTCGGATTGAAAGTAGCACAAGTTCCCACTTGGACACACTCGCTCATGAGGACTTACTGATGAGAATGCTGCTACTCATTTTCTGGATATTCCCATAAAAAAATATGGTGATACCTTCACATTCCGAGACCATATTCTTAGTAGTAACGAAAAACTCATAAAAATATCAATTCAAATGGTTACACTTTTGTTCTATAAGCAAAGTCAAGGTTAAAAACATTCAAACCTCTCGTGCATTCAACATACATAATGCAGTCTAAACTCTAATTAGCGTGCACATCAATGACATAAACATAGCTGTTAGAGTTAAACGCAACCATTTTGTTCTAATTCAGCAAAATGACAGTAATTCGACGCGCACGCTAACCTAATTTGTCATAGACAATTGAGTCTGTTTTTTTTGGAATGTTTTGTTTCCTGCCAGTGTCAATGTTTTAGTTTAATATCAAGTAGATAAACTTCAATGATAAATATATTATGGAACTCATTAAAACTTCAAGGATCTGCGGGGCTAAAAAGGCCACATTGAGCAATTCCTCTGCAAGTAATTCATTTCCTGATTCACCAGCAGATCCGTAGCAATTCCTCTAATTTTTTGTAAATGGGTCAATTAATTTGGTGAATCGTATTTCAATTCAATTCATATGCAGAATTGCAGATTCATGTAGATGTTAACATTGCCAGACCAAAATAAACAAAAACGTGACTTTCTGGTAATTTTTTCTATAATATATGATATAATCTAATCTTATTATACGTTTTACTTACTAGAAATATCTCTATGGCTTCTAACTTTCTTAGATTGAAAGATAGTTTATGAATGCATTTATTTATTTAGGGGATTTCTATGAAATTGATTTTAGGAGTATTTGACCATAGCTTAGGGCGAAATATTTTTGGGAGTTGGCAACACTGATATCTTTTTTTTTTCGGCATCATGCCTTTTTTTATTTAGGCAGTATCAAGTTATATCTGTATCATTATCAAAAACTAATACTTAATACAGCTGTAAAAGTAACAAGAAATTGTGTATCCGTATGTATTCATTACTTCAGTCAGTATTCGTTAGTTTCGTAACGTTACTCGTTAGTTCTGATACAATTGAGTACGGGCACGAAGTATCGTATCGAGTCGCACTTTCGTATCGTTACGTTACTTCTGATACAATTGAGTATTGGCATGAAGTATACTATCGAGTCGCATCGCGTACCGAACTTACGTTTACCTGACTTAACTAATATATAAATGTACAATTGTACATAATATGTATTGTATAATTTATGAACTATTTTCGTCTTGTTACATTTAGATGTAGTGAATGATATGATTAGCACAGAAACACCCATAAAAAATCTTTATTAAACTAATGAAATCAAAAAGTTGAGAATAACAATATATTAAGGAAAGCAATGCCTTGTTCATAATATTATATAAAAATGTGTTAATATCATCTCCTAATTTTTCACCCTTGAATAAGGTATTCTTTCATTAAATTTATGAAACCCTACTCAATAAAAAAAATAATCATTCAAATCGGTCGACAAATGGCGGAGATATCGAGTAACATCGCCCTCAAAAAAAAAAATACAGGCGAATTGAGAACCCTCCTCCTCAGTCGGATAAAAATATGAACAATACGAAACCACGATGCTTATCTCTCACTCGGATACATTTTATCGCTAGACAAATAGTTTCAGTTCACGCATCATGCCTTGTATTCATTCGGATAATGAATCTAACTAACATCATACGAAACGTACAAGTAACGAAGTGAGTTTGAAAGTAACGATTCGTTACTTCGAGTCTGGCGATATACCTGTTACTCGGTAACAAATACATACGGTTTGCTACAGTTCTAGTTTTATTCATTAATCATTGGTTATATAAATAAGCCTACTTAAACGTTTATGAATAAGAAATAGTTATGCACTATTTAAGATTTTAAGCAGTAGTTTGCTATTCACCGAATTAAGCCGTGATTAGCTGTTTTTATGAATAAGACTGCTAATACTTAAGAGGATTGATCCACGGGCGAGCAAGTCGATGCTTGTGTAATACTTTCACACACACAGAAGCAGACGTAGTGTGCGTAGATTTGGCGCGTATTCTCTCACTGGCCGTGAATAACCACTTTGATTTGGCCTCTGAATTCGGCCGGACAAGTACTTGTGTAGCTTTATACCTAAACTGCGTTGTGCGTGCGCCTGCGGCGCAAGTACGGAAGTCGATTCGATAAATTTGTCGAATCAAAAAGCCCGATAAATTTATCGAATGTTGCGAGTACCGAAGTCTGATCGTAAAGTATTGTAGTAGCTCTATATTCTCTTTGGATTCGACCTAGCTTTTCGATAACTTTTGTCGATTGTTTCGAGGCTCGATAAAACCCACTTTATCGATTTGAACTGTCAATTTTATCGAATATTATCCACCGAAAAGATCCGTACTTGCGCCGCTGCGGCGAGAGTACGGAAGTTGGTTCGATAAATTTGTCGAACTGAAAAATTCGACAAATTTATCGACTTATGCGAGTACCGAAGTCTGATCGTAAAAGTATTGTAGTAGCTCTATATTCTCTTTAGATTCGACCTAGCTTTTCGATAACTTTTGTCGATTGTTTCGAGGCTCGATAAAACCCACTTTATCGATTTGAACTGCCAATTTTATCGAATATTATCCACCGAAAAGATCCGTACTTGCGCCGCTGCGGCGAAAGTACGGAAGTTGGTTCGATAAATTTGTCGAACCAAAAAACTCGATAAATTTATCGAATGTTGCGAGTACCGAAGTCTGATCGTAAAGTATTGTAGTAGCTCTATATTCTCTTTGGATTCGACCTAGCTTTTCGATAACTTTTGTCGATTGTTACGAGGCTCGATAAAACCCACTTTATCGATTTGAACTGGCAATTTTATCGAATATTATCCACCGAAAAGATCCGTACTTGCGCCGCTGCGGCGAGAGTACGGAAGTTGGTTCGATAAATTTGTCGAACCGAAAAACTCGATAAATTTATCGAATGTTGCGAGTACCGAAGTCTGATCGTAAAGTATTGTAGTAGCTCTATATTCTCTTTGGATTCGACCTAGCTTTTCGATAACTTTTGTCGATTGTTTCGAGGCTCGATAAAACCCACTTTATCGATTTGAACTGCCAATTTTATCGAATATTATCCACCGAAAAGATCCGTACTTGCGCCGCTGCGGCGAAAGTACGGAAGTTGGTTCGATAAATTTGTCGAACCAAAAAACTCGATAAATTTATCGAATGTTGCGAGTACCGAAGTCTGATCGTAAAGTATTGTAGTAGCTCTATATTCTCTTTGGATTCGACCTAGCTTTTCGATAACTTTTGTCGATTGTTTCGAGGCTCGATAAAACCCACTTTATCGATTTGAACTGCCAATTTTATCGAATATTATCCACCGAAAAGATCCGTACTTGCGCCGCTGCGGCGAAAGTACGGAAGTTGGTTCGATAAATTTGTCGAACCAAAAAACTCGATAAATTTATCGAATGTTGCGAGTACCGAAGTCTGATCGTAAAGTATTGTAGTAGCTCTATATTCTCTTTGGATTCGACCTAGCTTTTCGATAACTTTTGTCGATTGTTTCGAGGCTCGATAAAACCCACTTTATCGATTTGAACTGCCAATTTTATCGAATATTATCCACCGAAAAGATCCGTACTTGCGCCGCTGCGGCGAGAGTACGGAAGTTGGTTCGATAAATTTGTCGAACCGAAAAACTCGATAAATTTATCGAATGTTGCGAGTACCGAAGTCTGATCGTAAAGTATTGTAGTAGCTCTATATTCTCTTTGGATTCGACCTAGCTTTTCGATAACTTTTGTCGATTGTTTCGAGGCTCGATAAAACCCACTTTATCGATTTGAACTGCCAATTTTATCGAATATTATCCACCGAAAAGATCCGTACTTGCGCCGCTGCGGCGAGAGTACGGAAGTTGGTTCGATAAATTTGTCGAACCGAAAAACTCGATAAATTTATCGAATGTTGCGAGTACCGAAGTCTGATCGTAAAGTATTGTAGTAGCTCTATATTCTCTTTGGATTCGACCTAGCTTTTCGATAACTTTTGTCGATTGTTTCGAGGCTCGATAAAACCCACTTTATCGATTTGAACTGTCAATTTTATCGAATTTTATCCACCGAAAAGATCCGTACTTGCGCCGCTGCGGCGAGAGTACGGAAGTCGGTTCGATAAATTTGTCGAACCGAAAAACTCGACAAATTTATCGAATCTTGCGAGTACCGAAGTCTGATCGTAAAAGTATTGTAGTAGCTCTATATTCTCTTTGGATTCGACCTAGCTTTTCGATAACTTTTGTCAATTGTTTGGGGCTCGATAAAACCCACTTTATCGATTTGAACTGCCAATTTTATCGAATATTATCCACCGGAAAGATCCGTACTTGCGCCGCTGCGGCGAGAGTACGGAAGTTGGTTCGATAAATTTGTCGAAACAAAAACTCGATAAATTTATCGAATGTTGCGGGTACCGAAGTCTGATCGTAAAGTATTGTAGTAGCTCTATATTCTCTTTGGATTCCACCTAGCTTTTCGATAACTTTTGTCGATTGTTTCGAGGCTCGATAAAACCCACTTTATCGATTTGAACTGTCAATTTTATCGAATTTTATAGACCGAAAAGATCCGTACTTGCACCGCTTTTGTTCGATACATTTTATAACAAGTCGATAAAACCCACTTTATCGATTTGAACTGTCAATTTTATCGATCAAAAAGATCCGTACTTGCGCCGCAGGCATGGTAGATCTAATATCAAAATAACAGCTTTTTACTAAATGCATATGAAAGTATATACGGTACCTATAACTAAAACACTATTTGAAAAATTTTTGTCCGTCCGTCCATAACTATATCTATGCCAAAATCACGTCGATCCGTTGCTCCGTTGCTGCGTCAAAGAATAAAGACGATGAAGAAACCAACAAACAAACAGACAAACATTCGCATTTATAATATGAAATACCTAATTAGTAGGATTACTTCTGAAACATAATTTATTGACACTCTGAATAACAACAAAAACAAATCAGTAGTCAAAAATAATAGTACAATTTTATACTTAGCAAAGTGCTAAGGTTTTTGGTCACTCAGTAAACATGCCATATTCTCGTAAGCACGGCTAACGTCAGGCGGAGCGCCGAGCGACATGACCACTCGCTGGAAGGCCTCGCGGCAGACTGATTTGAATTGATTTGCGCGCAGACTTTTATACCATGTTTTATAGTAGTTTTCAAATATTTATAGAAAAATAATAAAACTAAATTAATTAAAATCTTAAATTTTATATTTTAGAAAAGATCCTCTTCTATTACAGGAAGGTATTTTTATATTAAATTAAGTAGAATATACCGGTGAAAATAATAATTTTATTCGGCTATATTTTCCTAATCTTTTCACTTGGTTTGGATTTTATTTTCGTATGTAAATAATAAAAATCGGAAAATTTTTTTCCGTAACTATTTTCCTGAGGATCTTTGCAATTGGCTATATTTTTTTGTTTATTAGGTTTGTCAGTAATTTGAGATATTTTTAGCTTGGAAATTGACACTGAAAGTGAAATTAAGAGAATCTCCGTTCAGTTATCTCGTCATATTTCACAAACGCTTTGTCAATTATAAAATTTTCTCCCGTAACTATATCAACAACAAAATGTCCTAAATTTATTGGTAATTAACGTCTTTGTAAGACAAATAGTTATGGATATTTTCAAATCCGAAAAGTACGGTATTTTAGCCAAACGGCGCGGAAAACGTATACACCCTCTTAACCTCGAAACTAACACTCGGAAAACGAAACTAAACCAGTAAATACTTTGTTTCGTTGAAACATACGAGAAACGAATTAAATTTGTAGGTAACGATTCGTTACTTCGAATCTGGCACTCGTTACCCGTTAACTAGTTACTCGGTAACGAATACGCGGAATAAGATTTGTTACAGCTCTATTCGTTCATTCGTTGGCCCTAATGATAATACAATAAATAAAATAATTGTAATACCTATAATTATGTAATAAGAAGTAAAACGAACGTTAACATCAGCCTCTCGACTCTGAAACACTAGAATTAGTCAATTGGACCCCATAGCTAGCAAAGTGGTTCGTTTACAAGGGCCGTAAAATTGGAACTATGTGTATTTCCAATGAAAAAATGTGATATTTAAGTCGCAGACCTACATTTCAACATTTCCATTATGTAAATAAATAAAAATAGGTAAGTGTTGGCTCTCATAAATTTTTATTTACGAAATGAATTCTGGTGCAAATATAAAGTTTACTTATTTTATAGGAAAGGAAAGGCGTTCATCGAGGATTTCCAAGGAGCAATGGAATAAATAAATGTTGCTCGAGTTTCTTGAGCAAAACTCCAGCCTTGGTCGGCGTTATATCAACTGCTGCACCTACAGGGATGGAGTCTGCATTTCTTTCTAGGAGATGGCTGGATTGCTTAATTCCACAGTATCTAGTATGACCAAAATACAAAAAAAGAACATTCTGTTATAAGTACTTTGTAGTATCAATGGTTGACAGTTTGGCAAGTTTTACTTAAAATTCAGTAGTAGTCACATAATAAAATAAGAATAAGTTAACTCCATAGAAACGGCCCAATTTCACTATACATACCTAAGTGGTATAACATGCATGTTCCACACAATAGCTTATAGTTGAAAGCCAATAATGATCCAATTGTTAAAATTAATCGAATTTGAATTTCTGCATATGTAAAAAGATGCAATAAAATTCATTCCGATACTAAAAATGTCATTGGTAGGTGAGCCATCAAGTTTGTTTATATTTTTGGCTAACTAATAAAAACTCCATACACTAACATCTGAAATACTGCTTCTTCCTAGACCTCCATAATTTTAGTACCACTACCTCCACAACTTAGTACAATTTAATTCCTAACAACATGAGAAATATGACTAATTGCAACAAAACAAGTCTTGATTGAGATGATAAAATAGTGAAGATAATAATTATCTAGGTATTTAATTATCTTCCATTTGAATCATTATCATTTACTAGTCATACTACTCATTTACTAGGTGGTAGGACTAACTCTCCCGCGAGTGACCATCCTGGGTTGGTACCACCGCTTTGCTCATGAACTCTGCCGCCAAGCATTAATGTGTTCCGGTTTGATGAGCAGAGTAACCAGTGAAATTACTGGGCTTTTGGAACTCGGTACCTAATGTCGCAGAGTAATGAGTGCACTGCAGTGCTGCGAAGCCATTAGGTTTCAAAGCTCTGAGTAGCACTGCAATTATTATGGGCTGGCGTTATGCTTACCATCAGGCAAATAACCAGCTTGTTTCATTATCAAATAGAATAAAAGAAAGTAGTAATTGCAATAATTTAATACAAAAATTTTTTTTAGGGGGTTTTACTTCCTTGTAGATTTTGTTATAAGGAGTAACTTAGGCTACTTTTAATGTGGGCAAAGCCAGGGGGCATAGCTAGTTCCTAATAAAATTAATATAGAGTACACATGCATCATCTTTAATATTATATTACATACAAAATATTTACACAATTAACAAATAAAGTAAATAAATTAAAGCTATGTTAGATCAGCTTTGGTCAGCAAGTCAATGATCTATCATAGCCTTTAGGGCTTGCTGCTTCTTCAACAGCTTAACTGTCATTGCTTCTTCTGAATATCCTCATGTTAATCGTAGGTATTATGATACTGAACCTAAAAACCATATTGCTTCATTTTCAGGCTGGTGTTCAAGGTGGTGCTTGAGGGAGTGCCCGGAATCACGGTTGTCTCCACAGCATCACTTGCTCAAAATATGTCTATGTTGCATATGTCTATACAGAAATTCTACTGTAAATTTGCTTTAATTATTGTAAAAAATAGTGCATAATTATTATAATTTTAGTAATAGCATAACATGTTTTTTATTTTTCTCTTTGTTTTATTACTGTCTTTGCAATTTCTCAGGTATTACACTGGGTAGCTGCGCCAGCAACCTCCCTTTTTTGAGCATTTTTGGTCCCGGTGACATTATTAAGTGGTCATTATTTAGAGCTTGCATCATGGCCCTCATAAAGTCAGTTGGATACACTTGGCCAATTTATCTCTGGTACGAACCTGAGGCATAAAAGCCCAGTGTACTTAATACCTAAAACGAAAATATATGTTATTTTAATTATAAATATAATATCTAGGTAGTTAATTTATTAGTTTTGTTATTGAGAGGAACAGTGAAGATAGATGGAACTTAGAACATTTAATTGTAACCACTGGGAATCGAATTCGATTGGAGAATATACATTAATAAATGCGTATGTGTATGTTTGTTGGTTTGTTCTTCTTTCACGGATCGATGTGATTTTTCATATAGATATAGTTTGTAGACCCGGAGAGTAACATATGCCTTTTCATCCCAAAAAAATGCACGGTTCCTGTGGGAATGCGTGTGAAACAGCGGGCAGAAGCTAGTATAGATAATAATTATGTCTTATTATTCACTCACCATGGATATAAAACCGAGTCCACTTTGACGACGAGTGGTTAAATAAAGCTCCAGCTTTAGTATAACATATTTACAAGCACTTTGTTGAGTCTGTATAACCCAACAAATTCACATTTCGAAAGCTAATTCCATTTTTCGAAGAGCTACGCTTTGTTGGCGATATAAAACGCTTGGTGTAACACACACGTAAATTCATTTAAAAAAAAACATAGTCTTATAACTGCCATGATTTACTATTTGTTTCAACAACATGGACGAAATGAATTGATAAAAGTTCCTCTCGAGTAACTTCTTACGATTCTCCTATTTGACGTTTATCGATGCCTATTTTGCGAGCTATTTCATAGAAAACTGTCAAATATAGCAATTCTTAGCATAATTCGGCATGTGAATCACATTATGAATTGCCTTACTACGATTTATGAAAAATGAATCATAATATTTTTCACCCTGGCTGATGATTCTGCTATTTGACGTTTATTCAATTCATATTTCGTGGGCCATTTTACGAATTTTCATAGAAAACTGTCAAATAGATGAATTCTTGCAATGATTCGGCAAGTGAATCACTTTATGAATTGCATTTCGGTGTCAACTTTTAGCAATTCACGAAATGAATCATAATATGATTCGGCCAAAGTGGCCTTTTTAGCCCCGCTGATTAAAGCCGGAAAATAATCGGCATGTTGCTCATAGCCAAACTGTGGAGCGAAAAAGACCACTTTGCCCGAATCATGATATGATCATAGTTTACTATGTTTTGCCTTTGTTGTTTTTTGCCAATTTTAAACTGAATCGAAAGACAAAACACTAAACCTGAAGACTAGACCGACGTTTAGTACTGTTTATCAATACGAACACTAATGTGGAAAGCAGTGCTTAGTTGTCAATCAACTCGTTTTCTCATGAGAATCTACTGAGCGCTAAAACGCCCGATACAAATTAGGCAGAACATCTGACGTCACAAGTTAAGAGCCAACCAGTCAAGTAAATGCAACAAATCAAGTATTAGTCGGATACGCTGCCAATTGGTATAGGGCTAGAACATTTGGATTATCTATTATAGATTATCCAACTGTTTAGGTTAGATGTATTGTTTTTGTAGCTGGTTAACCCGTAAAAAAGTAATAAAATATCTAACCCCATAAGTGCTTCCCGAGTTGAAAGCCAGCCACCCCCACCATAGGACAAAGGTCCCCATCACAGCGTTGACTGGGTTCCCCAGCGGCAGTGGGGCGGTGCCTCTCGCGTATCGACCCAGCCGTGGGCCCAGCATTAAAGCTGAGGCAAACGCAGAAGCCCCGCCTGTGGGGTTAGGGAAGTCGTGTTAAAAATTGTAGGATTATAGTGTTGTATACAATTGGTATGTCATCCCGAAAGGGGGTCAATGTACTCCTGCAGGGTGATTTTAATTCACTCGGAATGATATCCTCGGAAGGATATACATAAGAGAAATGTATATAATATGATTATTTTAATATATAACAAAATACCAAATGACATAAAATTAATTGAATGTAATAAATTTAAAAAAGTATTAAGTGACTGGCTCTTATAATATAAAATTGTTTTTAGTGTTAAGGAATTTTTAGATTTTAAAAATTGAATTGTGTAATGAATCTTAAATATTTGCACGTCTGCTTGCAAGCTGAATACACTGACCCTATATTTTAATTATGACCATGATATTTTACTGTATTCTGGCAAATAAATTGTTTGGTTTGATTTGATATCCATGTCGGAAGCGACTTTCTTGATCGTTTATGTCTCGGAAACACATCCTGTTAGAGAAATTTCCCGTTTAGATTCGACAACTCAGCTGCATAAACGACAATATTTCTCTGTCGGGATGCGTTTCCGAGATACCAACGATCAAGAAAGTCGCTTCCGACACGGATATCATTCCGAGTGAATTAAAATAACCCTGCAGGTGTTTTTAAATGTTTTCTTTCTATGTAAAAAACGTACCTATAAGATGAACCGGGCCAGAACCGGCGATGTCCACGGCCCCGAGCCGGTTCAGGAACCCGTGCGAGCCCCACACCCAGCCCGCCGGCACGCAGTATACCACAGTGTTCAGAAACGAAAACAGGCAGTACGCTTTGAAGTTACACCTGAGGAACAAATTTTTTTATTCGACCACGAGACGACTATCTCGCCTGCAGGGTGATTTTAATTCACTCGGAATGATTCCGTGTAGAAAGCGACTGTTATCTGATCGTTTATATTCGTTTTTTTAATGTTATTTGATAGCGAGACCAGCTGGTCGTTTGTCTGATGGTAACCATAACGCCGGCCCATAACAATTGCAGTGCCACTCAGACCTTGAAACACAAAGGCCTACGTGGCACTGCATTGCGCTCGTTACCTTGAGACATTAGGTTGCTCATCAAACCGGAACACAGTAACGCTTGCACATTACTGCTTGGCAGCAGACTAAAGGAACAAAGCGGTGGTACCCAGGCAGACACTCGCAGAAGAGCTGTCCTACCACCTGGTATAAGGTAAATAAAGCTTGATAAGTCAGTATGTACTTACCTCTCAGCCATCGCCCCGCTAACAATAGTGGTAGCCGTCGTGGCAAACGACAGTTGAAATAGGAAGGAAGCAAACACCGGTCCCATCAGAGCGTCGCCCACCGGTGGGTCCACGAGGAAGTCGCCCACGCCCACCACTGGGTTTGAGAGCGCGCCTGTGCCGAACGACATACCGTATCCGAATATCCAGTAGGTTAGACCTGGCAGTATTGAAGAAGACCATATGAGATAAGAGATAAACTATGAATAAGCCGACAACTTACATTGAATAATCAACTTACTATAAAAAAAACTTACTTATGTATTATAAAAAAATAAAAAATCGGCTTACGTACATAATAAAAACTGCACAGAAAGAAAAATGTTTTTTTAATCTACTTCCAAAAAAGGAGAAGGTTCTCAATTCGGTGTGTATTTTATTTCATGTTTGTAACAAACTTACCGCCAAGACAGATATCAGCGAGATTCTTCATCATGATATTTGCTTCGTTCTTGATAGACACGCATCCTGCCTCCAGCATCCCAAATCCTATGAAAGCATCAACGTTAGTGGTAGGACTAACTCTTCTGCGAGTGTCCGTCTGGGTTGTTACCACCGCTTTGTGAGTGAAGTCTGCCGCCAAGCAGTAATGTGCAAGAATTACTGTGTTCCGGTTTGATAAGCGAAGTAGCCAGTGAGATTACTGGGCTTACTAATGTCTCAGGGTAACGACCGCACTGCAGTGCCGCTCAGGCCTTTGTGTTTCAAAGTTTTGAGTGGCACTGCAATTGTTATTGGCTAGCGCAGGCATTATCCGTTCCATTAGACAAAGGACACGTTCGTCTCGTTTTCCAATAATATACAAAAAAATCTTATTTCAGCTGACTGTACCGCCTGTTTTTTCTGCCTAATCCTTAAGTCAGCAAAATAAATTAAACGTCGTTTAATCCAATCAATATTCATTGAAATGTTTTTAATCTATTTCTAAATGTTTTCTTGTTGATTTATTAATATTTATTTGGAACGCATTTGTTAGTCATTTGCGTTAATCGTATACTGAGATTACTGAGAGATCACGCGATTAGAAAATAATTTCTAACTACTAATTTTACTACTAAAACCATTTGCTTGATGGTAGGGTTCTACTGCACACCTGTATAGCTACCACTCTAACGATGCAAGAAAAAACCTATTTACTGTTTTTCACGTTTATAAATTATAGTAAGTATATGATATCCTATATACTAATAATATTAGTACTAATATTATTATTTTGTTAGTGGGAGGACTAACTCTTCTGCGAGTGTCCATCTGGGTTGTTACCACCGCTTTGCTCGTGAAGTCTGCCGCCAAGCAGTAGTGTGCAAGCATTACTGTGTTCCGGTTTGATGAGCAGAGTATCCAGTGAAATTACTGGGCTAATGTCTCAGGGTAACGAGCACACACCAGTGCCGCGCAGGCCTTTGTGTTTCAAAGTTCTAGGTGGCACTGCAATCGTTATGGGCCGGCGTTATGCTTACCATCAGGCAAACGACCAGCTCGTCTCGTTACCTAATAAAAAAAAATACGAAAGTGTGTCAAGTGTGTCTGTTGGTTTGTCCTTCTTTCACGCAGTAATGGACCAACGGATCAACGTGATCTTTGGCATAGATTTATTTATTATAATAATAAGAACGGTTGAGTAACCAATTACACTTATTATTACACAATAACACAGATATAGTTTATGGACCGGAGAGTAACATAGGCTACTTTTTATCCCGGAAAAATGCACGGTTCCTAAGGGAACGCGGGTGAAAACCGCGGGCAGAATCTAGTATATATTACTATAACTGATATTTAGGCAACTAGCATAGATATTGCTGTCTCTTTCACTTCCTGTCTGGGCTCAAAGTGACGACTGCTCCACTTTACGCTACATACATCACTTGCGCACCACCGCGTAATTGCCGCTTCTACACTGAACACGCAGTAGTTGTGAAATTATTTTTTTGAGTAGAGATCGTAAAAGCGGCTGCGGTCCGTCTCTTTCACTACCTCTAACCGTGGTATGGTTAGCGCTCGGATTAAATTTTTACCAAGCTCCGCGATTGTTGCAAAATCATGGTCATTTTAACAGCACAACGCAAGCGTTTATGGCCGACCATAGACGCGAGACGGTATACGATATGCGTCAAGCGGTGATCATGGTTTTTGCGTGGTCCGTGATTGATGCTTATCTGTATATGTGCAAATGTTCCTGAAAAAGCGCCACTAAAATCTACAAGTACCTATTAAGAGCAGAGGTGTTATTCTAACCGTAAAGGTTATAGTTTTCAAAAAAGGAAGAGTTGGACAGAGCTCTAGAAAGTGGAAATCAAGCGCAGCATACAATGTTCGGCTCCAATAAAACAAATGGTTTAAAAATTACAATGGCTTCGCCGCAAAATGTTCACTTTAGGCACTTTCGGTATTTTACAGCACAATCGTTTTCCTTCGGTCGCCTACGACAGTTTTTTTTATGTTATTTGGTAACGATATGAGCTGGTCGTTTGCCTGATGGTAAGCATAACGCTGGCCCATAACAATTGTAGTGCCACCCAGAACTTTGAAATACAAAGGCCTGCGTGGCACTGCAGATGCGCTCGTTACCCTGAGACATTAGGTATTAAGTCTCATAAGCCCAGTAATTTCACTGGATAATACTGGATGCTCATCAAACCGGAACACAGTAATGCTTGCAGACTACTGCTTGGCGGCAGACTTCACGAGCAAAGCAGTGGTAACAATCCAGACGGACACTCGCAGAAGAGTTAGTCCTGCCACTAACAAACAGACAGTTCATAAATAAATCATTTTAGTTTTCGTATTCTCTTCATCAATTAATGATCATTTTGCGACGAAAGCATTTGTTTAGTTACTTGTGGGTACTTTTTACTCGAATGCCGGAGGAAATTTTTTTCGTGCGTATGTAGCTATGTACCTAATATGTATGTAGTCTATTTCTTACGTATGTCCTGTACCGTTGGCAGGAACGCGAAAATGCGCCGTTGACGATTCTGTTTTTTTTTTTACTAAAACCTATCTATTTAGTGTGTTAATGTGTAATAATGGTGGTTTATTAACCATTAAGCGTTCGAGAACGTGCACCGGCATTAAAGGCAAATTACAGTACAAAGACGAAAAACGTACATTTTCATATTCTATTCAAAACTCCAAGAAGCATTCAATAACGAATAAAGTATCCACCTGCACCGCTGAAGCGTGACTTTGACTCGACCGTGACTAGACCAATTTGACTTTGACGACACCAAAACTTGAAACTTATTGTAAACTTGACACTGGTGCCAATTCTGTTGGCACAATTTAAACTAAACTAGACTAAAATTTAGTTTAGTTATGTCAAACGTGGTTTGCTATTCAGGAAAGACAAGATTAAACTAAAATTTAGTTTGACAACACTATAATTATTTTAGTTACTTAATTTAGTCTAAGTGGTCATTTATCTATTCTGTTGTATCAAATTTACGTCTAAAATTAGAGACGTGAAACTAAAATCCGACTAAGTTAGTTGGCATGAAAATGAACGCGGACTAAAATTTATTTAGTTATTTCACCGCTATTCATACGAAATTTTCGAGTAGTTTTATCGTCATACGTGTTTGTGTTGCCTTGGAACAAGTAATTTTATATATTTTGTAATAAGTACCTACTCTACTACACATAATGGAGGAGTATATGATGGTTGTTGGTGGCTCTTGTAGATTCATCGGAAAGATAAACTTTCTTTTACATCTTCACTTCAACTCTTCAAGCGAAAAATTCCTTACCAGGTTGGTAGTTACAGATTATAATATGTACAACAAAATATTTTACTGAAAAACAATTGTAGATATTAGAAATACAGGAACTTACTCTTCATAGAAACTATCAAGAACGAATTCGAATGGAAGGTTTGCGGGTTTGAGTTCGGAAGTATACCAATCGAGTTGTGTTCAAATTTTTTTTCACAGGTAGGTCTTTTTATAAGAAGTCTTTAGGCCAAGTTTCAAATTGCGAAAACAGATAGTTTTGGAGAAATAATTTTAAACAGATAGTTTTGGAGAAATAATTTTTCAAAAGTTGAAGTTAAAAAATGTATGTTATCTATGGACACAACCCTTCCGTTTTACCTGCTATAACACTTGTAAAAAATTCGTATATCTTAAAAAACAACAAACGAGTACCGACGAGTATACTATGTTAATCAATTTGTGGTAGGTTTTAATAAAAGTAATGCTAAGATTTATTATTGAATCTGCCAATCCTGAATTAGGTTAATTACAGTCACATATTATATACACGAACGCTAAAAAAATTACACTCCTTTTTCGTTAAATCGTGTAAAAATGATCGGTCCGTCAAATCCATCAATTATAATGTATAGGTATTAATTAATATTCGACACGCTGGCAACTCTAACAATTCAATTTAGTGTAAATTTGGTGCTGTCAATACGGTGACTAAATTTAATCAGACCGTTCATCAGAATAGCTTTTAGAACTCTCTAAACTAAATTAAGAAATTTTATAGTTTAGTTTAGTTTAGTCAGGTGAACAAGAGAATTGGCACCATGGCTAAATATTCAAATCGCGTGGAACTAAACGTAAAACAAAAAAAAATAACATCTTTTAGGGGCATGTAAATAGAGTCGTCTTCTGCATTTTACTCACCGGTTTGCATGGTAAATATGATAAAGGAAGATGTAAGGATCCAGTTAGTATCTTCCAAGTCTATTTCGAAGTTCTGCTGAAGATTGACGGTGGTGTTCGTCAGGTTTGGGGACCGGAGCCCTATGCGGGGCTCCATTGTTGTCCAGTTGGAATCCATCGTTAAGTCAAATTAAATTAAGTAAATTTCGGCTAAAATCGATTACATTTGAAATTTGCTTGCCGCACTTTTCATTTGTTTTTTAAGTTATATAAACGCTAATGTACGAGTATATTATTTATAAAAACAAATGCCATATTGTTTATAAAAAATGAAAAACACTGTTTTACAGTCCAAGAAGCGCTGCGTGTTTTCACTCGCTGAAAGAAATTAAATTTTTCACTCACGCTTTCATAAATTTAAACACAAATATAACGCATAATAAGTACCTAATTAATTTGTTTCGATAACAAAGGATTAATAAAATAATAATTGATTATTAGCTGTTTTAGCGCCATCAAATCCGGATGGCAAATGAAACCGTGATTTTCGTACAGAACTCTTTTATATACGATAGTGTCATGCATTGGGACCGTGGAGGTGCTATGTGGTAAGCTTAGCTGAGATGCGGCACTGAAGAAAAAAAAAGAATTTTAGACGCGAAAGTACGGAGGAGTTCCTGTCAAGACTCAAGTGTCAAATCACAAATTAATTTAGTTTTGGATAAGCTAGCATTTTAGATCATTTAATTTTATGAATTATGCAATTATTACGAGACGAACATGTCATTTGCCTGATGGTAAGCGTAACGCCATTCTTACGCCATATAGATTTGGTAAAGTTTGGCTCGGATTTGCACAAGGTCAATAGTGTTAAAAAAAATGCTGATGGGTGCCTGAAAAAGTATGTATACATAATATCAGGTTAGTCTTATTCGTTGCCAGTACTGTAGATATGTAAATTACAAAATTTACTAATTAAAAAAAGGGGAAATGTTATTGAGACGAGAAAGTTGGCCTTTTAAAGTGAGCAAATTTATTATAAGAATTGGCACGAAAATAAAGAACAAACTAGCAATTTTTGTTCAAACTAATGTATTGGGTCCACCAATTTAAAGAAAATAACAAGACATGAACGTTTCTTTTGTAAAAAATGTTTCAACCCTATCCTTTTTTCTGTTTTTATATGTGACCAGTCTAAAATGTCTTCAGGCAAACTTTTTTCTTTTACCGTAAGAAGCCACATCTTCGACATACGAGTGCGTACATTCTTGACCGCATCAGAAGTAGCGAGGGGGCATTTAGCTGGGAGTATTTACGTAGGCAAGTAATAGTTTTCCAATAAATTAGAATAAAATAGTCTAATTTACTATTCGCTCTAGTTGCGATCTGGTTGTAACCAGTTTGAATGACGTCATAATGTCTAATTGCATCAGACGGGTCAATGAAAAAAAAGACTTCGGAAAAGTAGAAAACGCTTTTAAGTACCATCAGATTTTGCCCTAATTTAAATTGGGTTAAGGTTTGCACCCTTTCAAACCAAAACGAAAAGGTTATTTATAATAAATTGACGTGGATCAACTTTAAAAAAAATTAGCGAGTGTGGCCGAGCGGGAACTTGCGCGACTTTCAATCCAACGCACCATAGTTTGAATCTCGACTCGGCCCGACCAATAATTTATATAAAGTTATGTGCGGATTATTGACACTCGCTCTAAAACGGTGAAGGAAAACATTGTGAGGAAACCGGCATGTTCAAGAACCAAAAAATTCGTGGACATGTGACATCACCAAGCCGCACTGGGCCCGCGTGGTGGATTATGGCCCATACCTCTCTGAGAGTAGGCCGGTGTCCCAGCAATGGGAGCGTAAGAGGCTGATAATAATGATGAACATTAAAAAAAAAGATTGAATAACGTAAGTACTCCTTTTCAAGAAAAAGAAGATAAAAGATTTGAGCTAGTATAGTTTTAGTGCAGAAGCCGAGGTAAATACGCGGTGGTGGGCAAGTGATGTATATGGAGCGTAAAGCGGAGCAGTCGTCACTTTGAGCCCAGGCAGGGAGTGAAAGAGTCAGCACTATGTGGCTATATTGCTGTTCTTGTTCCTCGATTATTGATAGTTTTTCTTCAAGCCGCGCTTGCGCGTGTATTATGGGATACAGCGCGCTTGTTGCAGAACTATGATTATTTAGAGATCAAAACGTAAGCATGCATTAGGGTGTACGGCCGGCTGTAGAAATCGCCTCGCGAATAACACCCAATGATTAAAGAAAATATATCTGGCCAAGACCAAAAGCCAAGAAAAAAAAAGAAAAAATATATTGAAATCTCTTTGATGACACCGCGGGCATTAGGGCAAAAAAGCTGTTATATTGACATTACAAACAGACACTTCAATTTTGTAGATGTAGAAGATTTATTTGTATAGATTATAGCAACGGCTGAGCGTTTCAGTGGCTGCGACCGAGCCACAAGCTGAGGGGGTGACGACGTTTGTGGCTCGCTTCCCGCGCACATTCGACCACAAATGCTCGCGCCCGCACAAAATAGAAAGAGAACAGAAGATGCACTTGGGTGCGTAAGGACGGCATATGCGCCCGAACCCCCCTTCTCATCAACTGTTTGCCCTTATCCCAATTAATTTGGAGTCGGCACAGTAATTGTTTTGCTGGGCTATTCCACTTGGTCCTACCAGTATTTTAGTGGGGACCCTGATTAGTAGGGGCAAGTGGAATTTTATTAGTCCATTAGTCTCTATATCAACGTTTGAAACGTTGGTAATCCTCCTGGTGGGTAAGATCTCCCAGGTGGAATTAAAATGTTATTTATGATATACCTACTTATAGTTCTCCCCGGTCAGCTGTCAGCGTTTCATGCACTTCCAATTCGTTCATATCAGAGCGCCCCTTCTATTCTGTTTTACCTACCAGTGGTCGCGTCTAGTGGCAACTTACGTTGACCCAATGTGCGACTGCACTAAACAGCCATAATAAAGTCTTTAAAATAAGATTGATGTAGGCACTGCGTTGAATATAAACTAATGTAAAGTGAGCTAACACATGCACAGATTATTAATACCTGTACCTAGTAATTTAATATTATCCTTATTAAACTTGTTGTAATAGGATGATCCTACTAATATTATAAATGCGAAAGTGTGTTTGTTGGTTTGTCCTTTCACGCAGTAACGAAGCAACGGATCGACGTGGTTTTTGGCATAGATATAGTTTATGGACCGGAGAATAACATAGGGTACCTACTTTTTATACCAGAAAAGTGCACGGTTCCTGTGGGAACGCGGGTGAAAACCGCGGGTAGAAGCTAGTTCGACTATAATTTGAGTGGTGAATACACGAAACCTAGATCAGCAAGGTGATTTAATTCACTGGGAATGATTCCGTATAGAAAGCGACTGTTTATGATCATTTATATCTCGGAATCTCATCCAGACAGAGAAATATTGTCGTACTTATATCCGTGTTTATGCAGCTGAGTTGTCGAATCTAAACGGAACATTACTCTGGTGGGATGCGATTCCGAAATATTGTTTGATATTTTGTTAGTGGGAGGACTAACTCTTCTGCGAGTGTCCGTCTGGGTGGGCACCACCGCTTTGTGAGTGAAATCTGCCGCCAAGCAGTAATGTGCAAGCATTACAGTTTGTCGGTTTGATGAGCAAAGTCGTGAAATTACTGGACCTATGAGACTTAATACCTACCTAATGTCTCAGGGTAACGAATGCATTGCAGTGCCGCACAGGTCTTGTTCCAAAGTCCTGGCTGGCACTGCTGTCAAGCAAACGACCCGGCGCGCTCGTCTTGTTACCTCATGGTATAAAAAACCTGTGAAAAAAACCCATTATCAATGTCGGCGTCGTATAGATAAATTATTTTGTGTCCCTCATCTTGTCATATCGTCGACCGCGCCATCAATTTTCATCAGTTGAGACAGGGTCCAATTGGTCATGCGTGATTTGAATAAAAACGACCAAACCATAATAGTACATTACGATATTAGTGCGTAAAGATGTTATAACCAATACGCACGTATATCGTACGACGTTTTTTAACACACTTGCGAGTAAACAGGAAAAAAAAAACATTTAAATAAACTCAATCTGTGAATGCACACTGTTGCTTTCCCGCCATTTTACCAGCGCGCTTGAATAGCAACAGCGCGCTGCTCACTAGCTGGAGTGGTGCGGCGGCGATCAGTTCCATATTTGAAATGGCAAATAATACTGTTATGGAATTTGTATGGACTATAACTTAACTATTTGCTTTGATAACACACGCGTTTTTTATGACCCGCTTTACATATTTAAAACCGGTGGAATTATATCAGCTTTACGAGAGAGGGTGTTAAAAAATAAATTATCTATATATATTTATACGTTCATCTAATTTGCAATGTAACAAATGGCAAAACGTATTTTTCCCGACAAGTTTTTTTATAATAAGTACCTAATTGGTATTGTAATCTTGTGGCTACCTTCCGGCTTCTGGACTGGACATCATATTTCCATCCAAAGATTGACTGGAAGAGATCACGATAAGTCTGCTCATTATACGATCTGCTATTATGATTAATTTCTGAAGACTGGTGCACAAAATCGGATCTAAATTCATAGATTTGATTTCATTATTTCGCAACTCGTTTAGAAATATCGCCTCAATTCAAATACAGTACAAAAATAACCAAATGCTTAAAACCAGTTATAACCGGGTCCTATCGGATATGTAAGCTGGTCAAAACTGGATCTTGAGTAGCAAAAATCGTCTCAACTTGGCACTCCTCCACTAATTGATGCTAAATAATTATTAGGTTTATAATAGCATTAATTCTGTGTTAACTTAGATCATAAGTTGACATAAGTCGTGAAAATCACGCATGCGTGATGATGGAAAATTGTAGTACCTAGGTATCACGTATCTTATGCATGATTATTCTAAGCTCACTTTTTAAACAAATCCAAAAAGGAGGAGGTTCTTAATTCGCCTGTTATTTTTTGGGTATGTTATTATTATCTTATTATATTGTGTGTGGGTACCTACCTATCTATAAATTAATAATCATACCTACATTTCCTTACTGTATTTTTTTATTTTACATTTTTTGATTGCATGAAAACTTGAGCGGATCAAAATGATAGTACCTAGGTACTTTTGCTGTACCTTTTGGAATGTTATTCTGCAACTTCACCGAATGCGATTTTTCATTGTACCTATATCTTCAAAATGTTGAGCTGCGTGAGCAAGATAGCGGCGCGCCATATTAAAATGTAAGTATATGTAATATTCCTGAAGTGGACTTACATTGCCGTCATATTAGAATGTAAGTATAATTTCCCTGAAAAAATCAATCTTTACATATTTTTCGAAATTATATTTGAGATAGGTACCTACTTATTTTGTTTTGTCAAGCGTCTTTACTCTCTATCAGTGATCAAGTGTAGGCATAGTTTCGATAAACATAATATTATTAAATATAACTGATTATATTAGATCAAAAATATTCAAAATATACATACTTATAATAATTTATACGATAATAAATTATTAACAATCGTGTTCACATGCTAAATCTCAACTTCATTATACATTTATTACAGCACCATCTCGTGGCTAACGTTAAAAACATGAAAGCCAATAATTTGCATATTTTTGACCATGGAATTGGTAATGAAATAATTATGCTACTCGGTCACAGATGACGCTGTAAAAACTGAAATCAGTAAGAGATGGCGCTACTAGTTATTTTACTGTAGAGCTTTTATCCTGAAAATTATGGTAGAGATAATATTTATTATATGTCTCGTCAATGCGAATTTTTTCTAATAATTCGCATTTAATTATGATTTTTTTATCATTAAAGTAGTAATTAGGTAGTTATTTTTGCCTCAATTTGCAATAAGCCCTCTGAAGCGGTTCTTTGAGATTCCAACTGAGTGGCGTACCTATACATACAAGTTACAACAGCTTCGCTCTGCTGCGAAGTAGTAGTGTGCATTTAAAGAAAGTAGTGCTATGCCATGCAGGACATTCATTTAATTTAGCGTGTTTACCACCTTAGACCAAATTGAGCATTATTATGCCCCAGGAGAGTGCTTATGAAAGTTAAATACTCTAGGCGCCCACTACTTGGTCACTTGAGAGAGTGCTAAGCTACCGACAGGTAAAATAAAAATCAGCCCTCTTACTACAAAAATCAACGTTTAGATGCCTATTTAGCTGACAGTATCTATAAAAGTACTAAGTATTATTAAGTACATACCCTATTCTTTGCTTAAAATGATATGAATTCAAATATTGAACAAAATTATAATTTGCACAAATTGCGAAGGAACTGCTAATTATTAAAAACTAGCTTTAGCCCGCGGTTTTCACTCGCGTTCCCACAGGAACCGTGCATTTTTCCGGGATAAAAGTAGCCTATGTTAGTCTCCGGTCCATAAACTATACGTATCTATGACAAAAATCACGTCTATCCGTTGCTCCGTTACTGCGTGAAAGAAGGACAAACCAACAAACACACTTTCGCATTTATAATGTTAGTAGGATTATAAGTACTACCTACTACATATACATACAGAATTTCCGCTTTCTGCAGATCAGCTGATTCACTTGAACTTACTGCTATGCTATGGTTTCATCGCGGTCTTTTCCTTTACCGAAAGTTTATTGTAGAATTCGAACCTTCAGCCTTGTAGACCACTGAGCCATCATCGCTTTGAAAATGAAAAACACTACATAATTAACTAATTTATTTATTTCCAGTTTAATTATTGTTCAGTTTTTGTAGCAAAAGGGCTGTGTTCCACAGCACCAAGCAATAAAAAAACTATCGCAATAGTAAAATTAAATGTTACTATAGGTATTTATTATAATTTCACTGCAGCCTATTCATTTGACCAGAAAATATGATTGCATATTTAAAACAAACTTCACCACAAAAATTACCAATAAAAGTTACAACTTTCTTTACAAACGAACACATAATAAAAAGTGAACTGTGCCGTAAAGAAGGAAAAAAAAACACGAAATGACAATTTAGAAAAAATAATCTTTCCCGCCTTTTTTTCGCCGCTATTTCCAAGGGCGCGTCCATAGACAAATACTCAACCTCATTGGAAACAACCAAAATGTTTTGTCATTTCCTACAATGCGTTCGGGTGCGTTTACAAGCCGTGACAAAATGCCGGCCGGTACATTCAGCCAAGGACATAGAGAAATTAGCTTTTATTCTATTTTCACCACTTTACAGTAGTATTTTATTGTTATATTGCGACTGTAACGTAATTAAGATCCTACCGCAATTTTGTGGGCACAGAAATGGTCCCTTTTCTTTGTTTTTAAAAGCAAATTTTTGGAATTTAGACGTATCTTTGATCATCCGCCCATAATTCATTGTAAAATTTTAAGGGTGTTGTAAAATGGTTTGAACTGTGTTTGGTAAAGGACTAATGTCCTATGATAGGATATTATTAGAGCTGTTAAATATTTATAATGTTAAAATTTTGGTAAATAATAAGTGCGGGTCCAATAAAACAGTAGATAATAAAATGGTTAAAAAAGATAAATTATTTGAAAGTGCGAGGTACCTCAGGATTTAATAACCGGGTTTAATAATAAAGGAGAATTATGCTGAAATAATATATTTTTTTCGATATACTTTCTGTTGTGTGTTGACTGTACAAATCTATCAAATTTTTGACATTCCTTTGGTCATACATCACATATTATTATGTTTAAAAATTGGCCATCTTAACTATTTCGTTGCCAGTATCTTTTTGTTTTTTTTTTTTATTGTCGGAAGCAAACAGCGCTGAAATGTAAAATGAATACAGCTGCAGCTGGAAAACACCAATAGGTTTTCAAAATTGAGCTGAAGCTAGCCTGCCGAGCACCGTTTTTTTAATTTGTAAAAATATTTTTCATAATGGAAACATCCATTCTCATGATGCGATGTGTGTCTCATTATTGCATAGAGTGCAAAGAGAGGAATGGCTTCTGGCAATTGTCCAGCGAGACTTGGACTAATTATCGATAAATTATTAACAAAAATGTGAATTAGGAATGTCTTAGAATTTAAATTGTTAGTCTAAACGTAAGTAATTTGGTCTTTTTTGTACACATTAACTTAACCCCTTAATTTACGCAAAGATGTGATTGAAGGTGGTAAATAAAGTCAATGTAGAATTGGAGCTTGGTGACACATATTTTAAACTTGAGGGTGCTAGCTAGTCAGTGCTATAAAATCGCTACACCCCAACATCGCTTGCTCTGTTTGGTGATGGAATACGTTATAACACTTATAACATAATCAAAACTGTACTACATAACCTGAGATGGGATTCCCAAAGAAGTGTAATCATATACATAAGCCCGATCTAGACTGTAGTCGGGCATCGGCTATACTGATTTACATTACCGATTAGCGTTAGTGGGAGGACTAACTCTTGGTGATGGAATACCTTATAACACTTATAACATAATCAAAACTGTACTACATAACCTGAGATGGGATTCCCAAAGAAGTGTAATCATATACATAAGCCCGATCTAGACTGTAGTTGGGCATCGGCTATACTGATTTAGGTACATTACCGATTAGCGTTAGTGGGAGGACTAACTCTTGGTGATGGAATACGTTATAACACTTATAACATAATCAAAACTGTACTACCTACACAACCTCAGATGGGATTCCTAAAGAAGTGTAAACATATACATAAGCCATATCTAGACTTTAGTCGGGCATCGGCTACTTATACTGATTTACATTACCGATTAGCGTTAGTGGGAGGACTAACTCTTCTGCGAGTGTCCGTCTGGGTTGTTACCACCACTTTGCTCGTGAAGTCTGCCGCCAAACAGTAGTGTGCAAGCATTACTGTGTTCCGGTTTGATGAGCAGAGTATCCAGTGAAATTACTGGGCTTATAAGACTTAATACTCTAATGTCTCAGGGTAAAGAGCGCACTGCAGTGCCGCGCAGGCCTTTGTGTTTCAAAGTTCTGGATGGGACTGCAATTGTTATAGGCCGGCGTTATGCTTACCATCAGGTAAACGATCAGCTCGTTTCGTTACCAAATAAAATAAAAAAGAATAAAAAAAGATTGCAGAGAGAATTAATTGGTCAATTGTCCCACAGAAAAGAACTCAAAAATCTAAAGCTATACCGTGTTACCACAAAAAAACAGTTTTAGACGCCTATTTAGCTAAACAGTGTCTAAAGATAAATGCCTAAAATGATTAGAACAGAATTGAGTTAGACAACGGTTAGACACTATTTAAATCATGTTTTGTGGACTGCTTTTGTGGTTGCTCATTTTTAAACACACGACTAAGGCAGGTTTAGGAGTATAACAGTGCTTAACACAGGTTTAGGGTGTGTTTTACTTTTTTGTGGAAAGACCGTTAAAGTTTGTACTCTGGGTTAAAGCAATATAGTAGAAGCGTCTAAGAAATTGTGCCTACAAAATCCTAAAGCTACGCCTAGAACAAATACCTAAACTCGCAACCCTTATACCCAATTAAGGCGTCCAAAGACAATAAAAACTTTCATCCCAACCTAATAAACTTATCAATCGGGACGATTCCCAGATCCTCACTATCCATATAAAATTTAACGCTGGCAACCCGGCCGTGACGCGCACCATTTGTCGCAATAAAAAAGAAAAAAAGGATTGTCTTTTGATTCCAATTTTGAATTCAATCTGTGAGGGTCGGCGTCATGATTTTATTTTCATGACTGCTGTGGGACGGTGTGGACCGTCGGAGTAGACTTGCCACACTTACCAGCTTTTGATATTGTCCTAGAATTTCAATAAGTTTGCTGTTATATATAAAACTGTAATAAATGCAAAAGTATGTTTGTAATTTTGTATATTTGTTGGTTAGTTGGTTTGTCCTTCTTTCACGCAGTAACGGAGTCGACGTGACTTTTGGCACGGATATAGTTTAGTTGTGGGAACGCGGGTGAAACAGCGGGGAGAAGCTAGTAATATATAGATAGGTACGTAGTTAGCTTTAGCTATAATTACCCTAGTTATTTCTTGAACTTTATCTTCTTTAGGGTTAAGGGTAGGGGGAAGTGGGGTTCAGACATATCCAAGTAAGTCCTGGAAAGAAGGCAGCTCAGTGTGTTGCGTGGGTTCTCGTAGGATGGAAATGGTAGGGAAGGGCGTAGTGTTGGGCGACACCGGTCTGATCCTTTGGGGAGCCCGCCGGGGTCCTTGAGTAGCACCGAGGCAAACCACCGATGGGGTTTTGCGGGTAAAATTCCCACATAACCCGGCTGCTCCCAATGACATCTCAAAAAGTTGCCCCCCTCGACAACAAAAGAAAGGCAAATGTGCTTCATGTCTGGTAGGAGCATGTCCCTCGTAGTTCTTGATTTCTTTAATATATAAGTACTGTGTCGGGTCCCAGTTTTACGCCCAACCATGACAAGCACACCTTGTGATCTTGGGGCGTAATGAAATAAAAGGATTTTACTTGTAACAGCGGCGTTTACCTTCAGAAGAATGGCTAGCTCACTTTGATACTAAATAACCGTAAATAATTTTAGTTTCAGCGACTTTTTTTTCTTTTTTTAATGTCCCGAAATGGTTCTCAAATCTGGCAACACTACGTCAGAGGTAGGTTGGCGAGAATTTTAATAATAAATGGGCACAAACTCCTGTTATTATATTAGATCGGTGAAATCCCTGCATAAGCGAGCCGTTATTGGTTCTACCGGTGTTATTACTAGGCTGGGCTCAATGATTGAGTATTAAAGGTCATGTAATTTTAGAAAAAAAAAACACTTAACTATGAAAATGCTGAATGTAATTAACATTCTAAAGAATCATAAAATTGGCACAATACACTGACAGTGTCATACTTCACGATCAAAGCGGCGGTACCAACCCAGACGGACACTCCCAGAAGAGTTAGTCCTACCATCTAGAAAATGGTGGTAGGACCTCGCACCACCAAATTAATGTTATTGTTAATACCTGTAACCGCTGGCCTGATTCTAAAAAATATTTAAACAATAGGAGGCAATATTATTGTTGATACTACGCGTGCGAAGCCACGGGTAGAAGCTAGTAAATAGGTCGCGATATAGACTAGTACTTAGTGCGCTTTGCGTACTCGAATAATTCTGCAATAGAGAATTATAAATTGTGCACATAGAATTCATAATCAAAGATTGTTTATAAAAAATTGTATCTTATTAATCTAGTTCCCATGCCAAAATAAAAAAAAAACGATGGTCTTTTAACAGCAATAAGACAAAACAACTGTCAAAAAGTCCCCTCTGGTATGACAAACAAATAATACGAGTACCAACATTATAAAAATAACATGCCAAAGTTAATAATTGGCCCGCCCCTTGTCGTAAACACCGGTAGCGCGGGGTGGAATAACGCTTCGCTTATGCAGGGATAATTCTCGCTCGCACCGACCTGAGTAAGATAATTATTTAATTTAATACTAGAAGCGTTGAGTCGCTTTTTTTTAAGTTTAACTTTTGTTCACTATCTCGCCTGATCTTAGGCAGAGCTCACACCTTTTATGATTGATAGATAAGCATCAATCGCGGACCACGGGAAAACCATGGAAAACCATGATACCCACTTGACGCAAATCTGCAAGTAACGTTTTGCTGTCAAAATAAGAATGCTTTTGTATCAAGCGCGGATTACGTGATAATTAATACATGCGCAAGCGCGGCTTGATGCAAAATGCATCTAAAAAATCACGAAATAGAAAAGAACGGCAATACGGCCAGATAATGCTGTCTCGAAGCCCTGCCTCGGCTCAAAGTTACAACAGCTCCGCTTTATGCTTCATACATCACTTGCGCACCACTGCTTATGTACCGCGGCGTCTGCACTGAGCACGCAGTGGTAGTGAAACAATTTTTTTGAATAGAGGTTGTAGAAACATTCGTAGAAGCGGGTACCGTGCTCGGACTAGATTTCCATCAAGCCCCAACCACAACCACAATAGACAATACGATATGCGTTAAGCGGGGATCATGGTTTTTCCATTTTTTTCTCGTGGTCCGCGATTGATGCTTATCCACCAATCATGAATAAGGTGTGAGGGCTGCCATTCACGAGCGTTCCAAAGCCATCGCTCTACGCGTCGTGGATTGAGTGGTACGATGGTCCAATTTCGAGTACACAGACGGTCACTTCAGCGAGCGAGCCATCGTGCATCGCTCCATTTTTCGGTCATTCTACGTCTCGAGTACTGCCAACTGAGCGCAAAATGGATCGTTGTATCGGCCACTAACGATAAGTTGGAACTTTGGATTTGGAACGTTTGGATATCCAATATTCCTATCACTCCACGTAGTCCATCTGAGATTCCCACACGCGGGTGGTTTTTGGAACGTTAGAAAATTGGAATGTTATGGATTGGAGCGCTCGTGTATGGGGGCTCTTAGTCATCATTACTTCGTTATTCCCGCCCTACTGACAGATACCGCAGGCGTATCTCGTACGAAGTTGTTAGTTGTAAGATATTCTGTGCTCAAAGCCATCCAAGACCGAAATAAAAATTTCATCAAAGCCCACCAACGGAATAAAGGTCTACACGCCTGAAACTACTGATACCTCCCTTTGAGCTAGGGACGGGAAGGGTTATCGATAATTTTATTTGAAACTAGCTGTTCCATGCGGCTTCGCTCAGGTAATGGCAGTAGTAGGCAGTAGTAGCGCTTCGTTAGTGGTAGGACTAACTCTTCTGCGAGTGTCCGTGTGGGTTGTTACCACCGCTTTGTGAGTGAAGTCTGCCGCCAAGCAGTAATGTGCAAGCATTACTGCGTTCCGGTTTGATGAGCAGAGTATTCAGTGAAATTACTGGGCTTATGAGACTTAATACCTAATGTCTCAGGGTAACGAGCGCACTGCAGTGCCGCGCAGGCCTTTGTGTTTCAAAGTTCTGGGTGGCACTGCAATTGTTATGGGCTGGCGTTATGTTTACCATCAGGCAAACGACCAGCTCGTCTCGTTATCAAATAACATAAAAAAAATACTTTCATCTGCATTTAGTAAAAAGCTGTTATTTTGATATTACAAACAGACACTTAAATTTTATTTATTTGTATAGATGTTGGTACCTACATATTAACTACTTATTTACTTATACATAGTACAACGTTTCATTTCGATAATTATAAGTAAGTAGGTTCAAATTGACATTTTACTGTCTGTACTGTATTGACATTTACTGACTGTATTGACATTTTGTCTGCGTTTTACTGAGATAAAAGTATTTGCCTTATTTTTAAGTTGGTAAGTACTCTTTGGCCTAAAATAATATCATAATGCAAAAGAAAAACAATTCGATCCGATGATGCGTGAACAAAAGTCAAACCATCCAACACAATATTGCAATAAAAATACATATTAAGTAGTTGAAGATAGACAGGGATTTATAGTTTGGATTATAAATTTGTTATTTTAATATAACAAGATAATATTATTTTTTAAATGAAAACGATAGACTATATAGATAAGAAGAAATAATTTGTACCTACACGCAAAAAAAAATTCGATATAATTATTTCACATCCCTATTTGACCCTCTTACTTTTTAATCCGGGTAGAGTCGTAAACACCGGCCGGCGGGTATAACGGATATACCGGCGCAATCATCCGGCAATCTGCACTATTTTTTCCGGTTAAAATGTAGCATTGCCCCCTTGGGGCCCACGGCCTGATGTATGTTTTATTTCGAAAGGGTAAAGGTCTTGTATTGTTTTGTTGTGAGGCTGTGTCAGGCGACACATATAAGTAAGCCTTTTTCAGGTCGATGGCTTGATAGTACCGCGTCACCTGCCCATAATAGTGCCGTCTTGTAAGTTTTTTTATGGTTTTGGCTCCACGCGATTTACGTATTTAGCCAGTGTTAAGGTGCAGAACCCGGCGCGCCGCTATCTCGCTCGCGCATCTTAACATTTTTGAAGATAAATAATCACTTAATATAATAATGAAAAATCTCATTCGGTGAAATTGCTGGCAATGACATTGCAAAGGTACGGCAAAAGTATCATTTTGATCCGATCAAGATTTCATACATGAAAATGGGCAAAACATAAAATCCCATTTTTAGGTTTGAAAACTTGAATGGATCAAAATGAAAATTTTGTATAACCTTTGTAATGTTATTGTCAGCAATTTCACCGAATGGGATTTTTCATAATTATAGTAAGTGATTGTTTATCTTCAAAAATGTTGAGATGCGCGAGCGAGATAGCGGCGCGCTGAATTCTGCCCCTTAAGTTCTAATAAATCTCTAGTTTTGGTGGGCGCGGTCGAGTCGAAGTGGCGCTTCAGTAAAGCATCTAAAGATATATAATTACCTATGTAAACTACAAAATAACGTTGCAAAAGAAAACGCATTGCCGTTTTCAACCTTATTTCTTCACAAAATGATTAAGTACCTTATTTTCGACTCCACGCCCAATTAAAGTCAGATAAATTAATTAGTTGGTAAGCCCAAGAACATACCGAGCGATAGGAAAATATACATTTAAATCTCGATACATTTCAATATATTTAGGTACCTATAATAAGTACTACATACATACATCTTAGAACATGTTGTTTTGCATAGAACGTTGAGATGTACAATTGTACATGTACACCAGTCTACTGAAGTAAAATTGTTATTTGTCACGCAAGGCTGCAAAATTTTTATTTGTCACGAGTACAGTTTGTATTGAACACCAAGGAACGAAGGACTCTAAAATTAGTTTAAAAATAAAATCCTGAGCGTATAGCGACGAGACAAGAAAGTAACTTTGCTGCCGGGTGAAATACCGAACTTTTCACCTCAATACAGTGAGGAAAGGTTTTGTTTATCATTTGAATTTCTGTGTGCAAAAGTACTTTTTCCGCGCTAGCGGATAAAAAGCACCTTTGCGCTCAGATTTCGAATAAACAAGACCTTTCCGAACTTATGAGGTGAAAAATAAATTACTACTGTGTCTGTGACACTTATGATATTAAGTAGGCACCTAATGTAACGCTAAAGCTTATGTAAATGACTGAACTTAGGTGAATGAATGAATGAATAAACGCCGGGTTCTTCATGTTCATGAAAACACATCTTAGGCTGATAGGTATTCCACCCGTCAAAGAACTATGTCCAAGTTCTGTGTACCATATTTGATCAAAGTTCTTTAACAGAAGCCTATTCCATTCATCGAAGATCTTTGTCCAAGTTATTCTTAATAAATTTTGCATAGTATTTTGCGTAGTTGGAAAAATTGCCATAAAAAAGCTACGAACCGACTTCAGTGACAAACTACTTAACCGGTTTTGATGAAATTTATATGGGACCAATATGAAAGTATACACTTTCAAATAAAAAAAGATTTATCCAAATCGGTTTATAAATGACAGAGATCTAAGGTAACAAACATAAAAAGAAAAAAAAAATACCTACCGAATTGATATCCTTCTCCTTTTTTGGAAGTCGGTTAAAAATAGAGAGCAATTTCAACCTTATATGCTGCTTATAGATACGATACGATAATATTATCGTTGTCATAATTTTTGATCAAACTATGATGAAGCCATCGAAATTCTTTGATCAAATGCAACCTGGACAAAGATCTTTGATGAGTGGAATACCACACTTACTCACAGCAATAAAAAATATAGTCAAAATAGGCTTCAACCAAAAAAAAAGTATCATTATTTTGTGATAGAAACATTCAGTATAGGACGTAACTAAAATGTTTATTCATCCTGCATCCAAATTACAATACGAGACAAGATTATTTACACTTTGAAATGGTCACTGAAACTAATCACTTGCTACTGGTAGCAAAATAAACAGCATTACCGCAGCGGGATACTGCTATTATTACAAAGATATAAAAACTTCTTTGGACAATTACTTTGAACGCAACCTATGTTTTTGTTTTCGGCCAGTCACCATTTTACGAAACGTCAAAATGTTTCCCGCGCTTTATTTGTTTTTTTTTTCGGTCCTAAACCGGCTTTGTTTTGCACGTTATGCCATTTTGAATAGAAAAAAGGTTAGGAGAAATTGTAACAATTTCTTTCTTCGTCGTTAGTGTCATAAACGTTATGGTTTTAGTGGAAATTATAATTGTTTGTCGCCAAAAGGTTATAAATCATACTTTCTGTGATTTGTAGACGTATGATTGAAACAATAAAATATTACTAACGCAAACCCACCCTCTCGTCTCGTGTATTGCCTTACCTTCGAACAACGTGAGATACTGACCAAATATAATTATACAGTTGCAGGGTGTATCATGTGTATGTTGGTTTGGTTAAAACAACTGAATCTAATCGATCGAAATCAAATGTGACTTGGGATCGAAATAAGAATCTTTGTGAAAATAATTTAAGACAAAAGTACAGATTATGTGCAATTTATCCATCCAAATAGAATCTCGTTTTTTATCAATCACACATGATTTTCTAATGTTGGGAAAAATGACAGACCTCTGAATAGAACTCTATAGTTATTAATATAATATGGGGTTATTGGTTACTCAACCAATTAATAAATAGTATTAATCATTAAAACTAATTTTTGATTGACAATAATTTGAGTAAGTATACTTATTATCGATTTGCAGCCTGTATTTGACTATGCGCCGATATTTGTTGCCAATAAAATTGTGTGGTTGTGGGTAGCCATAAATCTACGAGCTGTAGATAAGCAGTCGACCTAACTGAGCGAGAATCGATTCAAAAATAGAACCACTTTCAAAAGCCACGCAGTCTATAATTCCCCACATCAAATTTGAATTCAGTTCTAATTTTAAATACAGTACACCAACTCGCCAACCGAACGGAAAATGTAGACGGCAACAAATTACCCGCCCATTTATCGGCGGCTACATTTTCCCGCCAAATGAGCGTCATTTAAGCCCGGTCTCGAATCCGCGCGCGGATAAACAGCTATCATTGTCGAGCGTTGGCAGCGAGCGCGCGCGTTGTTTTATGATAAAGCTATTAAAATGTTCGCTGCAGCTTTGGATTTGGAATGACGTAGAATGTAAAATTATACGTTTCGTTTTTTGGTAGTGAACTGCCATACTGTCAGATCTAAAATATATTAAAAAAAAAATAGTTTATTATTGATAAATCTAGTCTTCCAGACTGGCTTATTACTTTAATTCCTATGTTTAAGATTATCCCTGTAAAGGTAAAAATAAAAAAAAAATGCAAATTTTGCAACATGTGGCAAATTAACCTAAGTTTATGTCATTTAAATGAATGAATTAAATGGCAAAAATGAGGATTTTTATAATTAAAATGAGGATAATCTGTGTTTCCACCATTGACACGAAACACACAATCACAGCAATTTGGCATGCTTAAAATCAGTTCATCAAAATCACTTTGAGGAATGGCCGCCCACGTTCTTTCTAACTCAAAAAGTTGTTGTGGGGTATGCACGGCATCCATACTCGGCAGAGCTCTTCTACGGAGCATATCCCATGCGGTTGATTGTGTAATCCGTGTCAATGGTGAATGGAAACACAGATTATTGATTTTTTTATCTTAACAATAAAAAAATTAAAAATCCTCATTTTTGCCATTTAATTCATGACATTTAATTGATGACATTAACTTAGGTTAATTTCCCACATATTGCAAAAATTGTAATTTTTACAAAATACAGGGAGAAGTTGTTAACTTAAACATAGGAATTAAAGTAAGAAGCCAGTCTGGAAGACTAGATTTGGTAAAAATTAATTGGATCATATTTTATTTTTAAAAATGTACTTGATCCCTAGACACTTTTGATGAGTGTATTTTATATGGTATAAAATGATAAACATAACTCTTCGGAACTCACTTCGTACTCTTTCTAAATATATAATCTAAAACTTTACGATTCAAGTTACATTCTATGTCTGCTACCCTCGCTGCACGCTGAATAAAAGCGGGAAAATTACTTTACCACGCCTCACATCTAAAATGCCCTAACCACCCCGTATAGCCATTCTCCTCTTCCCCGAAGTTTTCCATCTCTCCCTCTCTTTCACACCCGCAGTGGAAAATAAAGCGAGGTAAGCTTTTGTTCAGAGCGAATTTACGGATCGCCCTTGCCTGCCATGATGGCCGATTATACAACAGAATACGGTCCATAACTCCCTGTACACATTCCCATGGAAAATTGCCGGAAAATGGACACGGACTTTCCGACCGGAACGCTGGAACGAAACGGGCTTTTATCTACGTTCTACCATTGGCTGTTTAAAAAAAACTGCGGAGCTTGGGATTGGCTAAAACAAATTGCTCGTGGCGCGTTCTTTAATATACATTTTTGAAAAGCCGTAAGTGTATTCTCTTTTTCACGACAAAAGGTCGTAAGTCTAAACAATTATAACGGCCCGCGGACGTTTTGGTTTTGAGAACGCCGTGTTCATACTCGCAGAATTGAGATGTGAACGAAACTGCAATATTAGACAATTATACGAGTTTTTTTTCTTTTTCTGTAGAGAGATATTCAGCTAGAGCTGACGAGATAAAATTATTTTTGGCGGGAAAGTGAACATTTGAGTGACATAGACAAGTCTTTTTTAGGAATGTATATGTACCTCAATGACATTAATGGGTTAAAGTTTGGCAGAATTGTTGCTGAATTTTTGCTCAGTTACATATACTTATTATAATATATAAAAATACAACATGGTGAACAGTCTGTAGCCCGCATTGCCAACATAAATTTATTAATTCCCTCACTGCATGACTACCATATTCTTAGAAAAGTATGACACCAACTTACAAAATATTATGACATCATAAACCTTTTTGCCCAAATCTTTAGTTACAAATGATATTTCACTCCTTTCAAAGCGACGTAAATAAAAACAAGATTATACACACTTGGACAATTATAGGCGGGCGAAACGAATCATGGCTACTGGCATTATGGTCAACCATCGCCGCAGTGGAAGAGCAAGAAAAAAATATTTTTTCATTGGTTTTTTTTTCTTGTGTGGGTGTGTTATTGCTAATGTATAATAGCATGTTTTGGTCAGATTGGTTTCTTACAGTTATTTTTTAGAGAGACCTTTTTTTGATTTGATGTACCTATTAAAATTTTACTAGTATTTAGGGTAAGTACATAAAAATATGTACTTAAACATGTTTTTCAGAGTGTAGCAGGGCGAGAACTGGTGCGAGTTGAAATATCTGACGCAACATAGTTTATATCGTGGCTCCGCAGTCCGCACCAATGACTTAAATCAAGTTATGTGCGAATTTTACCACACTCGTGAAAAAGGTGAAGGAAAACATTGAGAGAAAATCATGTTCAAGAGTCACATAAAAGTCGAGAATATGTCACAACCACAGAATTAAGAAAAAACGTGACAACCATCAAGCTGCATTGGGCCGGTGTGGTGGATTGGCTTCGCCGACCCCTTCTGCTATGGATCAAGGGCAGGAGAGTGTTTTGATATAAAGAGTTTATATTTATTTTCCGGCGTTTTATTGTGTGTCCTGTCTATCTCGTTCTATGGCGATATTGTGGGCGTCGGTTCAGAGGCCATTTTTCACGTCGTATCTTCATCGCAACGCTAAATAATAGAGTCGACGTCAACGGATTAGTGATGTGCTGGGTTGGGCAGCGCTGTTCTATGTTACGGTCTTGAAGACTTAGTCTCGATTTCTATTTTTAACTATCTATGCCCCGCAGCTTCATAGCCTAAGTTACTCCTTATAACATCAGCTGAAAATACGTTTAATTCCAGAGCATAACATAATTAACATTAGGTACACCCACTGTAAAACGTATACTGCTAAACAAAGGCCTCCCACATAAAAAAGGGGTTGCCACAATACAGCACACTTGGGAGGAGTTTTGGTGATTACAGATAGATCACAGTAGATTATAATGTAGACAGAGGACAAAGCTGCTGCACATTCCCTGGATATTCCCTTAGCTAGCCGGCTCTTACGGTACCAACGGGAAGAGACGGGTGGTATTATATTAATATACATACACCGTAACCACAAGGTACAAGATATTGATCAATTTAGGACTAAGATATAAGTACTTTACAAAACAATGGTGTCGATTCTGTCGTTCCATACCGAAACTTAATTTAATTGCGCTCTCTCTCTCTCCAATACATAACATGAGAAACAGATGGAAGATGTTTGACAGATATAAATTTAGTTTTAGAACTCAAATATCTTTCATCTATACAAATAAATAAAATTGAAGTGTCTGTTTGTAATATCAAAATACCAGCTTTTTACTTAATGCATATTATGAAAGTATATACGGTACCTATAACAAAACAACCATTTATTAAATTTTTGTCTGTCTGTCGGTCGGTTCCGGGTAATCTCCGAAACGGCTAGACCAGTTTTGACGGGGCTTTCACTGGCAGATAGCTGATGTTACAAGGAGTAACTTAGGCTACTTTAACTTAGCTGCTTTGTTAAGCAAGTGGATTAATTTGACAGGTCTAAAATATATTCCATCTCTTTCTCACTGGAAATATTACACTCCTACTACCGTACTCCTTTTTTGAGCAGTCGTGAAACAAGACTGCTTCTGTCATCGATCCAACTTAGTCCAGTCTTCAGAATCGTCCCATCACTACCAAGACCCGAGATATTCATGAAGTTTATTTTTCATTAACCGACGTTCAGCCGCTATAATTGCATTTGGTTTACGAAAAATGAGCAAAAGATTTTCTGCTGGATTCACAGAACTGTGGCTGGATTTTATAAATGACGTTTTATATGCTTGAACAGGATTTCAAAATGACAGCATTTTGTTATGTGCCTGTTCTTAATTGTTTCCTAAGCTTTTTAAACTCGACAGTGGCGATAGTACGGAACTTTGAGATTCATAGCGATCGATAAATTGATAGTTCGATAAGTTAAAATAAGAAATATGTAAGTAGGTCGTTGTTGATTTTTTTCGAAAACGAAACACAATAATGTAATTCGTTATCGAATGTATTTACTACAAAATGAAGTTAAATTTTCGCTGTTTAACACAGGTTTAGGGTGTGTTTATTTTTTTGTAGTACTAACATTGTAACAGTGTTACCACAAAAAACACTTTTAAAAGCCTGTTTAGCTAGACAGTGTCTTAAGATACACGTCAAAAATAATTAGAAATGTCAAATCAGAATTGTGTTAGACAACGGTTAGACACTACTTCAATCATGATTTGTGGTTGCTCATATTTAAACACGTGGCTAAGGTATGTTTAAGAGTTAAATAGTGTTTAACACAGATTTAACATGTGTATTTATAATTTGTTTGTGGTAAGACCGTAATACTTTAATTCAATGCTCAAGTCAAATAACTACAGCTTAGATGTAGAGAGCTAGGAGTAGGGAATGCAGAATCGGACCATTTTGAAGAATCGAAAATTTCGATTCCGATTCCTGACTCGGAATCTTAGCCAACGTGCTCTCTAAAAAATTGAACTGTGGAACCAACCTGATCAAAAATTATAAACTAACAGTAAAACAACGAAAAAAAGCTGAACCTAATTTCTTCATCACCCACGACCCACGAGTGACAAGACCGTTGTAACACAAAGTTCTGAGTGGGAGTGCGCTCGTTACCCTGAGACATTAGATAAGCTGTTATTTCACTGACTACTTTGCTCATCACATTACTGCTTGGCGGCAGACTGGGTGGTACCCACCCAGACGGACACTTGCAGAAGGTTAGTCCTTACAACCTTGTACCTATAATTTACAAATGAATCAGAATATGGACGCGTTTAGACTACAAACGGACTGTCCTACGACTTTCCAACGCCCTGGCCACACTACCCCATGGCAAATTGACTCCCCCTACTCCCTTAACATTTATTACACAGTTATCCGGCTCGCTCTATTACAGATATTCATCTTATGCCGTATTATGAGAAAGGATATTTGCCTCGACAAATTGGAAGTGTAGTGTGGCGCGTTTGACTTCAGCCAGCTTTCGGCTTTATTTTTCGGTATTAATGAGGCTGACTTTCTGCCGGAAAAAATTGGTTAGTGAAAGTTATTGCAGTGCGAATAAATAAATAAAACGTATTAAGTATGTATCTACTCTATAGTAAAAACGTTCGGATTGAATATTTGAACAGAATTTTCTTGACAAAACTCTCTTTTTGTTAATAGTATCATTACTATTTAATTGATTTGTCAAAATAATCCAGGAAGCTAAAATAAATAGATCAGTATCAACTGAGTACGCTTTCTTGTTTCCTTAAAACTATAATCTGGGTGTCTTCAAAGCTAGAGTAAATAGGTAACTTCTAGATCCATGCGCTCCAACTGTGGCCATTTTCTAACATCATGCGAGCTGTGCTCATACTTAGATCTAGTAAACTACAATCTGGGAGTCTTCAAGACACGAGTATCAACAGGTATCTTCTGGGCAAGCGTGCTACATCGTCGATCACAACGTGGCTTAACATCAAGTGACGTGTCACTTGATGTAGATAGCTGTCAAATTCAAATCCCATTTACTGTAAAAAAAAACTATTAAAGAAGTTACTTATACATTCCCAGATTGCAAGCACATTGTGGGCTTGCAATCTGGGAAATCACTGAAAGAGGCTCAATCTAAATCGAACTCCAAAAACTTACACCACCAACAGCGACATCACTGGAACAGCTGTGCCAGCGACCCAGGGCCATACTTCGTTATGTAAAGGAGTTGGTATGGCTTGGGTAGACACTGGCAGGGGGAAATGCACAACACACCCCAAGCGGAACGTCAGTGCAGGCCTTACCGCCCACCCATAGAATAAGTATAAGAAGTTATACCTTCTTTGACGCTAGACGTGATAGCGATGGCGTGCTTGAAAGATTCGGTTTCGGCAATATCGTGCCGAATACTACCATACACCCATCACTACGCCGTGGACTGTTTTGCTGATCTATTTGATTATTTTTATGTTCACATTCACTGTTGTGCTGTTGAGATATTAGTTTTATTACTCGTTGTTTTTTGGCACAGATCTGTATGACAGCTTCCTAATTAAGTGTTCTTGATAATATTTTATTACGGTCAAGTTATTGCTATGTCTAGTATTTGGAATAAATCTGTGCTAGCATTTTAATAACTATATTCTGGAAATATAATGGTACAAGTACATGTTTTTTAATGATTAATATTATAAAAAAATTAGGTTCCCTTTCGCACACTCAGGTTGATGGTCTTAGAAACGGTAGACACTTTCTTTTTTATGCATTCGTATGTAATGTTATTTAATTTACTATACATAATTATTATGATCGTACTGGACCGACGACCTGGAGGCCTACCAACATCTCTTGCAATCAGCAGCAAGCACTTGCAAGCAGTATTACTTTAACCTTATACATTGAAAATTCGTATTACAATTTTGGATCAAATTCAAATACAAAATGCTTTATTCAAATAGGCGCCAAAGGAGCACTTATGAAAGTTAAAATAAATGATTCTAATAGCAGATCTCTGTAACGCTCGTCTACCCGAATCGCAGACTAAAACTAATGCTGTCTTTATCAGAACATAATAAATGACAAAGACACCAACAGACCCAGTCTGTGCTCAAAGTCAACGAACCTTCCAGAAACCCACCGTGCCCGTTCCAAATTGGATCCATGCTCTTTACCCTGAGACATTAGATATTAAGTCTCATAAACCCAGTAATTTCACTAACTACTTTGCTCATCAAACTGGAACACAGTATGCTTGCATGTCACTTACTGCTTTTTGCCAGACTACACGAGCTAAGCGGTGGTATCCACCCACACACCTGTAGAAGTGTTAGTCCTGAAACCTGTAAATTCTGGGTAATGGTCAAAAAAATCTAGTCCCATATAATATTGAATCATGGTCACCATACACTTACCGCAGTATTTCTTATTCCGCGCTTATCATTTATTACTCTTTTATCTATATGAGAATATACGGCGCCCATATTTGTTATTGACGAATTATTATACGGACTTATGTTGAAGATAAATTTTACGTCACTTCTCGCTGTAGCCTATTTGTAAAAGGCTATATGCGTGTTATAACTAAAACAACTTTTAGGAGCTTGTTTAGCTAGACAGTGTCTAAAGATAAACGTCTAACATGATTAGAAATGCCATATAACAGCGCATTACGTACACTGCTGAACTTCGGCCTCCGGGATTTTGCTATATTATACAGTATTTTAACCAGTTACACGACTTTTTCAAATTCAGAATTGTTGATTGAAGAAATGGCATTAAAATTTACGTCAAATTCTACTACAGAATTTCCGGGCAGCCCTAGATCAGCTGATTCACTTGAACTATTTTGAACTTTGTTAAATGATGATGTTGATTGGAAGAGATTTAGAAACAATTCCAGAAAATGCCGCGCACTTCACATTTGATGTTAAATTTTTTTGTATGGAAATTTGCAATGACGGTAGGACCGTCATTCAAACAAGTTGTAAGAACCTCCATTAAAAATATGTCGCTAGAGCTTTTAACCCGGTAGAGTCTATACCTGGTTCCGTGTTTCCAGCGAAATATAACACAAAAATATTTTAGCACAATATTAATAAAGTCTTAGAACTTAGAAGTCGATTTTAACCTACTTCTTATTGTCGTATCGAAATGAAGCTTTGTATTATATGTAGTTCGGATGACAGGACAATAATTTGGTATCATGTAGCTGATCTAAAGCAGTATATTTTTTGTTATTTATTTTATTGATGGCATTTATATAAGTTTTAAATTATGTATATGACGGGGCGGCGAGTCCAGGGGTCTTTTTAAAAACGGTGACGTCACCACCGGTGACGTCAACATCTTCAGCATCATGGTGACCGCTCACCCCTCGTAGAAAGAAAACACGAAGTAGCTCCATTTTATCTCAACCATTTATTTCGGCAAGGTTATATGGGAGATCTGAACGGTCCGACGGTAGGCGCAATACTGCTTTTCTCAACAGTCGGTCGCTCGTATTTATAGCAAAACAGATTGTGACGAAGAATCTTCATAAAACTTGTTAGATCTTGTCATTCTACTTTAGATTTTAATCTTCAATTGAAATTCATTACTTTTTATTAACATGGGGCCCAGGAGAGCACTCATGATAGTTAAAATAAATGACTCTAGGCGCCCATTCCAAGTAATAGGCCGTACAAGAAGAACGGGCAAGAAACTTGCCGGCAATCTTTTAAAAAATGTGTTTACAGTGAATTTGTTCAGTTTAACAATCATTTGTCTAGTTTTAACAATTCAATGAGTAATTAATGGTTCACAAACATTAATTAGTTAATCAAAGTTTAAGTGAAATTATTACAATCCAATGAGTAATTTATGGTTCTAAACGCTTATTAATAAACCAAAGTTAACATGTTTTGATTGTTGTCATTTTACACCGTCCATGAAGCTCGCCTGTGACGTCATTGCTCCGATACGGCCATTCTGATAGATGGTGCGTGCTCTGCACCAGTCCAGTTATGTTCTGAAACAATGAGACGTTTTCTTCTGAGTTTGGTATCTGTAAGCAACCACCGTTGCTTGCAGTTAAGTTTGCAAGAGTAACAGTTTGCATTCTTTAAGAGAAAAGAAATTTTTTTTTTTTTTTTTTTTCTTTTTCTTTTCTTTTTCTTTTTCTTTTCCTTTTCTTTTCTTTTTGCTTTCTTTTCTTTGATCAATTATCTTTACAGTGAAGTTATCTAGTTTCGACAATCTAATGAGCAAACTATTTAGCTAACCAAAGTAGGTAAACATTTAGTTAATCAAAGTAGGTAAACAAGTTTCGTTTCCTATTGCCCTGCTCAACACCCTAGACGTAGCCTGCTTCGCGCCGACTCGGCCATTCTGACAGGTGGTGCGCGCCCTGCACCAGGCACGGTGTTTCTGAAAACTAGAAATTTGGTTTTGAGGTAGGTACCCGTACACCGGTACACTAGCTGTTAACTTTGTTTCTCATCACTGCATAAATTAAGTTACAGTGCTTATTTTCCATATTGTCAAGATTTAACTTTATGTTAGAGTGAAACCATATTCATGTAACAAAATTATCAGCCAACTTTTAGTACCTTCTTAATAATATTCTGTAAACATAACAGTTCACATGCAAACATTCGTAGTTAAACGTAAATAAATTTGATGCTCAAGGGAATGTGAGCAGAGTGTGTATTTGTTTTTGCCAATGCTCCACGCATCATGGCATGAATAGATTTATTATAGGTTCAATGCAAATGCTCCACGCATCATTGCATGAATAGATTTATTATAGGTTCAATGCAAATGCTCCACGCATCATTGCATGATTTTTAAATTCTCGTAGACATGGAGACTGGGAGACAGGGATGTTGCTGTGGTCTGGGCGGTCTTGTACGCCGTGGTCCACAGAGGCTCTAAAGGAAATGGGATACAGGTCGATGCTGCGGTCTGGGCCTTATTGTTATGACCGTGGTCCGCAGAGGCTCTGAAAATGACGGGAATGGAGGGTACACAAGGAATAAAATAATTTAAAATGACGAATATAGAGGGTACACAAGGAATGAAATAATTTGTACAGTGTTACAGACGATTCAAAACTATTACGTTTTATAATTCGGATCCCGAATTGTTAACCGAATATCACTTATCCGTAACAGTCCCCGCGCTGTTGCTAACGCTGCGAATCTAGTTCAATGAAAGCTCAGTATCGTCAATGAATTTTGATAACTACCACATCGCGTATTTACGCGTACCGGAATAGAAAGAACTTAATGAACGCTAGTGCCACTAAGTTTTCAAACTAGCATACAAACAGGCACTTCGCCTTGAATAAATTGCACAAGATTCACAAAAATACCTCAAAGACAAATAATCAGCGATAATAATAATTAAGAATTGTGATGTCGATTAAAGACACTGCCATACTTGAAAAGATTTGGAGGCCTTTTTATTAAGTTGGGTTAGAATTACTAGGTATGGATTTTCGTAGATATCTCGTGGAAATCGCGTGACAATCTCATCGGATATCTCCGGATATCTCGTCGGATATCTCGTCGGACATCTCACGGATCACTCGCGGTCATCTCTTGGACTAACTCGCGGCTACCTCTTTGGATTAACTCACGGCTATCTCTTTGGATTAACTCGCGGCTACCTCTTGGATTAACTCACGGCTGTCTCTTGGATTGACTCACGGATCACTCGTGGATTGCCCGGGATAACTCGCGGATACCTCGGGATAACTCGCGGACGGCACACGGATAACTCGTAGATTTTTGGTATTTGTGGGTATCTCGTGAAAAACTTTTAAAAATAAAACTCAAGACACTAAGAAATCTCGTGAAATTAAAAGTAATCTCTTGGATTATTTGTAAGTTGTAAGTTGCGTTTATGCGCATGCAAGTCTAATTAAAATATGGTAGAAAAAGTTACGATTCACCTGTATTCTGATGTCATGTGTCCATCGCCTTTTTCTTGGTTTGGTTGCACGTGTTGGCCCGTTCGTGTAGATACCACGGACGCGGCTGGTGTGTCAGCATAATCTTCAGGAGCTGGTAGTGATGGGTCATCTCTCGCCAATACGGTGGTGTGTCAGCATAATCTTCAGGAGCTGGTAGTGATGGGTCATCTCACGCCAATACGGTGGTGTGTCAGCATAATCTTCAGGAGCTGGTGTCCGATGTGGGGACCTCTGCTGCGACTGGGCTCGGCTGCATTGCCCATTTGTGGTGGTCCTTCAGGTGACAAGCGGGTGAGAAGGCTAGGATTGGAAAGCTAGGTTGTTCCGTTCCAATCCCACTTCTGATGACGGGGCGGCGAGTCCAGGGGTCTTTTTAAAAACGGTGACGTCACCACCGGTGACGTCAACATCTTCAGCATCATGGTGACCGCTCACCCCTCGTAGAAAGAAAACACGAAGTAGCTCCATTTTATCTCAACCATTTATTTCGGCAAGGTTATATGGGAGATCTGAACGGTCCGACGGTAGGCGCAATACTGCTTTTCTCAACAGTCGGTCGCTCGTATTTATAGCAAAACAGATTGTGACGAAGAATCTTCATAAAACTTGTTAGATCTTGTCATTCTACTTTAGATTTTAATCTTCAATTGAAATTCATTACTTTTTATTAACATGGGGCCCAGGAGAGCACTCATGATAGTTAAAATAAATGACTCTAGGCGCCCATTCCAAGTAATAGGCCGTACAAGAAGAACGGGCAAGAAACTTGCCGGCAATCTTTTAAAAAATGTGTTTACAGTGAATTTGTTCAGTTTAACAATCATTTGTCTAGTTTTAACAATTCAATGAGTAATTAATGGTTCACAAACATTAATTAGTTAATCAAAGTTTAAGTGAAATTATTACAATCCAATGAGTAATTTATGGTTCTAAACGCTTATTAATAAACCAAAGTTAACATGTTTTGATTGTTGTCATTTTACACCGTCCATGAAGCTCGCCTGTGACGTCATTGCTCCGATATATACTATTTTTATTATATATTTATTATTCCGAATTTTTTATTTCCGGGGGTTTCTTTTGTTTTTATAATTTGCAACTTTTATTTGTATTTTCTCCTTACTGCACCGCTACCATTTTTCTTGCACGTCCAGGATGATTGTCTGAAAATGCGATTTTTGTAGGTAAATAGGTTCTGTATGATAAATAAGAAATAAATTTGTAAAGACGTATTGCGGCGACCCCATGTTAAATGAGACAAGGGCAGGAAGGAGGAGGGAGAGTACCTACCTACGTGTATCCAATTTAGAAAGAAAAGAAAGAAAACAAGTAAATTGAACAAAAAGGTAATTTTGCTTAACGCCACAATATTTATTGATGTAGGTTAGGTAAACAATTTTAACTTCAACTTCAACTCTTAACTTCCAGGCTTTACAATTTTAACGACCTAGACTACTTGTCTTTGATTGACTTTGACAGATATTTTTAACTACCTAATCCAGTAGCAGAAATTCGCGCCAAATTAAAAAAGAAAACCGTTTTTCCTCGGAGGCAATGAGCGTACCTCGCATACAGCCGCCATGTCACCTCCAGTGCTAAATTGTCCAATAAACCGCGCGGATTTTATTACTGGACGTTAATTACGGTGGCGCATTATCGGGACACGCTTCAATGAAGGCCAGTGATGTATGGCACGCTTATTGCTTGCCGTGTAGAGTAATCTGCTATGTTATGTGCAGGTAAGGGACCATAGAGTTTATATACTTACTGGAAAGAATTTGGTCAAAATGTGTATTAGTCAATGTGCGTCGTTATTAAACAGCATAGATTGTATGAAGGCCTCTATGGACCGTGATATCACGACATCAGCTCTGTCTCTCTCTCTTTATTTATTGATTTATTATTGTATCAAACTTAAAGTCCATGATTTTAGGGCCTAAACTACTCATACGATTTTGATGAATGAAGTGTCAATCGATTCGTTACTGGTGAGATAGGCTACATAGGTACTATACGAACAAAATCGATCTGACGGATGTCACAAGTTACAACTTACAACATAAGTCATGAAACATCCAAGAAAATTGGAGTAGGATTCTTTTTCACAGTCAGGTTACAGTTTTTTTTAAATTTTTTCGTGTAATGTTATTGTCAGTAATTTCACCGAATGCGATTTTTCATAACTAAGTGATTGATTATCTTCAAAAATGTTGATATGCGTGAGCGAGATAGCGTCGTATCAGCCTATCAGTATTCTCTTTGTCACTGACTTGAGCTTCAACCAAAGAGAATAAACGCTATACGCGAGTACACGGCTTCGACGGTCGATTTTCGGGGTAAGTACTAAGGATACTAATTGTACTATTTAATATCTATTCTGTGGTAAAGCCCCAGTTGGATATCTGACTAGCACTTTTTGTCTTAAATTTAAAACGTAAATAAAACTACAAAATAAATGTATATAATGTAATAACTTTTTATTTCTTTTTATAACATAACTTTATACAGCTCTTAAAGTCTAACGATATTTTATATTTTTCACTAAACTATGAACACTAATATTAAATTTACACAAAAGTACATACAGGTGCATACTCGCATTAAAATTTATGTCCGTTCCACCCCTCTCACTATACTATCCCCTGCCAGACATACAACTGAGATGTTGCATGAAACAAAAAACACATAATTTCTGCCGTTATACAGTTTAAAGAAGATCATATTAACACAATAAAAATGAAATTCACAAAAAATATATAATTTTCACAAAGTATCAAAAAGTTTCCCAAATTCAACATTTTTTTTATCATCCATTAGTACTTAAACGCAGTTTTCACGGCCATATCAACAAAATCATTGTTTTTAGTACAGCTTCACGGCCCGCGTAGAACAAGTGACGTCATATGTTATCTCCAAATTGTATGGGGTGTTTTAGCGCTAAGTAGATACGCCCGAATTTGACTCTCATTTTTGACGTTTCTGGCATTCGATTTCCAGTTTTTTTCGATATAGACATTTGATCCTCATGAGAAAACAAATTGATTGACATCATAAAAAATGGAGTATATAGTTATCCCTATTATATTGTTTCAGATTCTTACCACTTCTTTCTTTCTTATACTATAATCTAAATACATACTTTTTGGTTTATTTATACAATTTTTCTTTAGATGAGGACAAATATATTTTTACAATAATAACGCCTAGCTTACATCTACCTACATAGCCATTTGAAAACTAATGCGATCTGAATTGTGAAGTGGAATGAATAACGGAATAATTTCCTTAGCCGCGATAGTAGTTATCGCGGCTAAGGGAATAATTATTGAACTTTATTCAAAATTACGTTCCTAATTCAAATCACATTACGACCACCTTACCATAGACAAATGAACGAATGAATTGGAAATGGAATGAACTATACAATATCTACAATTTAATAACTTATAAACAAATGTCTTTTATAACAAATACTTAAATGTAAATTACAACATGACCAGCATTTAATAAATTACTTAAAATTATTAATAAAAAATATATATACAGAATTATCCGCCTATTTATCTACGTTAAGATTGAAATTTGTGTAGGATGGTCTTAAAGGCGTTGCATCAGCGTTGACAGGAGAAGGCGGTGTAGGAGGGATGTAAGGGTAGCGAGGGTACGTAGGGTAGGGATAAGGGTAGCCGCTGGGTAGTAGCTGTGGGCTGTGGAAGGGTGGTATTAAAGCCGGAGAAGGGTAGCCGTAAGGTAGGCCTACAGACGACGCCGCCGCTTGTAGTATGGAAGCAGCGAAAGCAGGGTCGCTATAGACGGCAGCGTAGGGCCAAGCAACTGCGATGCGCTGACGTTTGTCTTTCATTCTACGGTTTTGGAACCATACCTGGGAACAAAGAAATAAATCGTAAGTTTCTGTTAATAAATTTTAAACGATGTAAAAATGTATCTCCGACATCTATCAGTGACATTGACATTACATGTAAATGTCACCTGACAGCCGAATCCAAAGGCTTAACTTTTCGCTTTGAAATTGTAAGTAAGGCTTCTATAAAAATATTTAGTAAGCATATCTACCAATTAATTAAATTGATAAAAATCCTGTTAAAACTAAGGTCTAATAGCACTAATTTAATAATCCTGCAGACGCTAGACGTGTCCTCAAAACATAGATAAAATAATCATAAAACTTTTTAATTTATAAGTGTCAAAAAGTCTGACATTTGATTTAAAGAAAAAGAAATCGATAATTCAAACGAGCGGCATTCGAAACGTCGTAAAATCTAATAAACAACGCATTATCATAGCCGAGAGTCTCACAAATCACTCGTAAAAACATAAAACAATTTCATTCTAGCGTTTTTCGCACACATTCGCTAATTAATTGCATATTTCAAGATATAAACAAGTAGAAACTCTTGCATCTAAAATCATTAAGACTGCATTATGGCCTGACTTCTCGACAAAGTAAGAACAAACAAAGGGTTTTCCTCTAAAGCGCTTTAAAGCGCGTTTAAAGGTTTGCTTTGTTCGCGAAAGCGGCGAATGACGTGCTAATTGGCGGGAATTTCGCCCGAGAAAACGGCGGACTTCCTTTTCACTGGCCATAGAAAAGATTATTACTTTTGGCTGTTTTCTCGTTCTTGGCACTGAGATGTAAACTACTTTTTTTAAACGAAGCCCAGCTCCTCACCTTGTAAATCTTTTCTATATGCAGATTACAAATGAAGCCTGCAGTATACCAAATTAATTATCTGTTCTTTGTTTTAGGTTTGGTTACTAACAAATATGACTTCTTGGACGAGTCCAGCAAAATGTTTAAACTATAGTAAGTACTTAATGTAGTGCTAGGCGTAGTTAATTATATAACAAAAAGCTACTTAAAGCTTATGTTATTCTACAACTGAATTGTCATTTTACTTCTATCGAGTATTTTTCAACCAATGTAATTGAGGCCCTCACTTTTCGGTTAAAAATTAAATCCTGTCAGAATTAGTGTGTAACATAGTATTATACAGGTACAATAAAACCTCGCTCAAGCTTTTATGTAACCAGTGACGCAACTACAGCTCGCTAGTCGCTACAAAACTTGAAAGTCACGAACAAGCGACATTGATTTAGAATTTTATTGATTCGTTACACCGCCTTTTACGGCGCTATAAACGCTCATCACAATAAACAAACACCGAATAAAAAAGCCGAAATTTTTACAACGCATCAAATGGTAGCCGACGGTTTAATTTAATAGTTTTTAATTGGTATAATCGCGCTATAAAACAGATGCCTGTCCATAGACAACCGATGAAGTGTATCCCATTCACTCACTCACTAATGATCGGCTTTATGACGTTGAGAGCGTTCCGTTCTTTACGGCATTAGGGTTCATTAGCGTTCTACAGCTACTGAATAATTCGGTCGGTTTCTTTTATTAAATGCGCATCGACAAATTAGCGTGAATGTAAAATTCGAATGAAGCAATAAAAACACATGTTTTTTTTCTTCTAAAGCCAGTTGGATTTCTTTTTTTATTGGAGGTGATAATTGAAATTATGAGTGGACAGCTGGTGACGTGCGAATAGGAATTTAGATTGGCGTGTAGTGAGTAGTCCCATTAATTCCATTAAGCTCGGAATTTTTAGTTTTATTTTATACGAAATGTTGCGGAAAGCTTCCACGGGACAGGTGAAAATAAACATGTTGGATTATGTCAAAACATCCAATAAAATTAATGGCTCGCGAAATATATTTCGAACCTACTTAAAATTATAATTGTGAAATGCTTTAGTACGATCTTAAAAATCTTCTAATTACGTACACATTTTTTATTACTTTTTCCTGGGAATAATATCAATTGCTGTGTTTTCTATAGCGCTCATTGGTTAGCTACCACCCTCAATTTGAATGTCTGTCACCGTGCCGTTATCGGTGTGAACTGGAGGTACATTAAAACTTAAAAGCAAGTTTTATTTAGCTTTACTTACTACTTTAAATCTTCACTAACATAGACTTCACCATCACTTATGTAGTCAAAAGCTATCAAGAAAAATATATATAACTATGCACGTTAAAATTAGTTAGATTGATATCTTGGTATTTATGATCTCTCTTATAACAATTTTTCACGTTCTACTTCAGCCTTGCCTTTTTGTAATGATTGGTACTAAATGATATGTCAGTCAAAACTGTAAGATTCACTGTTCCACGCACCGTTCACACGTCCGCCGCATGATTTCTGCGAATTAGCGGCCTCTATAACGTTTTTAGGAAATTATTAACCAGCTAATAGACACATCATACCTACCCGTGATTCGAACGGTGTTTAACAAGTCTATTGTCTAAATGGTGTTGTGGAAACATTAGTAACCGTTTGATGTTGAGGTAATTTAGGTCAGGCTAATGTAATTATAACAGTAAATTGGTTTTGAAAGAGGTCTATAGCAAGGTTGTGGATGTAATCATCAATATCATTTTCAAATATCAAGTTGATAATCACAACAGTTAAGACAAAAAAATTAAAGAAAAAATTTAAAAACCGGTAGCAAAACGACAACATTTACCTTTACAATATTAAGGATAGAATTCACTAAGGTATACGCACATCACACAATAAGGTAGACGCACATCATTAGAAACGATAGGTACAAAAGGTAGAAATGATACGGCAAGGCTAGGTGATTCATGCCTACGAGACAAACGGCAACTTTTTACTAACAGTTTTCGCGCAATATTTCAGTACTTATTAACAAAAGCTATATTTAGTCAAACCACCTATTTCCCACGTATACTGTGATATGAAATCTGAAAGTTTCTTCATTCATGTCCGCCCACATGATGACCCAAATGTACCATCGACCTCATTGTCAATTATAACGTTACAGCTAAGTCATTTTCGTCACATCACTAGTCGTGGTCACTACGCTCAATTGACATGCCACTTAGTGACAAATAACAGGCAATGTGTGGCGAAAAGCTCTGAGTACTCCATTACGAAAGATGGCTTAGGCGGTGTGGAGAACTGTCAATGCCGATTTATTAAAAAATGTAGGTATCATAGACAATAAAGTTCATTCATTCAATGTTTTAGAATCTTTGCGCGCGGAAATTTGTCACTTAACAGTGAACCAATGAAATAAACATTACATTAATATTAAATTAAATTAGAAAATATGTAGCTTTAGTTATTTTGGTTCATCCTTAACGTTGTTTAAAAAATTTTAGATGTCATAGACAGTAAAGTTCATTTAAAATTTCACCATTTTAAAAACTTTAGGTGCTGAAATTTGACACTTGAGAGTGAACCCAATGAAATAACATCAATACAAAATTGCATTAGAAATGTAGTTGAAGTTATTCATTCGGCAACATCTCTAATAGATAAAACAATACTCAACAATCACATAGACCACGTCGTACCTGTTTGAGTATTGGAACCTGATGCCTAAAAAGGGTTTCATGTCTCTAGAGAATCAGATACTACGAGCATAAAGATTCACAACCCAATATTATATAGCAAATATATAGTATTGTACGAAAGCCACAACCCTGATAAACTGCCAAATTGAGCCCATTCATTAACTAAATAATTCACTTCAATGAAATTAAGAAACCACCAGAAACTCTTCTGGTTTTTTTTAGATCCTACAGGTTACTTCTCCAGCTGATCCTTATGTGATCGAAGAAGGTGATTATGTTAAACGTAGATTATAACTGTCTCTCAAGCGCGGCTACCGAAACACAATCTAAAGGTGCAACAAAGTTTCAAATTGCTGGTAGTTAGCCAAGCGAGCACTAGTAAACGCCCTACGACCATGCTATGGATGCATCATGACGTTTCCTTTCACCGAAAGCTCTTTCTTTCATTTCTTTCTTTCGTTTTTTCTTTCTTTCTTTCACAAATCTTATTTATCTCCATTTTACTATTTGGCTTTTAATAAAAAGCATGTGCCTACCTTGATAGTAGATTCAGGCAGTTGAAGCTGTGCCGCTAGCTCGCACCTCCGCGGACGCGACACGTAGTTCTCTTTCATGAACTCCTTCTCCAACCTTGCTAACTGTTCCCTTGTGAACGCTGTGCGGTATCTCCTGCAGGAAAAAAAATATCATTTCGTTAAACTTTTTCGTCGTTTTGGTCATGTGATGGTCGGCTAAGAATACTACCTACCAACCCATCTCTTCCCTTGGATGCCGTAACAGTCAATTAAGAGAATATCTAGGGAATGGCAGCAGCATTCTCCTTGGTCATCATCATAATCTACTGCAATCACCAAGATTTTGCGAGGTGTAAATCCGTATGGTCCAGACATCGAGCAACTAACCCCAAGAGATGTAGTGATGTTTGGTTTGCATGAAATAAATTCCACCATATTTGCCTAGACATAATGCGCTGTAATTGGCTAATCCAACGCCTCGCGCCAATTCCCCGTGCGCTTATACGCTGAGCGCTGATATTTGTTATAGCAAAATCATAGTTTTGAGATCGGATAGTACAGTATATGGATTTTGGAACTTATTATCATCACGCAAATGCCAAAAAATAATCTCTTACCTGATATTTGGGTCTGGAGCTGAATTCGCATTTGTCATCTGTTCAGACTGCGGGCTCAGGGATTCTGTAACAAAAGGAAACATAAATTAATCTTCGTTCTATTATAACTTGAAACGGTTCTTTTAATAGACTTTGAGGACCGATTATGACTTATGAGTTATCTATACGAAAAAGCTACTCCTTCACTTGAAGGGTTGGAAGTACGCACTCCAAACGCGTCTGGCCTCAAAACGAGGACCATATTATCTTAATAACCATCGTCTAGACTACTTAAACATAAAGTATAAAAAGAAAGCCGACATTATAAAACTAATTATTCTCAAGTCAATTGACTTATAAAAAACTCCGTGGCGGGAACCAGTAGCCCGTAGGTGCTAATTGCACGCACCAAACGTCTCAAAAGGAGTACATTAACACAAAACAAACACAAATAACCTATTGTCTAATTAAATATTTTCCCCTACTCGGCTTTTCATAAACTGGCCACAAAGAAACCGCTCAATTTATAAATAAAAAAAAAACTAAAAAAGTCGTTCAACCAACGCCGACTTTACAAATCTGATTAGTCGCTGAAGTGGTTCTATATTTAAAAAGGGCGGCGAACTATGTTTGTTGACACTAGACCTTTTCTAAAAAGAGAATATCGAACGCTTTCAAAACGATTTCCATTGTCTATGGCCTTAATGGCGGCGTGATTAAGACGTCTATTTCCGGTTAGAATTAAATTAGTGCATTTATGTTGAAGCGGTCACTTACGCTTGTAGGTGCATTAGGATATTCATATTTAAATATGAAGATAAATAAATGTGCAAGTGTGTTTGTTGGTTTGTCCTTCTTTCACAGAGCAAAAGAGCAACGGATCGACGGGATTTTTGGCATAGATATAGTTTATGGACCGGAAGGTAACATAGGCTACTTTTTATCACGGAAAAAAGCTCAGTTCCTGTGGGGACGTGGGTGAAACCGCCGGCAGGAGCTAGTAATATAGTAAACATTCTCGTACATTATAAATGTATTCTAAACTAAACCTTGTGAACATAATAGATTTGCAATCAATATCATCCATACTCATAATGATAAAAAAGGTTCGCAATACCAATAAGCCCTCATTATAGACAATTTATCGCTTGTTTAAGTGCTCCAGGCATATGTAGTTTTTTTTTAGACTGCCACTGGTGGCGTCAACGCCACTTGACTCGTTCCCATGCTGGGTGGCGACAACGCACTCAAATATCAATTTGCAATAGTCTAGCCGACAACTTCCGTGCTTTTCCTACAAACAAGACGAAGATTTGTCTATGGTCACCAGCTGCGCTATTATGGCGTGTGTCATCCGAAAAAAAAAAGAAATTTAAAAAGTTAGAAGCTTCCGCCGTTTTAATCTTAGAACGGAAGAGATCATACTTGTGACTGGCGACATGGAATTTGTTTTATGGGTCTACTTTTTAAAAGCCGACAGTAAACATCGATTTAGGATGTGAATTTAGATAAATAGAAACTAGAATGAGGAGCGTTGGCGTTGTTTAGCACAAATGTTCCAATTTAAAGCATTGGCAGTTTACTGTTTTTTTTTTAATGTAAAATATTATAAATTAATAATCCGTCGAAAAAAATATTACCTAATATTAAAATATATTATAAGGGAAAAATATTGTTTTTTTTATCAGTGATTTGACCATTGGTGGTCAACAGTGAAAACACTAAACCTACGGATTCTCACGTACACACCGATATAAGTGTTTCTGAAATAATGTTTAGAAACCAAAAATAAAACTTTGGGAACCTACCACTTTATAACATTTTTATAATTTTTATTGCCTTGCGGAATGACAAATTAGATATTTAAATTTGCAAATAAATTGAGGTCTAAGGCGAACGCTCATAACAGTTAAATGACGGAAGGTGTTCGTTCCATCATTCTGTCGCCCGAGAAGAGCAAGAAACTCGTCATTCTTGTTTCCATCAAATCATGTATAGTAACTATACTATAGGTATGTAAAGCTATATTAGGGTACCTTTACTTTACACTTTACAGTCATGTCCATAAAGACCATGTCGTACCGAAATGATTTCGAAATATGCCGTCGGCTGCCTCTTTGTTTCAAAATGCGTGTTAATTTAAAAAGTAAACGGTGCTCAGAATACAGTCATAATGGATAAGGCCACAGTTACAGTAGCGCTGAATCATTTGTTGGAGTTGAAGTTTTATCCAACATGAAGGAAGGTATACTTATAGGTAGTTTGTAAATATAATTTTATTGGCTAAATTAATAATAAGTCATCAAAGTCAATAAGAAAAAAAAATGTATTTTAAACGTCAATGTCAAAGATAAAATTTTGTTTGCAAAAATGTTGAAAGTAGTGCGAAAATTGACATTGGTGCGAAACAACATTTTTTATCGTTTCCGGCGGTGCATCCTGGATAAATTGGATTTTAAAGTGCAATAGAAATGCTGTTATTAAAATACTATCCTACTGTAATTTGGTAAGGAGATATCTTGCTCTACTTCCTTCAGAAATAAAATAAAATACTGACAAGAATAACAGATAGGTACTATAATCTTTGTAGAGTTATTCAATCAATTAAGCAAATATTAAGGTAAGCTCAATTTGGTACTAACAGATTATCAAAGAGCCTTGGTGTCGTTTTGTACGCTTTGGCCGCGTTCTAAACTTGTGCAAGTAATATAATAATAATTATAATATAATATTTGTGCATATCATTCAGGTACGATTTCAAATTAATCTCAATTATAAATATTTAAATGTCCAGCATTTTTTTCTTTCCTGGAGCTCAATTTTCGTTAAAAATTCTGGAGCTTACGCGAATGAAGAGTTCTTTTTTTAATAATTTGTTCGGTTTTCAATTAGTTGTTTTGTCTCTCCTAATTTTATTTGACGATGAGTTTGAAGATGGTGGGTATCAGATACGTTTAAATTTCAGAAATTGACAAAAATATATATCTTTACGATATATCGAACTTATAGTACAAAATCTCTATTGAACGTTTCTTGGAACAACAGTCCATTATTTAAACGTTATGAAACCGTTCGTGTTTCGGCATTTAACGTTTATTTACGAACGGAGGTCTCAATCATTCAGCTGATCAGTCTCTGGCAATGGGATTTTTCGGTTCCAATTCGTTATTACGGCTTTTTTTGTGTAAACAAATTAAGTATATAGGAATTATATTTGTATTTAATTATTTCACATTGGTTATATATAATTATTATACTATCTACTAGCTGCTGCCCGCGGTTTCACCCGCGCGGAGGTATTGGATTACATGGTCTTTATTTTTTTTGCGCGGAACCCTAATTCTTTTTCTAAAATAAAAGTAGCCTATGTTACTCCTTGTAATATCAGCTATCTGCCAGTGAAAGTCCCGTCAAAATCGGTCCAGCCGTTTCGGAGATTACCCGGAACAAACAGACAGACAGACAGACAAACAGACAAAAATTATAAAAATGGTTGTTTTGTTGTAAGTTCCGTATATACTTTCATATGCATTTAGTAAAAAGCTGTTATTTTGATATTACAAACAGACATTTCAATTTTATTTATCTGTATGGATGAAGTAGGATTGCTATATATAATATCATTATGCACCTTAAGTCCTATTCAAATATAATCGGGATCCGCTACCGCCGTGGGTAGCGATAATACCAATATCTACTTATCCCACCGGGGTTTAATGGCATTTCGGCAGCTGTCGCGAAACCGGAACCGCGTTCCAGTGGTACGCGGTACCTACCGCGTGTTTAACGAAACTTGGTTCACCGAACCAAGCTCTGGTATAGCGGATACTGCTGTGCCTTGAACGGCGCGTTATTCGCATACCCATTGGGATATCGCTACCGGCACCGGTATAGCGGATACCGCTTATACTTTAATAGGCCTTTACTCAGCTTTTAATTTTACGATAATGCCGAAATTTCGGTATCCCCACCCAACACATCTCAGAACGGACATCACTAGTTACTTGATTACCAAGTACCTGTGTTTTTGGTACAATTAGCGTTGATTTCATCATCTCAATTTGTTTGTTCGATGTCAGATTATAGCCAATTTGTGCACGACCATAAATGTGTTTCTGTGTGTGTTTTTCATGATGTTGTTACGATACATGATTGGAATTATCATAGTGCCAAAATGTTTTTAGACGTATACGTGTAAAAATTGTTAAGTAGCCTTGTCATATTTTATTGCAGATTTTTTGTGACTTTGTTATAGAGGTTAAATACAATTTAAAAAAAACTGACTCTTAAAATGTTTCCTTCAGCTCGATCAGCTGTATTATGAGCAATTAAATAAACGCAGGAAAGTTGCACTCTGTACATTTCCATACAATCATACTAATAAATCCAGACAGGTGCAAAAACAGCAATCGATACCAAAAATAAATGACCACCGTTTACCCTCGCAACCCAATCACTGCTTAATTAATAGTGGCCACGCTCAATTTGCGAACCGAATAGCCCTTGTAATACGCACAAAACCAATCTATACATTAACAATTGGCATTATCGAGAATTGCCTTTGCCACCCTCGTGCATGCACGCACGCGTCGGTAATGGGGATCCACGCGCAAAGCTCAGAGCAGATGGCGCCAGCGGCGCGATGGCCACTGTCAAATCATTTTCGCTTTGTTTACATGTAGATTTTTTATATATTTTTGTGTTCAAACCGGTCGAATCATCATAATGGATAACGTGTATGGTACCTGGAAGCTTAAAGAATTGAAAGATGTACTGAAAAAACTAGGAGGAAAGATAACTGGAAGGAAAGCAGACCTTATTGAGAGGTAGACGTTTTTATAATAAAATATTTTTAACAGTGTTAAGTTACACAATTTACAGCTTTTCTTTAATGTAACACGTTAACACTTACTTGATTCATGCTAGGAAAATTTACGAAAAATCACAGACCATTACTTATAATAATATGTGGTTTTATTATTTTTAGGTTAGAAGCTTATGACTGAAATATTAGTTTCGGCCATCAAAGCCCTAACAGCGTCTGAAAGCCGAGCAGTCGACGTTTCCGCTGTACAACTTTACCAAGACGTCAATAGTTCCACAATATTGCCGAAGATTATCAAGCAACAAATGCAATGTAAGTAGTTTCTATACAATTGACAGGTAGTTTCTATCTATACAATGTTAAAGGTATATGAAATCATGTTTAATACCCCTATCCGGATCTTATTTTAACATGATGGCTCTTGTTTCAGATTGTTCTTGCAACGCGGCGAATCACGGAGAGAGGCTTGACCAAGATTGGACTCCAGAAAATGTTCACCACCTACAACTTTACTGGAACAGCTGTGCCAGCAACCCAAAGCCGCGCTCCGTTATGTAAAGGAGTTGGGATGGCTTGGGTAAATACTGGCAGGGGTAAATGCACAATAAACCTCAACATCAGTGCAGGCCTTATCGCCCCGACTTGAATAAGAATAAGAAAGAATAATTATACTGTATAATAAAACAATAAAAAGTAACAAAAACTTTTATTTCACTATATTCTCTCTAAAATTACAAACCATAGCACAACCAAATAAAATCCTAGATGCTAGGGGGACATAATATGGGCTTAGTTCATTTTTTTAAATCTTGTACCTATGTCTTAACTAGACCAATAATATGTTCTATATGAACATGTTTGCTCACTAATTTCCGGTCCAGTATTATTCTAACACTTGGTATTTGTCTTTCCTTTCAAAAACATCGTAATATTTATACTAATGTCTTTTGAAACAAAAATGTTCTGTACATTAAAGCCTCTGTCTGCCATGATAGAATCACCACTGGCACAAAGATTTTCCAGTTTGGATCTTCCTATAATCTGTCTATCACTGACTGAATCTCCATAACATTCTGAGACAAGATGTAAGACCACCAGTCATAGCCCAATCATTGCCTTCACAGTATTTTTGTGTTTGTAGCTGCTAAATGTCACTTGCTGTGCTACAGGATTCACCGGCTTTGTTATGGGTATTTTTGTAGTTGATCACCAACACAAACATTAATAATTTGACTTCCCTTGTAATTTAAGTTATTACACATGTGTCTATCACCAGCATGAATTTATCATAGATTTCTAGGCCCGTGTAAAAATGAATAGCTTCTTGCTTCTTTCTAAATACCGAAGGCTTCTTGATGTAGGTGTTGTTGAAACTCAAGTGCACCAAGGGAATACGCTTGTTACAGTCTCTTTTTGAGATATCTGCATATTTGAGGATCTCCTGAAAAACAATAAAAAGTTTCAAACAAACTCTTACAAGCTACTTATTAAAAATAACCACAGAGATTAAGATAAGACGATCTGTGACACTTGATGACCGAAATAAACACATAATAATTCACCTGTATAAGCTGATTCTTCTACATAATCAGATTCATGGAAATGACTCCGGCATAACCTTGTATGCTGTATAGTACAAAGTTTTTGCGACGTATAGCTTCTTTTTTATTATTGGATCCTTGGGAAATAAATGTACACCGGGGTTCAAACATCCTGGTACTGCACACAGTGGCATATAATTAAATAAAATTAAGATTTACTGAGTTATAGGTTATAAAATGTATGAAACTGACAGTTTTCAATGGCCATGGCGACGATGCGCCACCTATCGTGATAAATTGGCAGTCAACATCCCCATTGTATTGTCGTGAATGGTCGCCCTTAATACGTTTACGTTTGTCTATGACACGGTGTTGCTAGCCGGTGGCGATCGTTCCGCTGATTTGAAATTAGAACGTTAATAGTTATAATTTTTTGTCGGTCGCCTTCATAGGCCGCCTTCAATTGTTTAAATATAACTTTTTATAAAGTTAAACCTGGCTGTAACTGTAGTTATAAAATAATCTAAGTACAAGGAACTGAAATTATGTACAAGCTTCGATTATAAAATTGAATACATTATATAGGTTAGATAATTATTATATAGGTAATGTTTTTCCTATTAAAATTTTATGTTATTTTTATTGTATTCTTGTAGGGAAACTTAACAGCTAAGTACATACAAAAATACATTGAGGTAAGCCAATGAACCAGTTGCAATATTATAGTAATGCACAAGTCTAAATAACTCAATTCAAAATAATAACAGGGTGTCAGTGTAACCCTTTGCGATACAAGATTGACTCTACTCTTTTATTCATGAAAGAAAGACATCAACGGGTCCTCATAGGAATTAAAACAATTTACAGCTACCGTGGCAGAGCATTTGCCGACCAATTATCCAATATAAAGCCAATTACTACGGTGTCATCCCCCTGGCACGCTCCCCTATACAATTTTCATGATAAAATCCGTATCTACTAGTCGGCAACAATGTAATGAAGATAAATATCTCAGTGGGGAGTTGCAGGCAATAAAAACAAAATCAGTTTAAGCTCAATTGACAAGACATATTACATTCTCGACCCCACCGTGTTTGCCGTTCGATTTAAAAATAAAAATCGAGTTGTCAAATTGTGGCGGGAACTCCACCCGCGCGGTGACGTTTTTACTTTTTCTTTTCTAAACCATAGACAAAGGGATGTGGTCGATTTAACTTTATTAGCGACAGCTGTGCATTGGTCAATTAGTTTTGACGTTAATTAACGCGTTTTCGTAGATTTATTGGCTATTTGCTTTATGTTAGACGCCAATTTAATGTGCTAATTGATTGAGACATTTTGTCATAGCCTTTTTATAATGTAACTGTGGTTTCGCAGCCTCGACACATTATGATTTGTTTATTTTTTGATTATTTATGACTAGGGCAAAGTCTGGCAAAAAAGTCCTTGGCCAATTACGTTGAAAAAAAAACCGACTCATAGATTAAGACAATGACAGAACGGTCAGTCGTAATTATTGTAAGCAAAAACAACCTACCTAACGGTACACTCCAACCGTAATAAAATATTTAGCATGAGCACCGACAGAGAGATCACTCACGGTACTAAACGATTTTCATATTTATTGACCACCCAACAAAAGACTCGGCGAAACTCAAAGTTGTTGTAAAAAGGTTTATAAATGCTTTAGAATTTCACAAAGCTATCATTGTAAGAATGTTACATAACCGTTATCTCTTACGTGATTGCTTTAAGACTCAAAGTTGAATGGAGAAGGATTATTGATCTGTAATTTTTATATTTGTTAGAGATTACCTGCCAATTTCAATAGTTTTGTTTATAATGTACTGTTAGGCGGCCCTTTTGATGAAATTATGATTTTGCTAATGGTTTTAGTGGCCCGCATCAATGTTGGATTTTAAATGTATGTAACTATTATAGTACTTACATTGCGATAATTGGTACCTGAATAATTGGTACCTACATTTGTACTATTTTAAATGTGAAAGTGTGTTTGTTAGTGTGTTGGTTTAACCTTCTTTCACGCAGCGACAGAGCAACGGATCGACGTGATTTTTGCATTGAGATAGCTTATGAACCGAAGAGTAACATAGGACATAAAAATGCACTGTTCTTGTGTGAATCTCCACGCGGGTGAAATCGAGGGCAGAAGCTGGTAGTCCATATTTTTAGATTGACAGATAAACGAAATCTAATGATATTAATGGTGTCGATACTGGCAACTCGTATCTAAATCTAATTTTAGTTTCAACTTCCTTTTCTAAATGAGCACATGAGAAAGAGATGGAATATATTTTAGACCTGTCATATTAATCCACTTGCTTGTATCTAGTGTAAATTTAACGGCAATGAATTTAGTAACGTCTAATTTATTAAGGGTATCAAACAACAGAATCGACACCTTTATAAATCTGTAAAGAGTGTTATAAGTAGGTGTTCTTTTACGCAGCAACGGACCGACCGACGCGACGGACGGACGTGTTTTTTTTTTCATAGATATAAGTAGTTTAAAGGCCGCAGAGTGATGGAAAAATGAGAATCTCCATCGCGGATGAAACCGCAGGCAGCAGCTAGTTAGATATAATTACATACTGAGAAAATAGAGTACTTATTACAAGACTGCACAAAAAAGGAGCGTAGGTACTTAATGGTTTTATAGGGTTCATGTGCAATGCATGTATGTGAGTTTCTTTATTCCACGATAACTTTTAAATGCCTGAACAGATTTGGATGTAGTTATGGGGTATCGTTAGAATCCTTAAATTTTCCTGAGTGACGATGGCTAGGGCATGTAACTTTTGTTACATCGACTTGTATTAACTTACACGGATATCCACCTACAGTTAAAAAAAAAATAAGGTCATTTATGAACATTAGTCAATGTTATAGTATTTTGTAACTTTTTAAATGAAGTTCTAAACAATTACCTAAGTAGAGTTAACCCATTAATTTAAAAAGTAATCTTAACCAATCATTACCTATCATTCAAAAAGACGCTTGATATACTTAGGTAGATTATGTGATAGAAAAATGATAGATTTAAACTACATGCACACTTTGAGAAAAATAATATCATAAAGGTACCTACATCAAAGATCAGTAGAAAAATAAAACCAGAAAAGAAATGTAAACATACTTGAAGGCAATAAAATAACATACCTTTACTCTTTGGCGAAGATGGTGGTGTATTATGGACGCTTGTATCACTATAATGCGACTTTGCCATCAAATCGACCGACAAAGGCTCGCGAATCGATTTATGATGCAATGCATAATTTCTAAACGCTTCCATCGTAAAAAAAAGAAAAAGATAAAAAACACTGGCTGGAGAGAGGCCGTTAGCGCGCGTTGAAAAAGAAAACTGTCAATGTCAGTGATGACAGTTTGTTTTCGTTGCACCTCGACGCCCGCCTACTAAAAATCCATAATGTTCTAGCCAATAACGGACCCCAGTTCGTACCCCCACCAATCAGGGCGGGGCCACGATTATGCCCCATCTCTTTCGCTCACGAGCTTTCATGTCATGAGCTTATTTCTCTGGTAACGACTTTAAGCTGGCGGCATAATGGGAGCTTAGAATATTAATACTTAATTATTTTGAATTTAATTTTCTTTTTCTTTTTAACAAAGCTGTATAAAATATATAGTTGAAAGTTTATTTAAAGTCATCTTTATGTTTTAAACTTAATTAAGTATAAGCTTTTTCAACAACTTCAACATAATTTGAGTCTAAAAAACTGTTTTAATAATTTTACTCCTCAATGAAAATGTTTCACGGGAGGCACTAAAAATTTTCACACACTTTTAACTAGGTAAACATAAATCCAGGCCTAATAGTAAAAGTTCGGGAGTAAAACCAACTTAAGTATAATGGGTTTTAGCGCCGTGTCTGACACTCTGCTTTTCACTACGATTGCGAGAAAATAAAATACTTAATACAATTCTGAATATTTAACGAAATATTTTTTCCCGGCAACTTAATTTCAGTACTCTGTGAAATTGAATGTTGAGTTGTCTGTGGTTTAAAAGTGGCCAACGACCTACGTGTATATACACGTAGGTCTCATTGGTAACAGACAAAAATTAAAAAAAAATATTACTTTTTCCCCTAGAGGAAAATATGCCATTTTGTCCTCTCTCTGGTACGCTACAATGACAAACATTTTGAGTAAGAGGAGTGAAAAAACATTTTAAGAAACGTTTGGTAGAAGCCACTGGTTCCTGAAATACAGTTTATGATTTAGGTACACCATATTATGCAAAATATAGCATACCTAATGTTTAGTCTCCCGAACTAGTTCGATATAGATATTCGTATATTCAATAGATTCAATTCAAAATTTTGATAAATTAATTTTCACTTAAGTAACACACGTAATGAAGACGAATTAAAATCATATATTATATATTATCTTCACCATATCTTTAATCTAACTTCAAAAACAAAACTGATTATTCGCCCGAAGTAATTCTCCGCTCCCGTTGTGACACCACCTTTATCTTTTAATCATACCTCCTCATTTCATTTTAATACAGGCCCCGGAGCATTGAGCATCATGGACCGTTATTACTTGGCTGCGTGCAAGTTATTAACGCTGTATAACTTACCTATAGTTATTTATTAAGTTTATTAGGATCGGTTTTCAGGCGGGCGGTCGTTCAACTTATTTCAGTGGTTGATTCGTCTGGTGATATCGATTTGGCTATGCTTCATCTGATTCAGAGTTATTTGTTTTTGATTTTTATAGGCGTAACCCGCCATACTTTCTATACAAACGCACGTACGTAATTATAGTGTTGTATCAATGTTTTTCTTTGGATATTTTGAACAAATAGGCATCTTTTGCATTATATCTAGGATTAAATGGAACCAAAAATATAAAATTTTGACAATGAAATTCAGTAAAAGCCTTAAAAAAACAGCCTTTTTAAACAAATTTATCTTGACAATATTCTCATAAATGTAAAAGTAAACAAAACACTTCCATAGGATACTTGGACATGTAATGGAGATTCTAAATAACAAACATTTTGTTTCACAAACTTGTAAGGGATTTTCAAAAACACGGATTTCCTGGAACTATTGAATGGAACTGGAACTATTTCCTGGAACTAGTTTTAGGAAATTACCACGCACTAATTGCATGTCTTCGGAAATTTTCTTTGGAAATTGTGCCGGGAAGGGGCACCTTAAGTGAGCTAGTTGCTTTCGTAATTTTTGTATATTTTTTCAATATTGGGAGTAAAATTGCGGTAACTCTGTAGAGGGCAGAAAAAAAATAAGCTGTAGGTATAGGTGAAGTAAATTTATGAGTTTGATGGCTGCTCTAGATTCGCCCGCGGATGGCAGCAGTGACACCGCACATCGATCCACATTCATGGCTCGCTTCTGCGGCGCAAGTACGGATCTAATCGGTCGATAAAATTCGATAATATTCGATAAAATTGACCGTTCAAATCGATAAAGTGGGTTTTATCGAACTTCGATACTTTCGACAAAAGTTATTGAATAGCTAGGTCGAATCCAAAGAGAATATAGAGCTACTATTACAATACTTTACGATCAGACTTCGGTACTTGCAACATTCGATAAATTTATCGAGTTTTTCGGTTCGACAAATTTATCGAACCGACTGCCGTACTTGTGCCGCAGGCCGCTCTACTCTCACCCACGAATCGCATCCGCGAATAGCAACCGTGGACAGCGAATCGATCCACATTCGCGGTTCGCGGACTTTCGCGGCGCAAGTGTAGATATAGAGCGGGCATGAAATCGTATACAATCACAACTATGGAAGCTTAGAAAGTTCGGGTATTGGCATAACACGTCATTTCAGAAATCAGAATATGTTCGAAGGTACCACTGTTTTACAATCCATTAGTTTTGTAATTACATTGTTTTGTACAGGATTGTAATACTGTGAAGGTACCAACGGGTAGAAGCCGCTTTGCCCATGGAGTCTGCAGACAATGAGTAATATGCAAGCATTATGTGTCCTGGTTTGATGAGTAGTCAGTGAAATTACTGGGCTTATGAGACTTAGCACAGCTCTGGTCCAAATACAATGGCGATAAAAATTTACAACAAAATTCCAAATACAATTAAAGAAGAAAAGGAATCTATTTTCGTAAATAAACTAAAAAGATTTTTGATTGATAAATGTTATTATTGTTTAAATTATTTTTTTAAAGACTAATCGAACATGTTCTGTTTATGGAATAGATCGGTTCGCTCTGTTACTTTGTGTTGCTATACCCTAACAGGGTCATATGTGAACTTCACTAATAATATAACATCTCCATATAATGTACATATGATTGCAATAAATGATTGAGTATTGAGTATTAATACCTACCTGATATCTTAGAGTAACGAGTGCAATACGCAGGCCTTTGTTTTTCAAAATTCCGAGAGGAATTGTAATTGTTGCGGGCTGGCGTTATGCTAACCATCAGGCAAACTACCCGCTCGTCTCAATTTCAAATCAAAATGTATATAAAATGTAGAGAACGGCTTGTGGGAAGAATGTGTACTTTGGGTTTTTTACCTCTGACTATAGTGTACAGAAATAGTTAACGGACAATAAAATAGGTATTATGAAAACCAATTTACTAAAGTTAGCTCTGTAGTAGGTCATGTCACCACAAAATATAAACAAATAATACCTAGCTAGTAGTTTAAAATCTATCCCCAAAAAGTTATCGCTGTGTTTCACTGCTGTGATCTACCGAGTGCGGCATGGCATCTACTTGATTTACTACCTAGGTTTAGTCATGCCCAATCTTCAACCATCACAACCGCTTCAAACAATGACCTAAACAAGGCAACGTGAAAACTTTAACGATTAATTTTAAATATAATTATTAACAGACTGCGCCTAAAAATGACTATGAGTTAGTTATGAATTGTAAAAAAAAGTCTTGTTATCCCTTTTCATTTAACAAGTTCCAAATACAATTTAGCGTGACTTCACAGAACTATTACGTATTCACCAAAAATGTAGAAGCTGTAAAACAAATGCGGAGACAAACGAAGGACGAATAGAAAAGAGAAATTTCCCGTCGATACTCACAATGTGGCCAACAATAAACCACTCTATAATTGAACAAAAACAAAAGCCTTGTGTCACTTGTGTGCCAACAACTTTTGAAAAAAAAAAAAAAAAAAGCTATTGTTGGTATGGTAAGGCTATTGGCGGTAAAATTGACAGGCGTCACGCTGCGACAAGATGGCGGATTTTTAAACAGTAGCAATTGAATGTTGAATGTGAAAAGTGCTACCGTTTGGGACGATCATTTGTCAAAATTAAAGCGTTAAGTTCTTTCTTTAGAAACTTGTTGTGTTAATAGGTGTAGAGAAATGTTCTAAGTAAGGTGTTTCTTAATTTATACCGTATTATTTTGTTTAGGTTAGTTTAGTTTGGGTGACCATTTCACCATTCTAATACTGTTGTAATTAACAATTATTTAGTTATGAAAAAAAATAACAATATAGGAAGAAATATAAATAAACTAAAATCTACATCTACACTTTGTGACTATGTTTCAAATATAGTTTTGTTTTCTTAATTTAAAGTATTTAGCTTTTTTAAATATAGAGATTAAAAAAATGTGCTAGGTCTGTGGCTGTGATGGTCTAAGTCTAGCTCTATCCATAGATAACTCTACTTCACAAAAGACAACACCAATCTTCCAAAATTAGTTTCTATTGCGATTTAAACCTCTACGTATAAAGTATAAACCTACATTATTTTCTGCTTTAGCTGCTTAACAGTATTAAGGTATCACATATGTCTGGACCTGTCACTGTCAAGTATGGTCAACTGATTTTTTGTGTGAAACAATGTACCTAATTTACCTATGTATATATAAAACTACAACCTACTTGTAGCGCATTTTTGCAGATCACTTAGTTTACTTAGTCGTTGTTTCTGTAGAACAACAAAATTTTAACGGTAGTTAAGTAACACGTGTCGTAAATGTGTAGTTTCCAAAGATTTTATAATTACGTCTATGGTAGTTTCAAACTAAAATTTGATGTTTGAAATACACGCCAATATTGACAGCTGTCTAATTTACAGTGTTGCGAAGATAGGAAAATCGGAATGGATCACCATAAAAAAATCGAGTTGGATCCATAAAAAAAAAACTCCCTATAATCCGTATTCGCAGATATTATTATAAATGCGAAAGTCTGTTGGTTTGTCCTTAATTCTTTCACGCAGTAACGAATCGACATGATTTTTTGCTTAGATATGGTTTATTGGACCAAAGAGTAACAGAGGCTACTTTTTATCCCGGAAAATGTACGGTTCCTGGGGAATCTCCACGTGGGTGAAACCGTGGGCAGAAGCTAGTATTAGTAGATAGGTATAGCTGATTAGATATTATAGGTTAGTAATTAATTATAGTTAGAACTAAACGTAGGAAAGCCCACATAATATTTAAAAAATACTTCACTAAAGGGGTTAAATAATGTGATATCACTTTAAAATAAACAAATTCATAGCTTACTTGAATATAATAATTTCTATCAATATTTTTAACACTTGTCACCCTCATAAAACTTTTTTTTAATAGGCAACGGGCGTCACCACGTCCCTTTTTTCATCCTATTGTATTCTTAATACCACTTGACCCTCTGTTTTGTAAGCAATCTGATGCTTGATTAGCGAAGTTTACAAACAAAATATGATGGATAAATAAACAGATATTATAGATGGATAAACTCGATTAGTGTATTCATTCGTAATATAGTTTTTTTTTCGTTGAGAGACCAAATTAGTTTTTGTATATTGGTATTACTTAAGTATTTTTGTGTTACAGTGGTGTCGATTATGGCGTTACAAACATAAATCTAATTTTAATTACACTCTATTTTTTAAATAAAACCATTAGAACAAGGGATGGAATATATTGTAGACCTGTCAAGTTAATCCAATTGCTTGTAAGTATATATCTTCCAGCTTAGACTTAGGTCAACCGTCTTTCTATATAAGCAATATCACAGGATAATATATAATAATACGTCTGCTTTAAACTATATTTGTATTTACAATGTACATACCCAACGACCGAAAAATTATCTTTTTAAAATTGAAGCCTATTATTAGAGTTGTGCTGTTTTGTAACAATTGATTATTAATTAATAAATGTTTAGTTTTAAACTTCCCCGCTCGTCTCATTATCCAATTAGTTTAAAAAAAACGAATTTCTTATCTCATAATTCTATACTTACTTAAAACTTTAATTTATAACTATAATAGCTATACAAAATGCAAGCTTAGTCATATTATATCTCAGCCCTCTTAAAACACCGCAAATATCAATTGTAATAATTTAAAACAATAATCACTGCTAAACTAAGAGCACCAAATAAAAGTGAATACTAAATCACTTAGGTAGTTCTTTTTTGTAAAAGCAGTAAAAGTATAAAATCAGCCGACGCGACGAACGAAAGAACCGCCGCCGCCGACGGAACAACTTTAAATTAAATAATACAATAACAAATAATAATGGTTTATAACCTTCAATAACTGCTTTACCGCTAGGATCAATGTATTCGGAGCTTTGTTCTGAGTTTAGTTGTTATAAATATTTTTTGGACCAAAAGGAATTATTTAGTAAGTACTAAGTATTTATTTGTACTCCGTCCAACCACATTTGATTTAACTTTTGACAGTTGGAGTTAGTGATGTCTTTAAGCGATTACCGTTTCGATTAACAGTCGATTTTATTTATATAGAATATTTAATCAATTTAACATACGAACAAACAAGAATCCGATTCATTATAGTAATATAATATTTAAGTATTTTAGGTGGTTGTTTTTATTTACATACAACTTTAATCAATATTTAACCTTAATTCAATCTTATTGAAAATGATATACATTAAAAATCCCTTAAAGTTTAATGGAATTAAAAATTAGTCTATGGCGTACTTGAATAATCTTCGTTACATAATCTGTGGACTCAATAAATATCGATATCGTCCTATATCGGAGATAAAGAGCATGTCGCTTCCCTAATAAAAACGCGTCCATAGACTATTGCATTTTTTATCTATCCTTTATTTATGGCTGCTTAATATGTATGTCAAAAGTTAAATAAATTGTTGAACGGACTATAATATGTAGGTACTATGTAGTACCATACTTATATTAGAAACAGGTAATAAATTTACTTGAAGGTACCTATTACCTGATTGTTTGTTACTAATCACTGGAACCACTGGTCCAATTCTGAAAATACTTTCAGTACGTTATCTCTGCGAGTACTATTACAATATGATATGCGTGCTCGTCTGTGAAGCCGCAGGCAAAAGTTAGTGTTTTATATTATAATAGCGTCTATGGGAAAAGCCACTGGCACCTGAAATACAGTTTTCAATAATTGAGTAGCTGCTTAAAACAGAAAGTAACAGAAATAGTACTTATCTATCTACACAAATAAGTACATGCAGTAGGCGCTCAGTAACCCGGCCCTCGCATATCCGGCGCACCTAGTTGTCGAGCACACTCAGGTGACCGGTCTCTATACTCCGGTTTTTTGCACAGCCGAATGCCAGATTACAGATCGGGATAGATAGTCTACAATATCGTCTTTGACGGAGAAAATCTATGATATTATGTTGTATTTATTTCCTATAGATCCAATAATCCGGCAGATCCAGTTATCGGGAAAAATCCGGGTGCCGGATTGCCGAGCGCGTATTGTATTACGAAAACTTGCTTTAGGTAGATATTATACATCAAGCGATAGAGATGTTTATCAAACTACCGGCCGTCGCCGTTAGTACCTTCTATAATTTATAAAACAAGTTTGTTCAAATGCAGATAAAAGATTTACTCCATAAAAATGTTACTGACTGTTATTTTGGTAGACGTACCTTTTAAGACATACCTACTTAAACAGTAGTTTTTTACTAATTTCAATTTTACTAGGTTCCCTACCTATACCTATTTAATTTCGATCAGTATAGGTCAAATTCAAATTCAAAATGCTTAATTCATATAGGCCCCAAGGGACCACTCATGAAGGATAAAATAAATGACTCTAACAGCGGGTCTCTCTAACGTCCACACCAATCACAGACTAAAACTAATGCTGTTTTTTTTCAGAACATAAAGTTAACTGTAAATATAATACTCAACTACCTACATTCCTAAATAGGATTTATTTTTAGTAAAAAATACTACTTATCTGCTGGCAAAAAACTATCAAAACACAGCAATGAAAACAATTTTCTTAATGCGTCCCTATTATATACATGCAACTTTAAACTACATCATCACATCGTATAGGTAGATGTATAAATATATGAGTTACCTACGACATGCTACGGCCTACGACAAAACATAAGCGTAAGACTTCAGTATTAAAAAAAACTCACCGTGCGGCCTGTCGTCTACACCATCGCTGTCCACCTCACTCCGAACACTCCCAGGGCTGGCCCTCTTCAATTCCTCCTGCACTGGCTCATTCTGATAACCCCTCTTATCATACGACATAAAAAACGGAAAATTAGGAACTCGATTTTGTTGAAAATAATAACCCATTTTCCCATCCCTAACTTTCACTTCTTCATCTTCAGAATGCTCGTTTCCAGCGTAATCTTGAGATATATTGTTCTCAATATCGATTTCCGGCGATCTCCTCTCGGTCAATCCAACAATAGATTCAATCGAAAAGTTTTTAGGCTGTATCTTCGTTTGCATGGTCATCTTGTCCGTGGAATCCATTTAAAAATGAAAATGTCACTTCACGAAACGTCACCCGCACGCGCGCTTTTCGTATTTGGAACGTTCGGATGTCAGATTTGAACTGAGATTTTCTGGTGTGTTTCTGAGCGGTGTAGTGCGACCACGCCTCTAGCTTGTGGGGAGGTGTCTCCCCTTTGTGCTACAAACGCATCGGATTTTCAGCCGTAACTTCAATCGGTTACAGAACGTTTTCGTTTAAATCTTCAGCAAGGTTATATTACATTTTTGTATTACAAACAAATTCAACCTTTTTGATGTTTGTATTAAAGTCCATTTTAATTGTGAAGTACATTGAATACATGTTTTAGTAATTTGGTTATGACAAAATGTCCTTATTGATAGATAAACACATCGTAATGAATTCGCTCTTTATCTTTTATTATAAAAGGCTTCGCTTGACGTGTGGGTTTTGGTTCATTTTAGTTTAAGTGAGTATCGTTGAGTTGGGAAGTCCTGAAGTACATACATGAAAAAAGGAAATAAAAGAAAAGAACCTTAAAACAGGTTTGTTGATACGATATCTATGGTACCTATAGATAGCTACATAATATATATTAGCTACTTAATTGCCAAAACAATGCATTCAAAATAAAGAATGCAGAGGCCATAGAAAAACTATCTAGGGTTTCAGAAAAAATTAAATTTTTATAAACAATACTTAAAAATTATAATTATTTTGTATGCGTACTCGCAGCGGAATAATATCGAATTTCATGATTTGAGTTTGATAGATATTTAGTGTACCTATGACGCCGTGTAAATGTGTATGATAATTTTAAATTTGTGTGTCCAGCCGTTTTTGAGTTATAACGAAAAAACAGATTCCGCCAGGGCAACGTCTTCCTAGCGGATTTTTTTTCAAAATGGTATTGCTTGTAAAAAAATTATACTAATAATTAGTGTGTGACGAGTACCTAGTAAATGTGTGTACTAAAACGAAATTTGGCCTTTGTGTTTCAAAGTTCTGGGTGGCACTGCAATCGTTATGGGCCGGCGTTATGCTTACCATCAGGCAAACGACCGGCTCGTCTTGTTACCAAAAAAGAAGGTATCTAACACAAAGCTAGTAAGTACCTAAACTAGTAGTAGATGCCTAACTATTAAACTAAATATAAAAAGACAATAAACCGTAACAAAATCAATGCCTATCACTAATCCACCCGAAAAATATCAACACGTACGCACCCAAACCACTTTCGCCCGGCGAAATCCACCCCAAATCCGGTTAAAACTGCCTAAATCCGGATTAATAGTCTGTCAAATTGCCGCCAGGGGGCGCGGCGTGGCACCTGCGCCCTGTTTTGGCACCCCTTCGAGTATTTTTTAATCTGCACTTGTCGGCAATGATAAATATTGGATTAGATGAGAATGATGCGCGAATTGAATAAAAGATGAATAAATGTAACTAATTTTACAATTAACGATGAATAAGTAGGTACCTAACTGAAAGTCGTGTCGTCATTAAAGAAAGATGACAAACTTTCAAATATATTAGATAGGTACTATCACAACTTACCTATAGTTATAAAGGAAGTTAGTTGGCACTCTAAAATATATTTATTAGAATGCGTTAGTGAACATTCATTTTTAATATTAGATCGTTTAAAACCCACTCTAAATAAACTGATTTATTTTAGGGAACGACTAGTTGCGTTTTTCAACTTTTCATTGCATGATGAAAATTGAATCCGTCCGTATAATAAATGCGAAAGTGTTTTTAGGGTTGTTTGTTTGTTTATTTGTCCTTCTTTCAAGCAAGAAAGGCGCAACGGATCGACGTGTTTTTTGCATAGATATAGTTTAAGGGAGAGGAACTTAATAGGGTACTTTTTATCCAGGAAAATGTACTGGGGCCCAAGCACACTAAACCACAATGGTCAAAATGGGCAGCAGCTAGTATTAAATAACTGTAAAAACAAATATTTGTATTAAAAATTGTAATATTATATTTATAAAAATAGGATTGTGTTTCATTTTCGTTAATTATAACTTTTTCTTCATTTTTTTAAGACGACCTTTTAAATATGTGTACCAGTAGGTATTGTAATAAAAGACTATAGGAACCTCCTCGTTTGACATGACAGAGTAGTACATATTTGGTACGTAGGTATTCAAGTAGTAATACTTAGATTACATGGCATAACAAGTGAATAAAGGGAATTTAATTAGAGGGACTAAGTTGGATCCCGAGAGCAGCGAAGGATTCTAGAGTAGAATCCTGAGCGGAGCGAGGTATACAAGGATCAAGATCAAGTGAATAAAAATTCACTATTATCGATGAATCAAACGCCCTTTTTCGAGTGACAACGGTAAAAGTCACTAGTATTTTTTTCTAGCCGATACGACACCCTAAATGTATGGCCACAGTAGCGAAGAAACACACTCACTCATTCTTCCACTCAACACATTAACAACAACAAGAATATCACATTATGGTGCTTCTATTAAAAAAAATCTACGACTAATTGCGCCTTTATTGGCCGATACTTTTAAATGTGACATATTAGGAGCATTTACGAAGCATGCTTTGAACTTTGAATGTTTTAAGTGGTTAACTAAAAAGGTTTTAATGTGGTCTATTTTTGTTTTCATCTGTTCTATTTTAATAAGAATGCATGTATGGGGTGATTATGGATGTCGTTTTGGAACTTTGTGTATTGTTGTGGTACCATTAAATGCTTACTGTAGGTATTCAACACAGCTAAGATTGGTGAAGTCAGTTAATTATTTATTTAACTAGCTGTACCCCGCGGCTTCCCTTACGTAGCCTAAGTTACTCCTAGTAACAACAGCTGACACTGAAAGTTCCGTCAAAATCGGTCCAGCCGTTTGGGAGATTACCCGGAACAAACAGACAAAACATTTAAAAATAGTTTTTTGTTATAGGTATTTATATACTTTCATAAGCATTTAATAAAACGCTGTTTATTTTGACATTACAAACAGACACTTCAATTTTATTTATTTATATAAACATTATCTAAAATTGGTTTTATCTTCGTTCTCAACGATCTTCAAACGGTCTTCGCGAATAGATATATTTTTTTTATGTTATTTGATAACGAGACGAACTGGTCGTTTGCCTGATGGTAAGCATAACGCCGGCCCATAACAATTGCAGTGCCACCCAGAACTTTGAAACACAAAGGCCTGCGCGGCACTGCAGATCGCTCGTTACCCTGAGACATTAGGTATTACGTCTCATAAGCCCAGTAATTTCACTGGATACTCTGCTCATCAAACCGGAACACAGTAATGCTTGCACACTACTGCTTGGCGGCTGACTTCACGAGCAAAGCGGTGGTAACAACCCAGACGGACACTCGCAGAAGAGTTAGTCCTCCTACTAACGAATATATAATTTATTCACTCAATGTAATGAAAATTTAACTTCAATTGTATAGTTATAAGTATAGGAAATTCAATCGATAACAAATTAAAATTCACAAATAAAACTAATCATCGCCGTCGTCGCCAAACTAGTTTCGGAGCTTACTTTTTAGTTCTAGGTAAAAAAAGGCTGCGTTTCGTTTTCCAAAAATCAACATCAACCAACCTACTTCTAATGTTAACTATTTGAACTGTCACTTTTATTGATCCCAAATTCGCAATCGATAGTACCTAAAGCTCCGTACTTGCAGGACAGGTTACCACCTACCGGACTAACTCTTCTGCGAGTGTCCGTTTGGGTGGGTTCCACCGCTTCGCTCGTGAAGTCTGCCGCCAAGCAGTGATGTGCAAGCATCACTGTGTTCCGGTTTGGTGAGCTGAGTAGCCAGTGAAATTTACATAAGACTGTCTCAGAATAACAAGCGCACTGCAGTGCCGCGCAGGCCTTTGTTTCAAAGTTCTGAGTGGCACTGTATTTGTTATGTGCTGGCGTAAAGCTTACCATCAGGCAAACGACCCGCTTATGTCGTTATCTAATAATAGTATAAAAAATGACATAATCAGATAATAGAAGTAATTTCCCACTTTTTTCTTTTTTTTTTGCCTCTTCTATGGCCAGACATTGTTTGGGTTTTGTGCCAATTTCAAGTTAAAAAAAACATTTTAAATTCAATCAAACAAGACAAAATCTACATTTCCACTGCTAAACAATATTCAGGCCTTTAGAATACAAGGCATAAAATTTTCAACCATTTCCCAAGCCAACGCTACAAACCTTCCACCCCTCCTACGTCCCCACCCTTCTCCTAGGGGCGGTAGGGGGTAGATTATATTTTAATGCAATAATTCTACGTGATCATACAGCGTTTACGAGAGGCGGTGCGGATTGGATGAGGTTGAGCTGGAGAGGATTTGTCTTGAGATATATCGTTCTCAGTTTTAAAATTCTTTATTTATATGAGAGAGAACTTATGAAAGTTAAAATAAACGGTTCTATGTGCCCATATTGTTTTTTGCATCCAATTTTCATTGCTCTCGCAACACTTATTAGTAATTAACTTATTACTAAGGACTACTTATTCCGTGCTGATACCTCTTTTAGAAGTAGCTGCCGTAAGCACTTATAGTTACCTAGTGGCTGTAAACAGATTTTCACCGTGAATGTGGTATATTAGGTACCAAGGTTTGAAAAATGAGTAAACATAAACACAAGTAACAATGGGCGATCTCATTGCTAAATAATCTCTTCCAGGCACTTTTTAAAATCATCTTATCTTTTCAGACATAGTTTTGTATAAAATAATAGGTACCACAGTTTTAGTTTTAATCTATACTCTACCTATACAAATAGATAAAATTGAAGAGTCTGTTTGTAATATTAAGATAACAGCTTTTTACTAAATGCATATGAAAGAATATACGGTACCTATAACAAAAACACAATTATTAAAATTTTTGTCTGTGTCGGTCTGTTTGTTCCGGGTAATCTCCGAAACGGCTGGACCGATTTTGACGGGACTTTCACTGGCAGATTGCTGATGTTACAAGGAGTAACTTAGGCTACGTGGGCGAAGCCGCGTGGAGACACAGCTAGTTTATCATGACTTCTGAGATCTTAAATTCATCCAGTAAATTAGACGATCTTCAATTGCATAACCCCGTGTGCACCTTTGTGCCTCGCTCCACAAATGAAACCCAGGCGAACTAAACGAGGTTTCATCCATAATACAACGCGCCAGCAACTGCGACTGTGGAGCGTATCTGACGCTGGATTATCATTCCTACATGTAAACGGGCGGCGGAAAGGAATAATTTTATTTACTTATGTTTTTTTTTTCTGACCATAATTAGCGGGTAAACGTTCACTGCTGAACACCAGCCCTCCATGAGCGATGGTGGATTTTTTAAGCCTACCGATCTCATCATAATGGTATGATGACTGACGGTGACTTGATGGTTGCATGATGAAAATTTGGATAGTTTGGTTATCGGAGCGCTGATGATGATTTCCATAGTCATTATTACATGACTGATGGGTCTCCATCAATTAAAAACATGCGTGTTATGCTTTCCAAACTAATCACGTTTCTAATCTACAAAACCTTCGGTCGATGTTGAAATTAGCATGTGCATTCTTCTTGGGTACCTACATCATATACATAGGCTCTTATTCAACAGTGTTAAACGGTTGAATAGTTATAGTAAAGTAAAGTAAAAAGTAATTTATTGACATAAATAAATATTACAAAAACTAATGAATCCATAGGCTCCCGAACTAGTAGCAACTGTGTTTCAGGAGCCAGTGGCTTCTGCCATTATGTGACACTACGATAACTATACTATGTAATATGTGTTATTATAGGTACTATGTTTTGTCTCTTTCGATCCAGTTTAAAATTGTCAAACAACAAGTAACATAGTATAATTAAATCACTTGATTTAAGTAGTGTCTAACCGATGTGTAACTCGATTCTAACCTGAAACTATGAACACTGATATTATTGCGACATGCGAATTACGTTTACTGCCATCTATTGTCGAGTAACTTCAAAATATAAAATTATACAATGACATTTAGCAGGTCTTTATAATGAGTTTCTCGACGATAGACGTCACTAAAAAAATCTAGCTAGCTATTCAAATGAACTTATATCCCTTTAATAAAATTGTATATTTTTATTCGCACTTTTTAATTAAGATTAATGTAAATAATTTAAAAATTGTTTTGAAAACTTATGTTCAAAATCGAGGACGGTGATGTCCTATGTCGATCTGACATTTACTTGACATTGACGTTGCTATTTGCTTATCTTTCAAAAAACAAAATTCAAATTTGAAAAAATCAAATCTTTGTTTTGCTTTTGGCATGCTTGGCGATAAAATTACTGTAAACTACTCCGGAAACTATAGAAGTTACATCATTCTTGCGATGATTTAGTGTATTACTGACTGCTGGTCACGATGGAGCAAGTGAACGCGCTCGGTGTGTCCTGTATCCAATTTGTACAAGAATGGTAAAGTATCTCAGCCAAAATATTGATTTTTTTAACTCAGGTGTTTTTAAACTGTTTTTCAATGAATAAATTAAACAGTTATAAATAAATATCAAGGTGCCATGTGCCTCTATAACTCTTATATTTTATATAAATTTGATACCGGGAATCTTAGTTCAAAGCTGAATAATATGTGTCTTCAAGCACCATTCGCTGTGTTTCAGTATTCATATATTTTTATTTCAAATGGGAACATTTATGTACACTTATGAATTGTCAACACAAATTCTACATAGTACAGTTATTGTCAGCTAACACACCTGAGATTGATCATGTAATCGCTATAGATTTACAAGTTATGCATTAGCTTATAACGTGGTTTTCCACTCATCCAAGGTCTTTGTCCAAGGCGCATTAGATCAGAGAACTTCAATAACTCCATCAAATCACCTAGGAACATCAACATTTGATCAAAGATTATGACAACAATATTAGCAGCAAATAAGGTCAAAATTCCTCCATTTTTTCGAACATACAAAATATTGTGCAAAATTTACTAAGAAAACTTTGACATAGATTTTGGTTGAGTAGAATGGGTTTCTGTCAAAGAATTTAGATCGAACAAGGGATATAAAACTTGGACAAAAATCTTTGATGGTGCAATGGTGGTTAACAAAAATCTTTGATGGCTCATGAGTACGTAGAGTAAAAAAAAATAACATTAAGCGATGACAATGAGCTGCCTAAGCTGGGTGTAAATCTGTGTTACAAACATCTGAGTTTCCTCGAAACTAAAGCAAAATGCTCGAACCCTTTCCCAGGTTCCAAGACTATGAAGGTTACTTCGAGTTCATCAACAACCTGTCAAATCCAAACAACCTTACCGAGTTTCTGTTCCCGCTGCTCTCCATTGTGGACTCGGTGTTTGCATCTCAGCTGCTGCTGTGTATGGCATTTGGAGGCTGGCTGAATACTGTCATGAAATGGTGAGTTACAAAGATAATATCAACTTTGTCAGCCAGAAGAAATCCACTGCTGAACATAGCATGCCTAATATAAAAGCCTATTTCTCTTTTATTTTCTCTTCTCTTTCTCCTTTCTTATTATGCTCCTATCATACATTTTGGTGAGCCTGCTTTGGAATTACACAATCTAAGTACATCCTCCCCTCTCCATTGGACGATCAGGCTAAGTGCTGGTGCACATTGGGCCACCGATCGCGGCCACTAGATGCGGCCACTAGTGGCTGGGTGCTACAGTAGCCACTGGTAGCCACAATATAGAAAGAACAGAAGGGTCGCTCTGACGCTTATGCTGATCTTGCGCGCCCAAGTGCATTTTCTGTTCTCTCTCTATTTTGTTGCGAGAAGGACAAATCAACAAACCAACAAATACACCTTCGCATTCATAATATTAGTAGGAATTTATTTTCCTACCTTCCACTGATAGACAACCCTCTATTCTCCAATTTCAGGTGGTTCCTAGAAGACCGCCCGTACTGGTGGGTCCGTGAAACCTCATACTATACAGACGAGCAACGGCCGCGGCTGCTGCAGACGCGGCAGACGTGCGAGACGGGCCCTGGCTGCCCGAGTGGACACTCGGCCGCAATGGCGCTTGCGTTGACGCTGGCGGCCACTTGTGTCGCTCACGTCGCTAGGGATCGGTTAGTACTATTTATTATATACTACACAGATCAGAACAGCATTTTTTTTTTCATTTATTTGGGTATACAAATATGTTAAATAACTTAACAATATAAAACTTGTTAATAGGGCAGTTGCATGAAAAAGAAAATACATTTATTTATTTACCAGAAAAAACGGACAGACCAGTTACATCAATTAACAAAAAGAAAATAGCATGACAAAATTAAATTATGTTGGAATGTCAGTGGGTAATTACCATACAAAGATAAAATAAATTACATAAGATCAAGTAAATAAACAACAATCAAAACAATAAATAGGTCAGACACTAAAATAATAATAATTACATAATAAAAATAATTAATGTGGTTAATACACAGGTTTAAGAACATAATAAAAATTAAAATCACAGAATATATTAAATTTACACAAAGATACTGCAAAGAGTTTCCCGGATTCATCAATTCTTCTTTATCATCCAATAGTTCAGTATTAACACTTAAATTAATAAAAAAATTGTATCTATGTAATCATCATAAAATGCATGTGTTTAGTACAGCTTTACGGCCCGCGTCGAACAAGTGACGTCACATGTTCTACCCAATTTATTAATATCATAAAAAATGGAGTCAAATTCCCTATCGTTCTTTTTTGCAGAAAATGGACCATCCCTTCGTGTGTACAAAAAGCTGCTTACACACTCTTCGGAATATTACTGGGCTCGGTCATCCTGGCTCGGATGTATGTGGCCGCTCACTTCCCTCATCAGTGTATACTGGGCGCTTTAGTTGGTGAGTGACATTTTATATGTAGCTAGCTGGTGCCCACGGTTCCACCCTCATATAGATTCCCAATGGCAACAGTGAATTTTCTGGAATAAAATCAGCCTCAATCACTCAGCGCCTCCCTAAACTGTATGTATGCAAACAAAATACGTTGAAACATTGCTTGAAAGAAGGACAAACCAACAAATATAGTAGTACAGTTTGAAAGATGAGCCTATAGTCTCATTGGTAACGATATGCTGGCTAAGGCCAGGCTCCAGAATCTGGAGCATCAACGCAGGGTGGCCAGTCTTTGTCAGTGTTAATATTATTACAATTTAATTATATTTTAATAATATAAGCAACAAAAAGGCCAAAAAAGAATTACACAATTAAAATACTTGTACATATCATGAACTGTAACTGCATGAATTAGCCCAAGAATAAACCAATGGTTTTGTAAAATATTGCTCATAGATAATTGTTACACTATTAAAAGAAAAAAATTTAACAACGACAAAAGTGTTTTTGGTTGTATTGGGAACCTGGATGGGATGCTGGAATCTTTTTACATGTTTTGGTCACATATTCAACAATTTTGAAAAACACTGTGCTGTACTACTTGTTCTATAGGTACTACCTGTTCTACACTAGGATATATTTTGGAGAGTGTGCCTTGGCACTGCAAACTTGGTTCCCCCATCACCATTCTCCATTGGACGGCTAAGGCTGGAACTCTTTGCTTGAATCTGTTTCTCTGTACTTTTAGTAAAGTTTGCCAAGTCCTACCAACTAGTGTTGGTAGGACTAAAGGCCGCGCAGGCCTTTGTGTTCCAAAGTTCTGAGTGACATTACAAGTGTTATGGGCTTACCATCAGGCCAACGACCAGCTCGTTTCGTTTTCAAATAGTATTAAAAAAGAACTGAGAGTCTACAAGACACAAGTGAATCTTCTGGGCTTTTTTATTTTATACTTCAACACAGAGAGTGAAGGTGCTTGCCTAATCAAGACCAGCAACACATTTCACAGGTGTTAAATTTGAATAATAGTTTGTTTGTTTTTTCCAGGTCTGTTCCTAGGCCCAGCGCTCTGTATCTACGTGTCGGACCCGTACATCTGGTGCTACGGGCCCCACGGCGGGGCCCCGCGCGCGGCGCAGCGCTGGCACGTCGTTAGTGCGGCGCTCGCGGGGGCCATCGCGGGCCTCACGTACCTGGGGCTACTGCTGTGTAAGCAGGACCCGATGTTTACTGTCAAGTTGGTGAGTTGGTACTGTAAAAAATTTGGAAGCAGAGTTGCTTAATTTTGGGGGAAATGCTGCTAAAGTTTAGGGGAAAAGTTGCTTAAGTTTGGGGGACTAGTTGCTAAAGTTTGGGATAAATGTTAATGTTTGGGGAAAAGTTGCTAAAGTTAGGGGGAAAAGTTGCTAAAGTTTAGGGGATAAGTTGCATAAGTTTAGGGGTAAAGTTGCTAAAGTTCGAGGAAGTATTGCTAAAGTTTGGGGGGAAAGTTGCGCTAAAGTTTGGGGGAAAAGTTGCTAAAATTTAATGGGAAAAATTGCTTTAATTTGGAAGTAAACTTGCGCTAAAGTTTGGGTGGAAAGTTGGCACGCTTGGCAATCTTGGTCATCGCAGTACATTTTGATGTCAACCAAAGCGAATGCTGCTGCACATTCCCTGAATATTCCTTTAGCCTGCACTTACAGCACGGGCAGAGATTTGGTGGTACTATTCATATGCACAGGGACCACATGGCCATTCCGTTTATTTAACATAACTATTTAAAGAAATTGAATAAATACCTGTTTAATTTAATTTAATATTTATTTAATTCCAGGCGTTCCGTTGGTGCGAGAATCCTGATTCAATCCACGTGTCCACGTCTCCCGTGTTCGCCTTAGTACAGTCCACGGGTTACCTGATGGGGTGGGCCGGGGCGGTCACCCCCGCTGTAGCCAAGTAAGCTACCCTTGCAACCTTTTCACCACAATTAAGCCAATCTAGAAGCGACGATGGCTCATCAGTTTTTTGTACCAAATATGAATGGAGCTTGGTACTTTATTCCCAGAAAAAATTAACTAGCCTCATATTTTTTAGGCCTGCGTTTTTTTTAAATAAGTTTTAAAGAAAAGCGTAGTAGAAATGCAAAATTAATGCAACACTGCACTCCTAAAAATATCCAAAAAGCAGCAACATTATAAAAGTATGGTCTCATCGTCACGTCATTTTTGACAGTTTTGACAAATAATAAGCTGTGTTGTCATCTGTTCTGTCAATTTTTTTAAAGCCTATGCTATTTATCACATTCAGCCAAAAAGAAGCTGAAAAAACCGTTCCGTTTCGAGAATTAGCGTTCCGTTTCACGTTACGTACTAAAAAAAACTATGTATTTTCAGGAAATCGCAGGCCTATAAAATTGTAAATTTATTTTAGAATATCTAGATTTTGAGAGCTCATTCCAAAACACCAACAAATAGCTTGTTTAAATTTTAGTACCAAAACGGAACAACTCTTTTTCCAAATAAACTTTAAACACTTAAACATGTTGCTTTAAAAAAGCGACGAACCGACTTCAGTGAGAAACTACTGAACCGATTTTAATGAAATTTCTATGGGACCAATCTGAAAGTATATCATTTCAAATAAAAAAAGCATTTTCCAAATCGGCTCATAAATGACAGATCTGAGGTAACAAACATAAAAAAAAATACACACCAAATTGATAACCTCCTCCTTTTTTGGAAGTCGGTTAAAAATATTTATTGTGGTTTTTTCGACAACCCTAAGACAATACCAAAGCCAATAACCGCCGTCGCCGCGCTCCCTCCGGCTTCACAATGATTGATCCATTCGGCGTGGGCTGTGGAAGGGAGACGGTAGTGGAAGGGAGACGGGGCAGAAGGGAGGTGGGGGTGGTTTCGGCATGGCTCAGAACCACCCCAAATCCACTACCTTCGTTGACTTTTGTCCAGCTGATTTCAGGGGTGCCTCTAAATCAGTTTGAGGAAAACTTTGATTTGCCGTAACTCCTTGGTAAAACAACTTTCTGATATTCTAATCTCGTGGATAAAATTTAAATGGGTGCCTCTACACGGCGCGTCATTATTGCTAAAATTTTCTGTTACATATTGTATACTTTAATCTATTTCGTTTCTTTTACAGGTACCGTCACGATTCTAAAAACCGCTCAATAATAATATCAGCATTCTCAACTATTGCAGTGCTCAGTATATTCAAACACATTGACGAGGGCCTCTGCAAGGCTAATACTCTGAGATATTACTTGGCACAGTTCGCTATGTTTGCGTTAAAACCTCTGTTTTTATTGAGATTAGTGCCTGCTGTGGCGATGTTCCCTTACTCTATAGACGCTAATAAGAAAGAAGATTAAATTATTAATTTTTTTAGGTAAATGCAATTGTAAAAATTAAATTCGGGTGATATTTTTGGGGGGCAACATTGTATTTGAGAAAAAACTGACAGTGTAAGTTTTGTCAAGGGGACATTTGTTAACAATTGTATATCCGTATACAATGTGTACCGGTTTTTTGTTATCGATGTGACTTCATACTTTAGAAATGAAATCAAAAGCAGGTTAAACAAAAAATAGTTGTAAAGGCAAACTACACAATTACAGAATATAAAATGCAAACTTATAACTAAAATACACAACATAAACTAAACCAATTAAGGGTAGGATACGGCGCAACGCTTTTTCGTCCGCGCATCTCAACATTTTTGAAGTTAATCAATATTTTGATATAATTATGAAAAATCGCATTCGGTGAAGTTGCTGACATTTGGTCACGTGGGGCTTCGATCAGACTCCCTGTCCTGATACACTGCCCTCTTTAATATACACAGGGGCCTGTTTCATAAAAAATATAAGTCTAATATTATGAGTATTAGCGTCATAATATTATATATGAAAAAAAAGACTCATAATATTAGACTAATATTTTTTATGAAACACGCCCAGAGGTCAGTACACTGATAGATTGTAAAAGTAAATTAGGAGACAAAATTGTTCAAATCTTCCCTTGATATGGATATGAAATGAATGAATGAATTTGACGAGCGAAATCTAATTATGTCAATTACAATGGAATTAAAAGCTTGATTTGAATTTAATTATTGTTCTGTTATTTTATTTTCAATAGTACAAATATGTTCTGTGATCATAATTTATTCTGTTCTTAATTAGTATTTTAAACTAGGTCATCCAAAAATGCAATACAAATACTTTATAAAACACACATACATCAACAAGTTATGGTACAACAATCGGCGACCTTAACGCTATAAGCAGTATCTTACAGACACCTGAGGATGGTTTAGATAAGATAGAAAATACAAACAAACAACATGGACGACTTTAAAAATTTTGCAGAAAAATGTTACTTTATTTATTTATTAAAATACCATTACTTTCAATAAATGATACTTATACAGGCTGAGTTTGAACTGGTATGTTATCCTGGAAGGGGGTTACTTGTGGGCAACCATGGTTCTACCATGGTTGCCCACAAGTTGTGAGAAATAATAATAAAAAAATAAATTCACTGTAAATATAAAAGTGTGCGTCATTTTCTAGAATTGTTTCTAAGTCTGTTTTAATCAACATCATCATTTAACAAAGTTCAATATATTACATAGTTCAAGTGAATCAGCTGATCTAGGGCTGCCCGGCAATTCTGTAGAACAATTTTGACGTAAACTTTAAATTGCCTTTTCTTCAATGAAAAATTCCGAATTTCAAAAACTCGTAATACAAATGTTGTTGACCTCCAGGAGTAAATTGACACCCTTTCGTGATAACACACCAAATTAAACTCAGATTGTATAGGTCACAGACTACTATATTACAAATCTGTGGTATAGGTAAATAAAATCCAGCCCATAATGGCTCTAGGTTTCGTTTTTTTTTTAAATTTTGAAACAAATACAAAAGGAAAATGAAACGTGTGTTTGAAACAAATTTTAATAGAGTTGTCGTTTCTTCATTTGATTGGTGCACAACTTACAGTAATGCAAATCTGTGGATTGGTGTCTGAAAAGAGCGCTTCTAGTGATAAGACCAGCCTTTCTGGTATACGTTTTATTTTTAGTTTTTACTGTGTTTTAGGGAGAAAATTTAGTGTAAAATCTACAGTACCTACTTAACAACTTGTTTTTTTTTTAATTTGGGTTCTATGTGACCTGGGTATTTATTTTTATTTACTGATGTGATAATAAAAAAAAACTTATGAAGTTTTTTTCTTCGTGAAATAAAAATGTGGTATTAAAATAGTATTGTTGTTTTATTTCAACATAATATACAACCTGAGTTTAAATTGGATCCCGAAAAGGAGTCAATGGACTCCTGCAGGGTGATTTTAATTCACTCGGAATGATTCCGTGTAGGAAGGGACAGTTTCTGATCGTTTGTCTCGGAATCGCATCTCGACGGAGATACATTGTCGGGATTGTATTCGTGTTTACGCAGCTGAGTTGTCGAATCTAAACGGGAAATTTGTCTGACAGGTTGCGTTTTCGAAGTATAAATGATCAAGACAGTCGCTTCCGACAGGGATATCATTCCGAGTGAATTAAAATATTTTGTATAAATATTTTGCGTATTTTGTATTTAATCACAGAATACTAATAGTACAAGATTTTTATAAATAATGGTTGTTATAAACTGGCTAAAATACGAATTAATTGTTTTTATGAAGTGAATAGTGTAGTTTCCTCTGTGTTGTGTCACCAGCGGCGCGAGTACGGATCATTTCGATAAATAAAATTCGATAAAATTGACACTTAAAATCGATAAAGTGGGTTTGCGCGAGTACGGATCTTTTCGATAAATAAAATTCGATAAAATTGACACTTAAAATCGATAAAGTGGGTTTTATTATCGATAAGATCCGTATTCGCACTGCAGAGTAGAATGCCGTAGCTGAGCCAAACATAGGCGTAGGCGTAGCACGGCGAGTGCGGTTTGTTAATCAGCTGAATTATTGATATCTCGAAGAGATATACCTAGTTCATGGACCGGAGAATAGCATAGGCTACTTTTTATCCCGGAAAAATGCACTGTTCCTGTGGGAATTTCAACGCGGGTAAACCGCGGCAGAAGCTAGTCTAAGTTTACCATTAATATTATTTTTTAATTAAAGCTACTTGAACTTATCAACTTATCTGATAAACAAATCCAATAAACTAAAATAGTATTCGCCAAACTTGAACCCGATTATGAAGTATGGTCGTTATTAACACGGTTTTAAAACGAACGATAAAAATTATGTTGAAATACCATAAACGTGAAAACTTTTAACGTTAAACTTTTCGCTGTTGCAGATGATATTATTTATAGTTATTGAAGATTGTAAAAATCTAGTACGGTATTATACTATTCCAATTTATTTAATAGGCACTGGTTTGTCTATCTAAATGGGTAGGATGGACTTAAATGGGTTTCTGGTATGTGTCTACCCACTGTCATACATTATAATAGGTAAGTATATATAGTCGATATATCTAGTAGCTATTACTTGCAGTCTTCAAATTATAAATAAGATATCAATTAGTAATAAAAACAATGCTTTTTAACAGACTATCAAAAAAGGAGGGTGTTCTCAATTCTATTTGTATCTTTCTACGTTTGTTACCTCATATCTCCTTCATTTACAAACCGATTTGGAACATTTTTTTAAAGGATTTGCTTTTATTGGTCCCATAGAAATTTCAAATCGGTTCAGTGGTTGGTGACTGAAGTCAGTTCGTCGCTTTTTTAAACCAATTATTTTATTACTAGATAGAATCCGGTCTTGCAGTTCAGCAGCCACTTACGGTCTATACCTCGGGGTGCGTTTATGTTTGGCCCATACCATACTAGAGTTGTTATATCGCAAAACAAATACCAATTCAAAAATTTAGCTTATTGCATTACCACTAACTAAGTTAATAAGTTGGATACAATGGTCGGCCAAGAGAGGACTTTCAATTCTTCTGATCTCTTGAAATATGTAAGTTCAATTTCACATTACCACAAAAAACAACTTATAAACATCTGTTTAGCTAGACCTGGATAGTGTCTAAGGATAAAATCTTGCAAGCTAGTTACGGTCTTACCACAAAAACATTAAATACAACCTAAACCTGTGTTAAACAGCGTTTAATTGCTATACAGGCCTCAGTCGCGTGATTAAATATGAGAAACCACAAATCTTGATTTAAGTAGAGTTTACCCGTTGTCTAACTCCATTCTGTTGTGTGACATTTCTAATAATTTTAAACGTTTATCCTATACTTAGCTCCTATTTTGAAAATTTTGTTAGAGCGTTTGATTGATGCGACGCATAATCAAAATGCTGGCACTTATATGGTTGAACGGATCAGCATTGTGTTTCAACGAGGCAATACCGCCAGCATGCTGAGTACCTACGCTTCCAACTGGTAGTGGGCTAGTAAAAAATAATAATATAGGTCATATACTTATGTATGGCGGTCGGGTATGTTCTAGTTCTTGACTGGCTTGTTGGGATAGTAAGATTTTGGCATAGGGATCAGCAGCCATTTTGTTTATTTTTGCGGCCACTTTTCTAGCCTATGCTACTGTTTAGAGGACATCAATACAAACCGAAAATGTTACGGAATGAAATCGCGTAATAAGTGACACGTTTTCTTGTTATGTGGTTAAAAATAAATTATTCTAAAAATATTCAATTCCAACCTTTGTATATATGCAAACCTAAGCTATTTCCTATACTCTACTTAGTACTAAATACAAATTAAGTAACGGTCAACAAGAAACCATCTTTAGTTCAATGTAGAGTCATATTTCGGACTAACCAAGCGACTCAACTTTACTTTCAGTTTAAACCATATTATCCTTAAAGTACACGTTGGCTGTTTTGGAGCCTTACCGGAGAGTAACATAGGTAGTACCTACGCTACTTCGTTCCGAAAAATATCTGTGGGAATATCTACGCGGGTAAATCTGCGGGCAGCGGCTAGTATTCTAATGCTTATTTTAATTCTAGGCAGAATCACTAATGAAAGAAACAAGACAAATTGAAATGAAGTTTCTAGATCAGTCGAGTTACAGCTGGTTGAAGGCTAAGAACGTACAGCGTGATCACGTTGTTGAAGATTATTTGGAAGAATTTAAGCCTATGATACAAAAGGTAAGTAGTATTTTCCAGCCTAGCTATAAATGGTAAAACGGATTGACTACGTAGTGCAGCCTACATGCGCGGCGACCAACCGGAACGCGCGCACGTAAGTTCGGCTTCACATAAGTATTTCGCTAAATTCGATTGCACACACCTACATATTATTTTGTACTAGCTTCTGCCCGCGGTTTTCACCCGCGTTCCCATAGGAACCGGGCATTTTTCCGGGATGAAAAGTAGCCTATTATGCCAAAAATCACGTCGATCCGTTGCTGCGTGAAAGAAGGACAAACCAACAAACATAAGCAGAGGCTAGTCCTACTAATTCTACTATAATATAATAAATGCGAAAGTGTGTTTGTTGGTTTGTCCTTCTTTCACGCAGTAACGGATCGAAGTAATTTTTGGCATAGATATATAGTTTATGGACCGGAGAGTATCATAGACTACTTTTTAATCCGGAAAAATGCACGGTTCCTGTGAGAACGCAGCTGAAACCGCGGGCAGAGAATAGTATAAAATGAAATTGTTTCTTTAACTGTGTCATTTCCAACAGCTGACTCCAGAAAGCTGCGCGTCCATCGCCGTCAAACTCGACATTCTAACTGAAGATATGACGTCGACTACCGTCATTTTATCCACTTTGAAAAACCTTCTCGAAGAAGAGGACAGCGCGACTCTAATGGCTGGAAATGTTAAGAGAGGGAAAGAGACGAAGAATAAGAAGCAGGGTAAGGTGCATCCGGTGTTGATACCGGAAGGTCGTCAAGCGACTGTTTCTTTTGTGTTTGAAATTGAGAATTAAGTTCTGTAATGATTTCGTTAGATGGGCGAGGTAGTGGTTAAGAATATATCAATGTTTTAAACAAAATTATTTGTTTCGTTATTTTAATAACGCTTAAATGAATCACTTGATCACAACTTGAAACTGACCACCTAGGCACATAAATAAGATTTTCAATATTACCCGAGCCTTAGATTTTATATTCAGGAAATATTCGAGAAACAATTATTATCCCACGGCGTTTCCTCACCCATTTATGGTCGACATATTTGCTTCAAAATTCATCATGCGGACAGCGAAAGAATGGAATTCTTTGCCGGCTTTGGAATCTGTATTTCCTGAATACTACTACAATATGGTACTTTGGGAGTCTTCAAGACAAGAGTGAACAGGTATCTTCTAACCAAGCGTGCTACATCGTCTACCGCATCGTTGCTTACCAATCAGGTGATATTGCGGTCAAACGCAAGCCTATCCAGTATAAAAAAAAATTAAAGTACTTAGTAACTAGAAAAAAAAACAGAAGTTTAAAAAAATATTTTATTTACATTTTTTTTACAAAAATTTCAAGAGAAGCATCAGCTTACTAATACAACAAGAAAATACTCTCTTCTATATACAGTTTTATACAAAGTATGGCAGTATGACTCAATTAAACATTTGCTAAAAACGCCAAGAATTTCTATGTCCGAAAATAAAACGGACGCAACGTTAATAACGCTACAAAAAACAACTTAAAACCGTTGTCATAATGCGATTTCAGGTCAGTTCTATTAACGAATATTATTTTATAACCAGGCTGCATGCATAGCTTCATTGCTTGAAACTAGAATAAAAGTAAAGCTGTCAAAGTGACTTTAGAACTGTCAGGTTGACGTTGACGTATAAAGATATTCTGGCAGTAGCGAATGTTTTGGCGGGGAACGCTGAAGGTCAATTTTTACCAGCAGTAGGGGTAGTTGGGGCACAGGGCCGGCGGTAGGCCAGCGGGGTAGCGAGGAGCGGCGGGGACGGACGCGACGGGACTGAAAGAAAAAAAACCACTTGTTAAGTTACGATGCACTTAAAATATTAGATTTAATACAGTTAAGATTTTTGGTTGCTGGTATCTAAACATGCAATTAACTCATGTTTAGTAGTTAAACGCTGTTTAGGATGTGTGTAATGTTTTTGTGGTAGGCGTGTAGGTCTCAGATCGATTCTCGGCCGAAATAATAGCTCGGGTCGTGGATGTTGCGTGTCCATGCCAACTGCTCTGTGACACAAGGAATCCTAGTGCTGGCTTATGAGTGTGCCTTTGATTAGTAAGGAAATCAAACAGAAAAGGATACACAAACTTACGCAGAAGCGGCAGCGTACAGGCCAGGGTTCAGACCCCACTGTGGGATGGGGGTGCCGTCAGGGGTGTGGCGGGTGAACGCGGTGGTGTCGCAGTAGGGGTAGTTGGGACATACTGCGGGGTGGAGTCCGGCCGGGTACTCGGCTGCTAGCGCTACCGCGGCGAGGGAAAGGACGATGAACTGGAATTAAAAAAAACCAGATAATATTATTATAAGTGCGTCAAAGCAAATAGATTCACAAAATTTTATATCATTAACTTTGTTTTTTAACCGACGAAAAAACGGAGGAGATGGTTCCTTAGTCGACCTGTTATTTTTTTTCACAATATGGTTTTACCTACAGCTCCAAGGACAGCATTGTACTTTAAAAGCTGTATTGCCATGTGGTCGCATTTATAATGCTGTTCCGGAATAGATCAAAGGTTTTAGCTGGAAATTGAAATGTTGGTTTCAGGAGACACGTTTCTATGCAGTAATTGAATTTTTGATATATATTAAGTACTAGCTGCTGCCCGTGGTTACACCCGCGCGGAGATATTGGATTTCATGTTTTGTATTTTTTTGCGCGGAACCCTAATTCTTTTTCTAAAATAAAAGTAGCCTAAGTTACTCCTTATAACATCAGCTATCTGCCAGTGAAAGTCCTGTCAAAATCGGCCCAGCCGCTTCGGAGATTACCCGGAACAAACAGACAGACAGACAAACATTTTAAAAATGGTTGTTTTGTTGTATGTACCGTATATACTTTCATATGCATTTGGTAAAAAGCTGTTATTTTGATATTACAAACAGACACTTCATATTTATTTGTTTGTATAGATGTACACATTGATTATAATATGCAAATGATGTTATTCCGGGATAAAATACCAATTCAAACTTCCCTCGTATATATCGTATATAAATTGTGATTAGAATTGTATTGATTGTGATTATTTGTAATTAAAGTTAAAATATGAGAGAGAGAGAGAGAGAGAGAGATGTTATTTGCACGCCGCAATGCGGTAAAATGTTTAAGGAACTTATTTTTTTTAATAACACCTGATTGTAACTATGAATAATAATAGGTAAGTATTTTATGTATGTATAATCAATTGATTACGCGTATCTTTTTACAGGGTAGCTTGATTTTGATAATACTTCGAAGTTGGTCACATTTAGATTTGAAAAAGGAAACACTTAATGTAAAGGTAGATAAAAGGGGAATTGTTTGTTCACCGATTAAATTTTCACGTGTGAACCGATACTGTGAAACGGCTTACGCGGTACGCCAATCAAAATTAACATGCGAAACCAATGGCGAAACTTCAATTAATTTACGAGTAATTAAATTGTATTGCCAAAAACATTGCGTGATAGAATTCCCCTAAATCACTATTACTTACAGTCTTACACTAATCTTACTGCAATAGCTAGGTTTATTAGGTACTGGTTACTTATTACATAGGTATTGTGTTCATGTATTGATTGCAACAATGAGTGGATTGCAATTTGCAGTTACGCACTATTTGGCAATGCAACGCTAATCGAGGATTACAAGCTTTGTATGGCAAGGCTTTGTCGTGTATTAGCTAGCTACCACGGCCATGTTGAAAATCTATCGCTTAGCAGTTCTGGCACATTATGGCTGGACTTGAAAGAATACAAACACACTTTATTGTACACCAAAAGGATATAGGGATATTTAAAAAAAAAAAACTTAATAATGTAAAGTTCAATGGTCGGTCTTATCACCTCAGGGTCTCAGGAACAGCCGACGTGGTCGGTAGTCAATAATCTTTAGTCAAAATGAGTTTAGCTCTTAATATACTTAGTTTATAGATCAGAGAGTAACATAGGCTACTTTTATCCGTGAAAAATGCACGGCTCCTGTGAGGACCTCCACGCAGGTGAAACCGCGGGCAGAAGCTTGTAGTTACTAGCTAGTAAAAAATAATTGCGTATCTACAAGGCATACTAATCTAATTATTCATTTAAACACCACCGTCAGTAGTATTATGAAAGACAACTATATAATTATGTAGTATAAGTACTACTAATAAACTATAAATGATACGTAATTATATGTATAATTTAAATACTAGTAGGTATGTAAATGTTCTGTATCATATTGATTGGTCCAATGAATACTACTTAAGGACATGTACATTATGAATTGTTTTATATTTATGTACTAGCTTCTGCCCACGGTTTCACCCTCGTACCCACAGGAACCGTGCATTTTTCGAGATAAAAAGTAGCCTATGCTACTCTCCGGTCCATAAACTATATCTATGCCAAAAATCACGTCGATCCGTTGCTCCGTTGCTGCGTGAAAGAAGGAAACACCACTGACTAACAAACATATAAACTCACTTATGCATTTATTTATTTTTGTACAGATAGTACTTATTGACAAAAAATTAATATACTTAACATGTTGTGTTGAGTAATCATGATAATAAATGCAAGCCTTGCTTGCGCCCACGCAAGATTTACTTATGTCTCTATTTTGTGGACTTCGAAACAAGATGTCATGTTTTGGATTACTTGTACATAACTTATTATATATATATTTATTTATTTTATTTATTTGCGCTAATATATAAAGTTGATAGCTGCTCCCCGCGGTTTCGCCCGCGCGTAAATTCGTACAGAATAGTGCATTAGTAAATCATGGAATCTAGAGTAAATTTATCGTCCATAATTAACCAAAGAAATCAGAATCACCAAAATCGGACTGCTTTTTAAAAAGTTATGCGTCATTAATTACAATTATAACAATTCGATGTGACAAAACTTTCATGAATCAACGCCTTCATATAACATTTTGGTCCATATCTTTTAAAGTACTGAACCGATTCTGATGAAACTTACGCTGTTCCCTAAGTTGAAATAAATGTAAACCAATAAAAAAATAACGGTCACAATACCATTAATAGTTTACGAGAAATGCGTGGACAAACATACATACATATATAATTTTATATAATACATATTTATAATAGGTATGTTTGTTTGGAAGCCCTAATAGATTATCATATATGAATATATATATTTTAGTTCCAATAATATTACATACATACCTACGTGTTGAATTGATAACCCCCTTTTATAAGTCGTTTAAAAATAGAAAAAATATAAGATTCGATTTGAAAACCTCCGCGGTTTTTGTCGTCAGTTACAAAATAAATATATCAGTATATCACTCACCAGTTTTCCGTACATGTTTGATAGTGATGTGTATCCTCTCGACTATACAGTGAGACTGATACATTCGCACGCTGGCCGCGGGTTTATATACCCCCGCAACTACTGCCGGCCCTGGACTAGGGTTGGTTTGCACGCTTGTTTTCGTTTTGTTACTAGAATAGTCCAGAGACAATAGTTTGATAGTCTAGTCTATACAATACAAATAAATAAAATAGATAACAGCTGTTCACTAAATGCAATTGAAAATATATAAGTACAGTATAGATACCTATAACAAAAACACAATTTTAAAATTTTTTCTCTGTCTGGTCTGTCCTGACGGACAGACAGACGTTTGTTCCGGGTAATCTCCGAAACGGCTCGACCGATTTTGACGGGACTCTCACTGGCCGATAGCTGATGTTATAAGGAGTAACTTAGTCTACGTGGGTGAAGCCGCGGGGCACAGCTCGTTCTATAATAAATGTGCTGTTTTCGGAATATTATATATACAATATACATTTTTTTTATGTTATTTGGTAACGAGACGAGCTGGTCGTTTACCTGATGGTAAGCATAACGCCGGCCCATAACAATTGCAGTGCCACCCAGAACTTTGAAACACAAAGGCCTGCGCAGCACTGCAATGCGCTCGTTACCCTGAGACATTAGGTATTAAGTCTCATAAGCCCAGTAATTTCACTGGATACTCTGCTCATCAAACCGGAACACAGTAATGCTTGCACACTACTGCTTGGCGGCTGACTTCACGAGCAAAGCGGTGGTAACAACCCAGACGGACACTCGCAGAAGAGTTAATCCTCCCACTAACAAAATAATATGAATAGGGCCTCTATTTTACAAAAGTGTGCAATATTTTTATTTTTTTTTTATTTTTTATTTAATAGAACCATGCAATCGGGTAAAATGTATACACTTTACTGAGTAGGTAAGTAACTATTATCTATCTGCGATCGAGTCATCAATAAAAGGATCAAGGCTACCTATCCGTGCTTATTGGAACTTGACGATCTTAGGTCTCAGTTTCAGATATTATACAGTAGGTACTATAGCTTCTGCCAGCGGTTTTCACCCGCATCCCCACAGGTAAATTTCTTCGGGATAAAAAGTATCCTTTGTTACTCTCCGGTCCATAAACTATATTTATGCCAAAATTCAAGTTGATCCGTTGTTGCGTGAAAGAAAAACAAACCAACAAACGTACAAACACACTTTCGCATTTATAATACTAGCTTCTGCCCGCGGTTACAGCTGCGTTCCGCCCCGGAACCGTGCATTTTTCCGGAATAAAATGTAGCCTATATTACTCTCCGGTACATAAACTATATCTATGCCAAAAATCAGGTTGATCCGTTGCTCCGTTGTAAAAGAAAGACAAACCAAGAAATGTACAAACACACTTTCGCATTTATAATATTAGTAGGGAAATAGGATTATTATTAGTCTACGTAATGTCTCAGGGTAACGAGCGCACTGCATTCCCGCGCAGGCCTTTGTGTTTCAAAGTTCTGGGTGGCACTGCAATTGTTATGGGACGGCGTTATGCTTATACCATCAGGCAAACGACCAGCTCGTCTCGAAATGAAATAAAAAAGCTAACGTTTTGTACGATACAAAACGTCATTTGTTGAAACAAATGACAATAACCTAGGATTGTAGTAAATATCTTAAAAATAATTAAAATGTGTTGCTAATCCTTACTAACCTTACATTTACTTACCAATTTTATAAATTCCTAAAGAATTTTCTCGTTACACATCCCGATATCGTTTCCAATTTCCATTATATCAAAGCTTGTTTCAAATGCCTTAAATGCATGTACACTGTACAGTTCAACAGCTTTGCCTATAATGCACTATGTCCAACAATTCGCCTTAGGTCGCATTTCACCAAATGTGGAATACGAGTAGTATATAAAAATAGAATAAAAAACTAAGTTCACGTGATCGGCGTTCAAAGAAGTTAAATATTTGCTGTCCAATCAATGACATTTGAAAGAAACTCTCTTTTAAATGTCATTGTGTTTAATACAGCGGCGGTAGTTCAGTAGTTCATTCAGTTCAAACGTTCAGATTTATTATTATACTATATGCAACCTCAACAATTCTTCTAGGTACCTACGCGTCTACGTCTTATTCCTCCTACCTGTCCAACTAAAGGTTGCCTGTACGATATTTATTTCTTGTACTATTGGGTAACGAGACGAGCTGGTCGTTTGCCTGATGGTAAGCATAACGCCGGCCCATAAGAATTGCAGTGCCACCCAGAACTTTGAAACACAAAGGCCTTCGCGGCACTGCAGTGCGGTCGTTACCCTGAGGCATTAGGTATTAAGTCTCATAAGCCCAGTAATTTCACTGGCTACTCTGCTCATCAAACCGGAACACAGTAATGCTTGCACACTACTGCTTGGCGGTAGACTTCACGAGCAAAGCGGTGGTAACAACCCAGACGGACACTCGCAGAAGAGTTAGTCCTACCACTGACAAACATACAAATTTAATACATAATATTTATTGCGCTCGTTTAATTCGCATGCACTGTACGTAGATGAACCATATTTGGCGCGTATCAATCGTATCATGTTCATTCTGTAACTTTTTTCTCAACTTCTTTGCCAAACAAAATGAACTTTACATCTGTTATAGCAAAAACCAATTTCGCTTGACACCAATAGCAAATGTATTGTAAAATAATACAATTGACATTAAAAACAACACAATTATTGATATTATTCTCTAAATGAAGTTAGTAAAGAACAAATTGCAATAAGTTATGGTGACAAGGGATAATTCCCTCGTTAGTGTCGCCGCCATCTTTGGCGTTTTAAACGAATATTGATTTGAAAGCTCGATTTAACATAGCGTGGGTTAGAAGTTAAACACCGTTTAGTGTCAGGGGTTTGTACCTCAAAAAGAAAAAAGGAACCCTTATAGTCTTACTTCGTTGTCCATATCAAGGCCAGGAATCAAACCTATAGAACACTTCCCGTTGACCTAAAATCATAGAATTTGGCATGAAATTTGGCAATGTCAAGCTAAAGTAAAGGAAAAAATTCGGAAACCATAAATTTGTAGTTAAAATCCAAAAAAGTACGTTTTGGGACTGATTTGGAGCGAATCTTAAAACATACTCGTAAAAAAACGCGAATCATCGATACTGGTTTGTACGGACTCCTTGGTGCGCGAGTCCAACTCGCACTTGACCGGTTCTTTTTATACTATTGTATAACGAGTCGAGCCGGTCGTTTGCCTGATGATAAGCATAACGCCAGACCATAATAATAGTGCCAGAGTTATTCTCATAACCCCAGTAATTTAACGTTAATAATATTTCATTCGATTAAATTAAATATTAATAATTTAACTCAGCGTTGCGTCCTAATATGTCCCATAATATCACCACACGGCAAATATGGGACAAGGAAGCGATGCAGATCAAAATATGTGTTTATTTGATAAATAATAATGTTTCTCAGGCATTATTATAATTTGTTTTATATCTTTTTTATTTTAAGCGGTTTTTGTATTTATGGTATCACAGTATGAGCATTTCCGCTCACTGAATTCTTTGACTACTGACGACGTCACGATGTGTTTTAGGTATGTAAATTATAACAATATAGTTTGGCATAATAATATTCTTGAGTATGACATTACTGAGCTTATAAAAAACTTATTAAAATGTTGATAAATGTATCAGAGCGACGAGCACAATTCAGTGTCGCGTAGCATTGTTGACAAATGTATCAGAGCGACTAGCACGAGTCAGTGTCGCGTAGGCATTGTTGACAAATGTATCAGAGCGACGAGCACAATTCAGTATCACGTAGGCATTGTTGACAAAAGTATCAGAGCGACGAGCGCGATTCAGTGTCGCGTAGGCATTGTTTACAAATGTATCCGAGCGACGAGCACGATTCAGTGTCGCGTAGGCATTGTTTACAAATGTCTCCGAGCGACGAGCACAATTCAGTGTCGCGTAGGCATTGTTGACAAATGTATCAGAGCGACGAGCACAATTCAGTGTCGCGTAGGCATTGTTGATAAATGTATCAGAGCGACGAGCACAATTCAGTGTCGCGTAGGCATTGTTGACAAATGTATCAGAGGGACGAGCACAATTCAGTGTCGCGTAGGCATTGTGGACAAATGTATCAGAGTGAAGAGCACAATTCAGTATCGCGTAGGCATCGTGTTTCAAAGTTCAAAGCTGCACTGTTATTCTTATACGCTGACGTTACGTTTATTATCAGGCAAGCGACCCGCCCGTTTCATTATACAATGCTCTAGAAAACGTAATAACCGAGTTATGGAAAAAAATATAAATCAGGTTTTTTTCGTTTTATCCATTCGTAGCTTATTAGGCGACCATCATAACATAAAGCATGAAAATAGTAGAAACACACTAGTGTGTCTGCGTGCGTGTGTACACACATACACACACTTTCGCAGTTCGCGTTTCGCACATACAAACTTTTGTGCATTGGATATGCATTCGAGCCCATACTGTTAATCAACTGTAGGTACCTCACTACATTTATCGATTTCCCTTCAATGACGACCCATTTCGTTAAAGGGCACAGTCTCAGATAATCTTGAATGAATAAATAAGGATAAATGATTTCGCGAGATACGCGCTTATTTGATGTCTTTCGTATTCCTCATTAAGAAGTTTACATTGTTGGAATGTTTTTTCATTGCAAGTGTATTTGTAGGCATGTCAATTATTGTAATTGATACTTTAAGAAGAGGAAAACTGGCTTCTTTAGCTTTATCTTCAGACTTGTAGACTATGCTATCTACCTCTAGTCAAAAAAGTTAGTCAATTTGTTAGTAAACAATGATTACATACTCGCGACGCCGAACTGCAATATACCTCGTCAGTGAGGTTAGAGACGCGACGTTTCTCAGCATGAACCCAACTCAAGCCTGTCAAATTCAGTATAGATCGAACTTAGGCCATTACACACAGAGTTCATTTGTTCTTTGCAATAATTTAACCAGCACCTTGTTCAACCACAAAACTGTGAAACAGACCCTAAATTGTAAATTAGACAATGCTGTTAATTATAGAGCAAGGCATAGCCCATAATGGGACTGGACTAGGTGGTATCTAGGTGTAGCTCAGACCTTTATGCCCTAAGTTAGTAGACCTTAGTTACCCCTTTCATTGACATAAACATGCCTAAGTCGGGTGTTTAAATATGAGCAACCACAAATCCTGATTTAAGTAGTGTCTAATCATTGACTAACTCAATTCTGTTGTGTCATTTCTAAACATTTTAGACAAAAGTGTTTTGTTTTTCTGTGAATGGTTCAATTCGGAATTTTTCATTGATGAAAAAGCATTCCTTTTATCAATGAAAAATTCCGAATTTAAAAAACCCTAAAAATAAGTGTTTGTAACCTCCAGGAGTAGAGTGACCCCCTTATCCCTTATCCGGAGATAACATTTAAACTCAAATGGGATTTGGGGATGGGAATTGATCTTCTATAATAAATGTGAAAACGTGTTTGTTAATTTGTTCTTCTTTGACGCATCAACATAACAACGGGTCGACGTGATTTATGCATAGAGGTAGGTAGTTTATGTGCTTGAGAGTAACATATGATACGGAAAAATAAACGGTTCCTGTGAGACTTTCCACGCGAGCAGCAGCTAAATAAATATAAAAACGAACACAATAGTTATTTGTTATGCAAGACCGCAACGTTGTTATTTGGACTGAGTACTGTATTGAAATCCGAGGAAGCGACGCATTCAAAAATTTCAAAGGTACGAGACGCAAAATAACTTTACTGACGAGCGATACACATAATTTTTCACCACACTACGACGAGGAAAGGTCTCTTATATCGTTCGAAATCTGCGCGTAAATGTGCTTTTTATCTACTAGCGCGGAAACTGTAGCCGTGCCAGCACCGCTGCCTTTTCCAAGGCAAAGGAAAAAACACTTGCACGCGGAAATTCGAATGATAAACAAAATCTTTCCTCGCTGAGATGAAAAATTGTGTGTTTCACTTGACAGCAAAATTATTGTCTGTCTCTTTCCTCTGAAACCTTTGTTACGCTCAAGATATTATTTTTGAATATAATCCAGTCTTAGGATCATTCGCTTCCTCGGGTATAATATTCGTTCCAAATAACAACATTGCAGCTTTGCATAACAAATAACTATTAATTGGTTTTTCATACAATTATTTCCAGTTCTAATAAGTTTTTGTCGCCTCGCCTTGATTCGTTTTATTTTGAATTTGTTAAGTGCATCACAAAAAGATACCTTCGAAGAGGATAAATAATAATTCTGCTCGTGGATATGGCAATTTATATATAAGTGGTTAAAAATATAATTATTTCATATACATATTAATAATATAATATTTTATATTTTAATAAACCACTTTTATAATTATTATAAATTAATTATTATAAATTAGCGAAATAATTATTAATTCACCTGGGCCCCAATTCTCATGAAACAATTGGTTTAAAAATGACAATGTTTTTTTCAGAAAATGATCATTTTGATGAACAGCATACGAAAATTAACAATGGTTTACTGATGACCACCATCGTCATAGATAAACGATTATATGCAATTTATTGATTAGCTGTTATAAAACACTGAAAGTGGCGAAAGTCATCATTTTGAACCGACTTCCAAAAAGGGAAGTTCTCAATTCGGTTGTATTTTTTTGTGTTCGTTACCTCAGATCTCCGGCATTTATAAACCGATTTGGAAAATTATTTCTTTATTTGAAAGGATATACTTTCAGATTGAGCCCATAGAAATATCATCAAAATCGGTTCAGTAGTCTGTCATTGAAGTCGGTTCGTTGCTTTTTTAAAGCCATTTTTAAACCATTTGTTTAGTACAATTGGGTCACTGATCTTCAGTGACGATGTGCGAATTCTAAAATGAGTAAGATGTTGGTGAAGCAACCATTATTGTGCACAGTGGTATATTTAGCAGTGCTAGCTTAGTTAGGCTCTTCATCATCAGCCTCTTATGCTTCCACTGCTGGGATACCGGCCTTCTCTCAGAGAGAGAGGTATGGGCCATAATCCAACACGTGGGCCCAGTGCGGCTTGGTGGATGTCACATGTCCTCGAATTTTGTGGTTCTTGAACATGCCGGTTTCCTCACGATGTTTTCCTTCATCGTTTTAGTTAGGCTCTACTCCAGTAGAAAACCTTGTTTTTAATCTATTGGGTAACGAGACGAGCTCATCGTTGGCCTGGTGGTAAGCAGAACGCCAGTATGACAATTGCAATGCCACTCAGAACTTTGAAAAGGCTTGTGTGACACTGCATTGCACTCGTTACACTGAGATATTTTAGGTATTAATCTCATAAGCCCAGTGGTTTCACTGACTTTCATGTGCCTCTTTATGAAACAAGATTATTACTAATTGTGTGTGAATGTGGAAGAAGAAATTATACCACATCCAAGAATATTTGTGGAATTATTTTTTCGCACCTCCGTCCTGACATTACCAATAAGCATCCTACGACATTTCCGCGTGCCTTCAAAAGGCGTGTCCATACATTACATACATATAATACGTACAATGTTGTATGGATACCTGTAATAAAATCGACTGTACTTAATAAGTGGATCAATTGTATGGATGGCTATAGAATTAGCGGTTATACTAGCTTTTAAATTCGATTCCTGTTATCAGCAAAATAGCTTCATATAAAACGCTTTTTAACAATATCTGGTGACGTTCTGGCACTGGGAAAAAATATTATGTCATGTGTTCAAAACAGGTTATTAAAAAATTTACTCGATCTAAAAAAAAATTCAAAGTTACCTCTACAAATTAAATAAGATTGCAATAAAATAAGTATCTGTGTTATTTAAGAATATATCTAGACTAAATAAAAAAAAAAATCACGTATTCTACAATTATATTATAAAAACTTTGATGTCTAGTAAATTTTCATTATACATCCAATTTTGAAGTAATGCCACTTTTTTAACTCAATCTCAGTGACAAGCGTGGTTTTCCTTATATTTTACACCCGCTGCTTTCATGGCCCTCCTTCCTCATTGTCGCCTACCCGGCCTCCATTATCAGAATTTATAGCTCCTCTCAATGACAGGTGGTAATGAAATAATGTATTAAAGAGTTAAGCTGTTTGCCTACCCGCGGGCGGCAGAGAAATGGAATTGGTAAATGAGGTAATTTATTTAAGAAATGTTTTCATTTTTTGCAAGATTTCATGTTCACCTGTTATGAAGTATATAAAATCTTGTACCTGTATGAAGAAGTGTATTTACTGGGTAATGCCTCAGGGAAACAAATGTATTGCAGGGCGGGGGCCGGCCTCGGCTGGTTGCAAAGTTCTGTTTTTTTATAAGCTTTATATAACTTGCAATGTATGTATGTGTGTTTGTTTAGGTCAAATCTTGCAAGCTAAATTTGAACCACATCCTGGTGTTCGATTGAGCCAAAGTTTTATATATGTAAATCGGATGCCAATGCAATATAATGATGACACAGAGCTGGTCTGATGATGAAGCTGGAATGCAGCCTCAGGTACTCTCTAACGAAACACCGCAATACCATCGAGTTTGGGCTCGTTTGATTTGTCTTTATAAATACTCTAAGCCTAGATGATGTCCAGGATCCTGATGAGGGAGCCGGAAGGTGGCCAACAAGATCTGGAATAATATATTTTTCCACAAAAAACTAAATATAGTAAGCATAATTACGCCACGAGCCTATATATAATAATTGCAGTATCATTCAGAAATGTGAAACACAATGGCCTGCGCGGCACTGCAGTGCGCACCGCGCTCGTTACCCTGAGACATACTTATATATATATTATAATACTATTATACTTCTATATATATTATAAAGCAGGAAAGCTTGTAAGTTGTTTTGTTTGTTTGCTACCGGTAATGTTGGTCAGAGCCGTTACTAGCCTTTTGTGCGCCCTGTGCGAGTTTTTATTACTGCGCCCTAAAGCGTTCTATTCTAACCCAGGTCTGGTCATTTCTGTGCCCTAATGTTCTAATCTAACCTAGGCCTGGTCATTATGCGCCTTAATGTTCTAATCTAACCCAGGTCTGGTCATTATGCGCCTTAATGTTCTAATCTAACCCAGGTCTGGTCATTATGCACACTAATGTTCTAATCTAACCCAGGTCTGGTCATTTCTGTGCCCTAATTTTTGAATCTAACTTAGGTCTGGTCATTTATGCATCCTAATTTTCTAATCTAACTCAGGTCTGGTTATCTGGTCATTTCTGTGACCTAGTGTTCTAATCTAGTCCAGGTTTGGTCATTATGCGCTCTAATGTTCTAATCTAACCCATGTCTGGTCTTTTATTATGCCTCCGAAAAAATGCACTGTTCCAGTGGGAATCGCCACGCGAGTGAAACCGTGGACAGCAGTTAGTTTTAAATAAAAATAATAGGACGCGAGTGACCGAACGAGTGCCTACAAAAACAATAATATTCACAGAACAACATAGTTACAATAATATTTATTGCAACTGGACTATAAAAATAATTATTATTATCGAAAAATTATACAGCATTATGGGCCGGCTGTCGTATTATTATTGTCATGATAGCATTGAGTGGAGAACGGCTTGATGTACGTTACCACTCATAATTATTTTTTGTCACATGATATACAACGTTATCTCGCTCGCGTACCTCAACATTTTTGAAGATAAATCATCACTTAATATTATCATGAAAAATCGCATTCGGTGAAGTTGCTGGCAATAACATTACAAAGATGCGGTAAAAGTATCATTTTGATCCGATCAGGTTTTCATACATGAAAATGGGCAAAACATAAAATCCCATTTTTAGGTTTGAAAACTTTAATGGATCAATATGAAAATATTTGTTTAACCTTTGTAATGTTATTGTCAGCAATTTCACCGAATGCAATTTTTCATAATTATAGTACCTAAGTGATTGTTTATCTTAAAAAAATGTTGAGATGCGCGAGTGAGATAGCGGCGCGCCGTATTGCCTCCTGGTGATTACTCTAACTTGGATTTTTTCCCTGATTGTCCACCTGGGAGGACAGGTCGGGGGGACAAACCGGAATAATCGGTCCCTTTGGGGGACAAACTGGAAAAAAAGTTCGATTTGTTACGACGTTAGACCTTAAAGTGAGGCTGCTGTTAAGATATTTCAAACTATTTATGTCCTGTTTAGGCATATATTTAATCGTAAATTTCCTTTGTACTGTATCATTTTTTGAACAGCAACCAATGAAACAAAAATTTCCACCGCTTTGCTTAATCCTTTAATGTGCACTTCGTGCTTGAGATTAATAAACAAAAGCACCAGATAGTCAAATCAATAATGTCCAACAAAAGTCGAGAATTTTAACGAGGCATCTTACACTGGAAACTGCTTTTGTTTTTGTGTTAAAACGTAATCATCTCACTGCAATGTTGATGAGAAATAACTGGAATGAATGAAATGTCGTTCGATGGCTTATTCAGGAAATGTAGCGCTTCTTAGTGTAAGAGGTACCGTTTAAAATTTACAGGGTTCTTTGAACAGTTTTAGGCTTTAGTGCAGAACTGTTCTAATTTACGATTCCCGCTTTGGATAATAAGGGTCTTACCACAAAAAAATTAAACACATGTTAAACCTGTGTTAATGACTGTTTCACGCCTAAACATGCCTTAGTCGAGCGATTAAATATGAGCAACCACAAATCCTGATTTAAGTACTGTCTAACCATTGTCTAACACAATTCTGTTGTGTCATTTCTAATCATATTTGACGTTTATCTTTAGACGCTGTCTAGCTAAACAGGGGACTAAAAATAGTTTTTTTGTGGTAACATTATAAGTATTTTGAAAGAGGCCAACTTTGGGTGGGGTCGCGATAGAAACCAGTCTTTTTAAAAGTTTACTAACTTAAATGAATCTATGTTATCCAATAGCAATAAATGTTTGAATTCTGATTTTGAAACAGATATTTTTAACATATGAAACATCTTTATAGCGAGCTCCTGTACTAACGTAAAATTATTTTAATTGCATGTGACAACTAGTTATTGGATTGTACAGAAGTGCGTCAAGCTGTTAAAATTTAATATTTTCATTTTCCTATATATAAAATCAAAACAAAATCAATTATTAATACACATAATATCATACTATAAACATAATAAATGACAAAGACATCAACAGACCCAATCCGTGCTCAAAGTCAACGAACCTTCCAGAAACCCACCGTGCCCGTTCCAAATTGGCATAGACCAGGTAGACCGAGCAAGATGGGAAAAAAACTCGTCTCGGCATTCTTTTTAAAAAATAGTTTTTACAGTGATTCTAATGCTAACAATCATGTTTAAAATTAAGTCTAAGTAATACAGTAGGTGCCAGGAGGCTCCTGAGCTGTTTGCCTCCATGCATCTTTGTCATCTACATAATCCTTAATTTTATAATATTATTATTAAAATAACAAAAAAACGGTGAAGGAAAACATCGTGAGGAAACCCGCATGTTCAAGAACCACAAAATTCGAGGACATGTGACAACCACCAAGCACTGGGCCCGCGTGGTGGATTATGGCCCATACCTCTCTCTCTGAGAGAAGGCCGGTATTCTAGCAGTGGGAGCGTAAGAGGCTGATAATAATTAGTAAAATTATGCTGCATTCATGCATAGCGTCGTCCAACCTGTCGGGTAATCTATTTACCGAGTACGACGCCCCATTATATCGCGTATGAGTTAATGTCAAGGGTATGCCATTTTCGGCACATTAAGTGACTAAATTATATTTATTAGTGTAAATAAAGATAAATTTATTTGCTTTTACAGTTATTTATGAGGAATTACGGAAAAGGTAGACAGCTACCTGATAGTAAGATGAATTATGTTTAAAACAATAGACATGATAAAATACAGGTGTGGTCCAAGCTTTTTAATATTAAGACCACGGCTGATCACGGTACACCATTTCTTTCCGTGGGTGCCGTAGAGACTAAAGATATTTGTTACACTATTGGGTAACGAGAGGGCGGTCCTTTTGCTTGATGGTAAGCATAACTCCAGATGGAGGCTGCACGGCACATGCATTAATTGCGCTCGTTACTCATTACATAGCCATACGTGACATTAGGTAAACCCAGTAATTTCACTGACTAAATGCTTGCACATTACTGCTTGATGGCAGACTACACGAGCAAAGCGATGGCACCCACCCCGATGGACAGTCGCCGAAGAGTTAGTTCTATTCCATCTGCAGGGTGATTTTAATTCACTCGGAATGATATCCGTGTCGGAAGCGACAATCTTGATCGTTTATATTTCGGAATCGCATCCCGTCAGAGAAATTTCTCGTTTATATTCGACAACTCTGCTGCATAAACACGGATAGGTATAATCCCGACAGTATGTATCTGTCGGGATGCGTTTCCGAAATAAAAACGATCAAGACAGCCGATTCCGACACGGATATCATTCCGAGTGAATTAAAGTAGCCCTGCTGGTCACTCTACCATTTCAAAATAGTATAGTACCGTAATTAAGACTGTAGTAGTATCGTAAACATGATTGGTTTTTCCTGTGTGTCAGTGTGGCAATGAAGTGGTTTAGGTTACTGCAACTCCAGTTGTCAGAGTGATGTGAACTGACGTGGCTGACGTGATCATGAAAAATGGTGATACAGTTCAATAGCTTTTGAGTTCAATCGCAATATTCGGACGAAATAAATAATAATACATTAATGGAGCAAGTGTGGCCGAGTGGGAACTTGTGCGACTTTCAATCCGACGCACCATAGTTCGAATCTCTATTCGGCCCGCACCAATGACTTATATCAAGTTATGTGCGGATTATTCACACTCGCTCTAAAACGGTGAAAGAAAACATCGTGAGGAAACCCGCATGTTCATGAACCACAAAACTCGAGGATATGTGACATCTACCACGCCACACTGGGCCCACGTGGTGGATTATGGCCCATAACTCTCTCTCTCTCTGAGAGAAGGCCGGTTTGCCTGCAGTAAGAGGCCGATAATGTAAATAATAATATAAAATGTCTATTGCTAACGTAGTAGAATCCTACATGTAGTGAAATGGGTTGCCTTTACTAATTAGCTAGAACAACACTACAATGTAACTTGGCTACAAAACCAGTTGAGTAATCTCATAGGGGCAGTGCAGACGCTTATGCAAACGTATATACGTTTGCTTGTCAGAATAACAACGCTTTTTGCGTCAAGCGCGGATTTCGTGATACTCGAAATGCACGCTTGGCGTAAAAGCTTTGTTATTCTGACAAGCAAACGTATGTTTGCATAAGCGTCTACGGTCTGCAATAGACCAGTAAACCTAGATGCCTCATAATCCAAGTTTTGCATAAGAACACAATCGTAAAATTAAGGGGAGACAACTTGCGATTGGTGAGTTTAAAATTCATACATCAGAGCGTGTTGTGATCACTTACCATTTTCATGCTACCAATATTTGTAATATATAAATGTGAATTGTGTTTGTTGGTTTTTGGTTCTTCCTTCCTTCACGCAGCAACGAAGCAAAGAAACGATGCGATTTTTGGATAGATATAGTTTATGGACCGGAGAATAATACATACTACTTTTTCACACATTATAACGGGATATTTACCGTGATTATTATTGAGCGATGAGCACCCGATATTTTGACGCTGTTGCAAGCATCATGTACACGGGAATACTCACGGTAAATATCTCGTTATAATGTGTGAATTAGTAAATAACCGTGAAAGTCTAAAACAATGCTACTTTTTCACACATTATAACGGGATATTTACCGTGATTATTATTGAGCGATGAGCACCCGATATTTCGACGCTGTTGCAAGCATCATGTACACGGGAATACTCACGGTAAATATCTCGTTATAATCTGTGAATTAGTAAATAACCGTGAAAGTCTAAAACAATGCTACTTTTTTTCCGGAAAAAGGAACGGAAACTACGCGGGTGAAACTGCCGGCGTAAGTTAGTGATGAATGTATAATTCCACATCGGCAAATAAATAGGTAACGTATCTGTGTGATCTGGTATTTTAATAACACGGGTTTTATAAAATGGTATAATTAAATCGTTCAGAATATCTTTTGATTCATAATAACTCGATAGCACTCATAAGCAATATCTTTAGTTATAAATTTAGAATCTTTACGAGAACTGTTAATCCCTACTAATCTATACAATAAATAAAATTGAAGTGTCTGTTTGTAATATTAAAATAACAGCTTTTTACCAAATGCATATGAAAGTATATTGTATACGGTAACTATGACAAAACAACCATTTTAAAAAAAAAATTCTGGCAGTCTGTCTGCTGTTAGCTGATGTTATAAGTAATCGTGGGCGATGCCGTGGGGCACAGCTAGTTTATAATAAAGTTATGTCTACCTACATTATTTAGGCTATTATAGTATTCAACGCCCAATCAATACCTGAACACAATGCAACAATGATTTAATGAACTCTGATTATAGTGTGAGAGCTAGTCATAGGTACATTACTTTCGTTCTCCTGCCTTTTTTATACTAGGTATTATATAATTAGACGATCAGGTCATTTGGCCAGGCCTCAGGTTCAGGCCTGATGGTAAGCATAACGCCAGCCCATAACAATAACAATGCCACCCATATTTGTAGGTTGCATTAATTGAACTTACAAATTGTAACCCAACTTGTTTTTCTCGTCGGCTCCCAAACTACGAAGTTATTCGAATTACAATACAATGGTACCGTATTAATATTAATTTGATATCTGCATTCCGTTGTAATGATTTCTTCCGACTAAATAGCAAGTCTGTCAAATATAAAATCAAATATTTTGTCTCGTAGACAATAATCTGAGAAATATGGGCCGTCAACCGTTGACCACTTACTTAAAGAATTCACATTCAAATTTCTTAAGTACCTACTTAACATTTGTTCTATACTCTATAGGCCTACATTGGTTTGTAGATTATTTATCCAACTGGTTTCATAGCTATGTTGGATGTAGTTTTTATGTTAAAGGCTTTTGGCCATGTATAAAATGAATAAATACAGTAAATAAAAACAAATAAAAAATGTTCAATAAATAGAGTATGTATATATATAAACTGTAACTATGTGTTTTGATGAGCATCCTTATTTCTATCTCCCTCTGGGTTTTTTAATATTAAAAATATGTCATAACTAGCTTCCACCCGCGGATTCGCCCGGGTAGTATATACATTTATAAATTAATACATTCAACAATTCTACATTCCAAATATCATCCAAATCGATTTAGTAGTTACGGAGATACACGTGGTACATTCACACAAACACACACACACCCACACAACAGAGGGACACGAGAGAGCATATGCTGCTGCCCTGTACGCCTACCACAGAGCACTTTTCTATATAATAGCCTACGGAAGTGATTCAGAGTAAGTACCTACTGGCTTGCAATGTGGCAAATCACTGAAAGAGGCTCGACCTAAATTTTTTTTTTTTTATGTTATTTGGTAACGAGGCGAGCTGGTCGTTTGCCTGATGGTAAGCATAACGCCAGCCCATAACAATTGCAGTGCCACCCAGAACTTTGAAACACAAAGGCCTGCGCGGCACTGCAGTGCGCTCGTTACCCTGAGACATTAGGTATCAAGTCTCATAAGCCCGGTAATTTCACTGGATACTCTGCTCATCAAACCGGAACACAGTAATGCTTGCACACTACTGCTTGGCGGCAGACTTCACGAGCAAAGCGGTGGTAACAACCCAGACGGACACTCGCAGAAGAGTTAGTCCTCCCACTAACAAAATCGAGCTCCAGATAATTTACTGGTGTAAATTTTCCAACTGTGACATCACTGGAACAGCTGTGCGAGCGAACAAGGGCCGTACTCCGTTATGTAAAGGTATTGGGATAGCTTGGGTAGATTGTAGATAACATTGTGTTCACTGCCTATAATGATGATAATACATTTACAAATGAATGAATGTTTTGTTCCAATATGACTTTAATCTTTGTGCGTCAAATAAATGATCTTTCTTTCTAATACCTAATTATCGTACTCAATTTTCAATACTTATAATTTTTTACCCTACCTTCACTTTTATATTAGTCTAGTTTCTGCTTATGTTATATTAATCATATTGTATACATATGTTTATGAATATGGTCTGGTTCATAAATGTAAACTATCTAAAAATAATATTACTGACTGTATTCTGTTTTGCGTATGAATAAATAAATAAATAAAGAGATACTAGAGGGGGAAATGCACAAAACACCCCAAATTGGACGTCAGTGCAGACCTTACCGCCTACCCGCATAGAATAAGATATAGGTATTTAATTATTATAATAAAATTTATAAGAGAATTAGTAATAAGTTTAATTTAAGTAGTAGGATTAAAATTATGTATAAATTCCATTCTTCGCCTAGTAAATTTATTAGAAATAAAAATCAACAAAATTTTCAAATGCACATATATTTGTTTGTTACAATAATATTATATAATAATAATCTCTTACAACACTATTAAAGCTGGCACAGATTTTTAATTGGTTTTACCGCAAAGATGCTAAATTCACATTAATAATACAAAATAAAATTCTAATAACAACAAAAAATAATAACAAGTTTTTTTTACAAAAACGTTATTTAAGTAGAAGTGCTATTTTGTATTTAATAAAATAATAACAAGTAACTAAATTCTTAAATCAAGGTTAATAATTAAAATAATCTAATTATTTACCTATATTGCACTATGCATTAAGCTTTTTTTAATAATAAATCCGATATTAATTCGATAACTTTTATAATTCTAAAAATATTAACAATAATAACGTTTAGTAAATAACTATTATCATTCTACAGATGCATTATTATTATTTGAATTTTAAATAAAAAATGTATATTGATTTGGCATAAATAAATTATAGTATTCCACGTTTATTATTACTACTTTATATATAATTGTTGGGATTCATTCTAAATTGGTAATATTTTATTATTATGGCATCTGAGAATGATAAACACCATAGAATCTTAATAATATAACAGGTAAAATATAGACAGTTAAGACTAGAAATAGTTTACAACAAATATTTAGAGTACAATAATGATTTTAATAAATAAAATTACGTATGATTACGACAAAATGATCAATTTATTACATAGTGAAAAGTTAAGATGCGATTTGCCCGTGAAGTGTAACAAATTATAGGAATACCGTTACAATGTGTATTGTTTTTATCAAAAAATTAAAGAACTCTTCCTAAATAATAATTTACCAAATACGATTGTGGGTGTAATAAATCTCATAAGATCGAGGAGATTTTTTGTATAGAGGATGTATAAACGAAGATTTGTAAAATGATGAGATATATTTTAATAATTTATTTGTATTGTTTACTAATAAAATATTTTAACGTACATGTTTGATTATGTTTTTTACTTCAGATTACCTATGTCATTTTATTTTGAATTATTTGTAGGTATAACCTTTGTCACATGTATTTAATGAATATTAACAATAAATATATGAATATCAATAAACAATATTCTTGTGGTTTAATTTCGTATCTAACCCTACTTCAACATTAAAAGCACACATATATTATTCAGCATACATAAATTATTAAACACCTAGGAAAACAGAATATGTAAAATATAAATATTAAATATAGATTATAACATCATAAAACATAACAACATTAGTAATAAAAGATTACAAATATACAATAGTAAGAAAAGATTATTTTCAATGTAATAAATATTCACCAGCTGTGAATAGTTACAGACGAGACAAAATTTATTAATTTAAGAGGTGGGCGTATCGCATATTACACTTTTTAAGGGCTTCATTCGCGATAGTGATTTGTTGCGCATGAGTCACGACCTGAAGTAGCGTTTGGCCACTATAGTCACCACTATCATGGTACACCATATTAACGATATCATTTAAGGTGGTGAAACGCAAAAAAAACAATTTTGTTTACTTGGATGACATAATTTTATTCATTTATTTTGATTTAAAAACCAAACCACAAAACCGATTTTGATAAAATTTCAATGCGACCCATCTTCCAATAAAGAAAGAATTTTCAAAATTGAGAACCTCCTCCTTTTTTTGAAGCCGGTTAAAAAAGTAGAGTCGATCTTCTCAGAACGTTTCTTGTAGTTACAACCTTACAACGGTCAGAGTACTCTTGCTGTTCTGCCTAAATATACAACTTAAATTTATTTAAAAGAAACATGTTTAATCTTGTTGAGTAAGTGGTAATACAATGAATTTTTCAATGAACTTAACGATTAATGACATTATAATCTTGTTAATTCTTAATCAAAGTGTACATAATTTTTGACTTTTGCAATATTTGTACGCCTTTGAAGGCAGAATTTTGTTGGGTGTACCTGATTTAATATCTTAGCAAAAGGTTGTTTATCCAAAATTCTCTCAAATAAATTCAGTAGACAAGTCGTCGTGACACACAACTAGTACTTATCGTGTATGAAGTACCTTACCCATAATACTTATGAAGCATCAATACATACATGTACAATGAACCATTATAAATATATCATAAGACTAGGTTTATGGACTCCTGTTCATCGGACCAAGAAGGAAAGAATGAAATCAGAATAGAGAATAATCCATACTATACTTTCATACTAATATTATACATGCGAAAGTGTGTTTGTTGATTGGTTGGCTTGTCCATCTTTCACGCAGTAACGGAGCAACGGATCGACGTGATTTTTGACATAGATATAGTTTATGGACCGGAGAGTAACATAGGCTACTTTTTATCCCGGAAAATGCACGGTCCCTCTGGGAACGTGGGAGAAGCTAGTTTATATACCATTTTTCCTCATAGGTCCGATAGGTGTGGAGCCCAGACATAAATTATACTAAACTTCACATATACTCTTCTCGTACATAGTCAATACAATTTATAATATTAATAATGAAAGCAAAAATTATTATAATAACATCTGCAAAAAATCGTTGTGGTATGTGACAGTTAAAATGGACGGAATGCAAAATAAACTAAAAATGCTATATTACAAATATTACATATTAGTAAGATAGTTTTAAATTCTAGTAATCAGCAAAGGTTTAAAATAAAAAATGAATTTATTGCTCTGTAACCTATCCGTTTTAGGTGGCAGTTAGACAACCAGCTCGCATTGCCATTTAGTTACAAAATAGTTTACTTCGAACAAGAATAATTATTAATTTTAACAAATAAGTATTAATCACATTATGATAAATTGCTACAAAATTGTTGCGCAGCTCTGTCATGTGCTATATTACCATAATAAATTAAAGTTATATTATAATTTAAGCTACATAATACAAAAAAGCATGTGGCTCTAAAATTCATTTACAACTATGTTATAATAGTATAAGTACTATTAATTTACTTTTCTATAAATGGATATAATAAATCCTATAGAAAAATATTTACAAAAATTGATGGTTTAGGAAATTGCGGGACGTATTTGTTTTGAATTGGCACAATTTTGATATAATATATTTTTACCAATAATATAGACGTTTTTCCTTATTCACCAATAGTATATTCCAATATTACCAATAGTACAACTTTTTCGTATTCATCAAAGTAGGTACATTCGATTACATATCAAATATATTGTGTATATTATTTTAAAAAATTGCAATTTTTTATGCATTATTTATCACTCAAAATTTGAATTTCCGTTTACTGATAGCATAGCATCACAATAATATTTTTTCTTGGACTCAAAATCAAAAGTTACAATAAATAATGAAACGCAAAGCAAAAAAGAGCTTCTAGTACCTAATTGAAGTCATTTGAACTAAAGTTTTTTTTAAATAATAATATTTTATTTGAGATTTAAGAAATACCATCACTATGAGTAGTTTAATTCTGTTTTTTATTTCTAAATTAAATAAATTCTATGCGACATATAGATCTGTTAAAAAAAATTTTGCCTTAATATGTATTCTGTTTATTTTTTATTACATTACACATAGTAATCTTAATGTACTTTTTAAATAAATTTGTAACCTTAGAAATACTGACATACAGATAACTAATTTATAGTAAACGTAACAATTATTATACGCAGCCATGTATAAAAATAATTATTACGTATTATCAAATATTGATTGCAAACTAAATAATGATAATAATAATTAAAAAATACATAACAATATTCCAGGCTATACTCGTACACATCCTACAAAAGTCCAGCTCACCAATGCCTGCACTTATAGTTCACTAATAAACAGTAATGTACCTCTTAGTGTCGGCTACGGTTCCATTAATACCTATTTAAGGCCCGGGCATAGACCCGAAAAAAATAATTACATAACTTAATAAAACTGTGACAAGTGTTGAAACTGAAAAGTGTTACAATTTTTTTGTTAACGAATTAAATTGACGTTGTACTGCCAAGATCGACGATGCACGCTTGCTCGAATTGTATCAAGATATTTGGTACCTTTTTATTAGAGTGCTAAACGCGCGCGCTCCGACTTCCGACTGGTTGCCGCTCGGCCACTGGACGCGACGCCCTATTCGTTAATTAGTTACATTTAACAAATAAATAGGTACAGTACGAATTATAGTTGGACTTTGTTGTTGTTGTCCTATCAGAACATACATAATATCTGGCTGTATATAACATGCATGCTAAAATATTAGCCTATATTATATTGGTGGATATACAGGCAACAAGTTTCAATTGTATGCCACACACATCGAGATACTGACCCCGAGAGATGAAATACTGTACTATTCGATCTCACAAATATCAGCGCTCAGCGTATAAACGCACGGGGAATTGACGCGGGGCGATGGCTTAGCTTATCAGAGCGCATTATGTCTAGGCAAAAATGGTGGAATTTATTTTGTGTAAACCAAATGTCACTGCATATCTAGGAGTTAGTTTCTCGACGGCTACACACAATCTTGTAAGATGTTGCAACGAGGCAACTAGAGGCACTGAAAGTACTAAAACCTCTATGAGCGCCCACATCAGGCCCGTCTGAAGTAGCTTTAGCTAGATTAGGACACACTTGCTTTCGTGCAGCGGCTCCCCTGTCTCCCGTATTGGTGGGCCAAAGCATTTTGATCTAGTCGCAATCACATTTTTTAGCGTCAAGCCTCAACGCTCTTCCATCGTTCAGTGATATTATAACCGTAACAAAAAACGAATCTTATCCGTTTTTGGTGACTAATAGAATAACTAGAAAGTTTTGACTACTATAACAACTAGAAAGTTTATTTAAATTTTTAATCAACATTTGAATAAAATGGAATCGTTTTTTCGAACGGTTGTATTAAATCACACTTACTGTCGGGCTTCCCACGTTAAAGTATTTTGTATTTGGAAATGTTTTACATACTATAGCTGTTACCCTTTTGTCCTTTCTGGGCTTCTAAGCTATCTCTATCAAATTGAACCGAGTGATAACAAAAGTGTGGGGGCGGAGCGTTGGCTTACTCAGACCGGTCATAGAGTTTGGCACAGGTGATATTACTATGGCAAGCGTTACATGCTCATTCATGCTTGATGGACATTCGTGCGTGTAAAGTCACCAAAATTATATTATACATTCGTCATTTACCTGCTTGATGCTTGATGTATTTCCATCAATCATAATGCCGTGACTGTGGCAAACATGGCAAAACTGACAGCAAAACCACTCGTGTCATGGGTCCCTTAATGTAGTGTGTTTAGCAATTAGTCTTTCCGAGTTCACTTTGTGCAGAACTATTAAATAAATATTTTTTGTACTGTGCGTAAGCTATTTTTAGTGCAAAAATAATCATGCAAACTGCAATATAACTTATTATGTAGACACGGAAGGACAATAAATAGCCCCTCTCGTCACATCACTATGAATAAATGCGATCAATGAATACCTACGTAAATAATGTGATATCATTTAAGGGCAGGATACTCCACGCCGCTATCTCGCTCGCGCATCTCAACATTTTTGAAGATAAACAATCACTTAATTTAATTATGAAAAATCGCATTCGCTGAATTCAAATTAAAATTCAACACGCTTTTTTCAAATAGGGCCCAAAGGAGCACTTATGAAAGTTAAAATAAATGACTCTAACAGCGGGCCCCTGCAACATTCGATTTCCCGAACCACAGACTAAAACTAATGCTGTCTTTATCAGAACACAATAAATGACAAAGACACCAACACACCCAATCCGTGCTCAAAGTCAACGAACCTTCCTGGAAACCACCGTGCCCGTTCCAAAGTGGTATAGGCCGAATTTGCTGGCAATAATATTACAAAAGTACGGCAAAAGTATCATTTTGATCCGATCAGGTTTTCATACATGAAAATGGCCAAAACATAAAATCCCATTTTTAGGTTTGAAAACATAAGTGGATCAAAATGAAATTTTTGTTAAACTTTTGTAATGTTATTGTCAGATTATTCACCGAATGCGATTTTTCATAATTATAATTATTAAGTGATTATTTATCTTCAAAAATGTTGAGATGCGCGAGCGAGAAAGCGGCGTGGAGTATCCTGGCCCTTAAGGGAAAATCTACGCATTTTTAAAAATAATTATGTTCGAATTAAATGCTATTTTTACATAGCACTGGTTGCGTTATTATTATAATGATGTGGTCATTAAATAACAATCATTAAATAAATTTAAAATTAACAATGCATGAACAGTTTGAAGAACCCTCTTCCTTTCTCCGGCTCTGGTCCCATCAGCATCGGTACTTGGTTTTTGTGCGTTATCGTCACCTGTAATTATTATTAAATAAAATAAAATTTAATTTTATAAAATTAATAAAATAAATTAAAATAATGTTAGTAGGAAGTTATATAGGAATTTGATAATCTGTTTTGTTTTTAACTAAGTGTTATATTTATTCTTCCGTCTGCTTTGTTCTTTTTTCTTTCTCTATAAAATAATTAGGCATTGAATTTGTATTACAATAAATGCGAAAGTGTGTTAATTAGTGTGTTGGTTTGGAGATGTTTGTCAGATCTAAATTTATAAGTATTTATAAGTGTGTATAGTTGTCAAATTAATAAATTAGACGCCACTAAATACATCGCCATTTTTACACTAGACATCTAGACACAAGCAAGTGGATTAATTTGACAGGTCTGAAATATATTCCATCTCTTTCTCATATATGAGAACATCTCTCTTTCTATAGAAAGAGAGGTTCAAACTTAAATTAGGTTTAAGTACGAGATAACAGAATCGACGCCTTTGTGTAACTATCTAAGAGTTTTACAATTTTTTATAATGAGGCTGTAACAGTATACGGTACAGTGCAGTACAGAGCAGAGACTGTATTAAGACAAAAACGGCTCTTTTCGCGCACAAATAAATTCAAAATATAATTTTGACTAACCTCGACGTTTCGATCAAGTTGCATTGATCGTGGTCACGAGAAGTGGTTATTTGTGCGCGAAAAGACCCGTTTTTGTCTTAATACAATGAATTCAATTCGCGAAAGTTTAAAAAGTACTAGAGCAGAGACTGTAGCTGTAAGTCCCATTCTAGGTTATTTTGAGCTGTTTACCTTGCAAGGTGGCTGCATCCACGGTTCACCATCGATTTGCATCGGGAATGTTCTTTTTGTGGTGATGGTTATGGAACTGCACTGCGCTAACCGCCTGCCAGATGCACGAAGACCTGGAAAACGGAAGAAAGTGTTTAAACTCTGTTACAAATAAGGAAATTAATGGGATTGTTTTTTAAAAATGAAGTCTTTATTTCATGCATGAAAACCATACAATTGATAATGTATTATAAGTAACAGAAGATAGAAAAATATAAAATTAAATTAGGTATGTAAAAAAAAGAATTTTCAAATCGATTTATAAATGACATATGTAACAAACATAAAAAAATACAACCGAATTGAGAACCTCCTCTTTTTTTGAAGTTGGTTAAAACAAAAACGAATTTTAATACCTGTTCGTACTTGTCCCATATGTAAACAGTTTTCCAAGCCTATTACTTCTATAAGTTTGTCGCCAATATCTGAAAAAAAAAAAAGAAATTGTATTGAATAAGTTTTTGTGGAAAATATCCACATGTTATAAAAAACTCGACCGGTGTGTCGCGTTTTTGCTTTGCGAGCTTGGCTGACACACTGGCGTGTGTGGATGCCATAATGCTGCGGAACCGTGCTAGTAGCCATTCAAAGAAAAAAGGACATTTACCTTGTTGTGCGTTTGGAAACCGGCCCCTCCTATGGGCACCGCTGGACCCCCACAGATTTGAGCCCCCATGAGCGTAGGGTATGTTCAGAAGGGCCACTCCTTGTAACGCCGGACCTTTGTTAAGTTCCAGTGATGAACCATCACACTGGAAAGATAATTATGAATAAGTCACAGACCATTAAACCTATAGACTCCGCTTAATCGGGGACCCCTTCTGGTCAAGGTTTAGTATTCACTACTTAACGCCGCCTAACCGAACCAATCACAACACGACGTCTTCTCTCGTCTGATGTATGAGTTTTAAACTGACCAATCGCAACACGCCGTCTTCCCTCGTCCCCCGCCAACATTTGACGATTGTGTTTTCATGCAAAACTAGGATTATGCGGAGTCAAGGCCTTTGGAGTAAGTATATCTATTGGGTAAAAAGACGAAAGACGTTCGTCCGATGGTATGCATAATGCCATCCTATAACAAATTGAATTAACAGATAGAAATGTTCCCAATCATTAGGACCACCTTCGAAGAACTTTTACCAACGTAGTGTCTTGGTCAATATTCATCTATGTTTTAAATAACTGAGGTTCTATATAAAGGGTTCCATTTTTTTATTCGGACGTACGGAATCATTAAAGAGCAAAAAACCTCACCTCAATATCAATATTTTCGTGCAAGTTCTTGCAGCTGGCTGCGAACTGCTCGGAAGTGGCAAACTCGAAGTACCACAGCTTGTTCTTCATCCTCGAGCTGAACTTGTCTGGGTTTCTTTCTCTTTCCGTGTGGAACTTCACGCATATAGCTGCATCCTGAAATAGTAATATTTAAGTAACAATTAGAAGGAGGTATTCCAATCTCCTTGAAGCGTAAGCTTGTCGTCATGTGCATCCTGCTCATCCTGACCAACGGTGCTCAGACCTGATCGCTAACCAAAAATCAGAAGTCTCAGCTCAAGCTATTAGAGTCATTTATTTTAACCTTCAAAGTTGGGGCCTATATGAATAAAGTACTTTGAATTTTAATTTGAAAAAGGTTTATTAGAGAGCATTGGAACGCATTCTCGGAGTCTAGAGGACCGCGTTAAAAACACCATGCTGCGTTTTAAGACAGGAATTGATGGTGTAGACTGGGAGGAGAACCGGGAGAATGTGTGTTCACCATTGTCACAAGTTGGGTCTCCAAATACTTACGACTCCTATAGAGAAGTAGTTATTGATGATGTTGTAAGGGACGCAGGTGGGGTGTGGCGCGGAGTCCGGCATCTGGGGTTGGTCGCACTGAAATAATGACATTGGAAAATTTTATACAAGCTGTGGTTTTGTACAGGTTACCAATGTACGTGTAATGTGTCTCATTATACCGTAGTATCATTGTGTAAGTTTTTATGTGTACTTAGTGTTATTTAAGTGGTCATAATAGCTATTGAGCGAGTGTGGCCGAGCGGGAATATGTGCTACTTTCAATCCGACGCACCCTAGTTCGATTCTCGACTCGGACCAATGATTCATTTCAAGCTATGTGCGGATTATTCACACTCGCTCTAAAAAGGTGAAGGAAAACATCGTGATGAAACCCGCACGTGCAAGAAACACAAAACTCGAGGGCATGTGACATCCACCAAGCACTGGGCCCGCGTGGTGGATTAAGGCACATAACTCTCTCTCTGAGAGAAGGTCGGTATCCCAGCAGTGGGAGCGAACGAGGCTGACTACGTAATAGCTTTTTAGTACTAGGTGGGCAACTACGTACCACTACGATCTCCGCGGCGCTGTTCTCCACCTGTATGGACCAGCGGTCCATCATCACGGTGCTGGCGCGGCCGATCTTGTCCAGGACCTTATGGATCGACTCGCCTTCATATCTGGGACAGAGAATAACATTATTCACAAAAACGATATTTAAAAAAAAGAAGCGACTTCGACATAAATATATTTGAAAATAGCTGTGCCCCACGGCTTTACCCAAGTAGCCTAAGTTACGCCTTGTAACATCAGTGAAAGTCCCGTCAAAATCGGTCCAGCCGTTTCGGAAATTACCCGGAACAAACAGACAGAAAGACAAAAATTTTAAAAATGGTTGATTTGTTGTAGGTAGTACCGCATATACTTTCATATGCATTTAGTAAAAAGCTGTTATTTTGATATTACAAACAGCCACTTCAATTTTATTTATTTGTATAGATTGCAACCCTCAGTATTGTTCAAGAAAAACTTAAAAAAAGAAGAACCCTTTGCGTTTACAGTTTATCATTTTCTGTATATTTTCTTGACGTACCCTCCTCCCCACCGCAGGCACCGCGCCAGGTCATTCCCGGTACCAAGGGGAATAACACCAACGGCGGGCTGACTGTCCATTTGTACTTTATCTGGAAGTAATCATGCATGTGTTTTAATACAAATATGAAAAAATTGAAATGACAAAAATTTTTGACGTGATGCGAAGATTTCTCAATGGAATGGAATAGAATAAAATTCATATTTCAGGGATATTAGCGTAAAAATCGGTGATGATATCTTTTATGAGGAAGAATTTAAGTAAGATAACTAACCCATTGTTTCAAGTACCCATCCAACAGTTCCATCGCCGCCGCAGCATATCACTCTGTATTGTTTCACGTCTTTGAACATGTGAAGACCTGGAAACCAATATGAAGGGATGTGTTGAAATATATTTTAATATTCGTCATCATTAGCTGGAAGACGTCCACTGCTGAGTTTGTCCCCCGAGGAGGACAAACAGGAAATAAAGTTCGATGCGAAAGTTCGCCCTCATGCCCCCCCCCCCCCCCCCCCCCCCCCACGCCTCCATGACGACAAACAGGGAAAAAACAGATCGATGGGGACAGATCAAGGGGACAAAACAGAATAATCCATCGGTAACAGGAGGACAGATAAAAACTTTTTATTTCTATCTGTCCACCTAAAAATAGGAGAGGTACAGATTGGAAATAATTAATTCGATCTGTCCCCTCATCGGTAACAGGAGGACAAATTAATTTTTTTCTTATTTCCTCTGACGGGACAGAGCAGGTGTGCAAAACCGAAATAATTCGGTGGACTGGACACTTGATTATACAGATGGAAGATGGACCGCGGCAGTCACTGAGAAGTGGCAGCCAGATGGTAGAAGACACTGCCAAGCTGGTAACCAGCAAGTTGGTCGGATGTGAAGGCGGCGGGGAACCCATGGATAAGGCTCTGGTATAACCGAGTTGGATGGCGTCCAAAAGCAATCTATACTCAACAGTGCATGGATAATGGTTGAAGAAGGTAAAGAGACGACCAGGTCGTTTGCCTGATGGTAAGCATAACGCCCATGATAATTTTATTGCAGCGCTACCCACTTTAAATCACAAAGGCCCGCGCGTCATTTTTTTACGATTATAATACCGAATACCAGTCTCCGAGGACCGCTGCTAAATGCTGAACATAGGCCTATGTTCAGTATTTAGCAGTGGACGTCTTCTAGCTGATTTTCCCAATCGGTTGTTTACTTAAAACGGCATTTAACTTTCACGATCGCTCTCCTGGATCCACGTGAATAGATAATTCAGATTTTGTTTTTTTTTAATGATAAATGTTACCTTGCATTGGTCCGCCTTTAGTAATATCGTGAACTTGTCGCGGGTTCAGTATGTACTGCAGTTTTCTTAGCACGCGGGATCCCTGCCGCCCGCCCGATTTGGGGTTGATGAAGACTAGGAGGGGAACGGTGCCGTCTGGTGGGGTGATCTGGAAAGATATCATCATCATAATCCTTAGAGTGTATTTATAGGTTTGTTGGTTTGTCCTTCTTGCACGCAGCAACGGAGCAACAGATCTACATAACTTTTGCCATAGGTATTGTTTATGGACCGGAGAGTAACATGGGCTATTTTATCCCAGAAAACGCAGGTAAAACCGCGGACAGAAGCTAGTAAAAGCAGATGTACTGACTGATCTATAGACGCAAGTACACATAAAATCTGCAATTTGGGTAATTGTTTTTTTTTCGAAATGTGGTCGCATCCGGCAAGATCGGAATTTGTGACATTCATAAAACGGGTAAAAGAGGGTAGTATTTCTATGGAGAACGATTTAAAAAAGGATGTGTTTTACTATGTATGGTTTTTTTTTTATGTTATTTGGTAACGAGACGAGTCGATCGTTTGCCTGATGGTAAGCATAACGCCGGCCCATAACAATTACAGTGCCACTCAGAACTTTGAAACACAAAGGTCTGCGCGGCACTGCAGTGCGCGCGTTACCCTGACATTAGGTATTAAGATTCATAAGCCCAGTTAATTCACAGAAGATAGTTAAAACAAATTACCTGGAAGGAGATTGGAGGAGCTCGCGGCTTCGGTTCTTCTTTTTTATCCTCTTGAGTGATGGAAATCGGTAGGGATATTGAAGTGGGAATGGATGACTGAAAAACAGAGAAAGAAATATGTACTAATGTTACTACTCGACGGTTAATCACGCATATAAAATGGCGAATATAAGAATACTAAGATGTAAACATATCTACTACTAGCTGTGCCCAACGGGTTCGCCCACGTAGCCTAAGTTACTCCTTGTAACATCAGCTATCTGTCAGTGAAAGTCCCGTCAAAATCGGTCCAGCCGTTTCGGAGATTACCCGTAACAAACAAACAGACAAAATTAAAAAAAAACGGTGGTTTTGTTATAGGTTCCGTATATACATTCATATGCATTTAGTCAAAACCTGTTTTTTTATGTTACATACAGACGCTTTAATTTCATTTATTTGTATAGATCTGTGTGAGGCGTAATATATTATCAATAAATATATGAATATGGATCGTGGTCAAACGTAAGCCTATTTAAGGTAAAAAATAAATAAATTCGAGTAGTTACCGCGTCGCTGTGGTGTCGGTGCGGCAGCGAGCGCTGTCGGTCGAGCACGAGCGGGCGGATGGCGGTGGGCGGCAGGATGTGCGGCGCGTGCCGCCCCAGCGAGCACGCGCCGCCCGCGCTGCCTACGCAGCGGTTGTGCAGCTGCAGGTGGGATAACACACCGTTACTAGTGTCCGACCGTAATAGGGTTTTCAGCCGAAACCGAACTTTCGGTCAAGCTTTCAGTTTCGGCCGAAACATACATACAGTCATACACATATTAAAATTTCTATTTTATACTGAAATCTAGTGTATTTTTTACACATTTATTTGCATTGCGCAGACAGTTAAGGAGTGTTAATTAAACAATCATTAAAGTGCGTAACACATATTATTTGTATGTCATGAATAATATATATATATACTAATAAAGACCTTCATGGAAGGAAACTTTAAAAAAAAACAGTCAGACTTAGACATACAATACATAGCAACAGACTCTCTCAGACTCAGAAAGGGCGAGCATGTGTTAGCCGCGAAGTTGGCCGAACGATCACAATAAGTAATTCATGAACACTCGACTTTCGACGCGGCCGAAAGTTTCGGCCATTTTTTGTCCGAAACTGAAACTAAGGCCGAAACTAGATTTCTTGGCCGAAACTGGCCAAAACCAAAACCGAAACCGAACTTTCGGTCGGTCACTAAAAAAAACCCTTAAGAGTTAGAATACTTACAGTAACGTGACACCATCGACAGTGCAGCCCTGTTATTCCGTTGTATCCCTTGATCTTTTTCCGACATCTCGCGCATTTTCCGTGGCAGTTTCCTGGAATAATAAATAATAGAGCACATTATCTCATTATCAGAATCTTACGCTGCCACTGCTGGGATACCGGCCTTCTCTCAGAGAGAGAGAGGTAAGGGCCATAATCTACCACGCGGGCCCAGTGCTTGATGGATGTCACATGTCCTCGAATTTTGTGAATGATGCGGGTTTCCTCATGATGTTTTCCTTCACCGTTTTAGAGCGAGTGTGAATAATCCGCACATAACTTGATATAAGTCATTGGTGCGGGCCGAGTCGAGATTCGAACTATGGTGTGTCGGATTGAAAGTCGCACAAGTTCCCGCTCGGACACACTCGCTTGTCGACCCTAATCTAAAAGAGTTGAATAAGTGATACGCAGAAGATGACAGGCTCGTTGCAAATCTTACCTTCGACCCAGTGGTGGGCAAGCGTGGCGGGCGCGCGCTTGGATTTGGAGTAGGTGGCGATACAAGACGCCGGCGCGCGCTGGACGCAGCGCTCGTGCACCGTGAACTTGCAGACTGGAACCAGAGGACATGAGAAACTACTGGGCTTATGAGACTTAATACTTAGGCTAAAATTCAGAGAATGAAATATATTTCATAGTGTTAACCGACACTAGCGGATGTTCACACAAATATATACATCACAAAAATTTCGCCTCCAACAGGATTCGAACCTGCGTCCTGGTTATCTAGAAAAGACGCCTTAACCAACTAGGCTATGGGAGCAATCACATCAGGCTATGGGAACATCGATTGCTCGCATAGGCTAGTTGATTAAGGCGTCTGGTCTAGATAACCAGAAGACGCAGGTTCGAATTCAGATAATAAATTTGAAGATATTATATAAAAATAAATTTCCCTGTTTCTAGGCTTTAAAATATCACAAGAATGGACACCAGTCACGACAGAACGCGACGATCAAATCTTGTTTTGCTGTATATCACCTTATGTTTAATTAATGTAAATAGGTTTCAGACGTTGTAATTAAATAACTCAATTACACTAAAGATATTAAAGGAGTGATTACAAAACTTGAAACGGATCATGTGTGTCCATGCCACCTGCGACACAGGGAATCCTAGTGCGGGGGTATGAGTGTAAGCGTTTATTTATTATTTATTATTATATGTCAAAGAAAATTGAACTCAACTTACATATGCAGCAGAGTCCTTTCTTGCCCAGCCCGACCAGCATGTTAAGGCAGAGGTTGCAGTATGCCGGTCTACTAAAGTGCTTCAATCTCCACGCGTGCTCTCCGTCTTCTTTTACGTTCGTATCCAATCCCAACAGGACTAGAAGAGGGATGGTTGTCATTCTAGCAAAAAAAGATAAAAATGCTCAAAGATCACATTAACTCTTTAACTAGGATTCCCTGTGTCTAGTAAATCATGGTAGACCAGATATTATGATGTTCCCGTTGCAGGAATCGAAGCTGCAAACTTTATGCGCTACTGAAGTTACCCATCGATTGATTGACTACGTCAAAAGGGCTATTAAAAATTATAATTATTTGCTATAAGAATCCTATCGACTGCTCCAATTAGCAAAAGGGTAGATTGAATAAAAGTTTAATGCGGTAAAATATGTTTTTCCAGTCAAGCTTTTATAAAATACGTAATTGATACTGTAATCTTGTGGCCATCTTCCATCACCATCTGCTCCATCACCAGGATCCTGGACATCATCTAAGATCAGAGCACTCGTAAAGACCACGAGATCAAATGGGGTTACGTCATTTTGTTACAGAGTTCCTGTGGCTTCCTTTCGACCAGCTCTGTGACATCATCATATTGCAATTTCATCCAATTTTTTTATGCTGTTTGGTAACGAGATGAGCTGGTCGTTTGCCAGATGGTAAGCATAACGCCGGCCCATAATAATTGCAGTGCCACTCAGAACTTTGAAACACAAAGGCTTGCGCGGCACTGCTGTGCGCTCGTTACCCCTGAGACATTAAAGGAATTCTGAGACATTAAATTCAAATTCAAAATGCTTTATTCATATAGGCCCCAAGAGAGCACTTATGAAGGTTAAAATAATTAAGTTTCATAAGCCCAATAATTTCACTGACCAGTTTGATGAGCAAAGTATGAAACCGGAACACAGTCACGTTATCCATGAGTATTAAAAAAACTTACAAGTTAATTGCATTGTAACGAGGTAATAGATCATTTGATTTGAACATACCCTCCTCGTTTCCACTCATCAAGAGACACCGTGCCGTCAGCATCATAGTCTATCTCTACCATCATGTCTTGCAGGATCTGAAAATTACAAACATCTGATACTTATTTGACAACCAATCAGTATTAACATCGACAGGGTGACATAAACAGCTCATTCATGTTTATTTCTAAGGGAAAGACGAAGTCAACTGATGTCGGACGACGTTAGCATCTAATTAAGAAATTAAAAAAAAAACGACTGCCCGAGCCAGTCTCACTCGGGATGATGTAAGGATTCTAACGATACCCCATGCATACAAATCTGTTCAGACATTTAAAAGTTATGGTGGCATGAAAAAACTCAGTCTTGAACTACACATACATGAACCGTGGGCTACGACGAGCTACCTACTTGGCTACTAAAAAGATGTGCTACATCAGTAGCGCCGGTAATTAGCCACATTGTCAACCTGTCTTTTGCCAATGGAGTATTTCCCGAGAGACTCAAATCATCTATCGTCAAACCTCTCCACAAAAAAGGCAATATTAAAAACGTGGATAATTATAGGCCAGTAACGTTGATTCCCATTTTATCTAAAATCATAGAAAAGGCTATGCTTAAAAGAATGCTGGATTTTATGAACAAATTTGACATTTTAAGACCCGAACAAAATGGGTTTCGGAAAAAGAAGTCAACAACTTTAGCAATCTACAAGCTAGTAAAATCTGTTATAGAAGGTATTACAAATGGAGACCACCCAGTGGCTCTATTTTTTGATATGAGCAAAGCATTTGATTTTGTTCATCATAAACGATTACTGTCTAAGCTTTATAAATATGGAGTACGAGGAACGGCCTTTGACTGGTTTTCCAGCTATTTAAATAACAGACATCAGTGTACAGAGATTTCTAGCATGTGCAATAAGTCACATAAAATATCATTTAGATCAGATTTTAAAGTAAACCAATATGGAGTTCCCCAAGGTAGCATTTTAGGACCTGTGTTATTCTTACTGTATATCAATGATTTACCATCTTGCACGCCTTATGAATCGATTCTTTTTGCGGATGATACTACTATTATTATAAAATGCAAGGATAAACAAAAACTTGAAGAGGAGGTAAATAACACGATAGAAAATGTAATTGACTGGCTGAATAAAAATAATTTACGAGTTAACTTATTAAAAACTAAGATGATGCAATTTCACACATATAATTCTACGACTCAGTTATTGCGCGCAAAATATAAAAGTGACATAATAGAAGAAGTAGAGTCTGCTAAGTTCCTTGGTATCGAAATTGACAATATGTGTAACTGGAAAATACATATAAACACAATTTGCTTAAAGCTAAATAGATTTGTTTTCGCTCTCAAGAGAATAAGACAAGTAGTTTCGACGGAAGCTGCACTCCTTGCATACCATGGTTACGTAGCTTCTGTACTACAATATGGTCTGATCATTTGGGGAAATTCCACTGATTCAGATAGAGCATTTAGAGCGCAGAAAAAATGTATTCGCGCGATTTGTGGTGCGCATTACTTGGAACCATGCAGACCTTTGTTTAAAAACCTCAAACTATTAACTGTCCCTTCTATGTACATTAAACACTTGATTTTATTTGTCAAACAACACTCTGAGCTTTTCACGAAGCATGAGGAGACGCGCCACCGTCAGCTACGGAACAAAATTAATATTCGTTTGTTTTTGCCAGTTTGTAAACTTTCTCTTCAAAAAAATGCCCATTTTATGGCAATTAAGGTATTCAATAATATTCCAGAAGACTTGAAGGACTTGACCTTCAACGTGTTCAAATTCAGACTACATAAATGGTTAATCGATAAGTGCTTTTACTCTGTCCATGAGTTTTTCAACTGGAAAAAGATGTAAAGTAAACTTACATTTTGTTCTGGCTGGTTCTGACTCCTGACATTGTTTCATTATTTAATGATTTTATATTGACTTTATTTACATTATTTTTCTTGACATATAGGTATAATTATAATTCAGTTAAAGATCAATTGACATTCATGACCGTAGTAATACAAATTTGACATTTTATATTTCTTTTGTTTTGGACCTGTATTGTCATTATTTAATATAATTATTATTGTGAATCTTCCGTGTATTGAACCATAAGTTAAAATATCTGGAATTGAAACTATAAATTACTCACTTTATACGAGCCCCGATGCAAAATAGTTCGTCTAGTATGAAAAGTAGTGCAAAGCGTAAAATATAGAAAGTAAATATTGATAAAATAATGAAGAACGTTTAATAAAAAGTAAACCACAATTTGAGGAACATTTTAAAGTTTATTTTAACATAACTGAAATTCTTTCATGACTTTACATAACATAAAAAATTTAATAAAATATTCTAAAAAACATAACGCAAAAGTATTCGTCTACCCTTGTCACTCACGCAAAATAGTTCGTCTACCACTTAGTTGTGTCGCCTTTGCTCTCAATGACAGCTTTAATGCGAAGAGGCATGGTTGCAACCAACGCTGCACACTCCTCAGGCGTAATTAACTCCCAGACAGCCAAGAGTTTAGCCTTTAAGTCGCTCTTCGATCTTGATGGATTTTTACGGAGAACTTTTTTCATTTTCCACCATAGGGTTTCGATCGGCGATAAGTCCGGGCTGTTAGATGGCCATTCGATTGTAGGGATGCTTTTCGCCAGTAGCCACGTCTTTGTTGTCCTTGCAGTATGGCAGGAAGCACCATCCTGTTGAAAAATGAAGGAATCTTGATGCTTAAGTGACGGAATACAGGGCAGTAAATTCTCTTCCAAAAGGTTTTGATACCTTGCAGCATTGATAGAACCATCCACAAACTGCATACCACCAACGCCTAGTGTAGACATGCAGCCCCATATCATAAGAGAGGCCGGAAACTTCACTTTGCGTTTGAGACAATCAGTATGAAATGCCTCATTTTTGTTCCGAATCACTTTTTTCCTTTCATCGCCGACTGTCACTTCAAATTTGGACTCGTCACTCCAAATGATACTACGCCACTGATCGGAAGTCCAATTTTAAATGATCACGAGCAAACTTCAACCTCTTTTTCTTTTGTACAGCAGTCAACAGTAGTTTCTCCTTAGCGGTGTAAAATCCGTAACCCATTCTTTTTAGGACTCTTTTGCAAGTATCAACTGAGAGTCTTTGTGAATCATGTCCTTCCATTGCACCGTGAGTTCTCCATCTCGAGCACGACGGTTATTTTTGATAAATTTCGACAGGATTCTGTTTTCTACTGCACTTGTGATGCGTGGTCGACCAGTTTTCTTCAAACAAGAAGTCGATCTATTCTTTTTATAGTGCTGAATGATAGATTGGACTGTAGACCTGGGAAGTATCAAGTCTTTAGATATTTGGTAACATGATTTGCCAGCATCGACCCCACAAACTATTCGCTTTCGAAGCTCTTCACACACGGGTTTGCCACGACCCATTGTTATTTGAAAATTAATGAAAAAAACTGAAATTTTCAGAATTTATACTGTCTCATTGGACAAATGATAGAGAATTACTTTTACAAATTTAAAATATGCAACATAATTCTACAAAGAAGAAATAATCTTATTTAACTCACCGATAGACGAACTCTTTTGCATCGATTAACAATTAGACGAACTATTTTGCTTATAACGTCTTCGAATTTAAAACCGGATATGTATAAATTTAAAAAGCAAAAATAGTTTATTGGTTCATAAATAAAAAGTGGCATAAGTAACGCGTCATGTGATAGTAGAACAGCTTAATATTTTATATAGATATACAAAAATAACGAAGTTAGAAAAAAATCTCACAGAGAAAATTTCACACTAGACGAACTATTTTGCATCGGGGCTCGTATAATCTTAGTTAAAATATCATTAATTCTAAAGTTTTATAAGTACTACTATTGTTTAAAATTTGCACGCCATTATGGCAAAAAAACATGTTTGCGCAAAATCTTTGTAATGAAACAACTGTACTATATCACCATGTTTTATGCAAATAAATAATTTGAATTTGAATTGAATTTGAACCCTGAAAACATTACACTCCTTTTTTGGGCAGTCGATGTAAAAAGTCAAAAACTAGTGTAGTAGTAAAGTCAGTAGCTTATCAGGAACAACTAGCTGGTAGAAGATCAGCTGGACAGCGTTGAGCATCAGTGCAAAATTGTGGTTTATCAGTTTTCTATCAGTTACATTTTGTGCATCGGAATCTTATAACTTAATTCCCCCTTCCCCTTTCCATCATCAGACTACCAGACAAACGGCGAAGCGATATCCATACATCGTGGATGTTTCTCCTTTATGCAACAAGCGATTTGCTTCTACGTTCATTATGCGTACCGCTAAAGGGTTGAATGCCTTGCCTGAGTCTTCCCTGATCGCCATAACTTACTAGGAGATTTCGAGGTTTCTATATGTCACGAATATATCTTCTAGGTAAGCATACTCCATCGTCAGCCAGATCGTGTTTGTAGATAAACGTATTTAAAGAACTGTCAAAGTTAAATGCCTTGGCCGTTTAGCGCGGGCTATACCTGTTTACCGCCTACAGCTACCTAATATCTCAGGGTAACGAGTGCACTGCAGTGCAGCACAAGCCTTTGTGTCTCAAAGTTAAGGTTGACACTGCTTACCATCACGAAAAAGACCCGCTCGACTCGTTATCTACTAGTATAAAAAACTTGGATGAGAACTCACGGGCCTGAGTTCCGACGTCTCCCACCCCAGGTATTCAGCTACTGTCATCATCTGATTCACGATGCAGTCCATTTCATTGGTGTCCAGCACTCCGTTGCCGTCCGTGTCGTAGAGGCGGAACATGACTGCAAGAAAAATAATCATCATCGTCATCAGCCGGAAGACGTCCACTGCTGAACATAGGCCTCCCCCATAGAACGAAGGCAAGAACGAAGGCCCCATAGAAAAATAATGACTGGTGTCAATTCTGTCATCTCACACCTAAACCTAATTTTAGTCAATCTCTCTTTCTAAATGAGAACATGAGAAAGAGGTGGACCTTTTAAATTCATCCACTTATGTCTAGTGTAAGTTTAACGGTAATGAATTTAGTGGCGTCTAATTTATCAAGGGTGGCATATTGGACAGCTCTAAAACTAAATTTAGATATGTAAAACAACATCCATCTTTTTACAACATAACTTACATTCCAACTTGTCTTCCGGTCTTCCCGCTTCTAACAGAGACAGGTAGCAAACGATGTCCTTGAGCGAGACCCTGGCAGTGTGAACCTCCAGGGTGGACGACCTCCGGATCATATGTCTGAAATCTGAAAACAGAGGCTTGGGAATCAAGTCTGTGGGTGGTGGGTACCACCGCTTTGCTTGTGAAGTTTGCCGCCAAGCACTAATGTGCAAGCATTACTGTGCTCCGTTTTGGTGAGCAAAGTAGTCAGTCAAATTGCTGGTCATATTGATGTCTCAGGGTTATGAGCGTAATGCAGTGCCACGCATTCCTTTGTGTTTCAAATTTCTGGGTGGCACTGCAATAATTGCTATAGCCCGGCATTACGCTTACCATTAGGCAAACGATCTGATCATTTCATTGATCAATATTATAAAAAAAGTGTTCGTGAATGTGCATGAATGGAAAAAACAAATTACCTATACAAAGACAGAAAGCGTGTATTTTTGTAATCTCTACAAAAGTTCATAGAAGCGTTCAGTACAGTACCAATCCGCTTTACAAGAGCGTGACTTTGACTCGACTGTGACTAAACTTGGACGTGACACCGTATAAAAAATGAGAAACAAAAATCGGACTCAATTTCCACCTACCCTCAATTTTAGTGTTCTGGTTGACGCGAAGGCTGTTACTGCTCTTCCGGCTGGAGTTCCTGGACATCTGACTGTGGCTGGGGCTGGTCTCGTTCCGTCGGTCCAGGCACAGCTCGTGCGAGGAATATGAGGGGTGGGTGGTCACGGTGAACATGGGATGCACGCTCCCTGGAACAGATGTCAGTTAATTTAGTTTTGTAACTAGAATGTCATATATAACTCTACAAGCCATCATGATCATACTATCAGCCGGAAGACGTCCACTGCTGAACATTGGCCTCCTCTATATAACGCCATCTCGATCCGCTACTCGCCTCTTGCATCGAACGAAGGACCAGGGATTTTATTAAATTTCACTCAAGATACGAAAAAATATATCATATTTTCCACATATTTTAATACCCACTTTCTAGAACGGCACTCATAAATACCCTAGAGTCACATGCGATGCGTTCTCATTACATCATGCCATGCGTATTACTCTTGCAATGATTTCCCTATGGAAGAGGCATCGACGTACGAGTAGCTATCTCAGAGGTACGTACTGTCAATTGCTTGGAGCGTGCGAAAAAGCTACGCTTTTCACTTGGTAACAGCATTGTAGATACTGTATATTATGTTAATACAATGGTATAGAAGAAACCGCTATGTATTCCGTTTTAAAATGTAGTTTAGGTTTGTTTAGACCACTAGTTCCCAATGTGGTCCAGTTGGATCCCCAGGGGTCCACGGGAGACTCGACGGAGGTCTACGTTGGCGTGACAAAAAAATAGAGGTTCACAATTCGTAAGTGGGAGTCCACGAAAATGTATCTGCTTTCGATAGTGAAGAACTAAAATGTTGACTTGACTTCACCTATCAATGTAGGCAGATAATATTTTAAGAAGCTCAGCGACTGTTACTTGTACAAAACTTGCATAATATGCAGTATCATAATATATAATATGGAATATTATGCCATATTCAGTAATATGGAATATGCTCAGCCGCAACGCAAAATTTCCATAATTACATCTAATCTTCACATTTTTTGTCGAGTTTTGGGAATATGGTAGAAATGTAGTTTTTTAGGCAGTAAAAAAGGGGATCCACCGGAACCAGCCAAATTATGAAAGTGGTCTATGAAAAAAAATGTCTGGGAACCTCTGGTCTAGACCATAGGTTGTTCCTACTACTACCTACTTGTTTGTTCTCTTCAGATTACCAGGAGACACCTTTTAGGGCCTTTTAGGGCTTTTCAGGGCCTTTTAGGGTTATGGACAGTTTTGCGACAACGACAAGTTTTACTTGTAATCTATTATCGATTGCAAATCCTACAAAATGAAGTTAAATTTTCTTTGCGTTGACTGAATATCTAACTTCCCAATGTGATTTTCGTGTGAAAACTGTGGCGAACGATGTTAAAACCATTTACACATTTATATTAAAATAGTCTTCGTTCTCTAAACCAGTCTTCGAATTCTGAGATGCGAATATTCACTTCATACTGAAGAAAGTAGATTCGGTTTCGTTTCGTTTTCGAAAAATTCAAGATCTCAAGGTTAAAAATTTAAATTAGAGATACCTATCTCTAATTTAAATTTTTAACTATTCGAACTGTCAAAAAGATCGGTACTTGCATTGCAGGTGAGATGTAAGGGCCATTGCTATAATAAAAGCCCGTTTGCTATAGAGAAAACCCTCACCAGTTCTGCTCCTAGATCCTTTATCGCTGCCATCGACAGAGTCCCCTGAACTTCTCCCCAGTTGTTGCAACCGCTCTGCCAGCCCATGGATCTTTGAAGCTAGGCTCAGCTTAGGCTATAATTAAAAATGCTTCAATTACACCAGGGATTCTAAAGGGGATTAAGACTCCAAGTTGTAACTAACTCGTGAGTGTGTTTTGTCGTGACTTTCGTGTGAGTTCCGGTAATGCGTCTAAAAGACAAAGAAAGCGGGTAGAAAGTTTTGTCCATATACATATACGTAATCCATATACATGTAAAATAAAATTGAAGTGTCTGTTTGTAACGTCAAAGTAACAGTTTTATACTAAATGCATGCATATGAAAGTACGTTCAGTACTTATAACAAACAAGCAATTTTTTAATTTTTTGTCTGTCTGTTTGTTCCAGCTAATCTCCAAAATGGCTGTACCGATTTTGACGGGACTTACACTGGCAGATAGCTGATGTTACAAGGAGTAACTTAAGCTTCTTTCATTTTAGAAAAAGAATTAGAGTTCCATGCAAAAAAATAAAACGCATAAAATACAATATACCCGCGTGGGTGAAACCGCGGGCAGCAGCTAGTAATGTATAAAGTTCAGCAACTCTTTCAGCAGTGTCCGTTAGATCGAAGCGGGAAGTACGGTTCTCGGAGATCCGATGATAAGGCCTATTATATAACAACCGTATACAGGACATATACATAAACGGACTCAATATTGAATCACAATATCGTATTGGGTTCTTAAAAATATAGGAAGTAATTATAAATCCATATCAATAAAAACCATCCGCTAAAATGTCATTAGACTTTGCAAGGTAATTACGAGAGAATATGGACACCCTAACGGTCGCTGGTCAATGACACGACACAGCCAGCTGAACAGCAGTAGCCCGCGCCCGCCCACGCCCCCTGCGCGTGCCACATTGACTCTGCTTTGTAATAATTGAGGATATTTTGATGTTTATGAGGATATTTTGAGGTACAAATTTATTTTCTATTTATTCGAGTCGTATATCACCTGTATATTTACCTCCTGAAAAACTGATACCGATTACGTATACACCCTGTATAGGTTTTGCTGTTGCAATTTTAATTTAATTTGATTGGTACCGGATGGTCGGCATGGGCAGTGACGGCGGCGCAGGCGGCTGTGGAACTGGCTGCCGCCATCTCCCGCAGAGCTGGTCTGCGCTCGCGCCGCACAAACGACAGGAACAGATGCCTGCAAAGAATACACCATTTGTCATAGCCCTGAACAAAATTCAATAGAATTAAGATACAACCATTATTTATATACTTCATTTATGGGAATACTGAATACGGGTACGGATAGTATTCATGTAACAATTATTCTTGAAACAGCGTTAAAATTGAATGGGATTCTCACCAGCTTAATATCCCAGTACTGCCTCGTTGACTAAAAATGAAATCTCGAAAACTACTTGACCTATAATGATATGACTTTACCAACTTTTGGCACTATTACCAGTTGGATATAGGCTGGATGGATAATGGCACCATTGCCATCGCAATTTCAGTTGTTTAGCGTGCTTGGCCCCTAGACCCTTAGCCTAAGATTCAGAGACGATTCTAAGCGTAGACTTTGGCTTCCATATGTCAAAAATGTATAGAATTTTGACGTATGGAAGCGTGAGTCCACGCTTAGATTCGTCTCTGAATCTCAGCCTTAAACTGCTGGTCTCGTAACTCCTAAAACATACCTGGATAGTTCATCAGGAGTAGATACCTCCAGATAGGTATCCAGAAACCACCGGAATCCTTCAAAGTCGATATCCTGTAAACAAAAAAGGAAATTAATAATTTAAAGAGATATAAGTATGTAACATATTTAAACTGTCAAGTTTAAATATCTTACGCTTCAATACACTTCAGTACAACTTCTATATGTCTCTTTTTGCTAATTTAATCAAAACTACGAATGTAAAGTTCAACTAATAGCAAAAGGATCGCCCTTTTCTACCTTATTGTTTGAGGTCTTTTTTCGATTTTTTTTTTCAAGATTCGGGGTCATTCCTTTCAAATATCATAAATATAATCTTTTCTATAAACACTTGGCTATACTACTGTATTGTTTTTACTGGTATGTGTATATGTAGATATTAGCGGTAACAAACAAACAAAAAAACTTGTAAACTTTTCTATGATAACAGCATTACTAATGAACAATGTATAACAGTCGATTAGTTACATAATGTTTCACCTCTTTCTATTCAGTTTAAATTTATCAAAGAATAAAAAAGACGAAGCATAGTGTAACTCAGGATGTAGTAATAGAATGATAATACGAGTATGTAAAGGAGCCCAATATTCGAACACACTATCTTAAAGAGTTCTTAAAAAATAAATATATCTTAAAAAGGAAATTATAAATCCATATCAATAAACAACATCCACTAAAACATCATTAGGCTTTGCAAGGTAATTACAAAAGAACATGGACACCCTAACGGTAATCTATCCAATGATAGAATTGGCTAGGTCGTGTCAATACACGACCTTTTTTTTTTTTTTTTTTTTTTTTTTTTTTACGTCGCTAAAAATCCTCATGGATACCACCAGCCGCGAGGGCAGCGTGGTGGTTATGTTGGACTCCGGCTAATGAGGCCGACCTACCAACTAAAAAACCGACGTGTGTTCCTCCTCTGCGCCATAATGCCGGGCTGCGGGCCCATGTTAATAGCCAACCGCGGCCCGGCGACGCGCTGGTCCCAGTTGTGGGACCCCACCTCCGGCGACAACGTACTCCACGTACGCCATCGCCGTATCCACCTCACTAAGGGGCGCGCGGGAACACGCGCGCGACCCCTCGAGGCCCAAAAGCTGAGGGTGGGCTCCCTCGTGTCCACCCTCTGGGCCTCAAGAGCCGAAGAAGGAGTAGAGACCCCTTCTCCGACCCCACCCCGCATGCGCATCACCACCACGGGTAATGTGCAGTACGGGGTCCCCTCCGGTTATTGTCCCGATCCCCACCCCAACGCTCCATGCGAGAGGGAAAGAGAACGGGACAAGTCGCCTCCAACCCCCAGCCACCACGGTGCCCACACACCGCTTAGGATGGGGTATCCCTGGTTCAGGGATCGTGCTTAGGGACACCAGTGGATTGCCCGTGGGTACAATAGGCAATCCACCTGTCCCTTTGCACATGCAAACGGCGGGGGGCCACCCCGCCAGCCGCAGCCTCCACGGGCCGCCAGCCCCCCCTCCCTCGCTTGCACGGCAGGTGGTGAGGTGTCACCCCTCCAGCCGGGGCCTCTGGACCCTGGCCTCCCTGCAGGGCCGGCAACACCACCAGTGCTCCGCCTGCCATCTCTCCTCCTTTTGTCTCGTCCTTTGTTGGCGCGCTGCACCAGAGGGAGCAGCGGGTTCCCCGTGGGAGCGTTCGGGGGCACGCATAACCCAGCGGTGGAACCCCTGGTTCCATGACGACAGCGCGCCCCACCTCGGCCTCGTCTTTGCTCGTCCAATGGCGCTAGAGCGCTCGTGTTACCCGCACGGCGCTCCAGCGCCCAAGTCTCTCACTGCGGCCTTCGGGCCCCGCTCAGCCCTTGCGCCCCGTCCGCTGTGCCCTCTGCTGACCCATTCAGAGGGACACGCGGAGGGGCCCACCTCGCCGGGTTATCAGCTACCTGTCAGCAACCTCTCCGGGACCGAAAAGTCAACCAGGAGATGTTGCTGACAGGTACCCAGGGTGCACCGCGTGGAGGTTACCCGGCATAGCACCCCGTGTCAATACACGACCTAGCCAACTGTCTATATCTCCCGCGCAACTCGCGCCCGCATCAATCCTGCGGCATACGTGGTGACTCTGCTTTGTAATTATTAAGGATATTTTAATAACATTAAAGGTAAAAAAATATTTTTGTTTCTTGACGAATATCATCTGTATGTTCACCCCCTTAAAAATTGATACCGTTTACACCTTACGTATACATACACCTGTGTATTAGTAAAGCTAGAAGACGCCAGTTTTAAGAGGGCGTATAAAGCAAAGTTCAATTCTTTAAATTGATTTTACACAGGCAGTGATAATTACAGTCATGATTTAAAAATTAAAATAGTATGTATAAATTCATTACAAGGTTTTTAAAGAAATTATTAAATTTCCTAGATAAAAAAAAATCACGACGTAAACTCCAATTTTCAAATTCTTTCAATTTAAGTAAGTATACTCGATATGATGCAAATTAATATTAGGTCAAAAATTAGATAATTAGCTAATTCTTTGAGCGAGTGATTTTATTATTGATTTTGTGGAAACACTTTTAGTTAAGTATTTTGTTATACGAAAACACACTTTTGTCACTTAGCTACTACGTTTTTAATACGTGAATATCAAGCATATCGTTGTTTCACGATCGCATGCTATGTGAGAGGGAGAAAGGGCGCGAAGGAATGAAGACATTTTTGCTGGGTTTAGGCGCCCTTCCGAACTACAGAATCAAAACCGGGTAACGCCTGTTGTGCGTCGACGAGCAACCTGTTGCGCGTCTTGCTCTCGGGTTTTTATCAGGCACGAAATTATAAGGCGTACAGCGTACAGCAGCCAGTGATAAATTACTATCATATTATTATTTTATTATCAGCTGTCGGAATAAGTAGTTTTGAAGTAAGTGCCAAATAACATTCAGTACATATTCAAATTCAAATTTCTTTATTCTTATGATCTGTCTAACTCGGCTCGTGTAGGGTGATTATTAGACGTGATTTTTGGCATAGATATAGTTTATGGACGTGGAGAGTAACATAGGAGTAACATAGGCTACTGTTTATTCCGGAAAAATGCACGGTTCCTATGGGAATGCAGGTGAAAATCGCGGGCAGAAGCTAGTAAATACACAGTATTCGCCAATAAAATTATCATCACTAACAAAGAGAGGAAAGACATGTTTTTCTGAGAAGAATTTCAATTGACTATCCTTATTCCTTACAGAGGCCAAGCGCCGTTGCTAAGCAACGAAGCCCACGCGCATATGTACCCCACAGAATAAGTAATAGTACCCACAACATCTGCCAATAACACCGTAAAAGCTCAGGGACTCAACACTGAGGAAAATGTTTTCTCTCCATTCACAGTTCCATCTTTAGAAGGGCACGTGGGGCAGGAGCCCCGGGCCCCAACTTGAATGGGGCCCCTAAATTCTATCTTTGTATGTTTTTTTTTTCAGCAGACTAATTGCCTTTTTTTACTAGCTAATCTATACAAATAAAAAAAATTATAGTGTCTGTTTGTAATCAATACATCTATACATACAAATAAAATTGAAGTGTCTATTTGTAATGTGAAATTATTTTATTAAATGCATATGACAGTTATAGATATGTGTATACGGTACCAATAACAAAAACACAATTTTTAAACTTTTGTCTGTCTTTCTGTTTGTTCCGGGTAATCACCAAAATGGCTGGACCGATTTTGACGGGACTTTCACTGGCAGATAGCTGATGTTATAAGGAGTAAATTAGGCTTCGTGAGTGAATCCGCGGGGTATAGCTAGTACATAAATAAACACTATCCGTGTTGCCACAAAAACACAAACATGCCTGTTTAGCTAGACAGTGAAAGGTAAACGTATTTATAATGTCACATGTGGAGTAATACACCGATTAGACATTACTTTGTGCTAGCACCGTACACATCTAACCTAGCTACAAAAACAGTGGGATAATCTAAAAGCCAATGTAGGCATATAATCCTAATGTTCTAGCCCACTCAGTTGAAGGCGTGGATGACCGGCCTCAGACATCTACACTTTTCACTACAGTATGAATTACTATGTACACAATCGTGATGATTATATCGTCATCGTTTTTAGGAGTAGACTCCTTGATTGCAAGTCGACAGGGGCCTTACTCCGAAAATTGAACGTCGAAGCTTCGGCTGACACATCGCTTTTCGTACCATGAAACTCAAGAAAGTGTTTCGGATCTGACGTTCGATTTAATATTCGTAATTTAATATTTTGTCTTTCATGGTAGGAAAAGAACGACCCGTCAGCCGAAACTTCGACGTTCGATTTTCGTAAAGCCCCGGAAATGATTTTCATTTGAGTTTTGTTTTGCTTACTAAAGGGGCCCTAAACTTTGTGCCCAGGGCCCATGCAAACCGACGGCCCTGTCTATTCTCTAACATGTGATCTACAGCGGATATATTTTCCCTCAATTCTCCAGCGTGTGATTATAGTGGAAACTACTTTCCCGCTGATGTTATTGTGATCTTTGATGAAGTGTATATTCGTATTGTTCGGGTGTAAATCCCTGGTATATCAGGATGAGGATTTTCTGGGTGTTTTGCGGATTACGTTGGTATCTTTTGGCGGGTTAATAAAGCTTGTGGATATAAGGGGAACTGCTTGTAAAAATAATTGATATTTTTGATTCGCTTATTTTGTAACAAACAAACGTTTATATACAATATAATACAGAACTCTCGCGGTAAATACGCGGTCGTGTGCAAGTGGTGTATGTAGCGGAGAGCCGCTTTGAGCCGAGGCAAGGCTGAGGGAGCGAAAGAGACTGTACTATCTGACCGTTTTGCTGTTCTTCTCTGGTTCTTGGTTTTACTTCAAGCCGCGCGTGAGCGTTTGTTGCCAAAACAAGTTTGACAGCAAAACGCAAAATGCCGCCCTAAGGATCATCTGCCAAATGCAGAAGTCAGGACACATCGATAGGTGTTTAGCGACAGTTTTAACTAGAGTGGTAGCTACCCAGACAAGTACTAGAAGTACCCTAACACCATGTCAATTATTTTTAATCAAAAGGATATTTTGTAAGTGTTCCCACTTGCCGTCACCAAATTAATCTGAAAGGAGTTTTGTAATGGATCTGTAGGCGTCTGCCTACGCAGACACGGTAAGGTTTCTCGTTCTTAGATATTTTTATACATCATATATTGATATGAGTGCTCTGAAGAACTTTTTGACCTGATACCGGCGTCACGGTTTCATCACCGTATATACTCGCCGCCGACGCTTGAAAGCTCATTATCAGCGTCTTACGATCCCACTGCTGGGATACCGGCCTTCTCTCAGCGAGAGAGGTATAGGCCATAATCCACCACGCGGGCCCAGTGCGGCTTGGTGGATTTCACATGTCCTTGAATTTTGTGGTTCATGAACATGCCGGTTTCCTCACGATGTTTTCTTTCACCGTTATAGAGCGAGTGTGAATAATCCGCACATAACTTGATACCAATATACCCAAAGAGATCTGCTAGATGGAGGCTTGCAAACCGGAAAGAAAACATCATCTCAAGAATTTCGCTGTCAACATCGATCGCTCCCATCACAGATTTATAGTCTTTGGCTCCCATAGTCTAGTTGGTCAAGGCGTCTGGTCTAGATAACCAGAAGACGTAGGTTCGTATACTGTTGGAAGCGAAATTTTTTGGATATGATTTAACAGCCATAGTGATACCAAACTTAGTGATGTTTTTAAACAACAAATCGATTAACCTCTGACCAAAACTATTGGGAATAAACTAAAGTAAGAAGTATATCTCAAGAGTACAAATAAAGATTGGTTAAGCTCTGCACCCGTGCCGCCCGTTTATATTCATTAAAGGAAATGAACCCCGCTTTTTACAGGGTAGTAATGGAACTATTTAATACTGCTAATGGATAGTTACTGCCCTTGGTGGTGGTTCTTTAAAGCCAGTTGCAGACTATTTGCAGCAAGCAATACATTATCAGCCTCTTACGCTCCCACTGCTGGGATACCGGCCTTCTCTCAGAGAGAGAGGAATGGACCATAATCCACCACGCGGGCCCAGTGCGGCTTGGTGGACGTCACATGTCCTCGAATTTTATTGTTCTTGAACATGCCGGTTTCGTCACGATGTTTTCCTTCACCGATTTAGAGCGAGTGTGAATAATCCGCACATAACTTGATATAAGTCATTGGTCATCGCGCAGGTATTTGTTTCAAAGTCCTTATTGGCATTGCGTCTGGTTTGGACCGGCATTATGCTTACCATCAGGCAAATAACCATCTCGGTTCGTTATCCAATAATATAAAAAAAATATATGGATAAATGCACGTATGTAGCGTGCGCGCAGTTTTTTTTTGTGCGTTCATCGTCCGTCATAGCTTCATTTCCAATATTTTTTAGCAAAATAAAATGAGCGTCTTGCACTTCAAAAATTTATGTCACTATTCATCATATATGAAAAATGGCGATAGTAGGCATCGTGCTAAGAAATCATTTTTGCGTCAGGAATAAAAAAAACACAGTCGAATAGTGCGTGTCCTTTTTTGAGTCGTGTTAAATATACACGCATATTTGTACAGCCTTGTAAAAATACAGGATTGCAATCTCCGTTTCTTACCTATCCAAACATTTTGTAAACAATATCGATAGATCCCTACTCAAACTGCGAGTAAACACCCCGTGGGGACGTCCCGTTGGGTACAATACAACACAGTTGTTACATCAAATGGTTTACCTTTGAAATATGTGCCTGCCTTTTTATGTTCGGGAAACACTAACCGTCAATCTCCATTATCGTGATTAAAAACGGCGTTAAAATATACCACAAAATAACGCGATAAACTGAATAGTTACACTTGCGTTTAGCACCAAAGAACAAGAACGCCATCCGAGATTCAGAGCTATCACCTAAAGCGCCCATTACACGCTTTTTTTAATGTTATTTGGTAACGAGACGAGCTGGTCGTTTGCCTGATGGTAAGCATAATGCCGGCCCATAGCAATTGCAGTGCCACCCAGTACTTTGATACACAAAGGCCTGCGCGGCACTGCAGCGCGCTCGTTACCCTGAGACATTAGGCATTAAGTCTCATAAGCCCAGTAATTTCATGGCTGCTCTGCTCATCAAACCGGAATACAGTAATGCTCGCACACTGCTGCTTGGCGGCTGACTTCACGAGCAAAGCGGTGGTAACAACCCAGACGGACACTCGCAGAAGAGTTAGCCCTACCACTGACACTCAAGCATGTTGGCCTTTTGCTATCAAAATAACCATAGTCTTGCAAGCATAGATTACGAAGCATTACACGCTCAAACGTGGCTTGAAGTAAATCCTTCAAAAATCCATGAAACCGACAAGTATAGCGATTTTACTCCCTCAAAGCTCTGCCTAGGCTCAAAGCGACGACTGTTGAATTGAGAACGTCCTCCTTTTTTATAACTAGGTTAAAATGGCATTTAAGGTTACCCTATACACTTATAAGGTTAAATTCTTCTTTGTAGCTATTTTTACATGCTTTTATTTAACTGTATGTTTGTATGTATGTTGGTTTGTGTAGGTCAAATCTTGAAAGCTAAATTTGACCCACTTCCCGATGTTCGATTGAGCTGAAATTTTACATAACTATATATGTAAATTGGACGACAGTGCCAATATAAAGATGTCACAGAGCTGGTCTGATGATGGAGTCGGAAGGCGGCCACAGGAACCCTGTAACGAAACGACGTAACCCCATCGAGTTTGGTCTCGTATGATTTGTCTTTACAAGTAGGTACTCTGATCCAAGATGATGTCCAGGGTCCTGATGATGGAGCCGGAAGGTGGCCACATGATTACAGCACAAATTACGTATTTTATAAAAGCTTCTCTGGAAAAATATATTTTTCCCGAAAAAACTTATTATGCACATCATGCTCAAGGCTTATGTATATTTCACATTCATGCATAAAGAGCAAACTCCGGAAATATATTGGGCTCGTATTTTATCCGGGTAACATCGCGGATAATAGGACTCAAGGGAAGATGAAGTCTAGAAAGCCAATAGAAAAATTCTTATCTTACCCTGGAAAATCCTACTAATCCTACTTGCTACTAGTCATATTATAAATGCGCAAGTGTGTTTGTTGATTTGTTGGTTTGTCCTTCTTCACGCTGTAACGGAGCAATGGATCGACGTGATTTTTGGCATAGATATAGTTTATGGACCGGAGAGTAACATAGGCTACTTTTTATCCCGGAAAAAATGCACGGTTCCTGTGGGAACGCGGGTAAAAACCACGGGCAGAAGCTAGTTTATTTGTATAGGTACAGTTACAGATTGTAACATAACATTTGTAACACTGTAAACTCAAAATCCAGTTACATCTATACATAACTTACTTGTGAATTGTAGACAAAAAAAAGAAGAAACAAAAACAGAGTACTTGTACATAAATAATAGCTTTAAAAACGCAGTCCGTTGACTGCGCATTTAAATTATGCAATTGAATTTTGAACTAGTTCCAAACTGAAATTCCGTATTCATGTATAAAACCTGGTGACAATGCAATAATATGAGGAAAAAAGCTTGTTTTTGAAAATATTTTTCTGGCTATGAATAATTTTTGATTTCGTAAGACATTATCTACGGTAGCAAAGATAACATCCCCTGAAGAAATCTGAACAGAATCACGGTGAATAAACAACATTAACTTATCCTTCGCCCCACTCAACCCCGGCAACATTGGGTGAATACCTATAAGTAGGGATGGGGTGGAAAGTGATTCGGCCGGACTGCTGGTTGCCGGATGAATAAACGTAAATAGCAATGAATTATACTAGGTGGCAGGACTAACTCATCTGCGAGTGTCCATCTGGGTCAGTACCATCGCTTTGCTGATGTAGTCTCGCTAAGCAGTACTGTGCAAAAAACACAAACTTAACATTACAATTTACAATTGATCATCAGTTATCGACTTTCAATCCGACGCGCCATAGTTTGAATATCAGCTCGGCCCCGCAACCAATTACTTAAATATGGCCCATACTTTGAGAATGCTCATGGAAGGTAGGTGTTTGTAAAACGGTACTGCGCTTTGCAAACATGCTGCTTTAGGGTTTTGACAATTTTTTTACAGCCGGCCGCTTTCTTGACACCGATGAAACAAGGGTAAGGAGAAATGAAATGAAACAAAAGAAGATCTTATTTATAATTCGATATTTGTTCATAAACAGTTTGTCCAAAAACGGACGTTCAACTAAGTTTGCAACTTGTGTTACAGCCTATAAAAATGAACATAAAAATAATATTTAAATAAATTCAAATTTATTCTTAAATAGTGCATAACTATTTCTTATTCATAAATTTTTAAGTAGGCTTATTTAGTTAAGCAATGATTAATGAATAAAAAATTATTATAATAATATTTTAATTGTAATTAAATGCATTAGTAACACAATTAATTAAATTATAATCATAGTACAATAAACTACTATTATGTCTCGTTGTAATAAATGTCAAAACAAATAGGCTAAACAAAATATGATTTAATTTTTACTCGTGTGCAAATACATCTTTGATGTCATAAAAACATTTATCTACGAGCTACTTCAACAGTTTTGACTTAAATTGTCTGATTGGCAGTTTACGAATGTCTCTAGGTATTATAACTCTTATGAGCATTCATAGAACAGTTTTTCTGACATTTTTCTGAGAGAGATCTGAGAGTTATGGTTATGTGTCCGGATACGCCGAATGCTGGACAGTACCAGCACATCGGCGCATCTCTAGCAAACAGGCTCCAAGTAGGTCACGTAAATATCACTAGGTCAGGCGTTGCCATTTAATTTTCAACCTTAAAACCGTACTTTAACGCACAATTCTATTTGTAGTTATCCTATTAGGGATGCCTGTTGACTCAAACGATTTGACGTAGAGCCTTTGGGAACATTAGAAAATACTTAGAGGACAGCGGGGATAGTAGAACCATATCGGACTTATGACAGGGAATTGGGATGTTGTATGAAACACAAAATACATCATTTCTGTCGTTATACAGTTAAAAGAAGATCACATTAAATTCACAAAAAAATATATAATTTTCACAAAGATACTGCATCTAAATGTTTCTCAAATTCAACAATTTTATAATCACCTATTAGTAATTTAAATGATACCATCAGATTCTTTACATTTTAATGAATAAAAAAATTTATGACAACTATGTACTTAAACGCAATTTTTCACGGCCAAATCAACAAAATGCATGTTTTTAGTACAGCTTTACGGCCCGCGTAGAAAAAGTGACGTCAGATGTTCTGTCCAATTTGTGTAGGGGGTTTTAGCACTCAGTAGATACGCCCGACTTTGAGTCTCATTTTTGACGTTTCTAGCGTTCGATTTCCAGTTTTTTCGATATAGGCATTTGATTCTCACGAGACAACGAATTGATTGACATTATAAAAAATGGAGTCAACATCCCCTATTATTACGAAAAATTATATTTTTTTTGTTCCGACTCAAGCAGGCTCTACCACGATCTCCCCAGATGGAAAGCTACGATATGCTCGAAAGTGCTCGATTGCTCAGTAAATAGAAATGAATGATATCTATTCATTCTTTTAATCAGACCCAGGTAAGTTAAGTAGTAGGCAGTCGGAACACAGATGACGGTACTATACCATCTATGTCGTATGGTAGAAAACCGTATCTAAATTGTCTCCCCGTTTGGACACACAAACAACCTCTCACCCTAAACGCAATGAGTAAAAAACATCTTCTCCGTTCCGTAGTGAGTAAAAAAAAGACAGAAACAAAACATTCCGACAAGAATAAGTCATACACTCATCAAATAAAAGCAAACAAAAGCTCAAAAGGAAAAGCTCTCCTTGGCTTCCCATTGATAAAGCCTTCCCAAATTGCTTTCGGCCGCTTCACCGCATCTCATTAGGAATACCGTGCTTGGTACATCGTTGTTTTATTGGTTGAGTAAATAAAGAAGAGCGAGTGTGACTGAGCGGGAAATTGTGCGACTTTCAATCCGAAGCACCATTGTTCCAATCGCGACTCTGCCCGCACCGATGACTTATATCAAGTTATGTGCGGATTATTTACACTCGCCCTAAAACGGTGAAGGAAATCATCGTGAGGAAACCAGCATGTTTAAGAACAACAAAATTCGAGGACATGTGACATCCACCAAGCCGCACTGGGCCCGCGTGGTGGATTATGGCTCATACCTCTCTCTCTGAGAAAAGGCCGGTATCCCAGCAGTGGGAGCGTAAGAGGCTTATGACTTACTAAATTATTCTCTTATACGGAAAGCTCATTTTCCCCTGCCGACTCCAAACTGATTTCGATAAGTACAACGTATGAAATTGGTGATCAATTTTACTATAAAACGAAGGCATCCGACCGTTACCGTTATTAAATTTAATTTTAATCCCCCATAAATCAGCCACCCTATTATGTATGCAAAGCGCTAACTGGATAAATTGGAGCCATATTTCATCCGGAACATAATGGGTCCGGATATCTCTACTAGTACATAACAGTGAAACGATTGACTTTTACAGGCTATTTCAGTGAATTATGAGTAGATGGTACATTTTCCAAATCTACTTTTCTTGTCGAGCGGTATATCATCTACCAGCTGGAAAATATCCATGCACTGCTGAATATCGGCCTACCCATGAAGGGGGATTTTTTCATAATACAGCACGCATGGCAGGCGTCCCCATGATCGCAGTAGTTACGATGTTTACTGAAAAAATGCTGCTGCCCAATCCTACTTAATCCTACTTTTAATCCTACTAATCCTATCCTACTAATATTATAAATGCGAAAATGTGTCTATTGGTTTGTCCTTCTTTCACGCTGCAGTGGAGCAACGGATCGACGTGATGCTTGGCATAGCTATAGTTTATGGACCGGAGAGTAACATAGACTACTTTTTATCCCGGAAAAATGCACGGTTCCTGTGGGAACGCGGGTGAAAACCGCGGGCAGAAGCTAGTCTCTAGATATTCTTATGCTCCTACGGTACCCTTGGAATGAGATAGGCTGATTCTATTCTCCGGGACCACCCGGCCATGCTCCAAGATCAAATTCCAAGATTAGAACCCACGGCAGGCTAACTTACCATACCGCTATTATCGGTTCACTAATCGGTTCAGTATTATTGTAATTCACTCGGAATGATTCCGTTTAGGAAGGTACTGCTTCCGATCGTTTATATTTCAGAATGGCATCCCGTCAGAGAAATTTCCTATTTAGATTCGACTACATAACATATCAGCTGCATAAACACAGATATAATACCGACAGTATAACTCTGACGGGATACGATTCCGAAATATAAACGATCTGACAGTCGCTTCCTACACGGAATCATTCCGAGTGAATTAAAATAACCCATATTTGTCCCTTTTGTGTACTATTATCTATTCTGTGCTTTTATGCGCTTTGAAAATTAATCGCCTGATTCTACCTTTAATGATTGTTGATACTGCCTCTCATAGGTTATTCCCTGACCTTACTTTGTAAAATGTATCACTCTTGTGTGATGCCTACTACTTAGGTCATGTCATACGTATTATGTCGATAAGTAAGTAAAATAATGTCAAAAGGTGAACAATAAAATCGATAACAAATTCTTGGGATATCATTATCTCTTTACAGTGTTATGACAGGAATAGACTTTAAATAAACATGTATGTGTAAATACAAACATGTTGTTGTGGCCGGTTACTGCATCTCCGGCATGTCTAAAAGCTGATTTATACATTGCAAAATAGCATAGTGTATGTCATGTCACAAAATGGAGGACGAGGAACGGTTAGAAATATTAAATATTTTAAAAAATATATTGGCAGTCACATCAGAAAACGAATATGTTTTGTTTATTTCATTCCGGTCAGAGAATGTCCGCCAAGTTAGTAAAAGCCGGACGTGCTCCCATCCCTAATTTACACCACACTGAAAAACCAAAGAGGTTTATTCAACCTTTTTCAAGCTATTTTTTTGTTAATATAGCGCCTACGAGACTTGATTTTTTAAATCGATTAAAAGAAAATTGTTACTTATCATTGGTAAATTGAACTCGAATATTTACTTTGATTTAATTGAAGTTTGTGTTAGTTTTTTTGGCGGGAATGCGAAAATGTGCTGTTGTTGATTTTGTGTTCTTTACTCAAACCTGTGTTTTATCGAGTGTTAATGTGTAATAATGATGGATTATTAACCATTAAGTGTTCGTAAACGTGCATGAGTGAAAGGCAAATAGTACAAAGACAAAAACGTGTATTTTCGTATTCTATCCAAAACTCCATAGAAGCTTCAGTAAAGTATCCACCGCTTTACTGAAGCATTACTTCGACTTGACCGCGCCATGACTAAACTTTAACGTGACTTTGACGACTTTCATTCACCAAAACTAGAGATTTATTATATATTATTATTCATATAACTCGACACTTGCTAAATACGCTAATCACGTGGAGCCAAAAACAAAACAAAAAAAAAAGTTTGTGTTGCATTAACCTGTTTTTATGGTAGAATTAACTTATTTTAAATTAGCAATTTCTATTTTGCTGAATGAAATGACATGATTTAATTACTATTATTATTAACATAATTTAATGTTTACTCAACTATAATAGAAGTAACATTCAAAAATTCTACTAAGTATTGAGTTTTTCAGTACAAGAAAATTACGAATACATAGGCAGACTAGGTTATTCCCTAGTACCAAGACATTACTTACACAATACCAATACCTACCCAGTTTATTATCTCAGGGTAAGTACCTACGTTTTCCTTATTTACGTTTTAATGATATAAATACTAACGCAGAAGACATAAAGTGTCAATGCAGTTCTACCTTCAAAGGAGGAAGTTAAAAATGGCAAAATTAGCGTTGGTTTTGGGGCTGGTGGCGATATTTTTGGTGGTAGAATCGACTTGCCAAGTCCGGTTCATTCGGCCTACTTACAGACCACCACCTAGGCCGAAGCAGCCGATTATAAGGTACGTTATTATCACCATAAACATTCGGAAATAATTTCAAGCAAGATGAAGTGAAAAAAAATCGATACGGGTTAAAAATTTTTTTTGTTTATTGTTGGTTATGGTTCGGCATGATACTTATGTTGAATAACTAGCTGTGCCCCGCGGTTTCACCCACGTAGCCTAAGTTACTCCTTTTTAACATCAGCTAGCAGAGTGAACGTCCCGTCAAAATCGGTCCAGCCGTTTCGGAGATTAGCCGGAACAACCAGACAGACGGACAAATTTAAAAATAATTTTTTTTCTTATATGTACCGTATATACTTTCATATACATTTAGTAAAAAGCTGTTATTTTGATATAAACATACACTTAATTTTTACTTATTTGTATGTATAGATGACATCCAAACATCATCTTAAAATACAGATAACATATTGTCAGTATTTCTATGCCTATTATGATATACGTAGATATTTGTACTTATTTTTGTGTAATAAATTTAGTTATTAATTGCTAATACACCCCTGTCCTCTACGATTTTAATAAATCATTTCCATCCAAAGGTTGCCTCGAAGAGATCGCTTTTAACGATAAAGTCGCCCAATGTAGCACTTATAATCAATATGTTTATATGTTAGTTGTTTATTTTTCTTTAGTGTGTACAATACAGCGTTTATCTAGTTAAACAACAGACCTTATGACTGTATAACCAATACGCACATTTTTTATAAAAAAGTCTGAGCTCGTGAGTTCACCGTTAGCAGAACTACTTTTATATTGTTTTTTAATACCACAATAATTCCCCAGGAGAGCACGCCAAGCCGGCGACGATCGTGAGCCGTTGTGGTTGTACAAAGGCGATGACGTGAACCGAGCCCCTTCCACCGGCGAGCATCCAATCCTGCCCTCAATCATTGATGACGTGAAACTGGACCCCAACTCACGCCACGCTCGTAGCTTGAGCACACCTGGCCGAGGGAGAGTGGGCAGTAATGATAGACGCGGTAACAGTGGCAGCAGGTAGGTTTGACAAACGCCGAATTATATAAATAACTAGCTTCTGCCCGCGGTTTTCACTCGCGTTCCCACAGCAACCGTGCATTTTTCCGCGATAAAAAGTAGCATATGTTACTCTCCGGTCCATAAACTATATCGATGCCAAAAATCACGTCGATCTGTTGCTGCGTGAAAGACGGACAAACCAACAAATCAACAAACACACTTTCGCATTTATAATATTAAATATACGGATTAGAGTAAATGACTACGAGTATAAACCCGTTCTTATTGCTTTGCGCGATCTTCCTTTGTTTATTTTATATCTTTTGTTTCTTTTATGCGTCATTTTCCTTTAGTGTCAAATGAAATGCTTTTTAGTTAAAATAAACAGTTAAAAGTTGAGTCATTCAATTGTTTGTTCTCTTCCAGGGGTCACGACACAGGACCGACCCATCCTGGATACAATCGCCGCAACGCGAGATCTGTGGGCCTCCCTGACTTTGTCACCACCCCTCCTTTCAACCCTAAACCCTGGACTGGCTTCCCCATGCGTCGCAACGCGAGATCTGTGGGCTTGCCTGACTTTGTCACCACCCCTCCTTTCAACCCAAAGCCATGGACTGGTTTCCCAAAACCAGACAGGAGACCGAGGTTCCCTATTTACGTTTAAGAGCCATGTTTAAAAATCTAATACCTAATGTATTTTTAAAGATTGTTAACGAAGTTTTTGCATCAATTGTTGTAAGATTTTATAATATATACAATTATACATGTTATGTATTCTTGCAAATAAACGATGGATTTGATATTTTTAATATTGAAGGGTAGTTGGTGAATAAAACACTCAGTGACATCTATTATTCTGTATTGTCTGTGCCACAATTTTGACTTATGTGATAACTTATTTATAATCTATGCACTTGTTGCCTATCAAGCATCAGAGTGGGCAGTAGGTCGGCCGCACCCCTAGCCTATAAGTAGCTAACCTAGCTTAGACTCCAAAGTGGGCAGTAGGTCGGCCGCACCAAGTAGCCTAACTCGACAATACTAGAGGACATACACGTCTATCGCTCTAGCGTGCCACGAATTCCGCCACCAGTCTCCAGATTCCGCTTAATAATTTCAGTAAATCAATTAAGTCAAAGATGATAACTATTTGAGGATTTGATCCCTTAGTCTATAAATAAAACGCACGGATATTATTCTGTTCCTATATTATGTTTACCCTACATCAAGCTACGCGCACGTTTCACCCCACTATAGCCGTTCTGAATAACAATCGACAAACTTTGATGACTGTTTGTTTGTTATTCGACACGGGAACTAGTGATGTAACTACCTAAATATGTACCGCTGAAAACCAAGTAGGCAAGGAAGGACGACACCAACGCAAAGTTTTTTTTTATATAATATAGTTATACTATTGGATACCGAGACAATCAGAGCCCCAATTCTATACAAATGGTTACATAAAAAACCGATTTCGCAAAATCAGCTATGAAAAAATGTGTAGTAAAAAAAGCAATTTTGTTATTTGGATGACATAATTTTTTTTGTTATATTGATTTAAAAACCAATTGAACCGATTTTGATAAAATTTCTATGGGACAAATCTGAAAATATATCCGTTCCAATAAAGAAATAATTTTCAAAATCGGTTTATAAATAACGGAGTAATAAGGTAACAAACCTAAAAAAAAATACCAACCGAATTGAGAAACTCCTGCTTTTTTTGAAGTCGGTTATAAATGACAATGGTTTTTTTTCGCAAATCATCATTTTAGGTACTTTCGGCATTACACAATCGGTCATTTCTTTTCACATAACGCTTTCACATTCATACACTAGGATTCCCTGTGTCGTAAGTGGCATCAACTCACAGACACATCACAAACATCCAAGACCCGAAGTTTATGGTGATCACACAGATTGTCCTGGCCCGTAATCGACACTTTTTTGCCTGACGGTAAGTATAAGGCAACCCTTGCACCTAATGCATGATTGATAGATAAGCATCAATCACGGACCACGCAAAACCCTCGATCACCGCTTGACGTATATCGTACTGCATATTTTTCTGCTACCTGTGAGTGCCCGTCTATTATGTGGTTATAATTTCAACACTATACTATCTCCGGACTTGAACCTGAGACCAAGACCCATAGTTTCTTAAGTCAATCACTAGCACATTATTGAAGAATTGTTGAATCCAATGGCATTTGTAAAGCCAAGTTCGGGGCCCGTTTATTGCCTTATTTGTTTGTGCAAATGCTACAAAGGGTCGACTAGTCGTTTGCAATTTTTATTGATAGGGAAAGTTACTTCTAAGTTTTTTTTTATTTTTTTATTATATTTGGTAACGAGACGAGCCTGTCACCTGACTGATGGTAAGCATAACGCCGGCCCGTAACAATTGCAGTACCAGAGTACCACTCAGAACTTTGAAACACAAGAGCCTGTGCGGCACTGCAGTGCGCTTGTTACCCTAAATCTAGTTCATACTTCACCGCTTTGCTCGTGAAGTCTACCGCCAAGCAGTAATGTGCATGAATTACTGTGTTCCGGTTTGATGAGCAGCGAGTAGCAAGTGAAATTGCTTATGACTTATGAGACTTGATACCTATAATATCTGGGTGACGAACAGGTCTTTGTGTTTCAAAGTGAGACAGTCTCATCTCTAGTAATTTCACTGACAACTTTGCACATCAAACCGGAACACAGTAATGCTTGCAGATTACTGCCATAGAATTGCTGCTTGGCGGCAGACTTCGCGAGCAAAGCGGTGGTACCAACCCAGACGGACACTCGCAGAAGAGTTAGTCCTACCAACTAGTAAAACGTTGGTACGTGCAAGAGATCTGTGGTACGCACGTTTCGTGTGGTGATTAGGGATTTTCTAGTACCAAATTGCCTGTCGTTACCACCCTCATGTTAAAAAATCTGCCAACAAACCCCTATGTGTGCTGTGGTGAAGATAGTGTTCAAAGGCCTTCGTTGTAAGGTTATCGCGCCAAAGTCAAGTTATCAAGAAAAAAAGGAGAGATTATTTTTTGTCGTCTTCCTTCACAATATCGATAGCAAATCACTACTAAAGAAAAAAAAACTGCCAATCCCATTTTAGCACCCAATAAAAAACATCATCTATTTTTAGCTTTCACGTAACAAACACTATTATGACCCGCGTAATACAGGCGGGAATTGCCTGGAAATATCTTTTACGATAACATCCTTTGGTAGTGACGTCATCAACGACGCCATCTTGCATTTTCATGGTTGGTGAATAGAGTCCTTTTTGCATTGCTCGATAGTTGATAGATCGTGACGTCATGAGGAAGAGAAAGGGGAGATGTGATGTCATATAGCGCTGTCCCGCTCGCTGTAATGCCGTGCACTTGACCTGTATTTAAATGCCAAATGGCAAACTGATTGTTGTTAGGGTGTAATCTTAGACGAAAAATTCAATTGGTGTAATCAAACTATTTATGTTGTATAGGTAAATCAACTAATCAACAGATTTCTTTTCGATTTACGTGGAATGTTTTGCGATTATTCAAATTAAAATTTCTTCATTCAAATGGGATCCAGATGATTACTTAAGAAATTTAATATAAAAGTGCCAAATGTTTTTCATTTCATTTCAAAAGTGCCCGATCCAAGTAAGTGTCTACCGACCAAGAAGAAGGATAAGAAACTCGTCGGCATTCTTTTCAAAAAGGTTTTAAGAATATTTTTAATGCTAATGTGTTTATCTGAAATGTATGTAGCATTAGAGCAAAAATTGAAGTCTGTTTGTAATATCAAAATAACAGTTTTTTTTACTAAATTGACATGAAAGTATATGCGGTACCTACCTATATCAAAAACACAAATTTTAAAATGTTTGTCTTTCTGTCGGTCTGTTTACTCCGGGTAATCTCAGAAACGGCTGGACCGATTTTGACGGGACTTTCACTTGCAGATAGCTGATGTTATAAGAAGTAACTTAGGCTACTTTAGTTTTAGAAAAATAATTAAGGTTCCGCACAAAAAAAAAGCCCATGAAATCCAATATTTTCACGCGGGTAAAACCGCGGGCAGCAGCTAGTAAGGCATAAGCCCAGTAATTTCACTGACTTGTTTACTCTTCAGACTAGCGGCGCAACTACGGAAGTCCAAACAATAAATTTGTCGATACGAAAAAACTGATACATTTATCGAATGTTGCGAGTACCGAAGTCTGATCGTAAAGTATTGTAGTAATAGCTTTATATTCTCTTTGGGTTCGACCTAGCTATTTGATAACTTTTGTCGATTGTATCAAGGTTGGATAAATTATATAAAAAATCGATAAAACCCACTTTATCGATTCGAACTGTCAATTTTATCGATCGAAAAGATCCGTACTGGCGCTGCAGAACAGAATAACTAATTGCTGCTCATTAATGCTACCTACACGACCTAAGTCGGGGTATCCACCCAAACGGACGCTCGGAGATCCTACCACACAGTAAAATATCACGAAACAATACCTACAAATAATAGAATGAATTGGCAAACTGGGGCGCTATTCCAACTTTTTCCAGATATAGTTGGAAAAAACTAGTTATAACCAGTTCAATTCCGTATTTCGTATGCATGAGAAACAAAAGTTGTATTGGATAGTTTTATTTCAACTGGTGGAGTATTCCAACTAAGCTTATTCAAATTCAAATCATAAAGTAAATTTATTATAGGTACTGTTAGGTCTAGAAATGAGACAACTCGGTTTGAATAATCGACACACGCATATTTTCACTCGTAGTTCAATGAGGACTGCTGTCCTTCCCCGCGTCTTCCCCTTGCGTAGCGCTGGGACGACTACGGCGTAGCACTGACTTCACGGCGTAGCATTGACTTGCTGACGTCATAGCGTAGCACCAGAGCACCACACCATGTTCTACCTTTATTCTTACAGTACCTATTTCATTATCATTACGCTTCCGCTCCCATTGCTGGGACACCGGCCTTCTCTCAGAGAGAGTTATGGGACATAATCCACCACGCGGGCGCAGTGCGGCTTGGTGGATGTCACATGTCCTCGAATATTGTGGTTCTTGAACATGCGGACTTCCTCATGATGATTCAAACTATGGTTTCATCACCTACCTGTCGTTTATCAAGTAGTACTTGACGTACCCAGTTTGAAAATTCTCCATAATTAAGTTCCGAAGCTCATCGCTTTATCTGGCAATGCTATCTTTTCAACAGCCTGATTATTAAAACCTATCAATAAGTACTACCACTCGAGTTTATTAGCTTTGAGTCGAAGTACCTAAGTATATACAGGGGCGTATTTACCCTAGGGCCAAAAGGGCCATGGCCCGGGGCGGCAGGCTGCTAGGGGCGGTGCAAGCCGAAGAAATTTAAAAAATACTATCTAACTAGGTAAGGCTCTTATTAATGAACAGTGTTAAACTGTGTTTTGTTTCTTTCGATTCAGTTTAAAATTGTCAAAAAAGGGCGGCGGGACCTGCAGGCCCAGGGCGCTGAATCCTAAAATACGCCACTGAGTATATACAGAAAGAAGCATCCATAAAAAAAATACTATTACGTAAAACCAATAAGTAACACCGCTTTGGAGTTGTCAATAAGATCGGAAAACGCCAAGCATTATTGCTTGTTTGTCGCTTACAAACGGTTCTGAAGGACTAATAATTAATTTAAGAGTAATAGCTAGTACTTAAGTAACTACAGTTTGTACTACTATGTATTCTGTGCTACAGCTACAGCACCAAAAAATATTGTGACTTATTAATTAACAAACGAGAAAAACGGACGACAATAGTAAAAAAAAAATTACATGTAGGTACGTAAATTACAATATTTTTCTTCACCTCAAACTCACTGTAAAGATCACCATACACGAGCGTTCCAAACCGATCATTCCGCGCGTCGTGGATTGACTGGATCGATGGTCCAATTTTGAGCCCACAGACGAGCACTCCATTCCCGGCACGCCATCGCTCCATTTTTCGATCATTCTGCGTCACGAGTACTGCCAACTGACCATGAAATGGATCGTAGTATCGGCCACTAACCATGAGTTGGAACGTTGGATTTAGAACGTTTGGACTTCTAATATTTCTATCACTCCAAGTAATCCATCTGAGACACACGGGCGGCGGTTTTTGGATTGGAATGTTATGGATTGGAGTGCTCGTGTATGTGGGCTCTATGAATCTAAACATCGACTTGCAGATTGGCCAACGACTTTGCAACGACTGAGCTATCACATCTCTAGTTTCCTTCGTCTTATACGAAAAGTTAGTTTAATTAATTAATTAAAAACTTACCCCATCAGGGCTTTGTTTCTTAACATCACAAAAGTCGTTGAGGACATCTTGTAGCTTCTTTGTTGAATCTGTAAAGAAATACATACGATAACTTGGGTAAATTACGAAAATAAATAAAAATTTTGGTTTGAGTGACGCGCTTAATAAAAAATCCGGCAAGTGCGAGTCTCACACGCGCATCGAGGTTCCGATTAACTATCTAAACACAGTTTCCGGGAAATTGTATTAGGTCCCTCGTGAATGTGAAGTCTATTAGTTACACATGCCCTCTAAATAAATTATAAGGGTTGCAAAATGCTACCCGCACGCTATATCCCCATAATAATGGACCCTGCCATACTTAGTACAGAAGTTATTTCTGTACCTACGTAATCGGCCAGGGAGGTCTGGTTAAAGTGATTGCAATTATGTTTATGGGTACAGTACATGTAAAGACAGTAGGGGATGTTGAATGCTACTTTTAGCATAAGCAAAAGTTTTTTTAAGTTATAGGCCCCCACTAGGTGGCCGAAGACTGGGCCTGGAACTAAACAAATGACAATGGTTTCATCGCAAAATGATCACTTTGATGAAGATGATGAAGAACATACGAAATTTAACAATGGTTTATTGATGACCGCCATTGGCATAGGCAACAAATAGAGATTTTTGCGTCAAAATTTAGACATAAATTGTGTAATTTTCAAATTTAGGGCAATCAATAAAACAAATGCGAATCAATAGGAAACCAATTTTTTGCACTAGCATAAGAACTATCTTCTTGATAATTTCCATGATTCTAGGTGAACAGAAAGTACCCTATGGGTTTCGTGTCAAATAATCATACTGTTTTTCATTATACTGTGGTATAAGGTCAAACGTATTAGCGAATTAAAATGTAACGTACGACTTAATTTATATAGAGTTAAGCAATAAGGTCGCTTCTGTTTGTGTGAGAGAGAGAGTGAGAGTGAGTATGTCTCTCTTTAAGATTTCTTAGTATGTAAACAATATTTGGCGTAATTTGAGAAATGGAGGAACTTCGACTTTATACGCTGCTATTATCGTTGTCATAATCTTTGATCAAATATCGGTGTTCCTAAGTGATTTGATGAAGTCATCCAATTTCTTTGATCAAATGCACATTGGACAAAGTTATTTGATGATTGGAATACCACTCTAAGCTTTGGATACTGATGTATAAAGATTGAACCCAACTTACACGAAGCTAGTTCTTGCAATTGTTGGAACTCGGCCGGGGACAGTTTATCCCATTGGAAGGTGGACCCGACCGTATTGGGCATCTCCACCTGAAACAAGAGATATAGATAGGTATTCAAATTCATTAAATTCCTCAGACAACAATAGTAGGTACCTACATTATGATACAAGTGTGCTATGTTGGTCATTACACCCGAGACAGTATTTCGATAAGAGAACCGAGTGTGTAATGACCAAATGCAGACGCGTTTCATACGTCGTTTTTCAACACATTGGCGAGGAAAAAATAACTTGTTTTATTATGTACTAACTTGGAAATTAGCACGCAGGTTTTTCTTTTTCATAACTCTTTATTAAGAAGTGCGATGACGGTATTACATGTTTAAATTAAGAACTTGAAGTGACGTAAAACTTAATCGGGACATCATAAAACACTAGTGCAGCAATTAACCAAAAACACGTGTTTAATACCATGGATTATGAGCCAAAAAGCGAGGTAATAAGATCCACGTTACAAGCCAGAAGTGCGCAGCATTCTCTGGATTATTTTAGTCAACATTATCATTTGACAAAGTTCAACATAGTTTGAGTGAATCAGCTGATCTAGGGCTGCCCGGAAGTTCTGTAGTAAACTTTAAATGCCTTTTTTAAATTTTTATTTTTAATGTTGTTTGGTAACGAGACGAGCCGGTCGTTTGCCTGATGGTAAGCATAACGCCGGCCCATAACAATTGCAGTGGCATTCAGAACTTTGAAAAACAAAGGCCTGCGCGGCATTGCAGTGCGCTCGTTACCCTGAGACATTAGGTATTAAGTCTCGTAAGCCCAGTAATTTCACTGGCTACCCTGCTCATCAAACCGGAACACAGTACTGCTTGCAAATTACTGCTTGGCGGATGCTCACGAGCAAAGCGGTGGTAACAATCCAGACGGACACTCGCAGAAGAGTTAGTCCTACCACTAACAAATGCCTTTTCTTCATTGAAAAATTCTAAATTTCAAAAACTCGTAAAACAAATGTTGTTGACCTCCGGAGTACATTGACCCCCTTTCGGGATAACATACCAATTTAAACTAAGGTTGTATAGCTAAGAATTAAATCACCTCTCAAACACAAAAAGCACCGCAGCGATTATATAACAGCTATCTTATAACCCACTCTTTTTGCGTCGGGCGATGAAATTCCTTTTCCTTTCCCGTTGGACAGCTAATGTAAGATGGCGTCTATTATTGTGTTAGAATAAAGACATGTTTGTGCCCGTCTTAGGTCAACTTGATGGATGTGCGCTTTAATGGTGACATTATGATGTAACGGAAGGGTCTTGATTCTAACGTAATGGCTTGCAGGGACGGAATACAGCCGCGACGCCAGCGTCGCAGGTTTCATTGTTCAGACAATGAAACCTGCGGCGCTAGTACTGAAGTCGATTCGATAAATTTATCGAATCGAAAAAATTGATAAATTTATCGAATGTTGCGAGTACCGAAGTCTGATCGTAAAGTATTGTAGTAGCTCTATATTCTCTTTGGATTCGACCTAGCTATTCGATAATTTTTGTCGATTGTATCGTGGCCCGATAGTAGTCAAACGCAAACATGTCGATGTAAAAAAAACAATTGCCGCATTAGAACCACGCGTCAAGCGGAACTGGGTTATCGTATATCGCGTTCAATCAATAATTTTATCAGTCATGCAATGCGGGCTGTAGGTCATTTAGGACTGGCCGCTTTCAATGTCTAGCACCGAGAAACAGAAAAAAAAATGAATAGAACGCCTTTTAAATTTACGCCTCTTTATTGTCGTTGGTCAAAAGTGCAAAGCGATATGTACCTAATTTAAATGACTTTAGGTGCATTTCCAACTGGTACAATCATTCGAGAAAGACAAACTTGTCGGCATATTTTTTTTTCAAATTGTTTTATTCGGCGACCGGACTTTCTATCCAAGTCCTGGCATACAATATTATGTCTTTATACTATTAGGTATATACTTAGTGGTAGGACTAACTTTTCTGCGAGTGTCCGTCTGAGTTGGTACCACCGCTTTGCTCGTGAAGTCAGCCGCCAGCAGTAATGTGCAAGCGTTACTGTGTTCCGGTTTGATGACCAGAGTAGCCAGTGAAATTAACGGGCTTCCTAATGTCTCAGGGTAACGATCTGTAGTGCCGCGCGGGCCTTTTTTCCAAAGTTCTGAGTAGCACTGCTGTTACGGGCCGGAGTTATGCTTACCATCAGGCAAACGACCAGCTCGTATCATTATCAAATAACATAAAAAAATCCGATCCGATTCCAAAAATCTTTCACTAATATACCAACTAGGCTAGCCAATAGCTAGGTCCTAGGAATACAAGAAGATGCACTACAATCTTATACGGTTATGTACCCTCTCGTACCCCATAAAAACCCCATACTGCAATGGGTACAACAAACTAGATTAGAACCGTATTTACGAACCGGATCCGGACTAATCCGAACCATTGAGGGGTTTATCGAACGCGGGATGAATGAGGCTATAAAACCGAAATAAAACCATGTAGGGGGTACAATACGATTCATTCCTATTAGGGGAAGGAATAGCTTTGAGCGAATAATATATTTGCTAAACACCACAGCATAGTAGGAAAAGAAAAGTATGCTATCTATCAGTTAGGAGCTAGCGCGGAGGTGAGAAATGTCAGACGTAGGAAATTGACGTATGCGTCCATATGCCGACCGTAGACGCTTATGCAAGTATGCGTTTTGCTGTCACAATAACCATACATTTGCACGCATAATACAGGCGCAAACGCGGCTTGATGCAAAACTATAAAAAATCCATGAAATAGACAAGAACACCAATACAGCCGATAGTGCTGTCTCTATCACTCCCTGTCTGGGCTCTGGTATTGTATAGTAGAGATCGTAGATGTGGCTGCGGTGCGTCTCTTTCACTACCTCTAACCGTGGTATAGCTAGCGCTTGAACTAGATTTCTACCAAACTCCATAGACGGTACGATATGCGTCAAGCAGTGATCATGGTTTTTCCATAGTTTTCGCGTGGTCCGTGATTGATGCTCCATCAATCATGCATGACCTGTAACGGGCCGCTATTTTTTCTTCCACTAAAAGCTCAACCCAATGTAAGACTCGAACCTTTGACCGGCTGACTAGGTACCACTGAGCAGTAACGCTTTTGATATTAGTAATTTCACCCGAATATGGTATACAGTAATAAAGTTTCGTATATTGAACCTTATTGCTTCGATTTAAAGAGTAGACATTCGTTGTAAAAAAGAAATCCCCGAGGTGATACATTTGCGTACCCTTTTCAAGCCCTTTTCACGCCTTGTGTCACACTCAGAGAGTATTATAACAGTAAGAAAAATTTAAACAAATAATTTTTCCCCCACTTGCTGAAAAATTGCTTCATTCAGGTGGGGCTTTACCGGCTAACGACAATCGTCTTCGTTTTCGACTCCTACCCGATTAGGGCCAGCAGGGCGATTTTAATTCAGTCGGAATGATTCCGTGTAGGAAGCGACTGTTTCTGATCGTTGGTATCTCGGAAACGCATCGCGGTAGAGAAATATTGTCGGGATCATATCCGTGTTTATGCAGCTGAGTTGTCGTATCTAAGCTGGAAATTCTCTGACGGGATGCGATTCCGAAATATAAACGATCAAGATTTTAGCTTCCGATACGAATATCATTCCGAGTGAATTAAAGTAACCATACAGCGGACACTAGTCTTCGGCTGGAAGGAATTGTCTAGAGTTTTCGCTAGTATTCACTTTGTAACGTTCGTTCTAAAATGAAAACCAGTGAAATTTCTTGACAATTGCCTTCCAGCTGAAGACCTAGCGACCGCTAGTCTTAATCAGTTGGAGTCGAAAGCGAACACGATTTTGCTAGCCGGTAAGGCCCCTGCACTGTAAAGTATGCCCATACTGTATTTATATCGCCCATTCAGATCCCATTTCATTCATTATTTGTATTCGAAATGGAATCGCGGGCTCGCATCAAAAAGTTGCTACAAAGGGACGGCAACTTCTGGCGTGTCGCGAGGGGAAGTACCTTTTCAATTTGATGAAGGATTACATTTCACATGAGAACGAAATGGTTATTGTATGGATAGAAAGGCGAAAGAGCTAAAAACAGCTGATTTTTTTAATATTGGTTAATGAGACGAGCGAGTCATTTGCTTGATGATAAATTGCAGTGCAACACGAAAGCTTGCGCGGCACTGCATTGCGCTAGTTACCCGGACACATTAGGCATTAAGTATCATATAAATAAGCCACAGATCTCTATGAAATAAGCCCAGTCTTTCCACTGACTACTTTACTCATCACGCCGGTATATACGGTATATACGGTACCTATAATAACAACACAAACATTTTTAAATTTTTTTGTCAGTCTGTCTGTCTGTTTGTTCAGGGTAATCTCCGAAACGGCTGGGCCGATTTTGACGGGAGTTTCACTGGCAGATAGCTGATGTTACAAGGAGTAAGTTAGGCTATTTTTATTTTAGAAAAAAAATTAGGGTTCGTGCCATTAATTAAAACCCTTGAAATCGAACATCTCCGCGCGGGTGAAACTGCGGGCAGCAGCTAGTTCACTATAAAAATACACCTTTCATACTAAATTATCCAGAAATATCATAAAATGTTAACGTATACATGATCGTAACATCTACATAACGTTCACCATAAATTAAAATATGAATACCCGGGTGTTTTCACGCAGATGACGGGAATTTATAACCTGTCGTTACCTTGACCTAGTAGTGGACGTAGTTAGGGTGGGCCACGGGGGAGGGCATCCCCTTTTTACAAGACTGCCTAAAAAGGAGTGTTTTCAAGGTTCATAATATATTGTTACGGAGACGGGTTAAAGGAGAACTTGCAGAAATATTTTTTCATTTTTCTGTCACTTACAGGCGTTTTCAGCAGGCTGAAACATGTTTTCGGACCGTTTCAGAGGAAGGCCTAACATATATCAGTTAATCAAAAATTACTCCTAGTTAACGCCGTTTTCAGCAGGCTGAAACATGTTTTCAGTCCGTTTCAGGACACAAGCAATTAAATGGCACTATTTCCTGAAAACCCATTTTCAGGCTGTTTAGACCTAGTTACACTCCTCCATTCCCTAGTACATTCTTGAAGGTGTGTGAGAAGGACAGCCTATACATGCGAAAGAGAGAGACGATTAGATGCGATCGACCTCGGAGTGAGTTCATAGCGACTAGTGATTGTTATAGTGAATAGTGTTACAAGTGATTCCTTTTGAGTTCAATAAAATAACTGTTACTTTAACGGCTTCTCTCTATCAAACGTACCCTATAGCTCGTAACAATGTTTGTGAGTTTCATTATTCCTGCACCATAATTTTTAAATATACCTGAACAGATCTGGATGTATGGGGCATCGTTAGAATCCTTACATCAACACAAGTGACACTGGCTAGGGCTGTCGATGTCGTGTTTCTCAATTTTTTCAGGTTTACGCATTCAGGTAACAAATTTTTTTAATTACTACGTGATTAATATATTAATAATTCAATAATGCCAATGCATCAACCAAAACAACCAAACTTGTGGAAATGTATTGAAGTATTTCTTATTATTATTAAGCGTAAGCACTTTGGGGTCGTCCGTGTTGTTAAACGTGAGGTGTTTAGGAAGGGAGGAGGGGGTCAAGCCGAATCTCACCAAATCTCACGTAATTTTTTCCAGTGTAAAACTGCAAGAATACTGTTTTAAATTAAGTAAAATATGTTTCTCCATTAAAATACTCGACGAACGCTGCGGCGTACGGCAATGAATCGCAGGATTAACGTATTTGGACTAAAAACACGTATTTAGTCCCACAAATTTTGCCCTGAGCACGCTCTCTCAGGCAAAATGAAGAATAATACCCGGATCCAGGTACAGCTTTTGTTGATTTTTCAAATAGCCCTTTTATCCGGTTATGGAAATCCGGTTAACATTTTTGTTGTGTGGTTTGAATAAAGCCTTGGTGCTTTGAATAAAATATGAATGGATGCGATGAAAGATTATTCGTTCGTTTCGTTTTTTTTTGTGGTGAATTTATAAAATTTTAAGGATTAGATACGGCTGGGTATATATAAAACGTACTGATATACACATACAATAGATATATATAAAAAAACACTGTGAAGAATCTTGTCGATAGACCCATTTACCCAGACCACATTTACTTTATGTTTTTGAATATACTCGTTTATTTGCTAGAATACACCTCACGGAGATCATAGAGTCGACGCCGCAAAGGCAAAGGCAAAAGGGATAGGTGCGGTTTATGGACCACACCTATCCTTCCTTGTCCTAGTCCTTCCTTGAAAAAAACGCGTAAGCGCCGTGAAATTAGCGGCGCTTTCGACCTTTTGATCGCGAGAAAACTACACCTTAGACGCAATCTAGCGCTACATGTTTTATTTCTTTAGTTAGACGACATAATTATGGTATTAGCGATGCAGCAATGGAACAAGACTTTTATTTTGTTTCACATAGCTCCTGTATGATGCGCGTACTATGTATATAATTTTGATCAATGTATTCAGGCTGCAGGCAGGCGTGCCAATATTTTTAAATACATTTTAATTACATTAAATTAAGTGAGAAAATTTTTTTTTTGTCATTCATTGTGTTATTTAAAATTTACACTATAAAGCAATTTTCCAATAACCACTTATAGATCTGACGAACTTGATTTTGCCTGACAGTAGCACCTGCCCGTGTAATATACAGGATGAGTTTGAATTGGTATTTTATCCCGGAAGGGGTGATTAGGACCATGGTTGTCTACAACTTGTAAGAACATCCTTTGAAAATAACGTCATTCCAAATTTCCATACAAAAAATTAAACTCACTTCAAACGTGAAGTGCACGGTATTATTTAGAATTGTTTCTAAGTCTCAGAAGAGACTAACATGAACAAAGTTCAAGTGAATCAGCTGATCTAGGGCTGCCCGGAAATTCTGTAGTAGAATTTTGACGTGAACTTTAAACGCCATTTCTTCAATGAAAAATTCCGTATTTCGAAAACACGTAAAACAAATGTTGTTGATTTCCAGGAAAAGATTGATCCCTTTCTGGATAACATTCCAATTTAAACTCAGGTTGTATATGCATAATCAAGATACATAGATCTAAATAGTCAGTACAGAACATTTAAAAAAAATTGTAATTTTCTGTTTGTATGTAATATGTATTGTATGTAAAATCGCTCAAATTTAGTTTTAACACCTTTTGCGAAAATGTTCTCTAGATCTATATATCCTGCTCAATCATTTTTTTAATCTGTTGGATAGCGAAACGAGCTGGTCATTTACCTGATGGTAGCACCTGCCAAAGTTTAAAGATTCATTAAAACCATTTCGAAAATTTTGGTGTCGATTTCTTTTTTTTTTTCTTTACCTTGTATGGAAACCTTGAGGTGTAAACGCTCTTAAATGAGATAGGAGTGATAGGACCCATGCATGCAGAAGATGACTGACTATAAAGTATTTTTCCCTTTTATGTCGAACATAAAAATATTTGATGTGGATTGAATTACCCATGAAAATATCTTGCACATGTGACCTCCAACTTGGCAGTCAGTCGTAAAATCATGAAAGATAAAAACTAATAAGTTAAATCTTTGAAATCATAACAAATTTTAAAACGATGAAGGTTTACGAAATTAAAACAAGCAGTAACGTGCAAGCAAGTTTGATGAGCAAAGTAGTCAGTGAAATTATTTTTTAGGCTGTTGGTAACGAGACGAGCTGGTCGTTTGCCTGATGGTAAGGATAACGCCGGCCCATACAATTGCAGTGCCACCCAGAACTTTGAAACACAAAGGCCTGCGTGGCACTTCAGTGCGCTCGGTACCCTTAGACATTAGGTATTAAGTCTCATAAGCCCAGTAAGTTCACTGGCTATACTCTGCTCATCAAACCGGAACACAGTAATATGCTTGCACACTACTGCTTGGCAGCAGACTTCACGAGCAAAGTGGTGGTAACAACCCAGATGGACACTCGCCGGACGCAATGTCTCAGGGTAACGATCACTGCAGTGCCGCGCAGGCCTTTGTGTTTCAAAGTTCCGTGTGGCACTGCAGTTGTTATGGGCTGGCGTTATGCTTACCACCAGACAAACGACCCGCTCGTCGCGTTACTCAATAGTATTACAGTCTATATCAAAATATTACATCAAAATATAATTTTATAAATAAATAAATAAATTATAATATCTAATAATAGTGGAGTATCAACTTAAAACGTTCCAGTTCGATTCCCTGATCACTCGACGTCTACGATCATATGCCTCTATACATCACTCTCGAGTGACACCGCTCAAACCGAGTATCGCGTAACCGGATATTTCATGCCGGTTATAGAGATAGGTTTATACCGTACCTACCATCGGTAATAGGGTTGATATTTGATACCGCTAGTGCTATTTTTGAATTGGTAGACTATCTCTAAGTCTACTGATGACTGCGTAGAGCAGAAATGTCATTCTATCTGACTTGACCTGAAGATTTTGAACATTTTTCCAATGACCCTATATCTTGAAAACCTACCTTACTTAACTTTTATAACTGCAAAAATGTGTTTGTTGGTTTATCCTTCTTTTACGGAGATATACAGGTTGTAACAGCAAAGTGTAGGCAATCCTGCAAATTGCAATGTGTGTACGTATATATCTATTAAGGAATCTACTTGCTGATTAATCCTGGCGACTACTGTAATACTCAGACTTAAATTTTAAACATGATTTTGGCATTAGACTCATTTTCCAAGGCGAGTTTGTTGCCTTTCTTCTTGCTCGGCCTATGCCAATTTGGAACGGACACGGGTTTCTGGAAGGTTCGTTGACTTTGAGCACGGATTGGGTATGTTGAGGTTTTCATTTGTTATGTTCTGATAACGACAGCATTAGTTTTAGTCTGCGATTCCGGTAGACGAACGTTACAGAGACTCGCTGTTAGTCATTTAATTTAACCTTCATGAGTGCTCCCTTGGGGCCTTTTTCCATCTTTTTTCTCTTTTACCAATGCAAACCACCAGTATATGTAAGGACAGAATGATAAATGTCATTGACTCGGGATAGCGCCTTAATAAATAAACTCAAAGTAACATCGAAAATACAACCTTAAAACTTCCCGTACACAGCACAATATGCATCGTACATTTGCGAGTAAAGAAAAGAGATGCAAAACACACATGAATTTAAACTTTAAGTCGTTATAGTTATGGTTGTTTTTTCCGCGTTTTGGTTGTTGTTTGTTTACAAAAGGCTGATTCTTAATGCGTAGTCACGTAGTGATTGGAAACCGAGGCTTTGATTTCAGGGTAACATTGAGAAAATATATAATTAAGTAGTGATTGCAGTGTTTTGGGGGCTGTAGGACCACTTTTTTTACACTTTTGGATAACGATACGAGCGGGTCGTGTGCCTGATGGTAAACTAAACATTAAGCGGGTAGTTGTCGCTTTAGGCAGGGCTTCGATGGAGTGAAAGAGACAGCACTATCTGATCGTATTGCTGTTCTTGTCTGTTTCTTGGTTTTACTTCAAGCCGCGTATGTGATACTTCGTAATCCGCACTTGTTGCAAGTCAAATCAAATCAAAATCATTTTTTTTATTTCTGTTTACCTACAAACAAGGCCACGGTTATTTTGACAGCAAAACGCATACATGCATTAGCATCTAATGCTTCCCATATGCTACATTAGGTATATTACTCTGTCAAAGATTATTTAAATGAGAAAAGTATAATTATTGGACTTACATAATTCATTTTAAATTATTTAATTTTGATAACGTTTCAAAATCGACATTAAATGTAACATTTTAAAAATAAATTATATTTATTACGTATTTTTATGATATTAGAGTCATTTATTTTAACTTTCATAAGTGTTCCTTGGGGCATAGGCCCCAAGGAAGGCCCAAAGGCCTTCATATAGATGAATAAAGCATTTTGAATTTGAATGTAGTATTGGCAGGTGTTCCATTATGGTATGAAGTCATACGCAATCATAGCATATCCCTTAGCATAGTGCTTATAGGCCTTATAGTAGAGCATGGAAAGCATTACCATAGAAATGGGCCTCGAGACGGTACAAGCGACATTTGCATTAGACATGCCTCAGTGTAGATATTGAAGAATTCTTTGGGCTCCATACCTTGGAAGAAAACGAGTTTTACAAAATCCATTTATAACCGACTAGCTTCCGTCCGCGGTTTTCACCCGCGTTCCCACAGGAACCGTGCATTTTCCGGGGTAAAAAGTAGCCTATGTTACTGTCGACCCATTGCTCCGTTACTGCGTGAAAGAAAGACAAACCAACAAATCAATAAACCAACATACACAATGTCACATTTATAATATTAGTAGGAAGTAGGATAAGTCAAATTGTAATCCGCATCTATATCCATTGCGTAGGTATGTCATTCTAGTTTCATGCATGTTACATGATGTCACCAGGAGTCACAGACAGTAATACAGGCCATGTACAGACGCCATGAAAACAATTAGCCCGCATTACCATACAAATGAGCCCGAGGCGGTGCGATCAATAAATGTAAGTACGAATGTTGCGTTCAAGTTATAGTGTTAAGTACACACGCACTGAATAAAGAGACGTTTTGCTGCGGTCTGTGCTTTGACTTCGGTGACCGCTGTGTAAGGCAGCCCTCACACCTAATTCATGATTGATGGATAAGCATCAATTGCGGAACACGAGAAAACCATGGAAAAACAACGATCCCCGCTTCACGTATATTGACTATAGATACCAAGATTCCATTACATACTTAGTTACAAGTGGAGCTAACAAAAGTGTGCTAATAATAAAATGAATTCACTAGCCGTGATTTTTACCCGCGTACCCACAAGAACTCTGCATTTTTCCGGAATAAAAAGTAGCCTATGTTACTCTCCGGTCCATAAACTATATCTATGCCAAAAATCACGTTGATCGTTTGCTCCATTACTGCGTGAAAGAAGGACAAACCAACAAATCAACAAACACACTTTCGCCTAGGAAGTAGGATTTTGTCACGGTACGGTGTGATCAAAGGTCGTTATTATCTCAGCTTCGAGCTTCAATAAATAATCTTGAGTCGTGACTCGTGGTTGCTCCTATCTCAGGCTCCGACAGTCTATTAATAATACCATCTGCTATTTTATGGTTGAGGTGAAGTTTTTTCTATACTACTGGATATAGAGACTAGCGGGTCGTTTTCCAGATGAAACACGCAAACATGACGCCGGCCATAACTTTTGCAGTGCCACTCTGAATTTTGAAACGGCCGCGCTGCACTGCGCTCGTTACCCTGAGACGTCTCATAAGCCCAGTAATTACACGAGTGCACAAAACATTATATGTACGTATGTCAGTTTTCTAATTCCATGCCTAAACCGATTTTGATGTATGGGGTATCGTTAGAATCCTTACATCAACCCTTGTGATACTAGCTAGGGCAGTGGTGTTTTTTAATTGAGATTAATGAGATGTGAAACATTTTGTGCAGTCGCCGCCATTTCTTTTTTCTGTCTGTTGATCTATTCCAATCTCCGAACTCGAGTATGTATCTTGCCGCGTATGCGTAGTTGTTAAAGATCTTGTTATTGTGTAGTGGTTTTGTTTTTTTTGTTGATGGTTCTTGTTATTTGTTTCTTGTGATGATGATGTGTCTTCGCGATCACGAACCGTAAACAATTTGTTGTTACGAGATGGTGTGAGCGGAGGCCCCGTAATATTATCATAGGCTTCAGGCGGAAGGATCGAGCTTCAATGAATAATTTCGATCGTGATTGCTCTCAGCGCTCCTGTGACGTGAATTTATTAATACCTAACGTTATCTGTTTGCATTATTTATTCGTACGCTCTGCCTTTAGAAGCTATAAGCTTTTAAAGGCAGAGTAATTGGTGTAGAGCCGAGCCGGGATTAAATTAACTAATTACTTGTTAATGTTGCCGTGAAGAGGTCGTACTACTTTTGATTTGTACTATACAGGGTGAACGTGCCAATGCTGGCTAGTATTTTGGAAACGTTGCCTATTATTAGCGGATTATTATATTAAGATTTTAAATAAATAAATTTATGTAAATAGATTTGTGTGTATATATTATAGTTATTTTAGTTTATTTTGATGAATTTGTTTAATTATTTTATCTAAACAAATAAATAAAATTTGTCTGTTTGTAATATCTAAATAACAGCTTTTTACTTAATGCATATAAAAGTATATTATAGGTACCTATGACAAAATAACCATTTTAAAAATTTTTGTCTGTCTGTTTGTTCCGAGTAATCTCCGAAACGGCAGGACAGATTTTGACGGGACTTTCACTGGCAGATAGCTGATGTTATAAAGAGTAACTTAGGCTACTTTTATTTTAGAAAAAGAATTAGGGTTCCGCGCAAAAAAATACAAACCATGAAATCCAATATCTCCGCGCGGGTGAAACCACGGGCAGCAGCTCTTACTTAATATATATCAAAAATTCAGTTACTGCATAGAAACGTTTCTCCTGAAACCAACATTTCAATTTCCGGCTAAAACCTTTGATCTATTCCGGAACAGCATTATAAATGCGACCACATGGCAATACAGCTTTTAAAGTACAATGCTGTCCTTGGAGCTGTAGGTAAAACCATATCGTGAAAAAAAATAACAGGTCGACTAAGGCACCATCTCCTCCGTTTTTACAAGGAGTAACTTAGACTACATACTTACATTTTAGAAAAATAACGCCACGGTTCCACGCAAAGAAATAAAACCCATGAATTCCAATATCTCCACGCAGGTGAAACCGCGGGCAGCAGCTATTCTGTAATATTATCATAGCAAAGCGGTTTTAATTCAAAATTCAGTGATCTAATGAAATGATAACAATGATAATGATTTTCGGTGCCTACTATCTAAGCCCTTCTATTGTTAAGTTACACCACGGTTTAAGGGTAGGGTAGTGTTATTATAAGCAATTAAAAGGGAGCTTCGTTCTAATTGCATGAACATTGCTACCCTTTAATGGACTTTTCTAAATGTTCTTTTGGGGGTAATTTAGAGGTAATATATCTAATTGTTAGCCCTTGAAACACAACGGTTTGATATTATGAAATTGATTGGACCTTTGTATCTATCAACACGAACTCCAAAATAACTCGACGCAGTGCTATTTGAGTTAACGCCCTACGAGTTTCTTTTTTATCAAATTTTGAGTTCTGCGGTCTCTACCATCAACTGCGCCATCGTTAGAGTTATGTGCAAATTATTTACAGTCGCTCTAAAACGGTGAAGGAAAACATCGTGAGGATACCGGCATGTTCAAGAACCAAAAAATTCGAGGACATGTGACATCCACCAAGCCTCATTGGGCCCGCGTGGTGGATTATGGTCCATAACTCTCTCTTTCTCTCTCTGAGAGAAGGCCGGCAGTGGGAGCGTAAGAGGCTGATAATGACTTCAATTTTATTCATTTGTATATAGATAAGAATAATTCTACAGCGTGTTCATTATTTCCATCTTCATGTCACCTTGAGCCCCTATCCTCCACCGTTACCACTGTTGCATAGTACGTGTTGCATAGCTAAAATGAAATATTCTGCAGTATTTTACGGTGTAAAAGAGGTCATTTAATGTTATCCCTGGATGCCTCGAGCGTCCCAGGCTTCGATACCGGATCAGCCCGATTGAATAACGGCGTTACGTTCAGCTTAACGAACTCGGATCATCCATTAACCAATGAGAAGTCGATGAATTGAGTTCCTACTTCAAGTTTCCATCTTTATTAAGGGCAGGATACGGCGCGCCGCTTAGTGGGCAAAACATAAAATCCCATTTTTAGGTTTGAAAACATGAATTTTTTGTTAAAATTTTGCAATGTTATTGTCAGCAAGCAACTTAAGCAAATGCGATTTTTCCCAATTATATTAAGTGATTGTTTACCATCAAAATTGTTGCGATGCGCGAGCGAGAAAGCGGTGTGTCGTATCCTGCCCTTAACTTGGACAGATTTGAGTCGATCCGTTTAATTAAAGAGTTTAACGATTCTATCTATGATGGCACGCAGTAGTGACGTCTGCGAGCGGTGTGGCCTGCCCACTGCCATTTCAGCTTGCTAACTTAGAGAGCTATGTCGGTAACTTTCGTTCTCCTGCGGATCTCCTCGTTCCCGATTTTATCACGCAGGGAAACCCCGAGCATAGCCCTCTCCATAGCTCGTTGTTCAACTTCAATCTATCTATATTTATCAATTTTGGGGTCTGTTTAATTATTTTATTCTACTGTCCTGGGTAACATGTCTGCGCAAAGCAGTTCCACGCAGGCTTCTGTGCTTGCAAGTGGCACTGCAATTGTTATGGGCCAGTGTTATGCTTATAAAAAAACAAACGACCCGCTCGTATCTATCATTAGTATAAAAAAAATCTTAGAACAATCCACACTTACAACATTGAGGTCAGAAGCCAGCGTAAACTCGAAAGTTAATTAAACTAACTCTTTCGAGTCGAGTTATGCTGGAGTTTGCCTTTAAGAGTACGGAGGGTAGTTCTACCACGTGATGATAGCGACTGAAGCATGGACAAACAAACAACCCCAATGGCGTTACAGCCCCGAAGGACGGGGGTGACAGAAAAATTTTCAATAAGACCTTATTATCCTCCAGGGACTTGGGTAATTGGAGCAAGGGCAGTGGAGCTTCCCTATATCCGTTATGGCAGTAAGGACGCTTTTTATAGTCGAACTTTTTAGAAAGTTTCGATTGGATTCGTTTTATTGTTATGATAGAATAATTCTGTTTTATTTCAAGGCACTTATATTTTATCTCGTGAAGTCACGGTTTCGTACACATTAATCTATACAAATAAATAAAATTGAAGTGTCTGTTCGTAACATCAAAATAACAGCTTTTTACCAAATGCATATGAAAGTATATACTAACGGTACCTACAACAAAACACAATTCTTAAAATTTTTGTCTGTCTATTTGTTCCGGGTAATCTCCAAATCGGCTGGACCAATTTTGACGGGACTTTCACTGGCAGATAGCTGATGTTATAAGGAGTAATTTAGGCTACATTTATTTTGGAAAAAGAATTAGGGTTCCGCGCAAAAAATCAAACCTATGAAATCCAATGACTCCGCGCGGGTGAAACCGCGGGCAGCAGCTAGTATGGATATAAAGTAGGCTATAGCAGTATCACTAAGGGATAATATAACTTCCTATTTATAATGTACGCTAGAAGAAATTGAAAGGGGGTTAATGGGACGTTTTCAACAAAAAAATTGATTAAATTAAATATACAGTTGCTTAGTTCTATATTGTTCTTATCGTCACAGTTACGATATTACTGGAAATCTTGTTAGTGGTAGGACTAACTCTTCAGCGAGTGTCCGTCTGGGTTGGTACCACCGCTTTGTGAGTGAAGTCTGCCGCCAAGTAGTAATGTGTAAGTATTACTGTGTTCCGGTTTTAATGAGCAGAGTAGCCAGTGAAATTACTAGGCTTATGAGACTTAATACCTAATGTCTCATGGTAACGAGCGCACTGCAGTGCCGCGCAGGCCTTTGTGTTTCAAAGTTCTGGGTGGCACTGCAATCGTTATGGGCCGGCGTTATGTTTACCATCAGGCAAACGACCAGCTCGTCTCGTTACCTAATAACATAAAAAAAAAGTTAACGCTGTCAAATGAACGGCAATATCGAATTCCATACGCCTGAACCGAAACTAAACAACAGTTGGTATCAATCCACAATCAAACCATAACTGTACGCTGTCATTTCAAATTAGCGCGATCGGGGCCCAGTCCAGTGTAAGTCCGTCATCAACGAGGCGGTATAACCGACGTTTACTAAAAAGCAATGTACTGGTAATAGTCAACACTAAACCTATCAAAATCTCATGCGCTTGAAAGCTTATCCACACGTAATTGACACGTGGAAATCTCATAATGTACGTCTCTCGCGACCTTTCCGGCGAGGCCATGCAAATTGCAGAATAAGCTCAAAAAACAAAATGTGTCGTTTAATATTATAATTTCAAATTGAATTACATCACAAATTTTTTTTTTTTTTTTTTTTTTTTTTATGTTATGGTTAGCAAACAGGCGTACGGCCCACCTGATGGGAAGCGGTCACCGTAGCCTATGAACATCTATAACACCGGAGGTGTCATCAATGTGTTGCTTACCCTGTTTTAAAACTCTTTTTACCTTCCTTTTAAATTTTTCCATGCTGTAGCTTTGTGGAAAGACCGACGGCGGAAGCTCATTCCACATTTTACAGGCGTTTGGCAAAAAAGAACGCCTAAATCGCGTTGTGTGCGATTTCCACGATTCAATGATATGCGGATGGGCTTTTAGCCGGTGCCGGGAGGTGCGATGGTGGAAACTTGTTGCCGGTATTAGATCGAATAATTCGTCAGAACATTCCCCATTATATATTCGGTAGAGTATACAGAGAGACCCAATGTCTCTGCGTATACTGAGAGGTTCTAGGTGTTGAGTGAGTTTGGGGTCATCGACAATTCGGACAGCTCTACGCTGCATCGAGTCAAGAGGCTGGACTTGATACTTGGGTGCTCCGTTCCAAAGATGAGAGCAGTACTCCACGTGAGGTCGAACTTGAGCTTTGTAAAGCAAAAGTCTCTGACCCGGCGTGAAGTACCGCTTCGCCTTGTTGAGCACGCCAAGTTTCTTGGACGCAAGCTTAGTCTTGCTCGCAATGTGGCAGCGGAACTGTACACTGGCAGAAATGTCGACGCCCAAGATCCCAATACTCTCTGAAACCGTAAGGGGAACATCCTGAAACCGGGGAGCTACAGCAAATGGAGCTTTTTTTGCGGTGAACGCGCAAACTTGTGTCTTGGTTGGGTTGAATTGAACTAAATTCAGCTTCCCCCAATCTGAGACCTGCTCAAGGGAGGCTTCAACTTCAGACACAAGCCTGTTCCGACATTCATCAACTACCGCTCGAGGGGTATTTGCACGCCCGGTATATTGTGCATCACCAGTACTGTCATCTGCATAGCAATGCATGTTGCTAGTTTGCAACATGTCATTGATATGCAGAATAAACAGCGTTGGCGATATCACGGACCCTTGAGGGACGCCAGCGTTGATAGGCATACTGTCGGAGCAGGAGCCCTCGACAACAACTTTAATTCTTCGATTAGAGAGAAAACTGGCGACCCATGTACATAACCCCACGGGGAGGCCGTAAGACGGGAGCTTCGACAAAAGTGCGCCATGCCAGACCCGATCAAAAGCTTTGGCAACGTCAAGACCAACTGCCAGAGCCTCTCCTCTGCTCTCTACGGCTTCAGCCCAGCGGTGAGTGAGGTAAACCAGCAGATCACCAGCTGATCGGCCATGACGGAAACCGTATTGACGATCACTGATGAGCTGGTGATCCTCTAGGTAACCTAAGAGCTGAGTATTAATTACACGCTCCATCACCTTACAGAGCAGAGAGGTAACAGTTATAGGCCTGTAGTTGGAAGGGTCAGATCTATCCCCTTTTTTAGGGATCGGGTGGACTAGGGCAACCTTCCACGAAGACGGCACACATCCAGTTGAGTACGAGAGCAGAAACAGACGCATTAAGACAGGAGTCAATTCCGGCGCACAGGTCTTTAAAACGATAGCCGGTATTCCATCGGGCCCACTCGATTTATGCACATCAAGGGACGTGAGTTCCTTCCGTATTAATTTCTGAGTGAAACGTATTTCTGGCATGGAACTCCCACACCGCGATATGGTGGGCGGTGTGGCGCCCCCATCGTCAAGGTTCGCGCTAGAAGCAAAGAAACTGCCAAGAATATCGGCTTTTTCTTTTGCACTATGAGCCAGAGTGTCATCCGACCTACGTAATGCTGGGAAAGAGGGTTGACAAAAATTGCCTTCAGCAGCCTTGGCAAGTGACCAAAAGGCGCGGCTTCCAGAAGGGAAGCTTGCCAGCCTATCACCAATTCTGCTTATGTGTTTAGCTTTGGCCTTAGCCATAACCCCTTTGCTTGATCTGGAGGCGGCATTTAGTTTTTTCTTTAACCCAGCTGTGTTGGGATCCTGACATGCGTGTGCTTCAGTCCAAGATTTATAGGCTACGTTTTTATGGCGAGATGCCATCGCACAAGATTTATTAAACCAAGGACGACTCCGCCCACCAATGCGTACAAAAGAACAAGGAATAAAACATTCCATGCCCTGAAGCACGACATCAGCAACAGAGTCCGCACACGTGTCAAGATCATCTGAGGAAAAACAAAGCTTCCCCCATGGGTAGGAAGCGTAAAATTCACGCAATCCATCCCAGTCAGCTGCCTTATAGTGCCAAACTTTACGCCTTCCGGCGGGAGTGGTGTGAGCGTAAACTGAAGTTGGCACTACTGAGCGAATAAGGCAGTGATCAGAGGATCCAAGAGGCGCCTCGACATTTACCTGGTACTGATTTGGGCTAGCGATGACGCGAGACTCGCTCGAGGCGATTCTTTCTAATTAAATCCTTACTGTTAAAACTGCGCCCGCTCTGGCCCTTACCAGACCTTCGCAGGCTTGAGGCAGTATTTATTGAAAGAGCTTAGCCTACAGCGTTTACTAATTGTTTGTGTGCTGTGAGTCTAAAGGAATACTTGTAAAAGTAGCAAAGCTATTCCACGTTACAGTCCATTAGGATTATTAGGCCAGTTACACACTGTGACTTTTTACAGCGCGTTTGTAGCGACGCTGTCGCGATGCTGCAAATAATCTCGCGCTACTTTAAGCATCGATACAATCGCGATGTAGTCGCAATACAGCATCGATGCAATTGCGATACACGACGCAAAACGTGTAGATAACTATATTATCAGTCGATCAACAGCCACAGCGCGAAGAGTTCGATTGAATACGCGCGTCTGTAGTGATGCTCAAGTCTTTTTGTATCGATGCATATACTCGATACGCACGCACTTTTGTATTGATATAAACGCAAGTTCATTGCTGGTGTCGAGATACAATGTCTCGATTGACAAACGCGCGTTTGTTTCGCTGTAAAAACTCGCAGTGTGTAACCGGCCTTATAAATGCGAAAGTGTAATTGTTGGTTTCTTGGTGTGTTGGTTTGTCTTTCTTTCACGTAGCAATGGACCATAAACTATGTCTATTGGACAAACTGTTGATTCACGATTATTCTACGACTTAATAACTAAACATATTATTTTTACAGTTTCCACAATAAATATTAAATTTCATTTCATTTCCTTTTACATTGACATAAATATATTTACATAAACGGATAGTAATAATAATGAATATCCAGTTATGTAAACATATATTAAAACCTAATAAGACCTAATTAAAAACATCTTTTACAAATTTAAACAACAATAAACGGTTATCAGAGAGAAATCATTAAATTAATTCATTTCGTGGTGGGAAAAGGAACCACATTTTCTTGTAAACCAATTAACAAAGCACAAGTAGACGTGGAAATGATTTGGGTTCAGTATTAGAATAAACATGAACGGATACACAATTCGCCTGCTGAAATGAAGCCGAAAATTCCTTACCAAATTGGTAGAGTATAGCTTTACGATACAACAACATACAACGATGCCATCATCATAGTTGTTCTACTTATAATTGCTAGAACTTTTTTTATACTAATGGATTACGAGACGAGCTGGTGGTTAGACTGACGGTAAGCATAACGTCAACCCATAACAATTGCAGTGCCATCGAGAACTTTGAAACACAAAGAGCTGCGCGGCACTGCCTTGCGCTCGTTACCCTGGGACACCCAAGTCTCATAGTAACTTCAGTATTTTGCTCATCAAGTCGGAACACTGTAATGTTTGCACATTATTGCTTGGCGACAGATTTTACGAGCAAAGCTGTGGTACCCACCCAGACGGACAATTGCAGAATAGTCCTATCACCTGGTAATAATGATAATTAATTTTGATGAAAGAGCAATAGTTTGCAATAGCAGGACAAGGCATAGGTGAGTATCTATATGTTTCTTTGGCATAAGAATAGGACCAATATGTACAAGAAGTTGAAATTGTTGAATTCTAAAATGATTATTATATCAGGACCCTTATACATTGGTCACTCTGGGCAAGTGCCCAGGGCTCCGCAATCCATGAGGTCCCCTATAAGTAGTTCTTATTCTTTCTGCATGTTGAAAGATTTTCAGGTACCCAGGCGAGTTCAAGAAAATACCCTGCAAGCAATCTATGCCATTCCCAGCATATTTATTCTAAGGACCCAACGTCGGAGTTTCATTTAATGAACGTTATTAAAATCTTCAAGTTAATTTCCGATTTAAGCATTCCTTCCCTTGATTTATACGAAATTAAGTTAAATGTTCCTAAGGGAATTACTTTGTTAAAATGGAATATTTTTCGTAATATATCTTTCGGACATTCGTTTAATTTTATGCAATGATTTAGACTTTAGAAGCTGGTAAGTATAACGCCTGCCCACAAAACAATTGCAGTGCCACACACAAAGGCCGGCGCGGCATCACACTGCACCCGTTACCATGTTACATCAGCATTTCTCATCGTCCCAATAATTTCACTGAGTATTCTTGGGCGCAATATCGTAGAATCGTAATAACGGATTGTCCGTCCGTTAATAATGAGATTGGTATCGCGTCGGTTTTCCGATTTCCTGACCTAATTGCTTTGAAGGATTGAATCAAACGGGGTGAATCGACAGACGGGTAATGTTATCAACGAGATCCAGCCATCTGTTTAGAGTCCAGAGGGCACATAAGGCATTTGCTTCGAAGCGATTATTGCTATCGACTCGCTTCCTAATCAATATATCGACTGTAGTTATAAAATGGCTTCGGAAGGAAGGCTTCGCCTCATCGCCAATATATCGCATGTAAGAATTCATGAATGTTAAAATAAATGACTCTGTGTCCGCTCCAGACGATCGGTAATCGGCAAGGATAACCCTGGAAAGTGGGAGTCAGATGAAATGGACTCCGCTTAGCAGAGAAAAGACACGCCTGGGTTTTTGAAGCGTTGAACTTGACTATATTGGCATCGCCCCAATCGAACACAGCCTTAGTGTCAAGTTCAATCGATCAACCATGGCCTCTCTCAAAGAAGAATCTGAGCACCACTAGTTCGTGATTTGGATATCAATCTCTCTACGACTGTGATATCTAACCTATAGATACCGGGTGTCAGCCAGCAGCTTATTAATGTGAAGCAAAAACAGCGTCGCAGAGAGAAACGACCCCTGAGGAGCCCCGGTTCCTCAGGGGTAATAACCCCTGAGGAACCGGGGCTCACCGATCAATTTGCATCAATTGGCAATAGCCAATTGATGCAAATTGATCGGTTTCTCAAGAAGTTAGATATCCACACACATAAGCGGGCGTGTATACAATAGGCCGGAAGGTTACTGCAAGAATAAATGTAGAACATGGTGTGGTGCTGTAGTGCTACGCTATGACGTCTACAAGTCAGTGCTACGCCGTGAAGGCAGTGCTACGCCGTAGTCGTCCCAGCGCTACGCAAGGGGAAGGACAGCAGTCCTCATTGAACTACGAGTGAAAATACAACCGATCTCATTTCTGGACCTAACATTACTTATAAGACTATCATGCAAGACCATGTCCTTAGAAATATCCAAAGAAACAGCAAGGGCTTCCCCCTGTCCTTCGATGGCCTATGGCTATAATCCTTTAGCCGGCACCCACGGGAAGAGATGGTGTGTAGGTACCTACCTATTACATTTAGCCGGGACCAAACGGATCAATTATTCGAGTATCATAACCATTTAATTGTCATAACAGAGACAGAGAGTTACCCAAGCTTGAAGTTCAGCCATGCGTAACTCCATATAAAATATAGATATAATATTTAAGGGGCAGAATATTGCGCGTCGCTATCTCACTCACGCATCTCAACATTTTTGAAGATAAACAATCCTACTAATATTATAAATGCGAAAGTGTGTTTATTGGTTTGTTTGTCCTTCTTTCACGCAGCAACGGAGCAAAGGATCGACGTGATTTTTGGCATAGTTATAGTTTAAGGACCGGAGAGTAACATAGACTACTTTTTAGCCCGGAAAAATGCACGGTTCGTGTGGGAACGTGGGTGAAACCCGCGGGCAGAAGCTAGTCACATATAATTGTGACAATGCACATTCGGTGAAGTTGCTGAGAATAACATTAACATTACAAAGGTACGGCAGAAATATAATTCCGATCAAGTCAAAACAGAAGATCCTATTTTTAGGTTTTAAAACTTGAATGGATCAAAATAAAATCTTCATTTATATAACTTTTGTAATGTTATTACCAGCAACTTCACCGAATGCGATTTTTCATTTCAACATTGTTGAAGATAAACAATCACTTAATATAATTATGAAAAATCAGATTCGGCGAAATTGCTGACAGTAACATTATAAAGGTTAAACAAAAATTTGATATTGATCCATTAAAGTTTTCAAACCTAAAAATGGGATTCTATGTTTTGCCCATTTTCATGAATAAAAACTTGATCGGATCAAAATGATAATTTTGCCGTATCTTTGTAATGTTATTGCCAGCAACTTCACCGAATGAAAATTTTCATGATTATATTAAGTGATTATTTACCTTCAAAAATGTTGAGATGCGAGAGCGAGATAGCGGCACCCCATATTCTGCCCCTTAACTAAAATAAATACGAAGACGTTTTGTATGTGGGCTGTATCATAATTTACGAATTACGAACCATATAGCGTAAATAATGGGCACACATTAATTTGGACCCAATTTCACAGAACTCGAATTTCTATTTATTTTTCTCAAAGGAATACATCGCTTGAAAATAATATTGAAATAATTCAAATTTCTTTATTCACATGGGCCCCAAGGTTGCGCAAGGTCCAAAGTTGCGCGTGAAATCTGCCGCCAAGCTATAATGTGCAAGCATAACTGTGTTCCAGTTTTATGAGCAGAGTAGCCAATGACATTATTGGGCTTATGAGACTTCATACCTAATGTCTCAGGGTAACGAGTGCAATGCAGTGCCGCGCAGTCCTTTGTGTTTCATAGTTCAGAATGGCACTGCAATTGTTACGGGCTGGGGTTACCATCAGGCAAACGACCAGGGGCCCAAGCACACTAATGCTGAGATTCAGAGACGAATCTAAGCGTGGACTCACGCTTCCATACGTCAAAATTCTATACAGTTTTGACATATGGAAGCCAAAGTCTACGCTTAGAATCGTCTCTGAATCTTTGGCTTGAAATCGTTGGCTGAGCCACAATGGTCAAAATAGTAATGGTTTGCGATCATTGCGACGACAACTGATACTTGATAACGCACTAGCCACAATGGTGTCCGGCCAACATCACTACGCTAATTTGGCAGTTTGGTGAATCATTATGATATCAATTTCCCTCCGGCAATAACAGCATAGTTGACAGATATGACGTTACCGACTCTTGGCACAATATGCAGTTGTGATAGATAACGGCACAACTGCCATCGCCCCCCCCCCCTTGCCCCCCAGCTCGTCTCGCCTCTAAACTTATAAAAAATAATATAAGAAAAAATATTAATAAAACAAAATTATTACGAAAACATGTACAATATGACATGTTTTTAAGTGAATTTGATCAGAATAATGAATTTGTGCACAAGAAAATGCCCAGTTTATATGACTTAAGACAACTACAAGATTTCTTAGTAAATTTTGAATATCTATTGGATAGAATTATGTTATAAAGGGCGAGTTATTTTGACGGAACAGAAACAAAAGTAAAACTAATGGTTTCTTTGTTGTTCAAATTATAAAAATCGCCTTGATTATTTTATTTATGATTTATAAAGAATTACCCAAAAAGAAATAAAAAGGGTTTACTTTTTCCTATATTTGTAATGAAATAAAGTTTAATTTAGGTTTTATTTTAATAGGATTTCTCAAATGTTTTGAAACTTATCGTATTTTTTATAATCGGAAACTCTTTCTAGTTGTGTTGAGTTTCCGATGGTAATTATTAATTCCGATATTATAAGGCAGCCATACTCAAAGTGTGCTCCGCGGAGGCCTAGGGCTCCGCAAAGTCTCTGTGGGGACTCCGCGGAAATACTGGTCATAATGAAAAAATAATACTAAGGAGTACTGTATCTGTAAGGTTGCAGAGTAAAATAAAATCTTTCTAAATATTTCATCTATGTAAATTTTCTCTTCTATCAAGCCTGAAGTAAAACAATTGATGATAAATTAAAAACAATATCACAACTCCCATTAGATGCCAATTTTATATCACATAAAACCAGGTTTTGATTATATTAGGGCTCCGTCAAATATTTCGTTACCCAAAAGGGGCCCGACGCTAAATAAATTTGAGAGCCGCTGCTAAGTATAAGGTTTTATTAATTCTGACTTTGTTCGTAGTGTTGGTGACCATGACCGTTTAAAAACCTATAAAACAAAATTAGTTATCTAATCTAAGATTGAATCCCAGCATCGCCCGCTCATCCGTTCCCAATTGAGTTTTGGGGAGATCCACCCCGAGAGATCTTAAGTAATTCCAAAGTTAAGCTTAGTAGCAAATTGTTTTACATTAGGTACCTACCGTCTGTCTGATGGCCCGTTACCGATTGGCCATTTGTTTTTGTTTCTTTTTTAACACAGTTTTATTAGCTTATACAAATACTTTAAGATGATTACAAATACAAATACAAAATATACTAAGAAATCTTGGATAAAGATCTTGGACGAGTGGAATGGGTTTCTGTCAAAGAATTTTGATTAAATAAGGGACACAGAACATGGACAAAGATATTGGTCGAGTGGAATGGGCTTCTGGCAAAGAAGTTTGTTCAAGTAAGGGACACAGAACTTGGACAAAGATCTTGGACGAGTGGGCTGCGAAATACCGGCTAAAAATACAGCAACCAGTAAAATAAGACAAGGGCCGGGATCGACGATCTATGTATATTAGCCAGTCAAGCTCACTTTATTCTCCAAATATATCGTTGATAATACAGTCTTCGAAGTATCAAATAATAACTTGAAAGTGAACCTAACTTTATACCAGACTCGTGTTATAATGAAACGCGCAAGTTACTTGAACTTGCGCAAAACTTAAGTAATAAATCCTTTGCGATATGAAATATTAACGAAAGGCGCCTGGCTTGATAAACTTTATGGAGTGAAAGGGCAGGACTCCTGCCCTTTCACTCTGATTGTGTCATCACATTGAAATTTGAAATTTCTATTGGATGTAATTACGTTATAATTTTGACGTACAGTAGTTACGTTATAATTACTACTCCGCGCCGCTGTCTCGCTCGCGTATCTCAACATTTTTGTAGATAAACAATCACTTAGTATAATTATTATGAAAAATTGCATTTGGTGAAATTGTTGACGATAACATTACAAAAGTGTAACAAAAATTTCATTTTGTACTACTTAAGTTTTCAAACCTAAAAATGGGATTTTCTGTTTTGCCTATTTTCATGTATGGAAACCTGATCGGATCAAAATGATACGTTTGCCGTACCTTTGTAATGTTATTGCCAGAAAATTCACCGAATGCGATTTTTCACAATTATATTATTTGCTTATACATTATTTTACGTACTTATTAAAACCATTGTTTTATTTACAACTAGCTGCTGCCCGCGGTTTGACCCGCGTGGAGATATTGGATTTCAAGGAATAAATTTTTTGGCGCGGAACCCTAATTATTTTTCTAAAATAAAAGTAGCCTATGTTACTCCTTATAACATAACAGACGGACACTCGCACAAGAGTTAGACCTACCACGAACAAAAATGAGCGTTAGAACGATTATCATTGTGTTTGTTTCGTACATTACCTTTTCCTGCACTTATCACTAATCTCATCTTATAAACTGTAACACACCACAACGTATTTTTTAAAAGCTAGTCTTGAAAAATATATTTTTCCATAAACAACTTTTATTTTTTTAAGGGCCGATCTTTCAATTGCAGCGTTAACGAACTGATTGCTATTGAAACGATAAAATCCATTATCTGCTTGGTGTTTGTTCGGGTCTTTCATTTCGAAATTAATGGACCGTTAGCTAACTAAGGCAAACAGATCAGGGCCTCCTGGTGACTACTAAACTTTAAATTGTTAGTTGTTAGCATTAGAATCATTGTAAAAAACTATGTTTTTTAAAAGAATGCCGAGACGAGTTACTTGCCCTTCTTCTTGCTCGGCCTATACCTACCAATTTGTAACGGGTACGGTGGGTTTCTGGAAGATTCGTTGAGTTTGAGCACAGATTGGGTCTGTTGGTGTCTTTGTTATTTATTATGTTCTGATAAAGACAGCATTAGTTATAGTCTGTGATTCGGGTAGACGAATGTTGCAGAGGCCCGCTGTTAGTCATTTATTTTAACTTTCATAAGTGCTCCTTTGGGGCCTATTTGTATAAAGCATTTTGAATTTGAATTTGAATAAGGTTTATTTCTTTAGAATGGCAATAATTTATTTACGTCTGGCTTCACCACAGACTTGGTAGCACTGTGATGATTCAGAGAATTATCTAACAGGACGTTATCTGACTATTGAAAGGTCGGCCTTAAATTTAATGAAGCTGTTTCTGAGCTAGTGAAAAAAAGATGTTTGACTGTTAATCTCTCACATTTCATAAACAAATAGTATCAAATATACTGTAATTCTTACAACAGTGTCTTTCAAAACAGTAGGTAACACTTAGGCAGCCCTTACACTTCATTCATGATTGATGGATGATCATAAATCGCGAACCACGAGAAAACCATGGAAACACCACGATTCCCGTTTGACGCATGTCGTATCGTCTATTGTGGTTGTGGTTGGGGCTTGATGGAAATCTAGTCCGAACACTGCAGCCGCTTCTACCTATGCTTCTACGAACTCTATTCAAAAAAAATGTTTCACAACCACTGCGTGCTCGTGCAGATGCCGCGGTAAATAAGCAGTGGTGCGCAATTCATGTACAATGTACATAGCGCAAAGCGGACCAGTCGTCGATTTGAGCCCAAGCAGGGCTTCACAACAGCACTATATGGCCATATTGCAGTTCTTGTCTATTTCGTGGTTTTTTGATGGTTTTGCTTCAAGCCGCGCTTGTTCGTGTATTATCTCGTAATCCGCGCTTAATGCAAAAGCATGGTTATTTTGACAGCAAAACGCATACTTGCATAAGCGTCTACGGTCTGCATTACACAACGCTCACTGCTCAAGTCTTTCAACCTCGCGAACCAAACAAACACATATAAATGAACATAAACACAATTACGTGAACTCTCATTAAGTGATAAAAACCATGCTGTACAAATACACGTTTTATTAATCCGGGTTGAACGATCGACTGGGTCATTCAGAAATAGTAAGTGCACAGTACAGCCATTTTTGCAGTAAGTAGAGTTGGACCGTGCAATTTTTAGCTTGGTAGGTTTACGTTTGACCGTAATCTCACTATCTTTTACCTGGTGGTAGGACTATCTCTACTGCAAGTATTGGGATGGGTACCACCTCTTTGCCTGAACGAGCACGATACAATGGTAGCTTTACTGTGTCCCGGTTTGATGAGTCAGTGAAATTACTGACCTAATGTCTCAGGGCAGCGAACGTATTACATTGCCACGCAGGCCTTTGTGTTTCAAAGTTTTTAGTGTGGCACTGCAATTGTTTGCTGGTGTTATGCTCACCGTCAGCGAGGCGGCTTGTCACAAGTAATACCTACCATTATTATACCTACTGTTATTATACCTACTATTATTGCACCTATTTGTCACTGTTTGAGTAATTCGAAAAAGTTAACGAGGGGAATTTTACCAAGTACCTTATTTTGTTTTTATTAATTACTGAATGAAATTTAAGAAGATACGTTATTGTTTAAACATATTATTTACATAATCAGTGTTACTATAAAAAACCCATTTTTAGTCGCCTGTTTAGGGAAACAGCGTCTAAAGATAAACGTCAAAAATTATTAGAAATGTCACAACAGAATTGTGTTAGACAACGTTTAGACACTACTTAAATCAGGATTTGTGGTTGCTCATATTTAATCGCGCGACTAAGGAATGTTTAGGCGTTAAACAGTGTTAACACAGGTTTAACGTGTGTTTAATTTTTTGTGGTAAGATCCATAATGTTTAAACAATAACTTGCATATACAAAAATGCGCAACATATGTTACTGTGCCCAATCTGTGAGTAAGGTACAAAATTTATTTCCACAGAGTGGATCTACTGCGTGTGTCACTGTCGCATGTCGGCCGGCTAAAAATACACGCGATTGATTGCGCGCGCGCATGATCGAGCGATTGAGAGCAGGTATTTGGAACGTTATTGTATAATGTTGAGGGGTGTGTCTGCGTACACCCCTAATTCTTTTTTTAAATACTCTATATTTTTATTAAACCATCGAAGCACACTGACTAATTGACGAAAGATTGTCAACTTGACCATGGTAGCTATCCAGGCGAACAATATAAAATACCAAAGTATATAAGTATTACCAATAAATTGATTATGATTATGATTATAATGTCACTTTCAACAATACAATTTTTTTTATATAATTTACTATTACGGGATAATTTAACCTTAATACAAATAAATAAAATGAAGTGTCTGTAATATCAAAATAACGGCTTTTTACTTAATGCATATGAAAGTTTATACGGTACATATAACAAAACAAGTATTTTTAAATTATTGTCTGTCTGTCTATTTGTTGCGGGAATCTCCGAAACGGCTGGGGCGATTTTGTCTGGACTTTCACTGGCAGATAGCTGATATTACAAGGACTAACTAAGGCTACGTGGGCGAAGCCGCGTGGTACAGCTAGTAAAAAAATAAATCAAGACCGTCTTCAATATAACACTGCATTGCATTCTTTGATCTAGGTCATAAATAACTGGCGTTGTAAATAAGGTGTACGTTACAAGAGAAGAGCGGAAAAATTAAAAAAAAATTCTCCCTTTAATTTTACAATTTTCAGTTTTGTGATGAACTCCGACAATGGCATAGTGTTAGGATAATTTCTAGATTGTCTGATTAGCTACCACTTTCAAGTGGAAATAATTTTGAAAATCTGTTTTGAATCGGTGTGCATTTTAAGATTTTTCCGATGAATTACTATTGATTTATGTAACTTTTAACGGTCCTACCACAAAAAAATTATATACACTCTAAACATGTCAAAACTTTAAACATACCTTAGTCACGTGATTTAATATTACCATTGCTTACCATCAGGTAGCAGCTCGTCTCGTTATTCATTAATATAAAAAAGACACTAACGATACCCCATACACCCAAATCGGTTCAAAAATTTAAAAGTTATGCTGGAATAAAGAAACATACGAATAAAGGAACATACATAGAGCGAGTGTGGCCGAGCGGGAACTGGTGCGACTTCCAATCCACCATAGTTCCAATCTCGACTCGGCCCGCACCAATTACTTATATCAAGTTAAGTACGGATTATTCACACTCGCTCTAAAACGGTGAAGGAAAACATCGTGAGGAAACCGGCATGTTCAAGAACCACAAAATTCGAGGACATGATTGTGACATCCTCCAAGCCGCACTGGGCCCGCGTGGTGGATTATGTCCCATATCCCTCTCTCTCTCTCTGAGAGAAGCCCGTTATCCCAGCAGTGGGAGCGTAAGAGGCTGATAATTAAAGAAACATACATACATAAACCCTGAAAACACTACACTTCTTTTTTGGGCGGTCGTCTAAAAAGCTCTCAATCTTGCTTCTGACTATTCTCAGGTAGATCGCTGCCGCTTATGCTTTAGACCCTACAGCGGATCTCGAGATTTATATTTTCTCGCTGATACGGCATTGCCAATGTAGGGCAGCCAATCAGCCTTCCTCGAATAACGCCTTTGACAGAATTTTTATACTTAACTTTGTAGGTATTTTAGTTTTATTTTATTTGCATTTAAAGGTCGGTACCCACTGCTGCATATACCATACCATGACCACAATTATTGTAAAACTGTACTATGACCGTGCTATGAATGTATCAGAGGAATTACTCCAAAAATCGATCATCGATTCGATTCGTCGCAATTTCGACGGTCGGATCGCAGTATCGTACCATGGAAGTGTTTGGATGTGTTTTGTTTTGAGTTCGACTCGGTGTTTATAATACATATTATGTCATTTCGTCTACATTTTTATGGTAGGAAAACTGCAATCCGTCAGACGCAGCTTCGACGTTCGGTTTTCGGAGTAAGGCCCCAGGCACGGAAAAGCACGACATTCGACACGAATTCCTATGTTTTCTTAATAATAATTTTAATCCATATGTGTAAAGTTTTAAGACAGTGCTGTCGATTCTGTCATCTCATACCGAAACCTAATCTTAGATTAAATCTCTCTTTCTAAAAGAAAACATGAGAAAGAGATGGAATATATATTAGTCCTGGCAAATTAATCCACTCGCTTGTATGTAGTGGAAATTTAACGGCAACGAATGAAGCGGCATCTAAAGGATACAAGATATTTTACCTCTCTAAAACTAAATTTAGCTCGGTCAAACATCTTCCATCTCTTTCTTTCGTTAGGTATTGGACAGAGAGAGAGAGAGAAAGAGCGAGATTAATATTAAACTATATTTTTTGTATCGGTACGGTTACGGTCATGATATGCCTATCATGACCGTAACGCCATGCAGTGAGCACCTACCTTACATTGTATAAGCAGAATGAATCTAGGCCGACCGAATCACAAGGTCGGGAGTTTGAAAGAAAGGGAACTCGAATTTAGAACATTTTGAAGTGATGATGGGTTTTTTTATACGTAATAGTTATCGTTTGATCACTATCTCGCTTGATGTTAAGTGATGACGAGGTCGAAGATCGTGATGCTAAGATTGGAACTGGCTCTCAAGTGCAACTCTTGACATGTAAAAATAAAAATTTTTGGCAAGAGCATTGTTAATTATTTCTTGGAAAATAAGCCTTTTTCTGGACCGAAATAATAATAAAGGCAAAACTCCTTGACACGGCACGTATTGTTATTTTATGGTATTATCAGGTTCTTCAGTCTGCAGCCCTAACCACCGGTAGTTTAGGCCCTGCCCCGCTACCAACGCCGCTCTAGGTTTCTTAAAGTATTTTAGGCTTTAATTAAGAATTTAAAAAAAATCTAAATATCAGAAACCAAATATATAAAGTGAAAAAAAGCCAAATTAAAATAGGTATATGTGTTTATTTTCTTTCTCAACCTAGCAATGTTCTTAGTTCTTATCATTTATTAGAACCCAAAGGAAGAAACTAGACACCACACAGGGTATCCTAGTGTGGAGACTAGGACTAGGACAGTAAATTATTGTAGTACCTTATTTTTTGTGAATAAAACTTTTATTATTATTAATTAAGAGATAAAAGCATAAAACATGTCAAAGAAATGCATCAAAATAATTATTCTCAAATACATTTTCATTGCAAAACAGGCCAGTATCTTTCCTTTACTGATTCATGGTAACAAAATAAGGCGCAAAAGAACTTCAGCTCCATAAATCAGCGCTCCTGTCGTCTTGACGCTGATTGTTTTTACAAAAGGGAGAGAAAAAGGGGAAAGTATAAAGATTTTTAAACTTGATGACACGAAACTCTCCTCCTTAAGGTGCCTCATCACGGACCGCCTAAGTAGAACGCAAAAATGGCATAAAGTCTTGTTGGTTCATCGAAGAAAAACAGGCACAACGGAAAAAGAGAGACAACGCCAGAGACTTCTGTTGGCATTCTGAAAATTTTGAAATAAATTTCCAAAGAAAATTTCCGAAGACAATTAGAGCGAGGTAATTTCCTAAAACTTGTTCCAGGAATTACGTGTTTTTGAAAATGCCTTACAAGTTTGTGAAAAAAATGTTTGTTATTTAGAATCTCCATAACATGTCCAAGGATTCTATGGAAGTGTTTTGAAGAATTTTACGTTTATGAGAATATTGTGAACGGCCAAAGTGAAGGTAAAATTTATTTAAAAAGCCAGGCTTTCACTGAATTGGATTGTCAAAATTTTAAATTTTTGGTTCCATAAAAACCTAGATATAATGCACGAGATACATATAGTCATATATGTTCAAAAAACCCAAAGAAAAAAATTGATACAACACTTTAATCACGTACGAGCGTTTATATGGAAAGTATGGCGAGCTGAGGCCTCTTAAGTCACATTTTCATCTCGCTGCATGTCGCAAACTTTGTGGTACAGCCAGTGAATAAGCGAGCGGAGGCTTGATCCCTTTTTGTTGCAACTAATTTTTTATTGATTTATTCTATGGGTACTTCTTGAAAAACAGCTCGTTACATAGTGTAGAAGACCGTATTGTATAGTCTTCTACATCTATATAAAAATAGAAACCTGCCAATTTTTGCCACACGCTGTTCCTAAATCACATAGAATCTGTTTATCCCCTAAATTCCGAACATGTGACAAATGGTTAATCTTCTAAATAAAATATATAAGGTGGTTAATTTATAGTTTTAATTCCGCGATAAAGAATGTCTAATGGCCTAAGTTCGAACTATATTGAATTTAACCAAACGTAACGCACGACGCTGGACAACGAAACCTGGGTTAGTTATAAAATAAAAAAATTCTTGTCTTCGCAACAATGGACTGTAAAACCAACAATTAGTAATGGTTAATCTTTTACAAAAAAAAAATGTAGGTAGGCGACGAGAACACACAGCATCCACAACAGCAAACGAAAACTGCTTGCTCTAAGACTGCTAATGAAACTAAAGAAACCAGCAGGGTTATTTTAAGTCACTCGGAATGATATCCTTGATTCCGACAGGAAGCGACAACCTTGATCGTTTATATTTCGGAATCGCATCCCTTCAGAGAAATTTCCCGTTTAGATTCGACAACTCAGCTGCATAAAAACGTTTATAATTCCGACAATAGTTCTCCGTCGGGATGCGTTTCCGAGATATAAACTATTAAGAAAGCTGCTGCTGAAATGCTATAAGCCGCTTGCGGTTGCAGTTTGCGGTTTCCGCGTCTCGTACTATGAAATTAGATTAATTGAATTTGCTGATCTAATGGCCCGCCGGTTAGAGAAACTTCAAAGAGCGGAGCGCGCGGCAATGTGGCTGCTAATACAATAGCTCGCGTCGCTGAACTAAAATATACCATCTACTAGGTTTTTTTATTAATGTTAGCGTTTGACTCCTAAGGCACACACCTAATTCCTGATTGATGGATAAGCATCAATCGCGGATCACGAGTAAACCATGGAAAAACCACGATCCCGCTTGACGCATATCGTATCGTCTATTGTCGCTTGATGGAAATCTAGTCCGAGCACGGCAAGCACGTATGCTTCTACGACCTCGAATCAAAAAAATTGTTCCACAACCACTGCGTGCTCAGTGCAAACGCCGCGGTAAATAAACGGTGGTGCACAATAAATGTATGTAGCGTAAAGAGGAGCAGTCGTCGCTTTGAGCCCAGCGGCGCGAGTACGGATCTTTTCGATAAATAAAATTCGGTACAATTGACAGTTAAAATCGATAAAGTGGGTTTTATTCGATAAAATTGACAGTTAAAATCGATAAAGTGGGTTTTATCGATTTTAACTGTCAATTTTATCGATTATTATTTATCGAAAAGATCCGTACCTTCTCGCGCCGCAGGCAGGGCTTCGAGACAGCACTACCTAGCCGTATTGCCGTTCTTGTCTATTTCGTGGTTTTTTAATGGTCTTGATTCAAGCCGCGCTTGCGCGTGTTTTATCTCGTAATCCGCGCTTGATGTAAAAGCTTGGTTATATTGATAGCAAAACGCATAGCGTCTACGGTCTGAATATCTCATGTTTGATGTCATTGACTATGTGAGCGCCGTCGGTCTGCCCGTAAACTTGTGGTAATACTTGCTCTGGAAGTAAATTCGCCGAAACAACACCACTCTGCCCACATAAATAAATGAAACTGTAGTTTGCATGCTATTTTATGGCAAAAAACATGTCCGGACTACACTATTAATGCAACATCTAATTTAATTCTTGTAATTACCATGTTTTGAACCAAAGATTGATTGATTGAAGAACAATGTTTGGACGCCTTTGCTAGACATGTCTTAAAGACACCGACACATCTTTCACAAGTAAAATAATTAGAAATGTCATTACAGAAGTGATTTAGACAATGATTTAGACTTTAACTTCCTCAATCAAGGTGTAGATCTAAACAGTGTTTAACATGATCAGTGTTTAATACGGTAAGCGTCTAAAATGATTAAATTAACTAAATTCTGCTGAGACCATTTTAATCGTATAGATGTTTATCTTTAGACACTAACTAAACAGGCGTTCAAAAGATGTTTTGTATTGTAAGAACATGTTTAACACATATTTAGGGTATGTATAATTTTTTGTGCCAGTAATCACTATTTTAATAGACACATATTCTATATCATCAAGAGTGAGTGACCTGCTATCGTCCAAGTTTATTTTGACAGATGCTTCCCATCTTGTCGTATGATATACGCACATATTTGATTATCTTTCTGGCAGACTGCCAGGGACTGCATGAAAGGCGCCCTGCGATGTTACTGGACGTGAAGTCTTCAAATAACGTTGGATAATTTGTATTAGAATATGCTTCGGTGAAGCCAAAAATTAAACAACGTAGTTTGAAGTCTGTAGCGACAGAAGGGTTTACCACAAAAAAATTAAACACACGTTAAACCTGTGTTAATCACTGTTTAACGCCTAAACATGCCTTAGTTACGCGGTTATACATGAGCAATCACAAATCCTGATTTAACTAGTGTCTAACTATTGTCTAACACAATTCTGTTGTGACATTTCTAATTATTTTTGACGTTTATCTTTAGACGTTGTCTAGCTAAACAGGCGACTAAAATGGTTTTTTTGTGGTAACACTATACGCGTGTATGTATTCGTTTCAAAGTCACACTAGCTTCTACCCGCGGTTTTCACCCTCGGTCCCACAGGAACCGTACATTTTTCGGGATAAAAAGTAGGCTGGTTACTCTTCGGTCCATAAACTATATCTATGCCAAAAATCACGTCGATCCATTGCTCCGTTACTGCGTGAAAGAAGGACAAACCAACAAATCAACAAAGCAACGAACACTTTCGCATTTATAATATTAGTAGGGATTAGTAGGAACTAGTAGGATAGTAGGATTAGGTATTATGATCAGCTACTAGGTGGTAGGACTAACTCTTCTGCGAGGGTTGGTACCACCGCTTTGCAAGCAGTAATGTGCAAGCATTACTGTGTCTCGGTTTGATTAGCAGAGTAGGTAGTCAGTTAAATTACTGGACTACCTAATGTCACAGGGTAATGAGCGCACTGCAGCGCCGCGTTTCAAAGTTCTGAGTGGCACTGCATTTGTTATATATAACAACGATTTTGCATCAAGCGCAGATTTCGAGTAGGTATCTCGTAATCTTAGAGGATATATTATTTCCTCTGAGCTCATAATCGACGCTTGATGCAAAAGCGTTGTTATTTTGACAAGCTAACGCACGTTTGCATAAAGAAAGAAAGAAAGAAAGAAAATACATTTATTTCAGGACATCACACAACATTACAGTTTTAAACAGACAAAAAATAAAAATTTTATGGAACAGACAAGTATATAACTAAAAAAACCCAATGTTGCGTGATGCCATGATAAGGGTCCCGACTCAGCATGCAATTAAGGTCCAAGGACCTTAATAACTGATTTTCAGTCGGAACCCACACCTATGACATCACGAACCTCCGTACAGTGAAACGACATACGTCAAATAATCCAATGATTAAAGAAAAGTAGAGGATATGAACATAAGGTACGTATTGCGCGCCAAAACAGAAACAAAAATGGCGTCAAATAACGAGCCACAGCTCTTCACACAGCACTTTGGCATGGTAGCCTGTATCACAAGCAACTTCTCACTTGCATTATTAGTTACGTAGAACTATTTTTATATAATAAGAACACGTCGCACGACTGAATTCAATAATACTTCAAATACTCGCTCTGGACTTGAAAACAAAATGTCAGCCTTGTAAAATCTGCCAATAGGCGGGACATATGTGACGTCATTAATTGTATAGATATCTAGAACACAATATTTCCATAGATACGCATCCATCCATACGCATCCATAAGCGTCTACGGTCTGCATTATGGGTCGGCGTTATGTTTACCATCAGGCAAGCGAACCGCTCGTCTCATTAAATTAAAGTAGTATTAAAAAACTGAGCCCAAAACTACAAATTATATTTCGGAAAAATGATCTAATCAACCTATATATAATACCTACCACCTGAAATATTACTGGCGCAGGGCTACAGTAAAATATCTATTTCAGTCGCTAATACCAAAGATTATGATGAATGTTAAAACTATTTTAACAACAAAGGAGGTTTATGCGTTTTTAACAACCTTTGCGCAAAGACAACACGTCCCAAATCACTCGCTGGTATAACTTGCGTTATTATAGGAGTACTAGCTGCTCCCCGTAGTTTTTACCCACGTTCCCATAGGAACCGTGCATTTTTCCGGGATAAAAAGTAGCCTATGTTACTCTCCGGTCCATAAACTATGTCTATGCCAAAAATCACGTCGGTCCATTGCTCCGTAGGAATTATTAGTAGGAATTCTCTACTTATTACAAAAAAACGGATATATATAATTGATCTGAAAGTGTCGACCAAAAGGCGCTGAAAGGCAATCTCACTCTACCTTTTTTTGTTGCCGGGTGAGAAATGCCTTTAGTGAGTGAAAGTACTGTTTTAGACTTTCACGGTTATTAACTAATTCACACATTATAATGGGATATTTACCGTGATTATTATTGAGCGATGAGCACCCGATATTTCGACGCTGTTGCAAGCATCATGTTCACGGGAATACTCAATTGAGTATTCCCGTGAACATGATGCTTGCAACAGCGTCGAAATATCGGGTGCTCATCGCTCAATAATAATCACGGTAAATATCCCGTTATAATGTGTGAATGAGTGAAAGTAATTTCACTATTGGGCTAATGAGACAATTAGCTCACTGCAGTGCCACGTAGGCCTTGGTGTTTCAAAGTTCTTAGTGGCACTGCAATAAAATTGTTATGGGCCGGTGTTATGCTTGACATCAGGCAAAAGACCGGCTCGTCTCGGTATCAAAAAGTAAAAAAATGGTACATGACGACAAACAACACGAGCAGCGGTAGTCACCTAGACAGACACTCGCGGAAGAGTCCTATCACCTGATATTTTAAGGTAAGTATTTTTAGGGTTCGTGAAATAGGCCAGATGCTCCACGATTTTTCCTTTGTTCTGTAACAAAAGTATAAAAGAAGAAAGGCCTTTGTAACAAATGAAATAAAAATAGCATAACGACCAAGCAGCGGCGCTCAAGGTTTTTCATCCGTGGGCCTAAGCTTTTAATATTTCTCGGACTGCGATGGTCGGGTTGAGTTCCAAGCTCATTTTATTTTCAAAAGGTTGTAGAAATAATCGGACGCCTTTTGATCTCGTCTTATAAAAAATGTCCTCTAAATTTTTAATCGACGAAAATACGGAGTTCTTTAGTCGACCCGTATATTTTTTGAAATGTGGTAAACTGGTAACACATAACTTCTTCAGTAGTCCAATTTTGAAGATTCTATTCACATTTACACAGTGTAGAGAGTAGAAATAAATTTCAGCCAAGATTATATAAAATGAGTAATTTATAGTTACTACCTAACTAACTATAAATTACTCATTTTATATAATCTTCTTTAAAATGGATTTCCGCAAAGTAACGCCTGATTCCATCAAATATCTTAAATTTCAGCCATATAGTGATTTTTTGCAATATACAATTATTATAATTTGTGGACCGGAGACTAACATAGGGTCCTTTTTATTTCGGAAGTTGAATAGTTCCAGTGAAATTCTCAACGCGGGCGGACAGTATATAGGAACATTATTCTCAACGGTCCGCGCATTGACCATAACTGCCTTAACAAAGAAACTTCATTCAGCAGAACTCCAGAGCGAATTTTCTCGAATATCCAACCGGAATATAATTAAGCCAACTAATTAACGGCGCCTACCGTTCATTCGGACAGTAACTGTTATATTCTAAAGCCACGCCGCACAGTAATTAAGAACAGTAACACAAGTCGCAATATTAGATAATTCAAAACGTTTGTTGATATAACGGTGCTTACAAAGTATTTGCAATGCAACATGTAATACAACATTTTACAAATATTTGAATGTTTGGAAAATGCTGTACGAGTATTACCTATTGCCCCTCCCCAATGGTTCATAAAGCTCTGTACAGACTATTGGTAACACAATATGCAATGTAACGTGAAATTATATTCGCATTAAAACAGGATAAATGTAGTCGAATATAAAAAAAAAACAGTTTCTGCCCGCGGTTTCACTCGCGTGACGATTACCACTAGCACAGTGCATTTTCCGCAGTAAATTCAAATTCAAATTCAAATTCAAATTATTTATTTGCATAAAAAATGGCCTATCTTACTCTCCGATCCGTAAACTATATATGTGCCCGTACAATGTTACGCCTTTGCTGCGTGTAAGAAGAACAAACGAACAAACTACAAACGCACTTCCGTATTATAGCACGGATGTTGCATTGCATGTTGCGTCACAACTCACATGGAATTGTGCTGCAAATAATCTGTACCCGGCTTTATTCGATAGTTTTGCTGTGAATTATGCAACAGTCACCGGCTATATGATTGACGCATTACCTGCAGTCAAATGTGATGAGTGAGTGATGGTTGAATGATGAAAATCTGCGCTGACTGACATTGATCGTGGCGTTTCCACAATCACTGCCAATCATTGACTGATAGATTTCCATCAATATCGAGAAATATACATAACAAGTTTCTGCCCGCAGTTTCAGCTGCGTTCCACAGGAACCGAGCAAGGGTAAAAAGTAGCCTATGTTACTCTCCGGTCCATAAACTATATCTATGCCAAAAATCAAGTCGATCCGTTGCTCCGTTACTGCGTGAAAGAAGGGCAAACCAACAAATCAACAAACACACTTTCGCATTTATAGTATTAGTGAGATTAGTGAGATTACGATATTAGTAGGAAGTAGGATATGGATAACAGTTCATTGTTTGTTTGATATTTAGCCCCCGTTTCTGTAGTCATAAATCTTATTAACTGATTTCAAAAAAGGAGGAGGTTCTCAAAATCATTGGTGTCAATTCTATCATTACATACCTAAACTAATTTTAGTTTCGCTCTCTCTTTTTCCAATGCATAACATGAGAAAGAGACGAAAGATGTCTGATAGTTCTAAATTTTGTTTTTGAGCTGTCAAATATCTTTCGATCTTGATAAATTAGATGCCACTGAATTCATTGCCATTAAATTTACACTAGACACAAGCAAGTGGATTAATTTGACAGTTCGAAAATATATTCCATCTCTTTCTAATGTTATGCATTGGAAAGAGAGAGAGCGAAACTAAAATTAGTTTAGGTATGAAATGATGGAATTGACACCATTGTCATCAAAAGTTGCGCTACTGATTATAAACAAGTACTGTGCCCGGACTAGAACCCGGGTTACTACAGCTAAAATAACGCGAAACTGTGTTTACACGTAAAATAGAATAATTGTTATGGCGCTTTATTTTTGGAAAGCGTTGCTGGGAAAATGGGCTTTAACTATGTACAACTAGTAACCAGTTACAACTATACGTGTGTAAATCCTATTTGTTGGTTTGTTTGTCTTTCACGCAGCAACGGAGCAACGGATCGACGTGATTTTTGTCATAGATATAGTTTATGGACCGGAAATTAAGATAGTCTACTTTTTAGGCCGGTAAAATGCACGGTTCCTGTGGGAACGCAGATCCAACCGCCGGCAGAAGCTAGTAAAGTTATATATTTAATTCATCATTGATCATACTACGTGATGTCGAACAGTTGGTGTAAAAATACCAATAAATGTGTATCGACCACGTATGGACATATTACACAGATTGCCTAGCCTCAAACCCTGTACTGTGGGTAGGTACTAGACAACGATATAAATAATTATATAGTAATTTTAAATTTGAAAAATAAAATAGAATATAACGCAATCATAAGTTTATCTATGAACAAAGCTGAGAAATAGTTGTATGACATATACAGGATATGACTTTCAAAGATACGAGTTTTGCAAATTAGTGATTTCAAAGTCACCGATTTCACCGATGACTTTCAGGCCCCATGTCGACTTGAGAATCTCATCCGTTTTTTTTAAATCGCTAAAAATATATACTCGTACTATATCTTTTCTAAATACACCGAGTCCCATCTGATCAGAGTACATCTGGTAAACATACATAAAGTTTTCCATCTCAATATACACACGTAAACCTTATCTTCAGAGAAGATAATTTATACATTAAGGATAACGCGTAAACTTCGTTGGAGGGAGATGATCTCAGTAAAATAAGATTGACTACCAACTGACAGTTGATCTGTGAAGATACGCCTCTGGGATGAAAGATACATACGTCTTAGCTTATACTATCAAGGGCTGGAAACTGAGCAGTTCACTGTTTTAAAATCGGTATGAATTATTGTTTCCGAACACGGCTTTCCAGGGGATCTGCAATCGAGTAATGTGTTCATTACTTAATACGCTCTCACTGCTGGTATACCGGGATGCTTCTCTAGAAGGCCGGTCTGCGAGTGTCCATCTGGGTTGGTACCACCGCTTTGATCGTGAAGTCTGCTGCCAATCAGTAATGAGCAATCATTACTGTGTTCCGGTTTGATGGGCAGAGTAGTGAAATTACTGGGCTTATGAGACTTGATACCTATGTCTCAGAGTAACGCTCTGCGGTGCCACGCAGGCCTTTGTGTTTCAAAGTTCTGAATGGCGCTGCAATTGTTATTGGCCGTCGTTATGCTTACTATCGGGCAAACTACCAGCTCGTCTCGTTACCAATGGTTAAAATATCATTAGGCTACAAAGCGTGCCAAATAGACACAAATACATACGCTCAAAAAACACTATACGCAGTCGGGTAAGAAGGCCGAAACAATCAATGTATTTTCTACCAATGTTTTACCGCAATTTTTAGAGAATGCGGTCTTTCCTAAACGTGCAACACGTATAATGTAAATTACCGATTACTCAATGTTTACCTATTTAACAACACTGGCACAGAATAAGTAACAGTATACGGACACTAGTTACTATTTCCAGACCGATGCAAATAGAATTGATTGTACTGTAAGACGTTTTTATAATTTAGCTGTGGATTACGAATAGAGTTATAAAATCGTCATTCATAAAAAGATCGAACATTTTGCGATATTTTTCATCATCATCATAACGAAAAGACGTCCACTGCTGAACAAGGATTTCCCCCATATGCCAGTGGTATTAACTCGCCGCTTGCATCCTACGGCTCCCCACAGTTGTGACCAGGTCGTCGGTCCATCTAGAGGGGACCTACACTATGTCTTCGGTTCCATGGTCATTATGGTCACCGCGAGCCTACACTAAGTCTTTCGTATCATGGTCACCGTTCGAAGACATTTCTTCCCTATCGGTTACCGGTTCTGCGAGCGATGTGGCCTGCCCATTGCCATTTCAACTTGATAACATTATTTTATTAGTTATGTTGGTGACTTTCGTTCTCCTACGGATCTCCTCGTGAGGATTTTTTTTTAATGTTATTTGGTAACGAGACGAGCTGGTAGTTAACCTGATGGTAAGCATAACGCCGGCCCATAACATTTGCATTGCCAGCCAGAACTTTGAAACTCAAAGGCCTGCGCGGCACTGCAGTGCGCTCGTTATACCCTGAGACATTAGGTATTAAGTCTCATAAGCCCAGTAATTTCACTGGATACTCTGCTCATCAAACCGGAACACAGTAATGCTTGCACACTACTGCTTGGCGGCAGACTTCACGAGCAAAGCGGTGGTAACAACCCAGACGGACACTCGCAGAAGAGTTAGTCCTCCCACTAACATCACGCAGATGCTAGATGTTATCGCGCAGAAAAGCCCATATCCCTCTGTCTAGATAGTTGCGCAAAAGCTACTATTGAGGCCAACAGTAAAATATCGCACGTGATTTTTTAATACTATTGGATAACGAGACGAGCGGGTTGTTTGCCTGATGGTAAGCATAACGCTGGCACATAACAATTGCAGTGCCATTCAGAGCTCTGAAACGCAAAGGCGTGCGCGGCACTAAATTGCGCTCGTTACCTTGAGACACTAATTTCATTGACTAGGTACTTTCCTCATCTAATCGGTACAGAGTAATGCTTGCACATTACTGCTTGGTGACAAATTACATGAGTAAAGCGGTGGCTTCCACCCAGACGGGAACTCGCAGAAGTGTTAGTCCTACTTACCACCTGTCAGTGTCATATGTCATCCTTGCCAGAAAAACACACCGTACACTCTGATACACACACATGATATATGTATTTAGAAGCTATAACTGTGTGACACCGTAAATACATAACTGCAAAGGTTAAATAAACAAAAAAATAAAAAAGTTTTTTGAAATCAGCGTTTTAAAAACTCGCGTACTTTTGCACGTGTTTATTTTCCTCCTCTTCTAAGCACCTAAGAGCCCAGGATGCGAACTAATTCGAACATCTGAGGCACAAATTATGTTTCGTTCCGCACCGGAGACCGTGAAATTAAAGCTTGCATGTGAAGCCGCGACATAAATAGGTACAGTCAGCTTGATAATATTTAGGATATATTTTTAGTTAGCATTAGAATCATTTTAAAAAAGAATGCAGAAACGAAATTCTTGCTCAGCCTATACCAATTTGGCACGGGCACGGTGGGTTTCTGGAAGGGTCGTTGACTGCACGGATTGGGTCTGTTGATGTCTTTGTCATTTATTATGTTCTGATAAAGACAGCATTAGTTTTAGTCTGTGATTGGGGAAGCCGATAGACGAACGGTACAGAGACCATGAGTGCTCCCTTGGCGCCTTTATGAATAAAGCATTTTGAATTTGAATTAATAACAAAATAAACACCTATTTTAAATTGATAACACTAGTGTGATGTGTTATGAGAATATATATCCTTATAATGAAACTGTAACAGGTTCAATTCAGTACATTGAAGATATTTTGAAAATTCTACTACTGAATCCAAAACTGTTATTTTTGTCTGTCTATCTTTATCTTGGCCGCGCATCACGCCGAAACTACTGAATGGATTCAATGATCTGAGTTCATACTACGACGTAGGACTTAGGATTCACATGTGTGTGTGTGTGTGTGTGTGTGTTTGTGTGTGCGTGCGTGCGTGCGTGTGTCTGTGTGTGTGTGTGTGTGTGTGTGTGTGTGTGTGTGTGTGTGTGTGTGTGTGTGTGTTTGCGTGTGTTACCACGTATCTCTGTAATATAACTGCACTGATTTTGATGAAATTTAGAATGTAGACAGTTTTAGTTCTGGAATAACACAGGCTATAAAGATATGTACCACGCAGGGGAAGCCGCGGGCTAGTTTATAATAAACTAGCTTCTAACCGCGGTTTCACCCGGTTTCCTACAGGAACCGTGCAATTTTTTTCCGAGATAAAAAAAGTAGCCCATTACTCTCCGGTCCATAGATTATATCTATGCAAAAAATCACGTCGATCCGTTGCTCCGTTGCTGCGTAAGAGAAGGACATACAAACAAACGTACAAACACACTTTCGCAGTAGGTAGTAAGACAAAAACGGGTCTATTCGCGCACAAATAAAATCAAAATCAAACATGGATTTGGAAAAATATTTTATTCTTTGAAAGGATATACTTTCAGATTGGTCCAATAGAGATTTTATCAGAATTGGTGCAGTAATTAGTCGTTGATGTCTGTTCCCGCTTTTATTAAAACAAATTTTTATAGTACATAGCTTTATTTCTGTATCTGACTGTACTTTATGACCTACGACCTATTTCTGCCTTCTAAAGTTTTTCATTTGTCGAAATTGTCGTAAAAATCCCTCGTTTGAAATATTTGACGATGGACTTTCGGGTTCAATTAAGTATTTTTAATACGTATTTCTTTTGAAGTACATAATTATTGGGAATAACATCTACTTTTACAACATTTTTACAACAACCAATCCACCGAGGGGACTAGGCCTTTGCTAATGCTGCGAATGCATTCGACTTCCTTTGACAGCAAAATTTTTGAGACAAACTTTACGCATATCGTATCGTCTATGGAACTTGGTAACAATCTAGTCCGAGCGCTAATCATATCACGGTTAGAAAGAGACGCAACGCAGCTACTTCTACGTTCCCTACATAAAAAAATTGTTTCAGAACCACCAGAAGGTACATTAAAATAACAATCATTACCATAAATATCAGTATTATAACAATAACAACAGCATTTTGGAACAAACTCGAGGAAAACAGCGCGTTTGTTATTCTTCCCTTTTGTTTTAGGGCTACGTATATCAGAAAAAAAAGAAAGCTGTTATTGTAGTTTGAACTTTATTTTGCTAACATCATCTATAATAAACAAACGAGCTAAATGCCTTTATTTACTAGCTACTTAATCACTACTGCTCTACAAAAACAGTTAGGGGCAGTAAGGCGATGATGCGCATCAAAAACTTCCACATTTCTCTTCCACCATAACTTTTAAATGCCCTAACAGTTGTGTATGTATGGGACGGTTCGCTCAGTTACTTTGTGTTGCTATACCCTAACAGGGTCATATGTGAACTTCACTATTAATATAACATCTCCATATAATGTACATATGATTGCAATAAATGATTGAGTATGGAGTATTGATGCCTATTGTTAGAATCCTTACACATCCCGAGTGATTGCCCTAGCTAGCTAGGGCAGTCGCGTTATTTGTATGTAAGTTTTGCTACATTGTCTCCTTACTTTATTTTTTAATACTGTTGGGAAACGAGACGAGCCGGTCGTTTGCCCGATGGTAAACATAACGTTACATAACATAACATAACATAACATAACATAACATAACATAACATAACATAACATAACATAACATAACATACCATAACATAACATAACATAACATAACATAACATAACATAACATAACATAACATACCATAACATAACATACCATAACATAACATAACAACAACAACATTTAAAAGTTATGTTGGAATAAAGAAAATCACACATATATGAACCGTGAAAACATTACGTTCCTTTTTTGGAAAGTCGTGTAAAAGCCTTCAGGCATTAATCTTCGTTCAACTCCTAGACACCTCATTGTCGTATCTACCTGTTGATTGATCAGGGCAATCAATCTTTATCAATTCTTCGCGAGTGTTATCAATCCAGGGTTGTAAGGCTTTAAGAGTTTGATGAAACGTTTTTTGCCCTAGGCAACTTCTAAATGTTTAGGCATCCACTTTAGATGTCTCCTAGGGTTGGTGAAAATGTGCATAAAAGCAGTAGTACTAAAAAAGGGCTTAAGTCTAAGATTCATAGGCCTTAAGCCCTTTTTTACGAACGACGAATAAAGCGACGCTTAACTAAGTTACTCCTAATGTACGCAAAGTCATAAGTATAAACCGTTAGAACACTCCTTAAATAAGGTTGGTGAAACGTTTTTATGCCCTAGGCAACTCCCAAATATTTAGGCATCCGATTTAAGCGTTCCTAGGGTTGGTGAAAACCAGGCATTAGCACAATCGAGAATTTTTCTCGTATTCAGGGCAAGTTGTTCAAATTGCTAAACTGTCAGAAAATGTGGAGTGAGTCATTCGTTCCCTGTCAAATAAGTTTGGAATTTAGTTAAGAAATTCGGTATTGTTACACAAGTGATTTTTCAAAGAAAGTAATTAGAGGGGCCTTTAATTGCCTAACTTCTGTAATGCTTGTAGAATTCCTAAAATGTTCTTTTATTCTTGACTAGCTTCCGCCCGCGGCTTCGCCCGCGTGGTTTGTATCTTTATAGCCTACTAGCTTCTGCCCGCGGTTTTCACGCGCATTCCCACAGGAACGGTCTAACCGATCTGTCAAACTAAATCAACTTGTCAACATTATAAAACTTTATTGACAGCTGTCAATGTCAATTTTATGTCACACTAACTTCTGCCCGAGGTTTTCACCCGCGTTCCCACAGGAACCGTGCATTGTTAGCCTATTAGCTGTGCCCCGCGGCTACGCCCACGTAGCCTAAGTTACTCTTTGTATCATCAACTATTTGCCAGTGAAAGTCCCGTCAAAATTGGTCCAGTCTTTTCGGAGATTACTCGGAACAAACAGACAGACAGACACAAATTTTAAAAATGGTTGTTATTCTCTTAGGTACCCTATATACTTTCATATGCATTTAGTAAAAAGCTGTTATTTTGATATTACAAACAGACACTTCAATTTTATTTATTTGTATAGGTAGGCCTTGGTTTGTAGATATAGATTATCCAACGATTTTTTGTAACTAGGTATACACCGTGTTACCACAAAAAAATCACTTAGGCGCCTGTTTAGCTAGACAGTGTCTAAAGATAAACGTCAAAAATTATAGGAATGTCACAACAGAATTGTGTTAGACAATGGTTAGACATTACTTAAACCAGGATTTGTGTTTGCTCATATTGAAACATGCGACTAAGGTATGTTTAGCAGTAAAACAGTGTTTAACACAGTTTTAAACTGTGTTTAATTTTTTGTGGTAAGACCGATAGTGTTTATTTATATATATAGTTTTAATAAAGGCTTTTCAAAGAAAATCCCTATCCTACTAATATCCCTACTAATCCCTAGTATAATTATATAATACCTATAATATTATAAATGCGAAAGTGTGTTTATTGGTTTGTTGATTTACACATTACAAACATCCAAGACGCGAGAACAAACTTTATGCTTACACAAAGTCTGCCCCGGCCGGGAATCGAACCCTAGGCCGCTTTGCAGGCAGAGTTACTACCAACTTAGCTACGGAGCCGTCAAATATGATATGATAAGTACTAGCTAATCTGTGGTCAGAAGACCTCAATCGTCTGTCACTTTCAGGTGGAATAAAATCGCGCGAGCAAAAATAAAAACCCCAATCGAAAACATACCAATCTACTGACCCAAATAACTTAACACCGAGTACCTTGACAACCTTTTACGAGATCTCCGTAAATCGAGTAAAGTGGATATACTTCTCTTTTATTTGAAAATCATGAAAAATCCCGTCCCAATAATCGAACCACTTGAGAAAATGGTTGGAGGTCGTCAGCGCTAGTTTACTTCAGATTATAAGCCGTTTTTAATCGACTATCAAAAGAGGAGGTTTATAATTCGACATATACATAGTTACATAGTAGTAGTATATAGATACATAGGTACGGTATGTAATACTAGCTTCTGCCCGCGTTCCCACAGGAACTGTTCAGTTTTCCAGAATAAAAAGTAGCCTATGTTACTCTCCGGTCCATAAAATATAGAATATATGCCAAAAATCACGTCGATCCATTGCTCCGTTACTGTGTGAAAGAAGGACAAACCAACAAACCAAAATATCAACAAACCAACAAACACACTTTCGCATTTATAATATTAGTAGGATAGGATAGTCGGATTGTAGGGTTATAGGTCAAAAAAATGTTAGTATATAATTCATAATGTTCCCGCTTTTCTAAAATCAATTTTACTTGTGATTTATTTGTGTGTTTATTGTATGCCTTCGCGTGCCGTAAGAGCCGGCTAATGAAATATCCAGGGAAGGGGTAGCAGCATTCTCCTCCGTCAACATCATAATCTACTGCGATCACCAAGACGCCTGCCAAGCGTGGTGTATTATGGCAAAATCCCCCCATCATGGGGAAGGCCGATGTTCAGCAGTGGACATTTTCCGGCTGACGATTGCCGACAATTGTTACTGTACAAATTACTGTTTATAAAATACTTTATCACTAAATACTTTTGAACAATTGTAATAATACATACAATCCCACTACATCAACTAAAACTTTCATAATCCGAAATCATCCCTTACATAAGGGATGCTAGTTAATATATGGAAATTGACAGATTGTATCTAATATGGGACCCGGCCGGAGGGCGCGATGGGAACATGTATCCTGCGGACTGCGCCAAGAATTGTTTTTGCTTGAGGGTAATGTGACCTCATTTGATTTTGAAGATTACGCCATCTGTACATGTATGTTTTTTTCTAACCCGTACTATTATAAGAAAGAGTGAGTATATAATATGAGAAAGTGTGTTGGTTTATCCTTGTTTTACGCAGCAACGGATCGACTTAATTTTTTGTATAGATATGGACCAGAGAGTAAAAAAGGCTACTTTTTACCAAGAAGAAATGGAGAATCACGGGGATGAAACATCACGCAGAAGCTAGTTTTTTTTTTAAAAGCTAATAAAGAAAATAATTGAAAGCCACCACTCATGTATATTCCTTTCCACTGTTGTCTGGAAGAGATCGCTTTAAGCGATAAGACTGCCAAATTACCAGGTCTAATTCCAGGACTAACTGTTCTGCGAGTGTCCGCCTGGGTGGGTACCACCGGTATGTTCGTAAAATCTGCCGCCGAGCAGTCATATGCAAGCATTACTGTTTCGATTTGATAAGCAAAGTATTCAGTGAAATTACTCGATGTACCTATAAGGATAACGAGTGCACCGCAGTGCCGCGCAGGCCTTTGCCTCTCATGCACAGTAATTTACCACAATGCAAACGACACGCTCGTTGTTATCCAATAGTACTTACCGTATTGTTAAATGGTTTTAGTTTAGGTTATCTGCGGCGCAAGTACGGATCTTTTCGATAAATAAAATTCGATAAAATTGACTGTTAAAATCGATAAAACCCACTTTATCGATATTAACTGTCAATTTTATCGAATAAACCCACTTTATCGATTTTAACTGTCAATTTTATCGAATTTTATTTATCGAAAAGATCCGTACTTGCGCCGCAGATAACCTAAACTAAAACCATTTAACAATACGGTGTTACTATTTTTTTTAATAAGTACTATTGGATAACAACGAGCGTGTCGTTGTTATCCAATAAATATAAATAAAATAATAATATAATATTTATTATTTTATAAACATAAAATGTCATGTCCAATCTGTAAAGATAGATAAATCTATAAAGATAGTTAAATTCTTTATTGGAAAATTAATGTTGTTTCTTATCCTACTAACTTTGCCCCGCAGCTTTACCCAATATTACTCCTTCTAACATGAGCTGTATGCCAGTGAAATTCACGTAAAAATCGGTCCAGTTGTTTCAGAGATTAGACGGAAAAGAAAGAAAAAAATTTTAAAAATTGTTTTTTTATAAATACCTTATATACTATCATATGAATTCAGTAAAAAGCTGTGATTTTGACTGTCGGACACTTCAGTTTATTTGCATAGATATGGTGTCTGCTGGGTACAGGTATCTGATATGTAAAGGGTCTCCATCCAATCTGGCTTGAATGTGTCAACGCCGTCCCTCCGCCGCGAGTATGACCTCGACGTCTTCGTCCGTTGGGACTCATTGTCACAATTTGTGACAATGGGACCCTATCAGAATCTCTCCGCAGCGTATGTACAATAGTGCCTCGCAATTTCGACCAAATCGTCGGTCCATCGCAGGCTGGCCTACTCTACGGGGCAGCGTAGACGCTTATGCAAACGTACGTTTGCTTGTCAGAATAACAACGCTTTTGCGTCAAGCGCGGATTTCGTGACACTCGAAATGCGGGCTTGACGCAAACTCGTTGTTATTCTGACAAGCAAAGGTACGTTTGCATTAAGCGTCTACGCTGCCCCTACGTCTTCCGGTCCGTGGTCCGGCCGGAACACACTGGCAGCTATCCCGGCAAGTACTAGAGAATGTTCTGCCACCACACACACAACTTTCCGTCGAGGAAATAATTTTCACCACTATCACCAATTTTCTCGGTCTCAAAAAACACACGCTGTAACCACTTCGCATCAATTTCCATCATAAAAAGTTTCCAACAAAAAAAATCTTGCCATGGACATACCAGACATACCCTTTCTCTCATAAAGTGTAAGGTTCAAAATCCCTTGTAAGCCCCTCGAGTGTTATATTACGAAGACAAAGGGTCCCTAATCATGTTACAGCACAATTTTGTCCTTTATGGAATAATTAATGTTGAATTTTCTTTGAGAATCTAGTTTAGGTACTTTTTCTAAAGAGAGGGTCTGTTTTCAATTTGTCCGTGTGAAATTGGGGTGTTTAATATTACTATTTTCTTGCGAGAGGTCATTTGCTTGTGATCATCTGGTCAGTTTTCACTGTCAAAGTGGAATCAGGTGTTATACTTTGCGGAAATCCATATTAATCAATAGAATTATAGAAAAATACTAGCTGCTGCCCGCAGTTTCACCCACGCGGAGACATTCGATTTTATGGCTTTTATTTTTTTGCGCGGAACTCTAATTCTTTTTCTAAAAGTAGCCTAAGTTTTTCCTTATAACATCAGCTATCTGCCAGTGAAAATCACGTCAAAATCGGTCCAGCCATTTCGAAGATTACCCGGTACAAACAGGCAGACAGACAGACAAACAAAAATTTTAAAAATGGTTGTTTTGTTATAGGTACCGTATATATTTTCGTATGCATTTAGTAAAAAGCTGTTATTTTGATATTACAAACAGACACTTCAATTTTATTTATTTGTATAGATTCCGCTTTATTTCTGCGACTGTAATATAATATTGTGTATAGGATAGTAGGATTTACTATCCTACTAGTCCTACTTCCGACTAATATTATAAATGCGAAAGTTTTAGTCTGTGATTCGGGTAGACGAACTCTACAGATACCCGCTATTAGAGTAATTTAAAAACATAAAACATAAACGCTTACACACTCATACCCCCGCACTAGGATTCCCTGTGTCGCAGGTGGTATGGACATACACAGATACACATCACAAACATCCAAGACCCGAGAACAAACTTTATGCTTACACAAAATCTGCCCCGGCCGGGAATCGAACCCGGGACCCCTCGCCTTGCAGGCAGAGTTACTACCAACTTAGCTACGGAGCCGTCAATATATATATATTTTCACTCGATCATAAAATATTACGAAAACGGAATTTTTTGATCGCTTTTTAATTCGCATTTAAATTGCATTTAATTTCATCACCGCTAAGGAGTGGAGTATAATCTGAGATTCTTCAAGTCACGTGTCTACTAGATAGCTCCATTCGTCGACTGCATCGTCGCTTACCATCAGGTGAAATAGTCAAACGCAAGAAAGAATGGGCTCGAGGTTTCCCCTCGCATCTAGACTATTTTAAGAGAAGGGTGAAGAGATTCCTCTGCGAAAAGGGTGGGCAACCCGTTGTCAGTACCTCTGGTACTGCAGATGTTCATAGGCAGTGGTAATCCTAAACTATAAAAAAATAACGAAAACCCAATTTTATTAAAAAATAAAATTATTATTCCATTTAGTCAATTCATATAACTTTTTATTTGCTGTGCTATCTGTTTAGTCTATGACCATAGATTCTACTTTATCTATGCCCTCTTGAATTCCATGTTGCGTGCGCAATAGTGTGTTCTGTGTATTTTATAACATTTTTTATAATACAGTCCACCAACATTGAATCAGCGTTTTTTATTGTAATCCCCCTCAAAATACAAAACAATTATTACGGATATCTTTTCTATTTTTAACTCCTAACATCCGTAGCGTACACCTCAAGCGGTCTCACTGACAGATTGAGATAGGAACTTGTGCGTGTGTGTGTACGTGACGCGTGTGTTAGTATTTTAATGCGATATTTATGACATTCAAACAGACGAATGTATCAATGTTGAGATTTATTTGAAAGCTGGTTATTTATTTTTATACACTGGAGTAGAAACGCTTCCAGTATAGCACGATCCTTTATAATAGATACGCATTGCTAAGGAGTGGAATTCGTTGCCAGCCTCTGTGTTTCCCCACAAATATAATAACGAGAGTGAACAGGTACCTTCTAGGCAAGTGTGATACACCTTCGACCGCTTCATCGCTTACTATCAGGCGAGATTGCGGTCAAACATGAGCCTAAGAAGAATAAAAAATAAAAAAACGACTCTCAGTTTCCTTTAGCTGCCATTAGACGCATCATCGCTTACTATCAGGCGAGATTGCGGTCAAACATGAGCCTAAGAAGAATAAAAAATAAAAAAACGACTCTCAGTTTCCTTTAGCTGCCATTAGACGGCAATGCGTGATTGATGGAAAAACTGCGATCGCCACCGCTTCTACGACCTCTACTCAAAAAACGACCACTGCGTGTTCAGTGCAGAACAGTGTCGGCGTGTTTTAATTGATACAGCAATTGTGCAAGCAGTAGGTACCTACTGTTTGATGAGCAGACCCAACAAACATTTTAACGATTCATAGCGCCTGTTTTGTAACTAGAAAGCTACAGTAGCTATGTTTATATCAAATGACATGATAGACATGCTATATAGCTATAAGTGATAATGTATCTAAATAACGCTTTTAAAACACTATTTGATATAAACATAGTGTTTTAAAAGCGTTAGTTAGATACATTATAAGAACGCTAAGAATACGATCTAAAAGTATAAAGTAGCGATTGTCATCGCTACAAGGCTAGACTTTACTTTTGTCGCGGAAAAATGCACGGTTCCTGTGGGAACGCGGGTGAAACCGCGAGTAGAAGATAGTCAGTAATATACATGAAAGAATTTCAGCCACTCTGTAAAAACTAATTAAATTGACGCAAACCTTATATATATTCATAGCCCTTATCTAGAACGTTCAATGGTAGTCCGTTTTTTATGTCTACGAAATTTACATAACATTTGCGACGTATCTTAGCGTACTAATGATAAGAGAATTAAGAGACACCGAGATACCACAGCCTTTATTTGCATACGTTGTTAAGATAACTAAAAAAATTTAGTGCTATAGATGATTTGGTTTCACTTGCATGCATGGATATTGGCGCGAGAATCGTGCATACTTCCGGGAAAAAGTAGTGCCATGTTACCTTCCGTTTCATAAATTGTGTCTTTGCAAATCACGTATTTTAGGAATACCGGAACCGCTAAGAACCGTTACAGAACGAGGGCCCCAATGTTCTTAAACAAATGCATCTACAGCGTGTATAGCAGCTTAACTTAAAAGTATTTTTTTTTTGCAAAATCAGATAGCTTCTAGCACTGGAAAAAATATAATCCTACTTATCCGACTTCCTATTTGTTGGTTTGTCCTTCTTTAACGCAGTAACGGAGCAACGTATCGACGTGATTTTTGGCATAAATATAGTTTATGGACCGGAGAGGAACATAGGCTACTTTTTATCACGGAAAAATGCACGGTTCCTATGGGAACGCGGATGAAAACCGTGGGCAGAAGCTAGTATAAATATAACTGTTGCCATTTTTAAACCATTAATTTAGTACAATTGGGGCCCTTTCATATCTTTGGTACCTATTTCAAGCCCTGGATCTGTAGACCTCCTGCCTGGAACACGCTGACCTCGTCGACAGATTTTCATCTAGAAATTTTTCGCTTACCAAATTCATCAGCCACCTGTCAAAGCTGGCCTATTAAAACTAAAAATAAATTAAGAGAAATGGAATTCTGTGAAATGGAACGCAGCTACAACTCAGCAAAACCCATGTGCTATCTTTACTTACAGTGTTTATCATTGAGGCTATTCAGAGAGAGAGAAAAATATACATTAGTATTTTTAACACTCGTTCATTGAAGATGTACTTTACGGCTGGTGTACGTAATTTTTTTGTACTTGTGGGTAACGAGGTATTGTGGCGGGGTGGTGTGCAACTTTGAATCTTACGAACCAGAGTTCAGATTCGGCCACCAATGCCAAAACCTAAAAGTAGTACGTGTGTAAGGCAGCCCGTACACCTAATGCGTAATTGATGGATAAGCATCAATCACGGACCACCGAAAACCGGATCTTTTCGCAACCACTGCGTGTCCAGTACAGAAGCCGCGGTAAATACGCGGTTGTGCACAAGTGATGTATATAAAGGAGCAGTCGTCGTTTTGAGCCCAGGCAGCGCTGCGAGGAAGTGAAAGAGACAGCACGTTCTGGCCGTATTGCTGTTCTTGTCTATTTCATGGTGTTTTGATGGTTTTGCATCAAGCCGCGCTTGCGCGTGTATTATCTCGAAATCCGCGCTTGATGCAAAAGCATGGTTATTTTGACAGCATCAGATACTTGCATAAGCGTCTACGGTCGTCTGTGTCTGCACTATCTGTTACCTATTCTGTGGTAGAATTTAAAATGGTATTACAATCTGGTCTTATTCTACCAGACGAATAACGTTTCTGTATCTACATATAAGTACCATAGATTATTAACTAGCTAATACATAAATTAATAAACACTACATCTAACCTACCTAGCTACAAAAACAGTTGGATAATCTACAAGCCCAAGTAGGCCTATAGATAATTCAAATGTTCTAGCCCACTACCGATTGGAAGCGTACCCAGCATGCTGGCGGCATTGATTTAATATAGTGACATATTATACACCCAACTCGTCAAAGGTTTAATAGTATAAAGGGAAAGGAAATTAGTTTATTCATTCCTCTATGAAGGGCTTCATTCATTTTCATGAAGCGTAAATGTATGCAAAGATGGAGTGCAGGGCTTTCTCCTATTTAATCGATATCAAAAAGGTGGGGGTTTGTAATTCGATTGTACTTTTTTGGCGTGGCAATATTACTCGATATCTCCGCAAATTTTCAACCGATTTCAGTAATTTTTTTATGAGTAGGGTATGTCTCAAGGTTTGTCCTTCAATAAATTTGATAAACCAATACCACCCCGAATAGTGAAAAAATGGGGGATGAGCCTACTAATATTATGCGAAAGTTTGTGTGTGTGAATGTTTGTTACCACGTATCTCAGTAACAACTAAACCGATTTTGATGAAATTTGGAATCTAGATAGTTTAGGTATAGCACGCGGGCGAAAGCTAGTATTTTTTAGCTAGACAGTGTCTAAAAATAAACGTCTAAAATGATTAGAAATGTCACAACAGAATGGAGTCAGACTACTGTTAACTTAAATCAAGATTTGCGGTTGCTCATATTTAAAAAGCGACTAAGATGTTTAGCAGTTAAACGCTGCTTATCACAAGTTTCAGGTGTGTTAATGTTTTTGTGGTAAGACCGATAAAGTTCCATACCGATAAAGTAGCTTAAAATTGACACCTAAGATTTTATTATATTGTTTGTTTGTTAGTTATAAGTGAAGCTAATGAAAGTCTGTTAAAAAGAGATAGTTAGTATGCGTGTTTGATTTCCTTATCTCTGGTAAATAAGGTTTAAAACGAACTACGAGTAATTACTCATCGTATCATGTAATTAAATACTTGCACAAGAGATACGCAGATAAGAGAGATCAACATTGGGGTCGATTCATGGGGTCACAGAACTAAACATAACTTTAGTACCGCTAAAGTACTAATTTAATACAATTGTTTCTCTTCATACATTTTTCATCCGACTTTCCATACATTTTCCCCGTTCATTTTTTAGTCAAAGAAACCCTCAAACAAGCTTGTTCCATCAAAAAGTTTACCTAACTTTAAAATCCCATAAAAATATTTAAAAGTAGGTTTACATTCATCAAGACATATAAATATAAGACATATAATACTCGTATATATAAATGATAATTTTGCGATGAAACTATTGTTGACATTTGTTCAACCATTTGTTTAGTAGAGTTTTTTAAATGTTATTTGATAGCGAGACGAGCCGGTCGTTTGTCTGATGATGAGCATATAACGCCGGCCCATAACAATTGCAGTGCCACGCAGAACTTTGAAACATAAAGTCCTGCGTGGCACTGCCGTGCGCCCGCTACCCTGAGACATTAGGTATTAAATCTCACAAACCCAGTAATTTCACTAGCTACTCTGCTGATCAAACCGGAATCAGTAATGCTCGCACATTACGGCTTAGCGGCCGACATCACGAGCAAAGCGGTGGTACCAACCCAGACGGAAACTCGCAGAAGAGTTAGTCCTACCACCTAATATTTTAGTATTTTATTATAGTACTAGCCGCTGCTCGCGGTATCATCCGCGCGAGATATTCGATTTCTTGGTTTTTATTTTTTTGCGCAGAGCTCTAATTCTTTTTCTAAAATGAAAGTAACCTAAGTTTCTCCTTATAACATCAGCTATCTGCCAGTGAGAATCCCGTCAAAATCGGCCTAGGCGTTTCGGAGATTACCCGAAACAAACAGACAGACAGACAGACAAAAATTTTTAAACTGGATGTTTTGTTATTGGTACCGTATCTACTTTCATATATGCATTTGGTAAAAAACTGTTATGTTCATATTACAAACAGACACTTCAATTCTATTTATTTGTATGTATATAGATTGTAGTAGGTATTTCTGTCATTAATTTTATTTTTAAATAAAATTCAGGGCTTTGCAGACAGGGTTTACTGCCCACATAGATACGAAGCCGTCAAAATTCGACATCAAGACGTAACATACACAAATACCATAGATCAAAAAAAATTCAAAATTCAAAATTCAAAAGTCTTTATTCAAATAGGCCCCAAAGGAGCACTTATGAAAGTTAAAATGATTCTAACAGCCGGCCTCTGCAACATTCATCTACCCGAATCACAGACTAAAACTAATGCTGTCTTTATCAGAACATAATAAATGACAAAGACACCAACAGACCCAATCCGTGCTCAAAGTCAACGAATCTTCCAGAAACCCACCGTGCCCGTTCCAAATTGGTATAGGCCGAGCAAGAAGAAGGGCAAGAAACTCGTCACGGCATTCTTTTTTAAAAAAAGTAGTTTTTTACAATGATTCTAATGCTAACAACTAACAATTTAAAGTTTAGTAGTCGCCAGGAGGCTCCTGAGCTGTTTGCCTCCATGCATCCTTGTCATCTACATAATCCTTAATTTTATAATACGCTTTTTTAATTAATACACTCTTGACTATACGTTTAAACTTTCCTCATCATCAATGGAGCAGCTGTTCGAGTAATTTTAATTTTTTATTAGACATTGTATAATATACAAACACTATTTTTGTGTTGCCGGCTGAATGGTTTAGATGTTCTTTGCCAATCATTTCAAATTTTTTACGGACGTTTTTTAATGGTTTGTAAGTCTGGCGCATTGAGTTTTGATTTTTTTTTACTCTTGATTTTAAATTCGAATTCAAAATTCATTTTTCACGTGGTTTCCAGGACCATACTGAGAGCATATTAATGTATAAAAAATGTCACTGTGCCCGTTCTAAATACACGTAGGCAGGTACCTACTTAGGACTCTTAATTATAAACTTAATGTACTAGCTTCTGCCAGCGGTTTTCACCTTCGTTCCCACAGGAACCGTGCTAATTTCCGGGATAAAAGTAGCCTATGTTATTTTCCGGTCCCTAAACTATATCTATGCAAAAAACACCTCGATCCGTTGATCCGTTACTGCGTGAAAGAAGGACAAACCAACGAATCAATAAACACACTTTCGCATCTATAATATTAGTAAGAAGTAAGATAGGATTTTATATATTTATATAAAATCTTAAAGTGAGTCCCACGGTTACAGCAACAGTGAAGATATGGGGTGCCTTCGAGGTATGTCAAGAACCGGTTCTTCAGATCACGTTCCATATTCTTACAGAGGATGGACATGACTGAAATGGGGCGACAATTGGCAGAGTCGACGCAACTACCTTTTTTGAGCACAGCAGCTGCCTTATCAGCTAACAATCTCGTGTTCGTTTTCAATACCAGACCGATTAAAACCAGCGATCACTAGTCTTCGTGTGGAAGGAGTTGTCAATAGTTTTAGCTTCTTTTCGTTTTGTAAGAGCTTATTTCTTTAATAACCAGCGAAAATTCTAGATTATTCCTTCCACACGAAGACTAGAGACCGCTGGTTTTAATCGGTCTGGTATTGAAAACAAACACGAGATTGTTAGCTGATAAGGCAGCAGGCTGCACGTTAGTGTCTTCTGTCTTGATATGCCTCTTTCGGAGAGAGACGAAAGAGGCATACTATCAAGACAGAAGATAGCTAAGGCTTCAGTCTTCACAACTAAAGCTGAAATCCTATCTGGACCACTGGCTTTATCCACATTTACTTAGACTGCGTAGCTTTTTGCGAACCTCAATCTGGCGGATACAGATGTCAGACATACATTCATCATTTTCATTGAAGGGATTGATGGCGTCGCACTACCAGCCACTAGATGTGAAAATTCCACGAAAAGAGAAGCAAATAGATTTGCCTTCTCTTTGGCGCTGCGTGCCAGTGACCCATCTGGTTTCAGCATTGGAAGCAGTGAGGAGCGACAGACGTTCGCTTTGACCGATTTAGCTAGGGATTAATAACTGCTGCGTGTGTGATATGAGGCGAGTTTGTTCCCTATTCGACTAATGTGGTCGAAATGACACTTCCTTAAGGCTTTTTGCAGACCTTGGCAGCTTTATTAAAGGCTCTCTTCAGCTGGCTTGTATCCTTCGCCGTACGGTTTCAAGCATCAACCCATGCTAGGTATTCTTTATGGTTTTGCGCTTCAGCGCGTCCAAATTCAGCTCCAAACCATGAATCAGCTTTGCCGGACAGTAGTACATCAGAGAATGGAATAAAATATTGCTTGACGCATCACATCACGGCATCCACACAAATCAAAGGATCGCCCGAAGAGAAGCAGACCGGCTGCCAAGGAAAAGCCGCAAAAAATGACCGGATCTCATCCCAATCTGCTGACTTGTAACGCCATACCCGCCTAATGCCTTTACAGCTGGGGTCGGGCGGGGAGTGTGCCGACACAGACGTCCGGGGTGGTTGGAGCTACCCAAACGTGATGAAACCGACACCGAGTAGCGGTCTGGATCTGTTGTCAGCAGAACATCTAAGCAATTTCATTTCACACTGCGACCGCACGACCCACAGGATTAGAAATTAGAATAGGTACCTATATTATTTGGAGCGAGTGTGTCCGAGCTCCATGTCGGAGTTTCGGAGTGCAATCAGCTTTTGGTGATCATTTTATCTTATTAAATCGGCTAACTAGCAGTAGGTGAGCGAGTGTGGCCGAGCGCGAACTTGTGCGACTTTCAATCCGACCCACCATAGTTCGAATCTCGACTCGGCCCGCACCAATGACTTATATCAAGCTATGTGTGGATTATTCACACTCGCTCTAAAACGGTGAAGGAAAACATCGTGAGGAAACCCGCATGTTCAAGAACCACAAAATTCGAGGACATGTGACATCCACCAAGCACTGGGCCCGCGTGGTGGTTTATGGCCCATACCTCTCTCTGAGAGTAGGCCGGTATCCCAGCAGTGGGAGCTTAAGAGGCTGATAATGATTATTTGCCTATTTTAATTTCCCGTTATGAATTAATTTTAGAACAAAGTTAAGTAAAAATTTGCATAACTAATTTATTATACTTATAATAATATACTACTTAGTTAATCTTTTTTATGCTCAACAGGTAAGCATTTGAAGACTGATTTATTATAAATTTTTTTCTCACCTTTTCTTAAGCTTGTACTGTTATCTATTCTGTGTTTTAAGCGAAGATGATGATGATGATGGTCAAAGATGATGAATAAGTACGCTAGGTATAGATTAGAACTGACTCTCAAGTTCAGCTTCATGAACACAATGTTTAGTGCTGGCGACAAATTTTCAACTTAAATGTGGTAGCTAGCAAGCCGAGGACTAGAAATCGCTCTACCATCGTGTTATTTTGTAGCTCATTGTAGTATTTGAACCATTGACCTACAGGCCGGTGGTGACGTTACTACCATCGAACTATCGACGCCGTAATTGTAATAAAACAATATAATAATAGATAATAGTTAAATAAAAACAAATATTTTTACTAAATTTAAACTCTTGTGTTGTCAGTAGATTATTTATTTATATTAACCGTAAAGAGATAACAGAAAGAGTTACTCTCAGATTAATAATGTTGTAAATTTATTATATTAGTCACTACCTGCTGCCCCGCGGTTTCACCCGCGTGGAGATTTGGGGTTTTATGGTTTTCATTTTTTTGCGCGGAACCCTAATTCTTTTTCTAAAATTATTTTAGCCTAAGTTACTCCTTGTAACATCAGCTATCTGCCAGTGAAAGTCCCGTAAAAATCGGTCCAGCCGTTTCGGATATTACCCGGAACAAACAGACAGATAGACAGAAAGACAAAAATTTTAAAAATGATTGTTTTGTAATAGGTACCCTATATACTTTCATATGCATTTAGTAAAAACCTGTTATTTTGATATTACAAACAGACACTTCAATTTTATTTATTTGTAATAATAAATATATTAAATAATAAATATATAAATAAATATAATAATAATGTATAATAGATACATATAGATGTATAGATATAGATTCTTAACAAACGAACAGGTATGATATCTCAACTCTGGAGGAATAACATAACTCCACGTGCTTTATAATATTAAAAAAAATTACCTTATACAACTCCTTCTAAGTTAAAAAAAAATCACATGGCACTTTGTTTTTAATAAAAATTTCCGTTTCACGCAGCAACACAGTATTATAACAATAATATAAATACAATCATACAGTTAATTCAAAACAACTCTATTTTTACACAACAATCAAGATTAAAAAACACCAAAAGCACTATATACACGCAAAGTTTTAAATTGTGTATATCTCGTCCTAAATTCGCGAGAGAGCGTCATCACCACATTTTAATAAAACATGGAAAATAGCGAAAAATTCCGCACGGGAAATGCGACCACCTCACGCGGCATTCCATCTGGCACTGGAGTCTGAAATACGCGTATTCCGCCACAGCTTTCAGCAAATCTATAAGAGAAAGTACATAGTATCACCATCCCTTTCTAACCGTATATAAACCCAGGCTCCTTTCTCCTTCATTTATTATCCTGGCACTTATGAAGCCTAAAAACGTGGGCAAAAATATCTCGTAAAACTCATTACGCGTGAAACGGAATGTAAGCTAATGGCTGTTCCTTTAGGATTTAGCAAGAAGGTTCTTTGATGTCGGTTTTGGCGGGAATTCGCACCTTTTTCCTGAAGCCCGAGACTCGAGACTTCCAAGTTCATTAGTTATAATTGGCTTCTTTTTTAAAAACTTTCAAGGAGTAGTTATTAATAATTAATTATTTTGTGTTCATTAAAAATACTTTTTTCTTTTTGAGAGCTTTAGTTTTAATTCAATTAAATAGCTATTAGTAAACAAGTTTTGTTAGAATATTGAATTTTTTAATGGCCAGAGTGATTATAAACTTTTTTAGTACAAGCCGGTTTCACCCGTGTGGAATTTCCACGGGAACTCACTTTTCTGCGACAAAAGTTACATTTGTGTGTAAAACTGCAATGTCCTGAAATAAATTTATTTTCTTTCTTCTTTCTTTCTTTCATTTGTCACTTTCCGGCCTGTTGACCATCTTTATGCAAAAAAATCACGTCGAACAATTAATCCGTTGGTGTGTGAAAGAAGAACAAACCAACAAACAAACATTCGCATTTATAATATTTATTAAGTATATTTTTTTAATATTATTTGGTAATGAGACTAGCTGGTCGCCTGGTTGCCTGATGGTATACATAACGCCGGCTCATAACAATTGCAGTGCCACCCAGAACTATGAAGCACAAAGATACCTACATAAATCATCCATCATCAGCTTTTAAACATAAATCATTTGAATTTGAAAGTCCTGCGCGGCACTGCAGTGCGCTCGTTACACTGAGACATTAGGTATTAAGTCTCATAAGCCCAGTAATTTCACTGGCTACTTTGCTCATCAAACCGGAACACAGTAATGCTTGCACATTACTGTTTGGTGTGCAGCCACAAAATAGAAAGAACCTTACGCGCCCAAGCGCCCATTCTGTTCTCTCTGTATTTTTTTGGGCGGGGAAAAGCCGCGTTTGTGGTCGAGTGTGCGCGGGAGGCGAGCCCCACAATGCGGTCACTTGAACGCACACGCGTAAGGCATCAGGCGCACACGCGCCTGATGCCTTAGAAAATATATGAATAATCTTGTTCACAACCTGTGGTCGCATTAGTGCCTTTCGATGTGCCAATGTGCAGCTGCACTTAAGGCGCCTCCCCCGGTCAACGACCTTCGGAATTCTGTCCACTTTGCATACATTGTCAATTGCGTTGGTGTAAAAGAGGAGGAATACCTAGTGCGCCACTGAGATTGAGTAAAAACACAATGAAAGCGTAAACACTCCAAAATTAGATGCTTAATCGAAAATATACTACAACCAAGTTTTTTGTTATTATATAATACGTAATTCTTGTAAATTCTATCAAAATACATTTATAAATAACAGAGATATTTCATTGCAAACAAATTTTTAGAGGTAACTTTGTCATTTTTTTTGATCGACTATATTTTGTAAATACTTCTTTTGATCATAACAAGATTATCGGTAATATGATGAATAATGACATATATTTTTTCCAGTGCCAGAAGATCACCTGACTTTGCTTAAAAACCTTTTTGTTTGAATCTATTAAGCTGCTATATACGCCATAGAGCGAGTGTGACCGAGCGGGAACTTGTGCCACTTTCAATCCGACGCACCAGGGTTCGAATCTTGACTCGGCTCGCACCAATGCTGATATCAAGTTATGTACGGATTTATCACACTCGCTCTAAAACGGTGAAGAAGACATCGTGAGGAAACCCGCGTGTTCAAGAACCACAAAGTTCGAGGACATATTGTGATATCCACCAAGCCGCACTGGGCCCGCGTGGTGGATTATGGCCCATAACTTTCTCTCTCTGAGAGTAGGCTGGTATCCCAGCAGTGGGAGCGTAAGAGACACCTTAAATCCCACAGGTTATGCAATCCGCACATTATGCCGTTTGCTCCAAATTCGACACCAATTAATGATCGAATGGTCTCAAGGCCCTCGTAAACACCGTCCACTTGCCTAGGAACTAGTAAACATTTGTGGACGCACTTCGCCGTTATAAATACCCGCAGTTTCACCCCGTGGAGATTCCCAAAGGAACAGTAAGTTTTTCCGGGATAAAAAGTAGCCTATGTTACTATTCTATGACAAAAATCACGTCGATCCGTTGTTCCGCCGCTGCGTGAACGAAGTGCAAACCAACAAACACAATTTCTCATTTATAATTAGTACGGAAGGATACAAATTTTTGAACAACGAAAATCCGGATAAAGTATCCGGATAAATATTTCGTTCTTTAGATTTCCTATTATGTCCTTTCGTATTGAAGTACGGTTGGTAATATTGTTGCTTTTGCTTTTAGTTGAATATTATTTCATAGTTTTAATTTAATTAAGAAAATGAGACATCGTTAATCTTTCAAATATCACCCGGAACCAAGTAGGCCCGGCGAAAAAAAAATATTTTTAACCAACTTCCAAAAAAGGATTGTAATGTTTTTATAGTTAATGTATCTATGTGAGTTTCTTTATTCCACCATTACTTTTAAACGCCTGATCAGCGGCGCGAGTACGGATCTTTTCGATAAATAAAATTCGATAAAATTGACTTTCACTGGCAGATAGCTGATTTTACAGAGAGTAACTTAGGCTACTTTTATTATAGGAAAAGACTTAGGGTTCTGCGCAAAAAAACAAAAACCATGAAAACCAATATCTCCGCGCGAGTGAAACCGCGGGCAGCAGCTAGTATTAAATAGAATAAATTTAATAAGATGATAATAATATATGTAATTAATTTGAAGTCAGTTAAAATAATACATTATACAACTTGTATTAAAACTTGTCTATTATTTAGCTACCAGCCTTCACCTAAGAAAAGGCATACATAATACGTCCGCTTAGTACGGACTTATCTATTATTCCCATTTCGTCCCTAGCATTTGGTATCTTTATGAGTTAATGACGTACTAAAGATGGCCGGCGATCGCAGCCCTGCGTCATTAAAGTACGATTTATGGTAGACATTGTACGCCAAGTTAGTAAGCTTCCCCGGGAATGGAGTCCGGAATAGTCCAGACACACAATTACATCCGGACACGTATCGATGGAATCGATTCCGGATTGTATCCTTTCTATAACTGTGGAAGTGTTGTTACTGGTTTGTTATTCTTTCACGCAGCAACGCCAACACAGCAACGGCTCCACGTGATTTTTTGTATAGGTACTTACCATGTTACCACGAAAAAGAACTTTTAGACTCCTGTTTAACTAGACAGCGTCTATAGATAAACGTCTTATATGATTACAAATGTCACAACAGAACGGAGTTAGATTAGACAACGGTTAGACACTACTTAAATTAAGATTTGTGGTTGCTCATATTTAAACGCGACTAAGGCATGTTTAGGAGGCCAGTTTAATTGGAGTTTAAAAAGTAGTTCTGAATTTCTGAATTCTGATTTTTCGGATTCGGACCGCTTTGATGTTAGTTTTTATGCCCAACTTCTGGGCAAAAGTGTTATCAGGGCACAATTACCCTGTAGCACTTAAATATATTATGAAGCTTCCTATTAGTTTTGGGCAATGGCTACAAATAAATGTATTTTCTTTCTTTCTTTTATTTCTAGTAAAATCATTTAAAAATCAGGCCAGTGGCTTCAAAAATTCGCGGTGCAAAACCAAGTTTGCAAAAAAACGGTATAATCCCAACGTCCCCGCTAAATTCGACAAATATAATATGTATATATAATATGTAAATAATGTCAACTGATTTCCAGAGCGGGGCCGATGGGAAATTTAATATCCAATGTCCCCCCGCTAGTGTGTATGTTTTAGCGGAGACGCAAAAAAAAAGCGGTACAATATTCCTAGCGACGACCGACGTTAGGAATATACGGTGTCTTTTTTGGTACGCTTCAAGCGATAAGTTTTACTTGTAATCTGTTATCGATATTTTCATTACATTGACCAAATAATTAATAATTTCGCGAAGGAACGTGTGAAAACCGTTGCGAACGAAGATAAAACCATTTAAGTATACATTTATGTTAAAACTAAAGACCTGTGGTTAAAACAGTCTTCGTTCCATAAACCACTCTTCGAATTATGAGATGAGAATATATACTTCATACTGAAGAAACTATAGATTTGGCTACGGTTCGTTTGCGATAAAATCAAGAACTACCTAAATCTAATTTAAATTTTTAATCATTCGTACTGTCAATTTTACTTATCGAAAAGAAAAGTTGCACTTCTCAACCACTATACTTATTATCTATTCTGTCTCAATCAACGCAAAAAAATATGGCGACAGTCGAACATCACGTCAATCCGTTGCTTTGCTGCACAATGCATTAATTATTCTGGAATTTTTATACTAAGGGCCGAACTGATTGCTATTGGATTAACAAATTTTCGTATTTTTAGTGTTTTCGGGCCTTTAATTTCGAAATGATTGAACCTTTAGCAAACTAAGGTATATTTCTTTAGAATTATTGTATATGTACTTAAAATTTATTTACGTCTGGCTTCACCACAGCAGACTTAGGCTGAGATTCTAAGCGTGGGTTTACGCTTCCATACGTCAAAATTCTATACAGTTTTATTATGGAAGCCAGTCTACGCTTAGAATCGTAGCCTTAGATGATTCATGGAATTATCTAACAGGACGTTATCTGAGTTAAAAGATCGTATATACTCTTTGGATCGACCCTCAGCAAACCCTACCGAAGTAGGGCATTTAAAAACTGGATTTAGACTCATTTGAGTGTTCCCCTCCACGGAAATCTTTAGTAAAAGGCGAAAGATTTATACGTGTTGAAGGGAAACCAGAGTGACTCTTGATACGTTATTTAAACTGATTGTGTGAACGCCGTAGCATCCCGTCACCGCGATTCAGAATTTGAGCGCTCGTTTTGAAGCGCCATCTAGAGTTTGGTCTTGTTAATAAAGCTGTGTCATTATTTATTAATAATACACAATTCATTGTGTGTTACATATTATTACCTTATTTAACAGGCGTACTGATAATGAAATTATTTCTGCAAAGTGATAGTTGCAAATCTATCTATCTATCTATCAAATCCTTTGCTATTTAAATGAATAATTCCGTTTAGTAACGGCCTCTATTGGTGGGGGCCGGCACTAATTATATATACATGAAGTTTTAGATACAAAGGCAGACTCTGCTCATGAATACACGCAGTACGCACCACGCATCGGCGTTTAGACTTTTGTGCTCTTTATCATAGTCCTTTTACTATAGCTATATATACGTAGTATCCCTTAGTAGTTTGTGTATTATATCTAAATAAAATTGACAGTTCAAATGGTTATATATTTAAATTAAGGATAGGCAGTCATTGATTTTTTCGAAAAAGAAACGACACCAAATCTACTTTCTTCAATATGAATTAAGTATTCGCATCTCACAATTTAAAGACTGGTGGAACAAAGACTAGGTATTTTATACATAAATGTTCTACTATAAATTGTTTAATCGTCGTTCGCAATGAGGTCATCCATAGATGGATTAGCGTAGCTTTATATTCTCTAATCTCTATGCCAGGACCTGGTCATCCACTCCAGGTGCTTTCCTATCTTGAGGATTATTAATTTAATAATTATTACTCAAATAGAATATAACGCTAGAGACGCAGGACGCTACGCTAGAACTATAACTGCGGTTGATACTGTATCCTCAACCCTTGTAGTTTATTTGTATAATAATTGTACACCGTTACGCATTAGCCTGTATTATGTTCTGTGAATCTGTCCCTGTCGACCGATTAAATAATAATTTCGAATAATATGGGGGACGGCGCGTACGCAGTCCCCACTACCAAAAATAACGCGTCCGAGTTATCCACATTAGGGATAATCGCAGAGGTCAACCCGTCCGCAGTGCAATGGACAGGCCTCGCTCTGGGGGAACCGCCTTCTTGATCACGGTGTCCCCTACGCCAGGTAAGTATGAGTTCTACAGCTAGCTGCGAACTAGATTACGTCAAACAGGAGGATCTTGTCACCGCGATTCAGAAAAGGCTGGCTCGTGGTGAGGCGCCTCGTAGTGGTGTGTAGTGTGTGTAGTCTGTGTGTAACTATGCGGGTTGACAATGGGGAGATAACTAAAGGAACGACCAGCAGATGGCGTTAATATAAATTTTTAAATGCCATCTTGTTACTTGTAATTAAATATAGAAGCAAGGTCACCATAGATAATTTAATTTTTAATATAATTTTAATAGACGTTGGGAACCAAAGAGAATATAATCCTTGGGAACGTCCCTGCTGGTGGAGTGGTTAGGATAACTTAGCGATAAAATATGTATAATATAAAAAATTTAACTCTATATCCAATGCCCAGAGTTGATATTTGAATTTTGAAATGTTGCAGAATGTTTAAGTTGCAGAGGCCCGCTGTTAGAGTCATTTATTTTAACTTTCATAAGTGCTCCTTTGGGGCCTATTTGAATAAAGCAATTTGAATTTGAATGGGCCGAATATTGGTCAAGAAGGATGCCTGTATGCGGCGCAAGTACGGAATTCGGTTCGATAAATTTGTCGAATCGAAAAATTCAATCAATTTATCGAATATTGCGAGTACCGAAGTCTGATCGTAAAGTATTGTAGTAGCTTTATATTCTCTTTGTATTCGACCCAGCTTTTCGATAACTTTTGTCGTTGTTTCTAGGCTCGATAAATCATATAAAAAGTCGATAAAACCCACTTTATCGATTTGAACTGTCAATTTAATCGAATATCATTGACCGAAAAGATCCGTACTTACTTGCGCCGATGATAGTTTTGCGAACGCGAAGTAGAAGGACGATGGACTACCCGAACGAAGCGAGACATAGGTATACATACGAAGCGAGATATAGTGTAGATGCAAGTAAACTGGTTTATTTATTTGTTTATTTATTTATTTGCGATTAAAATCCCGTGCAAACTGCAGCAGTCCACAAACTACTAAGGGATATTACGTATCAGCAGTCAGAGTTCACGTCGCGCGTCTTCAGATAAATGTTTGCGAGTGCAGTTAGTAGGTACCTACCTAATTGATTTTATTTATATTACAAATAGTATCTGTACTTATATGTATATCGTGTGATTAATTATAGTGCTAAAAACTTATTGTAATGTTGAATTTAGAAAAGAAAGTCATCTAGTCGACGAATTCGACGGCTTATCGACGATTCGATGACCGAAAATGAACGATCTAGTTTCGTTTATCGTAATGGTCGACGACCCACGCATGATCCGTCTCTAATTGATAGGTAATCATTATAATTAGCGATTGCCGTTTCAAGAACAACTTTGTTGGACAACGATGACAGTTTCCGATGCCGTTAGGCGGCATCCGATGACGAATTGGCGAAGCATCAATGCCCGCACCAACGGCAACGTTGACGCACCGGCAACGGCACAGGTATCCAATCTTATTATTATCATGCAGTTATTGGCGAAATTATGGCTAACATTCCACAGAGGCCAGGAAATAAAGAAAGAAGAAGAAGATCATGCAGTCAACGTCAGTCATCAACTCAAGCAGCCATCGATAGAGATATCAAGAATGTCGGTCGGAGGCGATCGCGGACCGGATTCTCGATATCTCTATCGTTTCATTTTCTTTTTTTTTTTTGTTTTTTTTTTGCTCCACGCGGTTGGCGTGTTTAGCCAGTGTCAAGTTATATAAATAATAATAATATGTAATAAGTCTCTAGTTTTGGTGCATGAAAGTCGTCAAAGTCACGTTAAAGTTTAGTCTAAGCGCGGTCAAGTCGAAGTGATGCTTCAGTAAAGCGGTGGATACTTTACTGAAGCTTCTATGGAGTTTTGGATAGAATACGAAAATACACGTTTTTCGTCTTTGTACCATTTGCCTTTCACTCATGCACGTTTACGAACACTTAATGGTTAATAATCCACCAAACACAGGTTTTAGTAAATGAGTATTTCTCAAAATAAATGTACGTAACGAAAAAGTTGTAACGAAATATAGTTACGAAAAAGTCCACCATGTAACTAAATAGTAAACATAAGGCTTATTACACAATGGCAAAACCTTATTTATTTTGTCAAATAGTCGTGTTTTTTTATGTACATAATTATCTTCTTTTTTATTGTAAGAACTAATAACACATAGTTATATTTTGTTTTACCTATTGTAAGGGTTTTAAAATGAAACAAGGTTATATTCATTCATTCATCTATTAAATAATCATATTAAAAGAGGTTTCTTTGGAAACTTTCTTTTTTGTGTGTATATATTCCAGTTTTTCTTCATTAATAATAGCCACTCCACATATTTTGCCTTTGATTTCGTGAGTATCTTCAATTTGCATGATATTTATAACTATATACTTAGTAGCAATGAATGTTATTATGCTTAATCAGGTTGTAACTGTATACACTCAACTTTATACTGTACTTTTTCGTAACGTAACGAAATTCACACAAAACGTTACGAAATTTCAATAAGAATTTAACAAAACAAGGCTCTAAGAAATCAACGGTTTGTCATAATCTGAAACTCCAAATGTATATAGAAGCTTAAATGTATCTTCCACACATTTTACAATATGGTATAGAAATCAAGACTTACCATAATCTGAAAAAATGCTATGAAATTTTCTGTAACGAAAAAGTAGTCCCACTTACACAACACGTTTTTAGTGATTTTCACACTAAAAGTTATGTCGGAGACGCCAGACCAACAAACAATCAGAATGAAGCTAGTGTTGGCCGTGTTAAACAATAACGGATGCCTTTGGAAATTATATGGAAGTAGGAATAAAACGTAACTAAAGAGTAGTAACTAAAAAGTAAATGGTTGTGACTCATTTTGTTTTTCGCATGTAAATATTTTTTTTATTATGAAACTCCATAGAAAATCACTTTAATACAGAAACTACATTTAATCAAGATACGTAATACATAAAAACATACAATTTTAACGTGACACATCTGATTTTACGAAGTTTAACAGTACTCGGGAGGTGGGGTGGCAATTTGATTTTTGTATGAAAGGCAAAAAACAGTGTTTTAAAAAGTTGACTAAACTAAGTTAGATATTTATATTATACTATTTATTCTTTCTTAATTTTATAGCTAAATATATGTCCTTCACGATTATGTTATTTTTTTATTGTATGAATGAATTAAAACCTATAACTTTTCTCCAACGTCGAGGCACACTTTTTTTTTTAAAGATGTACACTTATTTTGAGAAATACTCAAATAACACAAAATCAACAACAGCACATTTTCGCATTCCCGCCAAAAAACTCTATCGTTTCGTTGCTCGTTGATAGATTCATGATCTGAACCACAGATCAGTATATACGAGTATGTAGCTAGCTAATCTGAACTATGAACAAAACAGTGCCGATGCACCGCGCACTTGTTTATCTCGATCCTTCTCGGATGAGTGATGACTAATATCTCCAAATGAATTTTAAAAATCTAAATTCACTACATATAGAATGAAGGTTCGAAAATTGAAACTAGATGGCGTTATCGACCCATAACGCACGCAAGCGTTTCACTCACGCCATAAAATGCTTTACGCGCGGTTATTCAAATTTAGGTAACAAACATACATATATACAAGATTTTTGAGAACATTACACAATTATTTGAGTTATTCCAACTTGAACGAATTGTTTAATGTTTAGTTGTTTACCGAAGTATATTTAATATTACTAATTAACTACATAACTGAACCTGTAACCTGATACCTATAAAATGGGTGAAAGAAAACTGAAAACCGATATAAACAACTACAAAGTTAAAAACCCATGTTATTTCTGTTTTATTTTAGCTAGCTAACCAAAACCAAATCAAGAATAAATTATTTTGACAAAAATTATCTAATCGATCTATATTTCTTCGTATACTTTTGTGAATAAAACTTCATCATTGATTATTTGACAGTCGTTCTGCGTTACGCATTAGGGAATGGATGTCGGCAGCTTCGCCGCGCGGCCGAGTTGCCATTTCAGGACAACGGTGCGTCATCGGTGACACAGTTTCGAAAACTTCCACCGCTAATTACGATATACATGTAATTTTCCTAGTTTGCTATCATGTGAATGTAAATAACACATTCTGAAATTCTCATTCTTATTTCAAAATTAACATTTTACTTTCAATTTAGGTATCAAGAATTAGGATAATCATTTATTCAAGTACGTCGAGAATCAAGCGTTTGCACAACGTGCAGTTAGCCTCTCAAAAACGTCATTTACCTTAACGGTAAGCATAAATGCTGCTGCCCATGCTAGGCAGTCACAAGTGGCGCTAATTTCTACCCCTTGTAAACGAAACGCTTGCGTGTGCTAACTTTTCCACTAACGCCATCTAGTTTAAATCGTAATTTAATGCGTAACAGCTGTCACGAATGTCAGTCCTTTTGTCACTTTTGACAGCGGCTTTTTGTTCAGCGGCAAAATTGGAACTACAGGCGCGTCAGCCACCATTTTGAATTTTGAAAACGAACGTCAGCCAGTCGTCAGATCACGTTTGACGTTACATTATTACCATTTAATTTAACACAAAATTATGGTGTTAGTCACTTAGTCCTGTCGACTTTATTGTACAAAGTCTTTAAATATGGTCTTTACTTTATCCTGCTTTTAATAAGGTTTGGTCTACCTAGACTCTAAAGCTACGCTTCAGCATCGAAACTCCATGATCAGATACTAATTTCCAAATCTCCTGAATACTAAAAGTTAAAACGTACCTACAATAAATCACTTACCACACTACAGTACAGAATAAGGTTATCATTTCAATATTACAAGTCACTAAACTTGCTTTGAGATCCCCTGACCTGATGATCCATAAATTCCGTATTCAGTACATTCCCTTTCAATACTTTGTTTTATAATTACTAACATGGGGGACGGCGCGTACGCAGTCCCCACTACCAAAAATAACGCGTCCGAGTTATCCACATTAGGGATAATCGCAGAGGTCAACCCGTCCGCAGTGCAATGGACAGGCCTCGCTCTGGGGGAACCGCCTTCTTGATCACGGTGTCCCCTACGCCAGGTAAGTATGAGTTCTTCAGGTAGCTGCGAACTATATTACGTCAAACCAGAGAATCTTGCCACCGCGATTCAGAAAACGCTGGCTCGCGGTGAGGCGCCTCGTAGTAGTAGTGTGTGGTACTAAGTATGTGGGTTGATTTAACAATGGCAAGGTAACTAAAGAAACAATCAGCAGATGGCGTTAATATAATTTTTTAGGAAGTACATTAAACTAAATATACAGTACATCAATACATCATACATATTTTATATGCTGCCATTCTGTTAGTACTATCTTAGGCTCTTAAAGAAACATCATTAAACGGTGGTTTAGTAAACAATGTTTTGTGTTTGTTGTTCTTTGACAATTTTAAACCAAATCGAAAGAAACAAAATATAGGTAGTTTAAATTCAACAATTTAACACTATTTATAGTATAATAAGTAGCAAGATAATTCCAGATAATATAATTATGATATTATCTGTTCAGCGGCGCAAATACGGATCTTTTAGATAAATAAAATTCGATAAAATTGACAGTTAAAATCGATAAAACCCACTTTATCGATTTTAACTGTCAGTTTTATCAAATAAAACCCACTTTATCGATTTTAACTGTCAATTTTATCAAATTTTATTTATCGAAAAGATCCGAACTTGCGCCGCAGTTGTCGTTAGCTAGGAGAACGTAAGTCAGTGTGACGTGCCCGCCCGTAGTTCCAATTTTGCCCACAGGGTCTAGCTAAGTTGTGGTGGAATTGAGTACTTACTCCGATTTCGTTATTTGAAACACCTATACTACTATTTAAACTAGGTGGCGTTAGTGGAAAAGTTAGCTCGCGCAAGCGTTTCGTTCGCGACGGATAAGTTATCGCGTCGCTCGTAATATTATTTTGTTATGGGTAGCGAATTTATGCTTACCAATTAGGTATTAATTGTTTTTGATAAGTCTCTTGTGCTTTCAGTACAAGTGCTTGTAAGCCCCTAATTCTTGAATCTCGATGCGTGATCGTATCAAAATTTGATTTGGTTGATAATTAATATCAACCATCTATTGTATTCAACAGGTCTGCACTCTGCTGTATGTTTGCAGTCTGTAGTCACCAGTCGTAGACCCAACCCAACCCAAGCCAAGTCTGCTAAAGACAATATAAAATTACAAACAAGTACATACTGTTGATATTGCCACAGAATGTACATACTTTTATACTACGTGGTAGCGTAATATCGTTATATTCTCTGTGTGCTTGTTCTTGATGATGTTAAGAACTTTATTAAGTTTATACTCGTAATATATATTTTAATATTATGTATCTTAATTCCATAGAATTAAAATTATAATCAAAGCTTAATTATAAATAAAGGAAAAGTATTATGCTCTTATTCAAAGCAGTCTTGCAATTTTGGGCAATGTGAATGGGAACAATATAATAAAAAAAATCATGCCTGTCTCCATTTCTTTATTCCTTGGCTATCTGTGCCGGAAACAGATTAAAATATTTATCCAATACAATAATTATAATTACCTACTACCATTTTTGCTGTCCATTACTTTTAGAGTTGCCATTTGCCAGACAAAAAAGTTCTTGTATCGTATTTCAACTTTATTGTGTGATAATTATAATTGCAAAATAGACTGATTTTACTACAATTTACTATAAGTTACATCATTTTTTGATAATTATCATGTAACTAGACTGATTTGACTATTGTGTTGAATAAGTCTCATGCGTAGATTAGTTCTTATTTGATCTGATAACTAATTGAGTGATAATTATTGTAAAATTAGATTGATTTTACAATCGTGTTGAAAAAGTCTCATGAATAGATAGTATTAAACTGAATAATAATCATTAAGATATTGTTTGATGTTTATTATGATTTGATTGTGTGAACTTGACTTATTTTACTATCATGTGATGTAAAATTCAATTAAATTATTTTTCTTAACTGGAGCTAATAAGCTGTTTTAGCTGGGTAATCTCCGAAACGGCTGGACTGATTTTGACGGGATTTTCACTGGCAGATAGCTGATGTTATAAGTAGTAGCCGTGTGGAAGCCTTGCCTTGGCACAGCTAGTAATTAAATAAAATTGGAATGGAATATGTACTTACTTACAAAAAATTGAAATTAGAATTCATAGAATCTCCCTTTCATTTATTTTTCATTTTATTTATGGTAAGAAAACTGACACAATTTTACTACCTTAAACCATATTTTTCAATATTATTTCAAAATTAGTGTTTTAGGTTTTTTTTTTGTTTTCTTTTTGGCTCCACGCGATTAGCGTATTTAGCCAGTGTCGAGTTATATGAATAATAATATATAATAAATATCTAGTTTTCGTGCATGAAAGTCGTCAAAGTCACGTTAAAGTTTAGTCTAGGCGCGGTCAAGTCGAAGTAATGCTTCAGTAAAGCGGTGGATACTTTACTGAAGCTTCTATGGAGTTTTGGATAGAATACGAAAATACACGTTTTTTCGTCTTTGTACTATTTTCCTTTCACTCATGCACGTTTACGAACACTTAATGGTTAATAATCCACCATTATTACACATTAACACTCGATAAAACACAGGTTTTAGTAAATAACACAAAATCAACAACAGCACATTTTCGCATTCCCGCCAAAAACCGTTTTAGGTTCAAATAAGTTGAAGTAAGTTGTGGCCACAGACTAGGTAGTGTAGATAATAGTACAAGACGCTCAGAGCAAAAATAGGTAGAGTACGAACATCGCTCCGGTCGCCTAATGCGCAGCGTAGGCAAGTGAACTATAGCTAGTTATATTGATAGGTAAGTGACTGATAGGGATGGGCAATTGAGCGCTGCAAGCGTAGTTGTCGATAAAAGCAGCTGAACGGCACGGGACCTATTGTTATATTATGTTGTATAATTAATGTATAATGTGAAGTATGTATGGGTGAGTTTTTGATAAGTAAACATTATTATCTGCTTATTTATTTTAAGGTACGAATTTATAGGTCTCGCATATAATCCTAATGACCTATGAATTGATATTATTATAATTTTATGTATTGTAGTTTTAATTTACAATACATTTATTTTCAAATGACATGGTTTTTTCTATCGTATTTATGTTATTTACGTTATTGTAATTGAGTCAAAATGCGTTTTTATTTTTATATTTCCCCGCTCTTTATGTAAAGGATAAAAACTAAAAGAAACAAAGAAATAAAAACAGGATTATATGTTACTTATATCTTATTTATTTTTGAATTATTTACTTATATTATAAACGCTATAACGCTTTCACACTCACCGCCTCTAATCATTTACAAAGTAATTAAAGTATTAAAGAAAAGTAATTGTCGCAAGCGCACATAGCGCGCCGGTGTATTATAAACTATTTCTCGCCGTATCGACTCAAGCGCCGAACGCGTCACATCACTGTCCCAGTTGGCAATCCAAGAGGGGTTGCGGGGCGGTGCGGGCGGTGCATGTAGCCTTGCGTCCCGCGTCTCCTTCCACCCCGCGAAGCGTGACTTCTAATTTACTTAAAAGTATTAAAAAATGGTTTACCGGCGAAATGTGATGCTAGATTTCTGTTTAGTGTGTTTCCGAGTATCGTTTTTACAGGTTTTTATTGCACATTTTACCATTTTTAGCAGTTAAATAATCAAATGCTCGCCAGGAACTCGCAACGTGCGCTCACACCGCTAGTGAGCGTATGACTATTAACGCTTGCGGTAGGAACAGTGCGATGTTCTCACCCGTGCATACTGTTCCCACTTGGTAACACGCGCTCTACCTATTTTTGCTCCGAGGGTGGAATTCAGGGCTGCGTTCACTGCCTACACACCGAGTGCAACCGAACGCTCTAACTGATCCTATTGTAAACAATGTTAATCGGTGATTTAGTCATGTTTTATTGATGATATATTTTTTTTACGGGCTAAATGCCTTTATTATCTAGCTAATAATACACAAATAAACTCTACATCTAACCTAGCTAGCTACAAAAACAGTTTGCTAATCCACAAGCCCTTATAGGCCTATAGATAATCCAAATGTTCTAGCCCACTACCAGTTGGAAGCGTACCCAGCATGCTGGCGGCATTGCCTCGTTGAACCGCAATGCTGATCCGTTGAGCCAAATACGTACCAGCATTTAGTGATTTGTTTAATGTGCATGTTTAAAAAAATTATACTTATCTGGCCACTTACTTGACTATGATGGTGTGGAGAAATTGTTGGAAAGTTTGTATTTTTGATTCGGATTATACCAATCCATATACAACATTTACATAACATAAACACACACACAAACACACACACACATAAAAACACACACACGCGCGCGCATTTCACTGTTACTGTTATATGAAGGAAAAAAAAATAGTTGTACTTTAATAATAATCGGAATTTTTAAAACAAAAACTTCGACATAATTATAATATTGTCTAAAGATGGGAGAAGCCACTGGTTGCTGAAACACAGTTTTTACTAGTTCGGCAGCCTATGGGTTCATTGATAATTTGTACAAAAAGTTATGTCAATAAATGATTTTTTACTTTTACTTTACTTTATGTTTTAACTTTGTTGTTCTTGAAAAATTTAAAATTGAATAGAAAGAAACAAGGCATACCTTAACTATTCAACCGTTTAACTTAAGAGCGTTATAGCGTACGGTTGCATCCGGTGTGTAAGCAGTGAACGCAGCCCAATACTTACTCCGATTTCGTTTTGAAACTCATATACTACGATATAAACTAGATGGCGTAAGTGGAAAAATTAGCTCGCGCAAGCGTTTCGTTCACGTCGGATAAGGATTTGCGCTTACCAACCACAAACTTAACAGACCAAACATTAGGTATTGAATAGTTATAATACTATATTACATATCTGTGTTACCAACTAGGTAAATTGTTTTTGATAAGTCGCTTGTGCTCTTAGTACAAGCGCAAGCGACTAGTAAGTCCTTAATTCTTGATCCGTGGTCGACTGGTCGTATCCTCCTTTATGGATAGTTATTATACTCTTTGGTCGTATCAAAAATCAAAATAATATCAATCGTTAATCGTAGTCTGTACCAAAGTCCAAAGAGTATATAAGGTCTGTACCCCTATATAGTTTGTCCCATAGATGAAGATAGGTATAGATGAGTCCTCAGCGTATACAGTATGAGATAGCGATAGTTCGACATAACTGCCTATAAATATATAACGTGCAATTAATGTTGCTGCACTCTCATTTTTACCGCGTCTAGTGGGTAAACTCGTATTGGTTTTACCGAGTCAGTCATGTTACAGTAGTATATGACTTGTTGTTGTAGAATTTTGTTATAATTTTATAGGAGACACATAAAAAAAAGGGATTGATTTAGTATAGTTTAATTAGGACCTTCAGTCATAAAACAGAATAAAATCACACAAAACAAAACAACACATATCTACACAAATAAATAAAATTGAAGTGTCTGTTAGTAATGTACAAAATAACAGCTTTTTACCAAATGCATATGAAAGTATATACGGAACCTATAACAAAACAACCATTTATAAAACTTTTGCCTGGTCTATCTGTCTGTCTGTTTGTTCCGAGTAATCTCCGAAACGGCTGGGCCGATTTTGACGGGACTTTCACTGGCAGATAGCTGATGCTATAAGGAGTAACTTCGGTTACTTTTATTTGCGAAAAAGAATTAGGGATCCACGCAAATATATAACAAGCATGAAATCCAATATATCCGCGCGGGTGAAACCGCGAGCTGCAGCTAGTAAACTATAAACAGAAACACACACACATTTTGTTTTTATACAGAATAAAATGTGGTAGAAATCTTCTAGTCTAAAATTGAACGTCGTATCGCGCCGCCCACTCCAACGCTTACATTGTAGTAGGTACACATAAATTGGTCATCATCATAGGTCGTCATGCGATTATTGACGACGACCCATTTGTGTGTACATACTACCACCACATACTACTTGCGACCGTAAACACATTGGAGAGGCGTTCAGTTTTAGACTAAAAGATCACTACGGACCAGAGTACAAACCAATTATACAAACCAATTATAATATTTTTCTTGAACCAGGAATGTATCTAATCCATACAGATAAATAAAATTGAAGTGTCTGTTTGTAACATCAAAATAACAGCTTTTTACCAAATGCATATGAAAGTATATACGGAACCTATACCAAAACAATCATTTTTAAAATTTTTGTCTGTCTGTTTGTTCCGGGTAATCTCCGAAACGGCTGGGCCGATTTTGACGGGACCTTCACTGGCAGATAGCTGATGTTACAAGGAACTACTGTCCTTATAATTTTAATTTCATTAAATCAATAGAAGGTACGAAGAAGTTATAATTTTGAAACAGCTTTTTACAACTTAAAGCAGCTGTCCATTTACAAATTGATTCGGTTGGGTGGTAAAATTAATCAAGTCCTGGTATCCCCATCAACATATTATCCGACTATTGAAAATAACACGAAGTAACATGTAATTCGTTGACTTTAGTCGTAGACGGACTATCTATAGACGACTGGTTTCCGTGCCGCATGTGAGATAGAACGATATTGGGTGGTGTTGCCATATCAAAACGTTTACCCTGGTTTTTAGCAATGCCAGATTTACTCCATAATTTATCTAGAGATAGGGGTGCAATTTTTGAATTTCACCGAGTGACTAAATATCAGCGATATGACTGATAGTCACCGATTTACAAAATTGTCGTATTTTTGAAGCTCAGCGGAATATTTAGTGCCAATTTTGACTTGAACACAATTTCCAACTTAAAAAATAAAAATAAATAGAATTCAATCATAAGTTTATCTGTGATCAAAGCTGAGAAATAGTTGCATGATTGGTATACAGGGTATGACTTTCAAAAATACAACTTTTACAAATTAGTAATTTCAAAGTCATCGCTGAGAATTTTGTCATCGGTGATTTCGAAATCATTCGTGACATTCAAAAATAAGTCCCCTGTTCTGTAATTAACTAGCCTACGCGTTACCCTATAGGAACTGGATTTTTTGCGATCTAAAGTTTGCTTTCGTGGTTATCAGCTACTTCAAGGGAATTGGTGACAACAATTATATTACAGCACTGCAATCAGACGGTTCATTATTATGTAGTTCATTTCTGTATTGCATCTTTCATTCAAAGTCACATATTCACACTTTTCTACTGGCTACTTTTTACCATAAGGTTGGCGGTTTCACCCGCGCGGAGATATTGGATTTCATGGTTTTTATTTTTCTGCGCGGAACCCTAATTCTTTTTCTAAAATAAAAGTAGCCTAAGTTACTCCTTGTAACATCAGCTATCTGCCAGTGAAAGTCACGTCAAAATCGGCCCAGCCGTTTCGATGATTAACCGGAACAAACAGACAGACAGACAAAAATTTTTTAAATGGTTGTTTTGTTATAGGTACCGTATATACTTTCATATGCATTTGGTAAAAAGTTGTTATTTTGATATTACAAACAGACACTTCAAAGGACATGGCATGGTTTTGTATGGAGGGTGGGCCTTGGAAACCGACAGTAACGAAACTTATATTAATGTGTAGTGTAATATTTATAGATAATATTGAGCACAGAAAATGATTTTTTAATACCGCCATTTATTAATTATATTAGCTTTAAAAATATGTAGTACAAAATGAACGGAAGTGTACTGGCATCACTAAGCGATGCTTGGCAACCCCATTGAATGGTTGCCCTAGGAATGGGAAATCTGGAATCGAATATTAAATAAATCGATTTTATAGACATTTACTACAAAAAGATTAAACACACTGTAAACCTGTGTTAAACAGTGTTTAACTCCTAAACATGCCTTAGTCACGTGTATAAATATGGAAAACCACAAATCCTACTTTAAATAGTATCTAATCGTTGTCTAACTCAATTTTGTTGTGATATTTCTAATCGTTTTAGACGTTTATCTTTAGACACTGTCTAGCTAAACAGGCGTCTAAATTGTTTTTTGTGGTAACAACGAGAGAATCTGAGTAATTGATCAAGGTAGTTTGATCGTTTCTCCATAGTGTACCTACTTAGTTGACGTTACCCTCAAAATGCTATTTTTTGGTAAAAACTCATAACGGGAACTACCAATAATAACAAAAAATACAATTCAATAATGTTTGTTAATCTACTAGAGCTGACAGAATCAATGTAAACAAATTAAAATATTTTGGTGTTAGGGTTTGTATGTTATCTTATTACATTTTATAAGTATATTAATATATTGTAAGCTTACAATATCCTATACATACTACTTCTATATTCTATAATAATACCATTCATCCCCCACCCAAAAAGCCTGAATCGATTTGGCATATACCAAGTTAATCGATTATACTCTTAAGACATTAGACAATCGTAACATGTAGGTACATCCTTATTTAAGTCTGTTATTTACTTTCAAGAATTTCAACTTCTAGGTATATCACGATCGATCACGATTTGGATTGCGCCGAGCTAGTACGTCGAGTGAATTTGTTTTCCTCCGTTTAGGGCCTTCGTCGCTTTTGTTTCGTTATCTTGTGAATTGTGCTTGTGAGTGATTTACGCCTAGTACGTTGTCGAGTCGGTCCTCCTCCGTCTAGTGCTGACTCTTCGCGAAAAGACGCTTCACCACTTTGTTGTTTGTAAACATTGACTTCTCGAAAGGACAACAAGCTGAACTCTGTTTATGTATGTAAAAAGTAGTATTTTATTAATTAGATCTTCTAATTTTTCGTGTGTACAGATAAGTATTTTAATGCATTATCATTTCATTCCAGACAGTGATGTCAATATGGCTGTTTGTATAAACTGCAGTATACTCTTGCGGTCTAACCTGCAATTATACTGTACTATAGAACTTACTTGTAGTACTGGGTTATAGAACTTAGTCCTGAGCTTGTCTTAATTGCTGAGGAATGGTGCGGACGTGAGGTAATTACTTAGTTTCATTTTATAAGTATTAACCGACACAGTGTACTGTTACTTACTATTAAGTCAAACGGCGGTTATAGGTAAATTATGTTTTGTTTGTTGTTCATTGACAATTTTAAACTGAATTTAAAGAGACAAAACATCGTTTAACTATTCAACCATTAACTCTGTTCGTAAAGAAGCTATATAGTTACTATATACTTAACCCCTCGAATGTCGGCCGGCACCACGTAGGCCAGGCGGCAAAATAAAAACAGTTAGCCCTTATTCAGTTGTGATAAGGTTCAAAATAGCTTGAACTAATAAAATAATAAAATTGCTAACTATATTGAACCTTAATGACGCTTAATGTCGGCCGGTACCACGTAGGTCCGGCGATAAAAAAAACAGACCAGTGGTGATAAGGTTCAAAATAGCTTGACCTATAATAAAATTACTATTAAAATTGCTAAGGATGGGGAAACAGGTATTTTTCCCCGGCGCCAGCTCCTTTGGGACCCTCAACATTGGATGGGTTAATACTATTCAGTAGTGCAGCACTTAGCAACTCAGGTGACCTGCTATATAATCCGGCAGTTTACACAGCCAAATGCCAGTTATCAGAGTGGGAGAGTGCATAATCTATGATATTAGGTTGAATTTATTTTCCATATTATAAACCTTTCATTTCACATACAAATCCAATAATTCAGCAGTTCTAGCAATCCAATATAGAGTAAAATTCGGTAGCCGGATTATCAAGCACCTATTAAATTAAAATACTTTTATTGCAGGTAACCAATAGTGACCTCCTTTGTCATGAATGTTTTAACCTTGTCACAAACGAGGCTGAAAAACGTCTCCAGTCTCGTGATGTGATTGATATTTTTATAATTCTTTAAACACTAGCTTTCGATTAATATATTGTTAGAATCAGAAATGGAATTTGCTTAAGAAAAAACAAGTTAGAACAAGAATTCCGTTTATTACACGAATTAAATCAAACATTTAAACCAAGGAAAAGTACTCACAGTTCACATAATTCAAATAACGATTGCACACTTGTAAAACCAACACTAATCACGATAAAATGACTGACGTGACCTTTTTATAACGATCGACAAGGATTCTAGCAGCCGTCCGTTCGCTTCGAGCGCAGAAAGATAAGTGACCGTTCTTATCGAGGCGCTCGGCTTTTATAGATGACGGTAGGTCCGTTGTGATGTAAAAGAGACGTTCCTAACACGGCCTCTCCTGACACGGCGGCGTCCTCGCAGCCAACTCGAAGACCGACGGAGCAGCACCGGCAGCAACATCCTCTTCACAGGGCACCGCGACGTCGCTGGCACGGCGCGGCGTGACATCTCCACGACGCGAAGGGGGCGCCGTGACGTCACCGCGACATGACGTTGATGCTTCAGCACTGTCTTGGTCTAGACAATGTTTCATGCTCCTCTTTCACTTAAACAAACACACCCGATAGGTGGATTCCATGAAACGCTAGGACATAATCTTAACTTTTCATAGATTTTTGCACATACTTCATCACTTGCACAGGTCCTCACATCAATCATTCATCTTCACACATCATGTAGGGCAAACATCCCGCAGTCTGTCTGCCATAGGAGCGTCCCGCAGTCCGTCCTCCCTTGATGCTGGCAACCCGACGTGGAACGTCCCGCAGTCCGTCCACCACTCACTTCGTAGAGCGTCCCGCAGTTCGTCTACTAAGTGACATTCATCATCACACATCATGTAGGGCAAACATCCCGCAGTCTGTTTTCCATAGGAACGTCCCGCAGTCCGTCCACCACCAGTAGCATGATCTGAAACACAGACACTTGACGCAGACCGTCTTCATACTTTCACCATTTTTAGTTTATCACACACATGACACAACATTATCAGTAAACATGTAAGGCAAGCATCCCGCAGTCTGCTGCCACTAGGATCGTCCCGCAGTCCGTCCTTAAGATGCCCCGCAGTTCATCTCACGTAACATTATCAGTAAACATGTAAGGCAAGCATCCCGCAGTCTGCTGCCACTAGGATCGTCCCGCAGTCCGTCCTTAAGATGCCCCGCAGTTCATCTCACATAACATTATCAGTAAACATGTAAGGCAAGCATCCCGCAGTCTGCTGCCACTAGGATCGTCCCGCAGTCCGTCCTTAAGATGCCCCGCAGTTCATCTCACATAACATTATCAGTAAACATGTAAGGCAAGCATCCCGCAGTCTGCTGCCACTAGGATCGTCCCGCAGTCCGTCCTTAAGATGCCCCGCAGTTCATCTCACATAACATTATCAGTAAACATGTAAGGCAAGCATCCCGCAGTCTGCTGCCACTAGGATCGTCCCGCAGTCCGTCCTTAAGATGCCCCGCAGTTCATCTCACATAACATTATCAGTAAACATGTAAGGCAAGCATCCCGCAGTCTGCTGCCACTAGGATCGTCCCGCAGTCCGTCCTTAAGATGCCCCGCAGTTCATCTCACATAACATTATCAGTAAACATGTAAGGCAAGCATCCCGCAGTCTGCTGCCACTAGGATCGTCCCGCAGTCCGTCCTTGAGATGCCCCGCAGTTCATCTCACCAAATGTTCATGTAGGGCAAACATCCCGCAGTCTGTTGCCAAAAGGATCGTCCCGCAGTCCGTCCTCTACATGAAAGTAATACTCACGCTCAAAGAATGCAGCGCAAGTGTCGGGACACCACTCTCCCTTCGGCGGCACCATACACTGGGCTGTGGCCTGCATGGTCTTGCCATAGCCATAGCCAAGTGTGTGTGTGTGTGTGTGTGTGTGTGTATGTGTGTGTGTGTGTGTGTGTGTGTGTGTGTGTGTGTGTGGGTGTGTGGGTGTGTGTGTGTGTATGTGTGTGTATGTTTGTTTGTGTGTGTGTGTGTGTCGTGTGTGCATGTAAATGTGTTAGATATGTATAAGCAGGCGAAGAGTATAGTTTTCTTAGCAGCGACACCCTCGTCGCCTCGTCTCTTCCACAACCACACTGAACAGCGAACACGCAGCTCGCGGCGCACCACGCGCCTCTCGCCCAGCAGATCCCAGCACTCCATCACGTGGGACTAACGGCGCAGCATAGCGACCAGCACAGCAGGAGACGTCCGTTGCACTAAAGAGCCAACTCAAGACAACACAACATTACCAAATACCTCCAGCTATAGGAGAGGTCTGTTCGGCTTGAGAACCGAGAGCTAAGAGCAGTTGTAGGAGAGGTCCGCTCAGCTTGCCATAACGCCACCGACTATATACCTCGCCACTAAGACAGCTTGTAAACATAACAGATCGCTTCTGACAGCTAGCTAACATGACATTTACTCTCTAATGTCACTGAGTCGCCATTTCATTAAATTAATAGACAACCAACCACTACCACAGACTATCTAAATATGGCTGTCAACGACACGGTCATCCTGCGATGACACACGTCCTCGTGTGTTAATATGAAAAACATGAAAACACAGCACAGTTTCCGCTCGGCTAAACCTGACTATGGTCTTAGCTATAAGATCCAATTGTACCACAACGTGAAACACAGAGTATAAACTACCTCAGTTACAGCAGCAGCTGTGTTACCATATCACGCATGAAACTAAAACTTCCGAGCTCAAGTGCCATTGATTATCTTTAAAGAACAAAATAAGTTTCACATCAAAATAATTTTAGTCTAACAAAACCCCAGCTACATCATTCGTCTTCAGCAGCTATTGCTATAGCTACAGCAAATACAATTGCTACACACGCGCTTCCCTACAGGAACGCAAAGATTCGACTGTATCACAAGATACCACACGTCAGACTAAAAACCTCAGAGTTCAAGTACTGTAAGGTACCACGCGTCAAACTAAAAACTTCGCAGTCCAAGTACTGGAAGGTACCGCGCATCAAACTAAAAACCTCAGAGTCCAAGTACCATAGAACGATTATTTTCAGAAAACCAAATACTCTCGCATCAAAGCAACGTTAGTCAACCAAAACTCTAGAAACTCTCGAATAAGACTAAGGAATCGGGGTAGACATGAAAAAGGACAGCACCATAGCCGGCACTACTAGCGTCTGTATGAACCTTGGTGGGAAGACTTGGATCAAAAATGGCAAGAACTGGTTTACTAGTCCGATTGAATTTTACATCATTGTGGGTCGGATGAGCAATGGGGTAGTTTTTGTGGCGTAATCTTTTATGCATCTCCTAAAGTAGCTAGCTAAGCCCAGAAGTTGGCGTACCTGATTCACATTTTCTGGAGATGAAGTGTTCACTAAGGCTACTAAGGCTACTTTTCACGGACTCGGTCTAACCTGACCCTGACTTACTAATTTCCCAAATACTCAACCTCAGTCACTAAAATGCGCAGAAGAACCTTAACCCTTTAAGCAAGAAGCCGCGAGAGATAAACACTCGTGTTTTGACTTCGTGGCCTGGTGCGCGCGCTGCTGACCCGCTGCAGGCGTGCTGTCTGGCGCGCGCTGCACGAAGTCTGTCGCGCACTGCACGAAGTCTGTTGCGCGTCTGCACGCCGTCTGCCGCGCGTCTGCACGCGGTCTGCCGCGCGTCTGCACGCGTTCTGCCGTGCTGCACGCGGTCTGGCGCGCGTCTACACGCTGCCTGGCGCGCTGCACGCAGTGTGGCGCGCGTCTGCACGCGGTATGCCGCGCTGCACGCGGTCTGGCGCGCGTCTGCACGCTGCTTGGCGCGCTGCACGCACTCTGGGGCGCTGCACGCGGTCTGGCATGCCGGACATGCCGCCAGGCACGCTGTACGCTTTACGTGTGCTCTCCGGCACGTTGCTACGCGCCGTGAGGCACGCCGCACATCGCGCACCTCGCGCCCGCTGGCTGCATCCACTGTTGTCCACGCGTTAAGAGACCCTGGACATGCTCACAAATGCCTAACAGTCGTCGCTCATTAGAATACCTGGACAAACACAAGTAACTCAGAACAGGGAGTACCCGACTCCACAGAATACTGTGTACTGGCACCAAAAAGTACAGCAATTGGAGTCACGGGTGCGGGCTCGTATACGATGAGGGTAGGATGCCCCCAACTAGGCGAATCCCTACGCAGACGGGACCGTGACCTATTGTTTCGTGAGCGACTACGCTGATGAGAATCGTTACGCCTAATCCTATCACGCAGTCGACGCCCTTCAGTACTGCGAGAATCCCGTCGATCCCGGACACATGACACTATTCGCGAGGCACGACTTTTATCGCTCAAGATGCGCCGCGAATCACCATGACCATGCGACCTACTTCACGTATCTCTCCTACTCCGAGATTTACGTCACTCTTGGTTACGCGACCATCTCGAGTGGTTTGTCTTTTAGGACTACGTGACGTACGCCCCATAATAAGAATCACAAGATCGAATAACAAGGTTAGCAATCGTTACGCAATTAAAAAACAACGGTTTTCTTGTTCCCTCGAAAATTCAACAAGTTTCCTTGTTTTGTTTTAAGTGGGCGAACTAGTCCTTTATCCCACTTCTGATGTTAGAATCAGAAATGGAATTTGCTTAAGAAAAAACAAGTTAGAACAAGAATTCCGTTTATTACACGAATTAAATCAAACATTTAAACCAAGGAAAAGTACTCACAGTTCACATAATTCAAATAACGATTGCACACTTGTAAAACCAACACTAATCACGATAAAATGACTGACGTGACCTTTTTATAACGATCGACAAGGATTCTAGCAGCCGTCCGTTCGCTTCGAGCGCAGAAAGATAAGTGACCGTTCTTATCGAGGCGCTCGGCTTTTATAGATGACGGTAGGTCCGTTGTGATGTAAAAGAGACGTTCCTAACAATATATATTGTGTGGGGTTTCCAGAGTAAAACACTTTCTTCAATAATTAGTGGACTGTATTTCTTGTTCTTATTTCTATTATTTACAGTAGAGGTAGTCTGCTCCGATGATCGTAAAAATGCGAAAATCGTCACCTATCTTATACAAAAACAATACTCCGCAACTAGTGCCTATGTGCGAGAGCGCTAAATACGGCGTAGCCGCTTATACTAATGTAAGGAGTGCGAAAGGGATGGAGCGAGTCTCGCTCTTACAATTGTGAGAGAGGGACAGTAAGCTATCTTCGTTTCTTCGATGCACTCGTCGTCCGTAACAGTCTCCCCCCGGCGAAGATCTTCGAAGCCATCATTTTCTCGGGAGGACGATGAGCCTCCTGACGGGTCGCCTGAAGATGCCACCCCGCGTCCGTACGTCCACGCTTCGCACCACATTATCCGGGCCTCTATAAATGCTTTCTATTTGTCCTCGAGGCCACAAGTTTCGAGGTAATAGCCCATCGGCGATTATCACTAAGTCGCCGATTTGTATATCCGGCTGGGCTTTCCTTATGTCGCCTCTGGGCGTTAACGTTGGTAGGTATTCTTTTATCCACCTTGCCCAGAACATATTTGCAATAGCTTGTGCCGCCCGCCATGTCCTTCTGTCTGCTATCTCGCACTCTCCAACGTATGGTAGTCCGTTCGCTGTGCCCAGTAGAAAATGGTTCGGAGTTAATGCTTCTTCGTCCTCACTGTTCACTGACACGTGCGTCAGCGGTCGAGAATTCACTGTATATTCTACTTCGGCCATTACAGTGTGGAGTATCTCCTCTTTCGGCGCTCTCTCGTTTAGTGCCATAGCTAGAGCGGTTTTAACGCTTCTAATGAGACGCTCCCAGGCTCCTCCTTGGTTCGGTGCACCCGGATCTATGAATTTCCATTTCGTGCGTTTTAATAGCGCGTATTCTTGTAACGCCGGCAGCCATTCGTTGAACGCTTTTCCTAATTCGACGTCAGCTCCACGGAAATTCGTTCCGTTGTCAGAGATTATTGTTTCTGGGTGTCCTCGACGCGCGGCCATTCTCCTTATTGCCATTATAGCAGAATCTGTACTCAATCCCGAGATTACTTCGACGTGGATTGCTCTGGTAACTAGACACGTGAAAAGCATCCCCCATCTCTTTTCTCGTCGTCGGCCTATCGTTACCCACATAGGTCCGAAGCAATCGATGCCGCAGCGAGAAAACGGTCTTTCATGAGTGCTTAATCTTTCAGGTGGCAAGTTGCCTTTTACAGGAATCGTCGGTTGAGTCCTTTTTACTCTGCATCGAGTGCATTCTTTCAGCGCTGTTTTGACGTTCGGTCTCAAGCGGATTATCCAATAGCGCTGTCGTAGATTGTTTACGATTTGTTCTCGACCCACGTGATTTTGGCTCTCGTGTTCCCGTTTAATGATCAGTCGAGTAAGCGCGTGTCTTCCATCCAAGATTGGTGGATCTTTCATTGCTTCAGGTATCACGGCGGCGTTAATACGTCCGTTCAAGCGTAATATCTTATCGTCGCCGTATTTCGGATCCAGCTTGTACAGTCGACTCGTTCGTTCTATACTGTGGCCTTTCTTGGTTTGCTGTATTTCTGAAGCAAAACACTCTTTCTGGGCCTCCCGGATGAGTACCTTCTCTGCCTCGTGAATGTGTCGAAGTTCTAGCGTTTTTGCTATTTTTCTGCATTTGTCCGCGAACAACAAGACGTGTGCTGTCGCTCGCACCAATCGTTCGTAGGATGAGAATCTTCTTATGTCGATCAACGGCGCTTGTGTTCTACTGTGTGCTACTATTTCTTGCTGCACATAAGCGTCTGTGGTCGTTTCTCTAGGCCAACTGTCCTCTGGATCGTAGAGGAAGGTTGGGCCGACGAACCATCTATCGCTCGCTTTCAGGCGGGTATTCCCTGCGCGGGTTGCGTCGTCGGCTACGTTATGCGCGGTCGGTACCCAGCGCCATTGTTCAGCGCGAGTTAACTCTGCGATCTCACTTAAGCGATGAGCGACGTACGGAGTGTATCTTGTCGAATCATTTCGTATCCAGTGTAGTACTGTCTTCGAATCACTCCACAATGTTACTTTTATGTTTTCAGAGTTTGTCCTGTGAGCTCTTAAGACTTCGGTAGCTAGCCGTGCCCCGACAAGGCTAGCTTGTAGCTCCATTCTCGGAATGCTCTGCGCTTTGATTGGTGCAACTTTCGCTTTTCCTGCGATGAGAATCACTTTTACTGTCCCATCTTCATGTACGTTGCGCCAATAAACTGCGGTCGCGTAGGCTTGTTCGCTAGCGTCGCAGAACGCGTGAAGCTCTCTGTTTACGATAGTAGTGCTTTTATCGTAGCACCTAGGCAGGCGGATGTTCTTTATGTATTTCAGATCCGTTTGCCATTCATCGAAGATGGCTGCCTCTTCCGGCGGCAGTGGGTCATCCCATCCTATCTGCTTTTTCCATAGCTCTTGCAACATTATCTTAGCCGTGATTGTGTACGGTCCAAGTAATCCGAGCGGGTCAAAGAGCGACATTACAGTTCCCAAAGCTTCTCTCTTGGTCGGCGTGCGGATTCCTTCCTTTACGTCATCAGGTACTCTGTGCAGGGCCGTATTAAAGGCTAGTTCATCTGTCGCCGGAATCCACAGGACGCCCAATGCCTTTCCAAATTCGTGCGCGTTGGCACCGAGTTCCTTCGGCATGTTCGCTTTATCTTTGTCTGGGATCTGTTGCAGAAGTGGAGAGTGGTTCGAGCTCCATCCTGCTAGCTCAAAGCCTGCTTTGCTGTGCACCTCTTGTACCTCTGCCATTGTTCGTTGGGCTATTTCTTCGGAATGAAAACTGTCCACCCAGTCGTCCATGTAATGGCTTTTGGTTATTGCTTGGAACGCCCGCGGATGTGTTTCTCGGTGGTCGCTCGCGTTCTTGTCTCGAACGCTGTGCGCTAAGAATGGTGAGCTTCTGGCACCGAAAATCATCGACGTCATGACGTACCGTTGTGGCGGTTCTGTGCGGTTGTCGCCGCGCCACACGAAATGTTGAGCTACACGATCCTCCGGTCGTATTTTCACTCGAAGGAACATTTCTCGTACATCGGCCGTTAATGCGATAGGCCTTTCTCTGAATCGGAACAGTACTCCGTATAAGGCTTGTAGTAGATCTGGGCCATCCAATAGCATGTCGTTCAGACACACGCCGTTTGCCTTAGCGGCTGCGTCGAACACCATTCGTACCTTTCCCGGTTTGTTAGGGTTCGTAACAGCAAAGTGCGGGAGGTACCACATGCGTTTGTCGTCCTTATGATCACTGGTGCATGGTTCAGCATACCCTTTTTCCAACAATTTGTCCACTTCAGCCGTATACGCATCTCTGAATGGTGTAGATCGGTCCATCTTCTTTTCTATTCCCTTCAGTCTATTCACAGCCATGTCGTAGCTCGGTGGCATTTCAACGTCATCGGCCCTCCAGGGCAGTCCGACTTCAAATCTGTTGTCGATCCGTTTGACTGTTCTGTTGAATATTTCTTTGGCTCTTTCATCGGCCGCTATCGGTTTTATTTTGGCTGTTATTCCGATCGCATCTAGGCTAAAATGGGCCTTGACTATTTCGTTCAAGTCTTGCGGTTTGCTTTGCAGGTCACGGATATGCAGCACTGTAGCATTGTGTTTATCTTGTGCCACTATACTTCTCGGTGCTGATCCGTGAATAATCCACCCTAGCTGGGTTAGCGATGCCGCAGGCGCATTTCTTCTGCCTGTTAACAATTTTCTTGTTACTATAAGGTGCCAATTGTCCGCCCCGACTAGCACGCGGGGTTTGGCGTTCGAGTAACATACGTCCGACTGACGTAATTCTTGCAAGTGCTTTTCTTTGAGCAACTCTTGCTTAACAGTCTGGCTTCCCAACGTTAAGTTGTTCACGGTTCGTGCTTTGATCCTGTGGTAGTTCGACTGGCTTTGTCCTCTCATGTCGATATCTACCATTCTACTGTTTGGTTCTCTTTGGCTCGACGTGACTCCGTTTATGTTCAGTGGCTGCTTCGGGCCTTGGGCTCCGATCATCCCGGCGATCTCTTCGTCGATCAAAGTTATCGTAGAACCTTCATCTAGTAGCGCGAAAGTTTCGATCTCTTTCCCGTTTCGTCCCTTCAAGGTAACTGGGCACACTTTCAACAGTACTTGCTGCTGTTTCTCTGTCTTGACGTGAGCTGACGCCGAGACAACAGTTTCCTCTCTAGGTATAGTTTCCTTTTCCGCTTCGGGTTTCGAAGCATGTAATAATGCGTGATGCGGTTGGCGGCACTCGTTGATACCACACTTCTTGCTTTTGCAGTTAAACCGTCTGTGTTTACTATTCAGGCAGCAAAAGCAGATTCGAGTTTCCTTGGCCCAATCCCATCGTTTCGCTATGGGCATAGCTAGTAACTTCTTGCACTGAGTCGTGGTGTGTTCGGATCCACAACAGAAGCAAGCTATCTTGTTTTGCTCTGTGGTTGCATAAACTTTGTTGCCACGGTTCTGCGTTTCGGTCGGGCTCTTATTTTGTCGCGTTGGTCCAAATGTTGAGGCGGCTGTGTAGTTATGGCGCATAGCACGATCCCCTTCTCGCATGAGAAATCGCGACAACGTTTTGATCTCTGGTTCGCTTGGTTCGCTATATTCCTCAGCGTAGTCGCACCATTTAGATTTCAGATGCGGGCTTAGCTTCTCGATCACTTGCCGTGTCAACATTGGATTCTGTATGTAGCCACGATCATCCAGGCATGCTATAACGGTCACAATGTTTTGCAGTTTTATTGCGAAATTGTTCAATTCGCTGGCGGACGTACCCAAGCGTGGTAGCTTCTTAATATCTTCCAATGCTTGATCTATAATCATTTCTGGTCGTCCGTAGCACTGTTCTAGTGTCTTCATTATTGTAGTCGGGTCCGTGGCTGTAAACATCAGGGCGGAGACGGCTTGTCTCGCTTCTCCCCTTAGGCAAGCTCGGAGGCGCGCTAAGTTTTCAGCTGGTGAAAATCCGTGCAGATCTGTAGAGTCCCTCATGGCAGCTCTAAACGGTAGCCATTCTCCGGCGGCACCGCTGAATATGGGCAACTCTTGCGTCTGTCTTGACGGTGCTCTGCGCGTCATTTTCTCCAGCGCTTCCGCTAGGCGATCGATCCCTCGTTCCTTTGTTCTAGTCGGCGTGGGTGATCTGTGTCTGCGAGCCTCGAACGCGACGCGGTTCATTGGAGTGGCCGCTGGTACTGGGCCACGCTCTCGTTCGGTGTGATCGGGGTGGAAGCGTTCTCGAGGCTCCCCCCGTTTGGCACTATGTTGAAGCCAATCGCTCACTCTGCGTTCGGCGTCGGCTGTTTCCTCAGCACAAATGCTTCCTCTGTTCGTTTCCTCTTGGATTGTTGCTACATCCACAGCTAGTCGTCTCTTGATCAGTGTGGCTTGCAATTGTAGCTCCTGTCTGCGGATATCGGCGAGTCGTTCTTCAGCTTCTAGTTCGGCCTGTTTTATCCGGACTATGGCGCTGGCGGTCGACATCTGCGAGTGTACCGATGCGGCTCTCGTTCTGGCCTCAGGTACGTTCGTGGTCATCTTTGATGGGCCTGGTTCTGGCCTGTTCATGGTTGCCGTTGTGGTCGTGGCGGTAGGTGCGGGTGGTTCGGCCCGTCTCTGTATCGGTGCGTCGGTGGCGGATGCGGATGCTTGCATGGACGGTGACGCGGGGTAGTCTTCATATACCCGTAGTGTCTTCTCCTCGGCAGCTTGGCTTCTTGTAGTCGGCATCTTCGGCACTTCACGCCCTACGGTCCCTACCTCCCTATCGTCCCTAACGTCCCTAGCAGACCTTCAGGAGGTACCAGCCCACCAGGAGGCTGGGATATGCTCCCTCAGGGATGGATCGTGAGGATGGGTAAGGGTGGGTCCTACCCTGTAGAGGGATGCGAGAGTATACGGGGTGCTCGGCAACCGGCTGGAATGTCCGGTCGCTGTCCGCAGTGCCTACAGTCCGGCCCCCGCAACCCAGACACCCGTACAGGCGTAGTTGTGCGGATTCGGTCCTAGTGAAAGGACCGGTGGTGCAGCACAATGCAACCACTATCGTAGACGGGTCACGACGTCTTGATCTCTGGCCGTAGCACGTCGTAGTTGCACCGTTGGGTGATCTTCTACACACGTCGGGCTTGCACGGTGCACCGTTCGGTGTTCTTCGGCACTTCGATGCCAATCTTCGGCGTCTTGACGCCAACTCGTTCGTTCGCACCGGTTCGGCGAGCCGAGACACTGTATGTCACGCCAGACTATTAGTTCGTTAGTCCGACGATCTTCTTGTCTCGCTCGCACCGGCACTATACGGCGGTCTATGGTTCGTATAGACCACCACTGATGCGTTGGTTCCGACGATCTGCACTGCACGGCGGTCTATGGTTCGTATAGACCACCACAGCTGCACTGGTTCCGACGATCTGCACTGCACGGCGGTCTATGGTTCGTATAGACCACCACAGCTGCACTGGTTTCGACGATCTTCACTGGGCACTTGTACCGGTACTGCTTCTTCGCTGTTCTTGATCCGGCTTCGGAAGGACCACACAACTGTGGGGTTTCCAGAGTAAAACACTTTCTTCAATAATTAGTGGACTGTATTTCTTGTTCTTATTTCTATTATTTACAGTAGAGGTAGTCTGCTCCGATGATCGTAAAAATGCGAAAATCGTCACCTATCTTATACAAAAACAATACTCCGCAACTAGTGCCTATGTGCGAGAGCGCTAAATACGGCGTAGCCGCTTATACTAATGTAAGGAGTGCGAAAGGGATGGAGCGAGTCTCGCTCTTACAATTGTGAGAGAGGGACAGTAAGCTATCTTCGTTTCTTCGATGCACTCGTCGTCCGTAACATATTGTATCTGTCGGTTACCAAGGCCCACTTTTGACCATGTCGTTTATTTATTTGTATAGTCTAATCAGTTCAATTTTATTTATTTGTGTAGTAGTATTTGTATATAGTGTTTATATATTTATATGACATAAAAATACGTGGTCTGGGGAAAAATAATTTCGAATGCAGGCAACACCAAACTGAGATATTTTTTGGTTGAAGGATTCTAACATTGATTGAATTCAACTTTATTGCATATTAATGAACAAAGTTCTATTCTAAATGTTGTTGTCTAGAGTGTTTATATGTTTAACAATCAATTTTGAAGCCTAAATATGATCCAAAAGTACTGTACTTACGAGTGAAAAGACAAATCGAGAAGTTTTTGTTTACTGTCACTTTTGCATCCTAACACACTGCACCGAACCATTTTCTCATAGTAAATTTGTTAGGGAAATTGTTATTCACAATTTGGAAGTAATAAAACGTGTTTACAGTCTGGTTTCAATTAAAAAAAGCGTCAAAACTGCGGCGAACTCCAGAATATAGCGCGAACTGTCAATGTTTGTTTCGCACAATAGTGTGAATGACCTTGGAAAAACCGGCACGCGACATGAAACAAAAAGTCATATCGTTCTATCTCTTTTCTTTACATGAAGTATGCATAAGTGGTTCTCTTTCTTGTATGAATGAGATGCAAGCTATCTAGTCGTCTATTACCTTCTCTGTCTAGGACTTTAGTATCCATCACAATTTGGTCGGTTAGCTTAGCACTAAAAACAATTAAAATTTAACGTAGTTTGTCGAAATTATCATTTGTTCTTGCTTATTGATGACAGAAAATAGGATTCATACTAATAATTCTTTAATTTACTAGCTGTATCAGCTAAAAAAGTTACTCACCGATGAAAGGTTATGTTGAGTTGATTTCGTTCACTACGGCTTTTACAGCCCAGTTACACAGCAATTCACCATAACTACACAACGAAATACACTCGCTCGGAATATCGGAAAGTTACAAATAACACAAAATAATGGTTTCAAAGTTATTTTTAACAAAACAGCTCTTGACGCCACAACTTGTCTGCCACCATAGACAACGATGGCAAACAAGAAAAAACCAATACGCAAATAGAGACAAATAATTTTTCTTTATCCTGCTCACACTTAGACATTTTTACATAACGTCATCTCATTTTCGTTATTATTATTATTTTAAGAGCTCATCTATACCTATCATTCATCTATGGTTTGTCCCTTTGTGGTCTTCTGTAACTCTGTAGTCTGTATACACAAACTACTAAGGGATACTACGTATCTGTACATACTGTAGTCACTAGTCACACTGACAGATAACTCAAAACACAGAATATACACTATAGCGTTATATTCTCTTTGTGTTTGTTCTTGTGTAATAATAGGTATATATTTTTTATAGTACCTATTTAATTTTTTATCCGATAAAAAGTTTCGTTGACGTTATTTATACGTCATTTTCCCTCCATTTTGACAGTTCTGAATGGGAATGAATGAACTAAAGTTCGTAAGGCACAGAGTACTTTTCTGAGTGACGTGTTTTCAGTTTTCTATATACCAAAGACAAAGAGTATATAAGATTAACCAAACCCAAAGAGTATACTATGTACTGCGGCGCAAGTACGGCAAGTACGTAAGTACGGATCTTTACGATCGATGAAATTCGATAAAATTGACAGTTCAAATCGACTATATTAGTTTTTATCGATTTTTTATATAATTTATTGAGCCTCCATTCAATCGACAAAAGTTATCGAAAAGCTTGGTCGAATGCAAAGAGAATATAGAGCTCAGTGTTGCCAACTCAGTGGATTTTCCACTAGATCTGGTGGTTTAGGCTTACCTTTTAGTGGGCAAATTTTGGTTTTAGTGGCTAGTGGATTTTTTTAGTGGCTTAGGTTGTTTCAGTTAGTGGTAAGGTCCCATTTAACCACTAGCACGAATTAAATATAGGAAAGTACTTGAACGTTCACATTACAGTACAAGTGTATATTTTTTGATGTGTAGGCAACACAGAACTGAGGTGATGGTTTTCAGGGATTCCCCGAAAACAGTTTGTCAATTTCTTGAATAATTTTGATTATGGACTTTATTCATATGAATACTGCCGTGCGTCAAGTTTGGTTTGAATTGAAAAGATGTGTTTGTGATTATTTCCTATGCATTAGCGATTATTTATCAGAAACCGAATGAAGTTATATCTGCTATCTTCAATTCTCACAGTCCGTACTAGTTTAAAACGCGATGGAAGATGCTGCAATAGCTACATATTATTACCAAATATCGTATTATGTACAAAAATATGGGAATAAAGAAATTTATCTTCAAAAAATTGTAGAAGAAGCCTATCCTTTTTTTTATGTTATTAGGTAACGAGACGAGCTGGTCGTTTGCCTGATGGTAAGCATAACGCCGGCCCATAACAATTGCAGTGCCATCCAGAACTTTGAAACACAAAGGCCTGCGTGGCACTGCAATGCGCTCGTTACCCTGAGAAGTCTCATAAGCCCAGTAATTTCACTGCATACTCTGCTCATCAAACCGGAACACAGTAATGCTTGCACACTACTGCTTGGCGGCAGACTTCACGAGCAAAGCGGTGGTAACAACCCAGACGGACACTCGCAGAAGAGTTAGTCCTCCCACTTCTTCCGAAGATATGACTAATGTCAATAAGGATTTATTTTTTGTTAACAAAAATAAACTATAATTTTATAGTATAAATTACAGCCGGTAATTGATGTTTTATTTCCAAATAATATTTTGAAGCATGTCTGCCTGGCATAATATGTTAGTGGTTTTCTGGTGGTTTGAGGGATCGCCAAATTTAGTGGTTTTCTGGTGGGTAACGACACCACAATTAGTGGGTTCGTTAAAATAAAGTTGGCAACACTGATAGAGCTACTACAATACTTTACGATCAGACTTCGGTACTCGCAACATTCGATAAATTTGTCGAGTTTTTCGGTTCGACAAATTTATCGAACCGACTTCCGTACTCGTGCCGCTGATTACTGTATATACTCACAGAGGAAATAATAATTAATACTACGTAGATATATTCCAGGTCATGAAATAAATGAAAAAAAAAACGTAGATAAAGAATAAAGATATATACTGAAAAATAGTTGTCGACTTGTCGCATCTTGTTCTACCTAGTCTGTGCATCTTGTCGCCAAAGTCAAAGCAAAGTCAAAGATGTCGAAACAAAAACTTAATTTAATAGCCGCAGCGTGCGAAAATATGGGCATTGGAATCAACGGACGGCTTCCTTGGAGGCTAAAGTAAGTGATAATTTTATTTTAAAGATTCTTCTTTTGACATTGTAAGTTACCTGCCCGAATTTGTATTTTGTTTGTTTGTTTTACTAAGCAATGATCACAACCTATTCGCATTTTCCCGCTAAGAAAATTGTATTCGATATATAACCATTAGTAAATAAATTTTTAAACAAGGTTTTGTGATCGACAATAAGTCAATAACGGAGTATTATATTATTGCAGATCACTTTTTTTCTGATCTTCCGCCGGCATCGGGGCAGGGACCAAGTTACCTTGGTTATGGTGAGGAACCTTACACTGTTATGTTGTGTGAGTTGTGTCAAGCGGTACTCTGCATACTGCCTTCATGCTGTTAATTATTATCAAGCCATACTCTGCATACTGCCTTCTTGCAGTTAATTATTATCAAGGTGTACTCTGCATACTGCCTTCTTGCAGTTAGTTATTATCAAGCCGTACTCTGCATATGGCCTTCTTGCAGTTAATTATTATCAAGCTGTACTTTGCATACGGCCGTCTTGCAGTTAATTGTTATCAAGCCGTACTCTGTGTACTGCCTTCTTGCAGTTAATTATTATCAAGGTGTACTCTGCATACTGCCTTCTTGCAGTTAATTATTATCAAGCTGTACTCTGCATACAGCCTTCTTGCAGTTAATTATTATCAAGCTGTACTTTGCATACGGCCTTCTTGCAGTTAATTGTTATGAAGCCGTACTCTGTGTACTGCCTTCTTGCAGTTAATTATTATCAAGGTGTACTCTGTGTACTGCCATCTTGCAGTTAATTATTATCAAGCTGTACTCTGCATACTGCCTTCTTGCAGTTAATTATTATCAAGCCATACTCTGCATACTACCTTCTTGCAGTTAATTATTATTAGGTGAGAAAGTGGTCAAACACGAGCCTATAGAGTACTAGCTTCCGCCCATGGCTTTGCTTGCGTGGTGTATATATTTATAAATTGTAGCCTATGTGTTATTCTGATGTATAAGGTATGTTACTGTAAAGTTTCATCAGAATCCATTCAGTAGTTTCTGCATGAAAGAGTACCAAACATCCATCCATCCTCACAAACTTACGCGTTTATAATATTAGTAGGATTAAAAAATCATAAATAATGTGCCCATTTTTAAAGCTAATGCTTTAAAAATGGGGCTAATGCTTTGAAAAGGAATGTCCATATCAACTGTTAAATATTAAATTTACCTTCAATTAATGAACCCATACAATGGAACAATTCATCTCATGATTTACAATTCAATCAACAATTGTAATTTTAAACACAAGGTTGATAAGATTAATGGTAGAAATGCTTCTTGAAACTGTTCATTACCAACAATGGCTCAGTGGTGGTAATGTCAGCGTGCAATCTGTAGGTTGATGGTTCGAAACCTATAGCTTGAGTGGTTGGTGTAGGAAAAGATTGTGATGCAATTATACCTAGTAGGTGGTAGGACTAATTCTTCTGCAAGTGTCCATCTGGGTTAGTACCACCGCTGCCCCCAAGCAGTAATGTGCAAGCATTACTGTGTTCCGGTTTGATTAGCAAAGTAGCCAGTGAAATAACTGGGCTTATGATCTTATATGTAATGTCTCAGGGTAACAAGCACACTGGACTGCGAAACAGACCCGTACCTTTCAAAGTTCTGAGTGTAGTGAACGTTCTTGGGCGGTTTGAACTCCTCGCTTCACTCAGGACTACATAAACAGAAATAAGAAAGAAAACCAAAGTCACCAACACACTTATTCGCATAGACCACCACAAATGGGGCTGGACTGGGTATGCTATGCTACATTGCATAACTGGAGCAAGCAAGTTACAACTTTCTATCCAAGAGTTTGGCTAAATACGCTTTGTCCAGCCCTATCCTCATTTTAATCGCATTCTATCTGTCTAATTCCAGAAAAGAAATGGCCTACTTCACTTCAATGACAAGCAATGTCTCCGACCCATCTAAAGTGAATGCTGTGGTCATGGGCCGACGCTCCTGGGACAGTATACCAAGATCGTACCGACCCCTTCCGAACAGGGTCAACATTGTACTGACCAGGAATTTGGAGAAAACTAAAGAAACTGTGAGTTTTTACTGTGTTAACTTTTGACTAATAGATGGCGCCACGGGTAGCTTTTTTATACTATTGAATTACGAGACGAGCGAGTCGATTGCCTGATGGGAAGCATAACGCCAGCCCAAAACAGTGCCACTCAGAAGTTTGAACCACAAACGCCTGCGTGGCATATCATTGCACATTACTGGTTGGCGGCAGACTACATGATCAAAGCGGTAGTATGTGGTACCCACCAAGACGGACACTCGCAGAAAAGTTTGTCCTACCACCTAGCTAAGATAGTAAAAGCTTCAATCTTATTGCAAAATTCGAACCTTCGTCTAAGCTAGCTAACTAGTTGATCTTTCACTGAAAGAAGATATACATGCAACCATAAAGGATAGAGAATTTTTTAATCCCCGCCCGGCTACCTACCACCCTCTAGTTGAAGATCTGTCGCCGAGTACCTACCGATGTGTCAGAGTCGATCTTGAGAGTCAATTCCAGTCTACGTTTAACATATTCACCGTCTCTGACCACAGCATCACTCAAGATCAGTAGAGATACTGCACAAACACTCACATATCACATCTAAAAAATTATATTTAAGATTGTTTAACTATTTTTCCAGGCAGATAAAGGAGTGATAGTTCTGTCAAGTTTGGACGAGGCTATCAGCTACATTGAAGGCCGAGATGACATTGAGGCTACCTGGGTCATCGGAGGGAATTCCATTTACAAGGTTTGTACGCATATTGAAACAGCTATGCATCATTAGAACAGCTCTGCCAGCGAGCCAAGCCCGTTCATGGCTCATCTAAAATGATTGGAAACCAATTATTATTGTAGGTTATGTAGCGACCATTCCAAATCTAAAGATTTTTATGACGCGAGCATGTTTACTGGTTATAGTTTAATTCATTAACCCTTAAAGTAAACATCAATGACAAGCACCAGCAATGGTGCCGCCATCTGAGATTAGCTTTGCCTGTGCCTCCCCATTGCTACGGACAGACATTACGCTTACCATCAGGCAAAGGAACTGCTAATATCGCCTCAAAAAATCTAAAAAGATGGTGACTCGGTGGTAGGTATGTTGTCTGCCGATACTTAGGTCAAGGATTAGAATTGAGCTTTTGGTGTGAATGAAATCAAGATGCAGTGGTGGTAAGATATTTTCTACTGGTTGCTGGCTAACTACTATTCTAAAGTTGAAAATCGTTTGCCCGATTGGTGGGGTTTGGCACATTTTTTTTATGTTATTTGGTAACGAGACGAGCTGGACGTTTGTCTGATGGTAAGCACAACGCCGGCCCATAACAAATACAGTGCTAGCCACACAGAACTTTGAAACACAAAGGCCTGCGCGGCATTGCAGTGCGTTCGTTACCCTAAGACATTAGGTATTAAGTCTCATAAGCCCAGTAATTTCACTGGCTACTCTGTGCTCATCAAACCGTAACACAGTAATGCTTGCACATTACTGCTTAGCGGCAGAGTTCACGAGCAAAGCGGTGCTACTAATCCAGACGGACACTCGCAGTAGAGTTAGTCCTACCACCAACAAAATGGAAGCAAGCCTTATTTTAAGCCAGTAAACATTTCCTCTCATTGTCACACATCTGTCACTAGCAACGACATTTAGTATTATTTCAAACTAAAAGCAAACTTTTTCTTGCAGGCTGCAATGGAGCACCCAAACTGCGGGAAGGTGTACCTCACAGAAATACAGCAGACGTTCGAATGTGACACTTTCTTCCCGCCCATAGACAAGAAATTGTTCCACTTGATCGCCCAAGATGGGATCCCTAACGAGTTGCAAACTGAAGGGGACATAACTTACTTCTACAGAGTGTATGAGAAGATTTAGGCCTTCTTGTCTAAACCTCTGCAGAATACGTTTCGACAATTGCGACAATTTCTTTCCACCCATAGACAAGAAAATGTTACATCTTCCCGCTCAAAGAGAAGAAAATGTTACATCTTCCGGAGCATAGACAAGAAAATGTTCCATCTTCCCGCTCATAGAGAAGAAAATGTTACATCTTCCCGAACAAAGACAAGAAAAAATTGCTTTAAAAAAGCGACGAACAGGCTTCAGTGACAAACTACTGAACCGATTTTGATGAAATTTCGATGGGACCAATCTGAAAGTATACCCTTTCAAATAAAAAAAAGAATTTTCAAAATCGGTTTATAAATGACGGAGATCTGAGGTAACAAACATAAAAAAAAGTACACACCGAATTGATAACCTTCTCCTTTTTTGGAAGTCGGTTAAAAATGTTACATCTTCACGCACATAGACCAGAAAAATGTTCAATCTTCCCGGCACATAGACACGACAATGTTCCATCTTCCCACCCATACATTTCTAGAGATTTTCCCTGTTACCACAAGAAAACAGTTTTAGAAGTCCCGAAACATTTTTTAGAGAATAAGAATACAAACAGGTTTTTTTATTTTTGATTACGGCGGGATGAAAATTGCTTTCGTACAAATCAAAATTTTGGTTAATTATTTTTAAACTTAGGTAGGTATACGTATGCATAATGCATATCGCTTGCTATGTCAATTCTGGGTAGGTAGGTGCTAAGTATATTTGATAGAATGTGTTTTCTAAGTCGTTTTTGTTTAATAAAATTATATTTTACAATAATGAGTTTCATTTCGGACCGTTCCTCGTGGTCCCACAAGGCCAAGTCTGACCGCTGGAATTATCAGTTATCAGACAGACCTGTGGAGCGTACGGAACTTTACGATCCATATCGATCGATAAATTGACAGAAGATAAAATTAGAAATGGGTAGGACGTTGATTTTTTTCGAAAACGAAACATACTTTTTCCCGAGAACGAAAACTAATCTTAGAAACTAGTTTTGCGAAGTGTTACTTGTAATCTGTTATCGATTGCATTTCCTACACAATTTTCATTGCATTGACCGAATAACTAATTTCGCGAAGTGATTTTTGTGTGACAACCGTTGATAAAACCAAAATAGTCTTCGTTCCATAAACCAGTCTTCGAACTGCGAGATGCGAATATTCACTATTACAAATCTGTGCTTGATACTGAAGAAAGTAGATTGGGCTTAGTTTAAATTTCGGAAAAATCAAGAAAACTACCTCTCTAATTTAAATTTTTAACGATTCGAACTGTCAATTTTATTTATCGAAAAGATCGGTACTTGCGCTGCTTGTTGCACTCATTTTCTATGCAGAGATAAAACCTTTTGGAGCCACAAATTAGTGTAGCGAGGCAGCATACACTTTCTAGTTCATATCAAAAATAAAACACAATATGGTTATTATTATTTAATCTGTCAATACATTTTAATCTTACAACTAAACTACAAACAGGGATCCCAACAAAATTAGGATGGAAGTGATTTGGAATACTGAAACGGGGGTTCCCTGCGGAAAGAAATATGTCTAGAACCTGAACGCTGGCCAATATACACCAGCGATCGAAAAATACTAGTAAAAAAAAAAACATTAAACCGCTTATAACTAGATACCTATTACTAATATGATTCGTTAGTACTCTTGGTATTCATAAGGTATTGAAAATTTATTTTACTTGACAAGTGAAAAATTAGAGATCTTAAATATTTTAACATAGGTACTCATTTTGGTGTAACATAGGTACTGATTTTGGTGTAGCGTAGGTACTGATTTTGGTGTAACGTAGGTACTGATTTGGGTGTAACGTAGGTACTGATTTTGGTGTATCATAGGTACTGATTTTGGTGTGTTAGTCTCCAAGGTTCATAGGTGACTAGTGTTCAGAAAATGAACAGATCAACTTTTATTTACAATCTTCACTGAAAACATTTTGACATGACGGCCATTTCGTTGTCAGTGATACCATTTTGCGTGTGCAAAGTGTTGTTGAAAGTTGTTCTGATCATAAACATGACTGTTGTCACTCGTCAAGTAAATTCTGTTGTCCCAAAAATGTTTCACGAATCAATCTGCTTAAATTTCTTGTATAAACAATTCAAAATCGCGAAAGGCGACTTGTGAAAAAGGTGGAATTAAAGATCTTAAGTAATTTTTTTTTACATTTTTATATATTTTTAAATTTTTTTTTTCGCTCTATCATCCCCCGGATTGGGTGATCAAAGTAAACACGACGACATTAATAATAATAATAATACAATAATTATGTGATAAATGTTAAGAAAAATAAAATATTTTAAAAGACAAACAATTCCTACATTTTCAGTTTTGAAATCGTATATGGAAGTTGACAGAAATTCGATGCTGGTTTTTTTCCAAAGCTGAAATAGTAGAAATTTGGTTAAACAAGAATTTCTTATGACTGATACAGACAGAACATAACAAATCTTAGATAATCAGTTTTTAAACATTAATGTATAGCTGTAGTATTTTAGTAACTACTTTAAAGACATTATTAAAGCCTCAAAATATACTGTATCATTTCTAAATAAAATTACCGATTATTACCATAAGAAATTCCAGTTTTCCATACATTATTTTAAACATTACATCTAAATATCTATAGCTACGTAACTTGTTGTGGTCACTAGAAGCAATGATTATAATATTTAATAATAGAAAAAAGTGCAATCCGAATACTGTTGTTTTTAAAAAAGTGGGTTATTATTATTATTGACAGATTCAAAAACTCGAATGCTATAGAACTCGGAAAAAAAAACGAGGTTAAAATACTTGTTGAAACGGTGTCAATAATTATAGTATACATTTCTGAGCGTGTTTAATTGCAATGACTACAAGATTTGAGCTATTCGATGCTACTTGAAAATTTATGGTCAAATTATTAGTATAATTTATACAATCTAATAGATTATTTGCAGACAATTTGGTGTTGAAAAAGTTATATATAGTTATATTACCCGATGTTTTTGGTACTTTGAGCGTGACGGTTAATAATTTTTGACAAGACTATACCTATTTTTTTTTAATTCTGCAATCTTCTAATCTAAAAACTGTAACGAAGTTACAATTATTTATACAAATTCTCCGACTTCCCACGCTACTCCAGACGAAGCTAAAACTATCCGAGATGTTTTACAATAACCAAGCAGTCGACTCCAAATCTGAGCCGTTTCACAGCGAATTTCAACAGTTTTGAGCCGATTATGTCCGAGCCGTATATTTCCGAGTCGTATTTTTCCGAGCCGTTATTTTCCCCGAGTCCCACAGTTCCGAGCCTACTGCATAGTGTAGTGCAGGAATATGTAATCTGGATTGTTTATCTCGCGGGGCAGCATCGGAGATGCTGGAGGCAGGACCTGGAAGCCCATAAACATGAAGGTGCGGAGAAGGGTGGCGCGGTCCGGTCTTGTCTTCAGGACGCAGATGATGCAGCTGAAACGAGATGAGAGCTTTGGTTAGTTAACACGTACACTTACTTTGTTTTTTAACCGACTTTAAAAAAAGGAGGTTCTCAATTCATCTATTTTTTTGAGGCTTTATTAGATTAGAAATGGTCACTAACTTAGAAGAATAATTGGTTTCCAATAATTTTTGATGCGCAATGCTTTGATCCACAGTTTCCGTTTTTTCTCGTCAAAAGGGAAACGTGTGTACCTTTATTTTTACACTGAATTGCACTTTACAGAGGCATACTTTATTTGCAAAGACGGTTTATATTATATTTACTAAAATTTTATCATCTTGAAGATATCTGCTGAACATCGGCCTGTCCCATGATGCATAGGGTATGTGATTCATGGGCGATGATTCTTAGATACATGTTATGGCATAAACTCGCCAGGGGGCGCTGTAAAAAACATTTTCATAATGTTTTTAACAGACTGCATAATATATATGTATTTTAGTATACAGCAGGGTTATTTTAATTCACTCGGAATGATATCCGTGTCGGAAGCGACAGTCTTGATCGTTTATGTTTCGTAATCGCATCCCGACAGAGAAATTTCCCGTTTTGATTCGACAACTCAGCTGCATAAACACGGATATAATCCCGACAATATTTCTGTCGGGATGAGTTTTTTTAGTAACGAGACGAGCTGGTCATTTGCCTGATGTTAAGCATAACGCCGGCTCATAACAATTGCAGTGCCACTCAGAACTTTGAAACACAAAGGCCTGCGCGGCACTGCAGCGCGCTCGTTACCCTGAGACATTAGGTATTAAGTCTCATAAGCCCAGTAATTTCACTGCCTCTGCTCATCAAACCAGAACACAGTAATGCTCGTACACTACTGCTTGGCGGCCGACTTCACTCACAAAGCGGTGGTACCAACCCATACGGACACTCGCAGAAGAGTTAGTCCTACCACTATAACAAAGCGTTTCCGATTATAGACGATCAAGGAAATCGCTTCCGACAAGGATATCATTCCGAGTGAATTAAAATCATGGTGCTGCCTCACAGCGGATGCTACTCACTTGTTGCAGCGGAGATGTTCCTCCGCGAAGTCAAGGAGAAGCAAGAAGCTCTCCTTGCTGCCGGCTTGCAGCACGCTCGGTACGCGGAGGTACATACTGCCTCCGCTGACCACCTGCAACACATACAAACATATATTTAACAATACATAATAGAAATTTATTTTGTTAATCTTTACATATAAAATTTAAGTGTCTGTTTGTAATATCAAAATACTTTAAACTACACTATTAAACACTTTAAACAGCTTTTTAATAAATGCATATGAAAGTATATACAGTACCTATAACAAATCAACCATTTTTTTGTTTGTCTGTCTATTTGTTCCGGGTAATCTGCGAAACGGCTGGACCGATTTTAACAGGACTTTCACTGGTAGATAGCTGATGTTATAAGGAGTAACTTAGGCTACTTTTATTTTAGAAAAAGAATTAGGGTTCCACGCAAAAAAATAAAACCCATGAAATCCAATATCTCCACGGGTGAAACCGCGGGCAGCAGCTAGTATTGTTGTATGACCTAATCTTACAAGAGTATTGGCCTCTGCCCGCGGTTTTCACTCGCGTTCCCACAGGAACCGTGCATTTTCCGGGATAAAAAGTAGCCTATGTTACTCTCCGGTCCATAAACTATATCTAGCCAAAAATCACGAAGATCTGTTGCTCCGTTACTGCGTGAAAGTTAGACACTGTCTATATAGCTAAACATGCGTTTGAAAGATTCTTTTTTGAGGTAACAAGGGACATGTTTAATCTGGGCACAATAACTCCCTTATCGGTTGGCAGTGCGTTGACACTGATAAGCTTACGCAACGCTGCAATGCTCGGCCGCTTCCAATAGAGTTTTGTAATAGGTTCCTCTACCTATTTATACTGACCCAAGATACACTACTAGATAGACATACATACATAGATACTGACACTATTCTGCGTATATAAATGATTGCCGAGAGGACCCAACCCGCCATTCTTTCTATACAAACGCTCGTACGTAATTATAGTGTTGTATCAATTTTTTTCTCTGGGAGTTTTGAGCAAATAGGTATCTTGTGCATTATATCTAGGATTTTATGAACCAAAAATTTAAAATTTTGACAAGCCAATTCAGTAAAAGCCTTAAAAACACAGCCTTTTTAAACAAATTTTAAATAGACTTTGGCCGTTCACAATATTCTCATAAATGTATAAGCAAACAAAACACTTCCATAGGATCCTTCGACATGTAATGGAGAGTCTAAATAACAAACATTTTTTTCACAATGCAGTTTAAAAAACACGTATTTCCTTGAACAAGTTTTAGGAAATTACCACACACTAACTATCTTCGGAAATTTTCTTTGGAAAATTTCATAATTTTTCTAAAAATGTTTTCACTAATAAGAAGCTGCATTATCCCTGTATAGGCTTTTAATCCGGATTCTACGCGTGCGAAGCCGCGTGCAGAAGCTAGCAATTAATATAAGAATGGAAGCTTAGTTGAGTTACACCAGAAATTATTTATTTACAATCTCATTTCTTGTTTTCGACTCATATTCTCGTCAAGGGTTACATACACAAGTATCTACAGCAGATATCCAAGATAGACATTAGACATGTGTAATCAGATAAACCAGAGATAGCGATGCGTACTAATCCATCCGTAAATAACACGTTACGGAAAATAACCGCGAGAGATGCTTTGTGTCCTAAAAATTCTTGTTTTCAATTGGATTTTCCAGTGATAATATCCTACTAATGTTATAAATGCGAAAGTGTGATTGTTGGTTTGTCCTTCTTTCACGCAGTAACGGAACAACGCATCGACGTGATTTTTGGCATAGATATAGTATATGGACCGGAGGGTAACATAGGCTTTTTATCCCGGATAAAACGCACGGTTCCTGTGGGAACGCGGGTGAAAACCGCGGGCAGAAGCTAGCATCTTTATAAATTGTATTATTTGCTCGTTTTCCCCAACCCTAGGAGACGCCTAAATATTTATGATATGCATATGATTTTATAATAATGCTGTTAGTAATTTATTTTAACCTTCATAAGTGCTCCGTTGGGGCCTATATGAATAAAGCATTTTGTAATATTGTTATAGCAGCATTGTAATATTAGTAAAAGTAGGATACCTAGAGAATAAAAATCAAACTTACGGCTTCCCAACGCGTCACGGTGTTAGGAGTGACATAGATCTTAAAGTCAATCTTCACCGGGCGGACTTCCTTGCGCTCCAGAATTTTAGCCAATACCTGGAAAAATCACAACACGTTAATTTAGAAAAGTATAAAAAAACGACTCATTCATACATAACGGGACATTTACCGTGATTATTATTGAGCGGTGAGCATCCGATGTGTACAATCATGTTCAAGGGAGTATGTGGTCAGAACACCAACTGACTAGACTGCTCGGCAAGTGGTAAAAATACCAAGAAACAGGAACTGCTTAACTGCTAGAATACAGGTGTTGGGGAAGTAAGTCCAAGAGACAATACCAAGTGGCTGGGATTGCTAGTCAAGTGGTCAGAAGATCAAGTGCCTGGGACTGCTCGCTAAATGGTCAAGTAATAGTACAAGTAAGTAGTATAAGTGTGCCTGGCTATAAGTAAGTGTTTATACTGACCGCTGCGTTGGCCTGCGTGAGCTGGGCGGGATGCGGCGGCGGCTCCGCGAGACTCTCGCTGCTGCTGCAGAGCGAGCTCGCGCTGCTCCATAGTAGGGCGCTCAACAAGTCACCTGCAAGTTGTACAGGTATGAGACTCACCATCACTCATTATCAGCTGAAACACGTGAACATGAGGCCCCCATGGGGCTCAACCAGTCACCTGCAATTCAAGGGTGTGGGGACTTGTACCAGGAACAGATGAAGAAGGAATGGTAGTAGTGGAAAACCATCACGTCCGTCAAGTGCGTAATTGTTCTAAAGCTATCAGACGCATGAAAAGTACCAAATCTCAATATTTTTGAGACACTGCTTTTGGGCTTAGAGGGCAGATAAATTACTGGGCTTATGAGACTTAATAACTAATGTATCAGGGTAACGAGCGCACTGAAGTGCCGTACAGGCTTTTGTGTTTCAAAGTTCTGAGTGGCACTGCAATTGTTATGGGCCGGCGTTATGCTTACCATCAGGCAAACGAACAGCTCATCTCGTTCCCAAATACAATAAAAAAAAACGTGTAAGATAGACAAGGGCAGGAAGGAGGTGTTTACAAAGATAATATAAATTTAAATGAACTCGAGAGAATTTATCGCGTGGGGAGTGGAGACGGCCACCAGTCGTCATAGCTTGTTGGTCAAAGGGTTAAAGTTATAGACTAGGATACTTACGGTTGTTGTCGTCGTGGATGGGGGTAGATGGGGTAGCGGGGCTCGAAGCCCCGCTATTCACCCCTCCGGGCGGTGCTGAGCCGTGAGCAGGGACATCAGGACCACCACAGAGGCCCGGCGCCCAGGCACAGCGAGAAACACTCGGCGTCCGAAGCCGACAAAGCCGACCGCTTGCTGCCGGCAGACGCGCTCAGGGACGCGCCATCACCACTGCAACAAGAGAAACTAACTTTAACACCAGTTTATACAGTCGACAAAATCTTTCTTGCATGGGAGGCACGGGATGTTTTTCGACTGAATACAGTCAAACAGACAACAATCTTATAACAACAAGATGGAAGATACTACTTAAGACCTAGTAAATAGAGTCGACAATAGTAAAATGCATGTTGCGGAACAGGATGGGTAGAAACTCTCCCAAACAACTGGGAACTGTAGGAGTGGAGCCGAATACCAAGATTATTGTTGGTGCCGTCTTTTCGTAGAGACCTATGTCTAGCAGTGGAATACACGCTGCTAATGAGAATGATGATCCGCTTCCACACCTACACCAGCATTCTATGTGTCTCTCAAACTTTATGCTCACGTCTTCGTCACTTGAACCCCTTAGCACGGATCCCCTGGTGGATTCAAACACAAAGTTCGCCTCCGCCGTGGATCGACTCCGTAGCCCCTCACTTTGCAGACAGGGTTACTTGCCACGTAGCCATCGTAATCTCTAGTAAATAATAGTCACTTAAGTAGGTCCATCTGTTGCTGTCATAGCTCTAAAAGCTGAACATTGAGCGATTATTGCGAATTCATTGAGCACCAGCATAATCAGCCGGAATGCGTCCATTGCTGCAAATCGACGAACTTAAGGAGTGGAATTTGCCTTAATGCGCTTGGCAGGCTCTTGGTGATCGCTGTAAATATTATGGTTACCCAAGAAGAATGGCCATTCCCTGGATATCCCCTACACCAGCTTTAACGGCGGTGTACTATTATCGGGACCACACGGCGCAGAGAAACATCATCAGTTGATTCAAGCAGCCGATGATGAAAGCGTACAATGTAGTGACTGATCATAAAGCTATGACGTACCAGAAATGAATCCCACTGTTAAATAAAACCGGAGAATTAAATATGTCAAGCATGTTGGATTGTTTTGGAAGTACAAACTGAACTGAGCTGAGCGGAACAGTCATAAATCTTGGAGCAATATTTACACGCTTATCAGTTATAATGGTTATTGTCTATCTAAGAGCAGAACCGACGCTATTAACTGTGTTCACACTGAAGACAAAATTTTAGTCAGTGAAATTGCCGGGCTTGTGAGACTTAATGTCTCAGGGTAGTGTCGCGCAGAACTTTGTTTATAACTTCTGAGTGGCACTGCTATTATTATTGGGTCGTCGTTATGCTTACCATGCACCAGGCAAACGACCCAGTTGTCACGTTATCCAATAGTGCAGAAAAAAAAACACCAAACGGGTCAAATATACAGGGTGACTTTGAATTGGTATGTTATCCCAGAAGGGGGTGATTACGACCATGGTTGACAAGTTGTGAGAAACTCCCTTGGAAATAAGCCATTCCAAATTTCCATACAAAAAATTAAGACAACTTCAAACGTGAAGTGCGCAGCATTTACTTGAATTTTCTGAGCCGGTTCTAACCAGCATCATCATTTAACATAGTTCAAGTAGATCAACAAGATCTAGATCTGCCCGGAAACTCTGGAGTAGAATATTGACGTCAATTTTAAATGCACTTTCTTCAATAAAGAAATTCCGAATTTCAGTCGTAATACAAATGTTGACCTCCAGGAGTTCATTGATCCCCTTACGGGGTAGCATGCCAATAAATCCATCCCAATAAATCGGGCTGTATAACCAAGTATGCGCCGCTTGTGTCGCTCCACTAAAGTAGCCGCGGCACCAGCTCTAATTTCTTACTTTCTGGACAAATAAGTACTGAACAGAGATAGTTTTTGAACCGGACCTTGACATAGGCTACTTGATATCTCGGAAAAAAAGGATTTCTGTGGGAATTCCCATTGCAGATGATAGCTAGTTATAAATTCGGCTACTCGATCTCAAGTTGCTCCGATTCTGCTATAGATTGTACCATATCTCCAACAGTTTGTAAACAACGTTCATAACGTCTCAAGATGTTCTGATAAGACACAGTATATTTTATTGTTACGAATGAAACGAGAGCAGTGATATTAGAGGCTCTAAAGATATCACCGTTTGCGTAGGTTTAATGCTTTTACTAGTTCTTTATAATGATATAAGAAATAGGTATAGATAGAGATACATTACTCTAAACCATTAAGACAACAGAATTATATTACTGTTGCTTGTATATGTATGTAGTTTTTTTTTATAAATAGGTAAGGAGACGAGCGGGTCATTTGCCTGAAGGTAAACATAACGAGATGATCTGAACAGGTGGGCTGAACAATAGGTTCAACAATGTTCACCAAAATCAGTGAAGTCTTGAACTGTGCCACGGGCCACCAATCGAAACAAATGCCGTCAAATAGGTAGTCAAAGACAAGGTCAGGGTCTTGAACGCGACAGAAGTCCATTATGAAGATAGTAGACCAGCATCACTATATTTTCCTACACCGAAACCTTGAGCCAATTACTGGATTCATACCCTCGACCTCAGAGTAGCCCTCGACTTTCTTTGGAGTAAACATAATGCAAGACGAGGGCTTGATCAATTTTAAAGTTCTATTTCCGTATAGATTGTCGAAGCAGGTTTGTTTTTTAACAAGATTAACAAGTTCGAAACTATTTTTTTAAACCCTGCTCAATGACTGTTTGCTGGCCCGGTTAGGGCCTCATTAGTAAGCTCAGTCTAGCAACGAGCTAAGGAGAGGCCTATGCCCGTGGTTTCCCTGCGTGATAAAATTCGAAATGAGAAGATCCGTAGGAGAATGAGTCACCGACATAGATTTCAAAGGTAGCAAGTCAAAATGGTATTGATCTGGCAACATCGCTCGCAGCACTGATAACCGACGAGGACGAATGGTTTTCGAGTGGCGGCCACGAACCGGAAAACGTAGTGTAGGCCGGCCCCTATTAGGAGGGCCAACGACTTTGTCAATACCGCGGGCAACTGTTAGATGCAAGAAGTGAGTAGCCGATCAAAGTTTTATGTTATTCGGTAACGAGACGAGCTGGTCGTTTGCCTGATGGTAAGCATAACGCCGGCCCATAACAAATGCAGTGCCACTCAGAACATTTAAACAGGCCTGCGCGGCACTACAGTGCGCTCGTTACCCTGAGGCATTAAGTCTCATAAGCCCAATAATTTCACTGGCTACTCTGCTGATCAAACCGGAACACAATAATGCTTGCACACTACTGCTTGGCGGCAGACTTCACTTACAAAGCGGTGGTACTAACCCAGACGGACACTCGCAGAAGATTTAGTCCTACCACTAACAAAAGTGACGTTCTATGAGGCCTTTGTTCACCAGCGGACGTCTTCAGCTGATGATGATATTTGAATGAGACATAATCATTTGCAGAATTATGCAAACACCTATTTCTACCCAGTAGTGTAAACAATTTACAAATGCATACTAATTACTACGACACGATCAAGTCGGCACGTAAGCACTTTACTGAGACGATGTCGCAACGTGGCCATGACAAACATCATATCGTCAACAGGAAACATTCAGTAGGTAACGTGTTACATTTATTCCAAGCAAAACATTCGAATATTACATACCTAAACTTTTTTTTTTATACATACCTAAACTACATTTTTATTCTGAGAAACAATAATAATGCTCGTAGGATCGAGCGCGAAAGCACATGTTTGAGAAATGTTAGTCGTAATAAGCCGGCCGTACACATGCGTGTTGCTGTCAAAATAACCATGGTTTTGCAACAAGCGCAAGCGCGTCTTGAAGCAAAACCATCGAAAATCCACGAAACTGACTACAACGGCAATACAGCCAGATAGTGCCGTCTCTTTCATTCCCTGCCTGGGCAGAAAGTGACGACTGCTCAGATTTACGCTACATACAACACTTGCGCAACACCGCGGCTTCTGTATTGAACACGCAGTGGTTGTGAAACGATTTTTTTAATAGAGGTCCTGGAAGCATAGGTTATAGGTAGAAGCTGGTGCCGTGCTGGGACTAGATTTCCAAAAAAGTCCCAACCACAACCGCACCACCGAGCCACAACCAAGACGATACGATATGCGTCAAGAGGTGATCGTGGGTTTTCCATGGTTTTCGCGTGTTCCGTGATTGATGCTTACCAGTCAATCATGCATTAGGTGTACGGGCCGCTACACGCCTTGAAATATACTTTTTTTTACAGTCAATACACATAAATTGGAACTGAGAGAGAGTATGGCCGAGCGGGAACTTGTGCAGCATTCAATCTGACGCCCTAGAGTTCAAATGCCGGCTCGGCCAACGACTTTTCTCGAGTCCTGGATGTTTGTGTTGTGTATCTGTGTGTCCATGTCACCTGCGACACTGGCAATTCTAGTGCAGGGGTATGAGTGTGTAAAATATAATGGACTCATTTAATTACGTTATAACATTTATTTGTAAATCTGAGTTAGCTTACACAGAAATGCAATAATACTGCTAGACGCCATGTTGTCAGAACGTAAACACCATGAAAATATCTTCTATTATTTAATTTTATGGCCTTTTAATTACATTTGTTAGTATTACAACATAACTAGCGAAAGTAGATAATATTATAGTTTGTATCTCAATCGTTCTTACCAGTACAGTTTGACGACCATTTTGTTTCAAACAAAAATAAAGCCCCAATACACAGCAACGAAATAAAACTCAAAACAAAATATCAAACAAATATAAATTATCACAACGAATGGAATGTTTCAAATCAGTAAATAAACAGAACTTTACTACAAAAAAATGCTAAAATATTTTATATTTCAGAGGTACTTTTCTGAAAAAGATTTTTATGCTGTATGCCGTATACAGCATAGTACGTGTTTTTGGTAAAAAAAGTTGATTGTTTATTTATCAAAGCGTGCGTTGTCAGCAAGATATAATCACATACTGGGAAACACGAAATGAAATCGGGGAACAAAAATAATACAAGCCTTGCCAAAGACAAAAATAGCTTAGTGGAGAGTTATAGAGTGGATACAAATAGTGGGAGTGTACACTTGCACTGTAACCAAGACAAAACGGGTCAAACCAACAGTTCGAAATACATTGCGGCCTTGTGCCAAAACTGTGAAAGACCCGTCAGAATTCCACACATGGAAAACGATGTATGTATGTCTAAAATTATACCAAATGATGAATTTTGTACTAAACGTTGTTAACAAAAGTAAAATTATATTGAAAGTTGTTATTCGAAACAAGAGACAATCGTTTTTTTTATACTATTGGATTACGAAACGAGCGGGTCGTTTGCTTGATGGGATACTTTGGGAAGCATAACGTAGTTCTATTCAGAATTTTGAAACGCAAAGGTCGTTGTGCTCGTTACCCTTAGACGTTAGGTATTACGTTAAATCTAGTCTCAGTGACTTACATATACTTTTTTTAAAGAAACATGAAGTGTTATTGCTTAATTTGTGACTTTCAATCCGACGCACCATAGCTCGAATATCGACTCGGCCCGCACCAATGATTTATATCAAGTTATGTACGGATTATTCACACTCGGTCTAAAACGGTGAAGGACAACATAGTGAGGAAACCCGCATGTGCAAGAACCACAAAATTCAGGGACATGTGACATTACCAAGCCGCACTGGGCCCGCGTGTTATGGCCCATACCTCTCTCTGAGAGAAGGCCGGTATCCCAGCAGTGGGAGTGTAAGACGCTGATGATGACCACATAGGTACTTGCATTTATGCATCCCAATCGTTTACGTGCAAAATAATTATAACAATTTCCACAATATCTCAAGTAACCGTCTATCGTATGATTTGTGGTTTGTGGTCTTGCAACAAGTCTGTAATACATTCTAGCTCCTGCATAAAGTAAAGCGATACTAATGCAGATTGAGCCCTTCACTATAGGGCTTCAAGGTAATAAGTACCTAACTGTTTAGAAAATATATTATTATAGTGTTTACCGACACTAGCGGATGTTCACGCAAATATGTACATCTCAAAAATTTCGCTTCCATCCAACAGGATTCGAACCGGCTTTCTGAACAATTCTGGTTACCTAGACCATAAGCCTTAACCAACTAGGCTATGGGAGCAATCGTTGTTGACTGCGAAATTCTTTCCGTAGTCCGAAGTTTTCTTTCCGGCTTACAAGCCGTAGCTCCATCTAGCAGACCTCGCTTTTGTAGCGATTGCTCCCATAGCCTAGTTGGTTAAGGCTTATGGTCTAGATAACCAGAAGACGCAGGTTCGAATCCTGTTGGAAGCGAAATTTTTGGGCTGTACCTATAATTGTATATATTTGCGTAACTGTTTAGAGTCATTCAGAACTGCGTCCTCCAAACAGCTTTGTAAAAAAAGTAAACAAACAGCGTTTATTAAAGAGAAATTTTCTCAAAGGCTCGTCGTCATCTTTGTTTGTATAAATAATGCGCCATCTTGTTTTAACAGACTTCAAAAACAGAGGAGGAGGTTCTAAAATCGTCTGTATTTTTTGTGACGATGTTACATGATTTCTCCATTCTTTTTTTCATGAGTAGCTTATAGCCATAGACCAGTAGTAGACGCCGCTTAATCCAACTTTTGCATGAGAACACAATCGTCAAATGTTGGCGCGGGAAGAGGGAACACGGTGTGTTGTGATTGACCAATTAAAAACTCGTACATCAGACGAGTGAACATGGCGTATTGTGATTGGTTAGGTTGGGCGGAGTCTATAGGTTTTTAATGTTCTGTGGAAGTTTTTAACCTACGTACTTCTAATTGTCGTATCGAAATGAAACTTTGTATGTATATGTAGTTCAGATGACAAAACTACAAATTGGTATCATGGAGCTGATCTGATGATGGAGTCAGGAGGGAACTCTTCAGTGGATCTTAAAAGCGAGATTGGGCTCATATGATTCGTTATGATGAGTCCAATAGATTGCACCTGGTATCGAGGTTCTGATGATGGAGCCAGGAAGTGGACGATCGGCGTTTTTCAAACCAGAATTTGAAAAACTCATTTTTTAAAAGTTAGAATAATAAACACACGCTTACACACACTTACCTACACTTATACACAAATAGATATAATATGAGCATTTATGTTAGATTTTCATCTTTTGTCTGTACATTATTGTCATATGAGTTATGGTTATGAGCTACGACTCATGTATGTCCCTTTGTCAATAAGTATGTATTATCGTATTATGTTCTAAGCTGCGATAATTTTTTTGATTAAAAATACTAATTTGTTTTTAAATTATAAAGTAAGAATCTGTTATTGGCAATATGTACAAGCAAAAATGTTTTAGTTTATAGTGTTTACCTAAGTGCTGTTGATTCTGTGATAAATAAATAAAAAAAAAAGCTACAACACGCGTATATACCTACTGAGACGGACAGTCGCCACCTGGTACCTAAGTAGGTACTCGTTTCGTCGCGTTATGAACCATTTCTAATTATAACAGTCCACAACAATGTTTTAGAGAGCACCTCACAGATTACGTACATCGAGCGTGCGGAATGGAACGTATGCCAAAACTACTTTCTCTTGTTTACGACTTTGACAGTAAGGAAAATTACCGAATTGGCCCCAATACTAGTACCTATTTAGCGAGACGAGATAAAAACAACAAGATAAAAATAGCGCTATTAAAATTTATAATCAGTTGTAAACTTAGCATTTTACATCTACGAATCTAGCACGATTGAGTTAAAACTCAAACAAAACGTTTCGGATTCTACAATCCGAAACGTTTTGTTTGAGTTTTAACTCAAGAAAGGCTCAACAAATGAAAATAAGATGGAACCCGGTGAGGACATCAGTGATGATTGGTGTTCGGATTGGGCGTTCTGTGAAGCCCTCGTGGCTGTTTATTTTTAATTAAAAACGAAGGTATCATATTAAACTTAATTAATCAGCGACTAGTACTACTATAAAAAAATAAAACAAAAATAAATTCTACTGAAGATAATAATTGAAACAACATACATACAGGTTGGTTGTGAAACTATTTTTTTGAGTGGAGGTTCTAAAAGCGGCTGCTATCTTGGGTTTTCCTTGCGCGTGGTCCGTGACTGATGCATAACCATCAATCATGCATTACCGTCTAATGGCAGCTTTACAGCAGAGATGGAATGTACGTAGTATTTGTATTCTCTTTGATGGCATGGTACTATATACGTTGCAAACACTCCGCCGTGTGGGTGCGTCACATCAATCGATAACTAATTACATTGATATCGTAATTGTTTCCGATAAAATCCAAATATACATCAATGAACGTCATTCCAACGGCTATAACAAGAGATAGCTACCAAAACAAAGCGCTCGCATGTTGGCTTGGATCACGAATTGTTTACGTTTTATTTTTAATCGCCAGGCGTGGAAGATCTCACTGGGGAGCGTCCAAAAAAGTATCTCTAAATTATTTATTTATTTATGGTAATGTCGTAGACTAAGGCTGAGATTTAGGATAAGATTCAGAGACGATTCTAAGCGTAGACTTTGGCTTCCATATGTCAAAACTGTATACAATTTTGACGTATGGCTGAGATTCAGAGACGAATCTAAGCGTGGACTCACGCTTCCATACGTCAAAATTCTGTACAGTTTTGACATATGGAAGCCAAAGTCTACGCTTAGAATCGTCTCTGAATCTTAGCCTAAGCCTAAGAGAATATTATATAGAGCGAGTGTGGCCGAGCGGGAGCTTGTGCGATTTTCAATCCGACGCACCATAGTTCGAATCTCGACTCGGCCCGCACCAATGACTTATATCAAGTTATGTGCGGATTATTCATACTCAGGATACCATACGCAGGAGTTAGATATCGGACCGGTAACGCTCTTATATGGAAAACTAGATTTGTGTTAATTAAAATGAACATAATACTACGAAAAGTGATGACGGTAGTCGGTAGGCGAACAAGCTCTGAACTACGTGTGTGATTGCTCGCCCCGTCTTTCAGCCTTAGGCCGCCATTACACGGTCATGCGTGTTTGCGTTTTGCTGTGAAACTATTTTTTAGTGTATATTTCTGTCAATATCAGGGTTATCGTTCGGCAAGCACCACATTAGACGGTACGATATGCGTCAAGCTATGATCTTGGCTTTTGCATTATTGGCATGTGGTCCATGATTGATGAATATGCATCAATCATGCTTGACCATGTAACGGGCACTTTATAAAAAACTCTTTTGTAATAGAAAGTTCACATAGCATCAGCATAAAGCCAGCGAGAAATTTCGTAGACAACTAAGCAACACGATGCTATGTCAGGCCGGATTACGCAAGTGGTGTTCGTATTTAATTGTATGTTATCAGCAAACTTGAAGGATATGCGAGTTATAGGTATTTTAAAATAAAATATATTTTATAGTTAGTTTTAATAGGTTACATATTTTATGAAAGTTTGTTTTATACTATAATCTTATTATTGAATCTCCATGAACTTCTCGTCTCCTAGTACTTTTACTACACTACAATGATACTTTTTCTTGAGAACTTACAGTATGGCATAGTTCTGTCACAAAGGTTATACTGTTTTCTGGTTCTGTTATCCTGGTACCAAATTTTGACAAGTATTTCACTAGTTAAGTATTTACTAGTAAGTTCCAGAATTTAGCAAAACTACGAAACAAAAAATTGTTTTCTTATAATTAAGTTACTTATTGTTTTGCACAAGTCACGATATGATGTAATAATCGGACCGACTCAAATGCACGCAACACACCGACAAATTTTTAATTTGCGGGTGGTAACTAGCAAGCGTGCACTAACTAGAAAATACCCACTTATCATGCAAAACAGGCCGTGGATCATGTAAAGAGACAACCCACTGAAAGCAAGGTCAAACAATGATATTTCTAAGTGGCTCAATTGATACAAATATGTAATCAATTCAGTTGATTGTCACTGATTAATGCAGACAAGATGTGAGTGATGACGAATGACTTTCGGTACAGAAAAACAATTCCATAGACCTATGTGAAATGCTATTATTATTGAAGATGAGATATTTAAAAAAAATCCTACACCAACTTGGGACTTATTAATCACGAATAGTAGTGTTTTCTATGTTTACTCATAAACAGTCTTTGACATAGTTCAACCTAATTACTTTCAACCTCATTGTAACTTAAGATCAGCCAAAATAGTAATCAAACAGTAAATTGAAAATAACAATTAGATATAACCAAAGCAGCGGGCATACTATGGGGCAGTAGGAAACTAGATTACATCAACAATGGATTCAAAATACCTGGTAACTGACAAAGAGATAATGCTATTATTATAGCCTCCTGCTTCATACATAACAAATAGGAAATCCCCTGACAGGCATACATCTACATTGCAAACTATGTACATGTAGCCTATAACCGCTATTTAAGTAACTTTCTACTTTGTCCCTTAGTCTATAAAGTTCAAATAGACAGTGGCAAAATTTTCCATATTAGAATCTATGGCTTCTATCCAATTAAGAAGTTTTATCTGAGAGCATTATGTATGTGATATTTTTTCTGAGCAAGTGGTCTTAACATGCTCGGTTGTTAGTGGTAGGACTAACTCTTCTGCGAGTGTCCGTCTGGGTTGTTACTACCACTTTGCTCGTGAAGTCTACCGCAAAGCAGTAATGTGCAAGCATTACTGTGTTCCGGTTTGATAATAGTAGCCGAGTAGCCAGTGAAATTACTGGGCTTATGACACTTAATACCTAATTTCTCAGGGTAATGAGCGCACTGCAATTGTTTTGGGCCAGCTTTCTGCTTACCATTAGCAAACGACCAGCTCGTCTCGTTGCCAAATAGCAAAAAGAAAAAACATCCAGGCTGATGGTTGGCGATCATGTTAGCCTATAAACACTATCAATATCAGAGGCATTGATGATGCCTTAGGCCTTATAGAATCCTTACTGTCTTTACTATACTGTGTGATCAGCTGATGTAGTAATATCAATGTAAAACATATGTTTTGTTTAATGGAGTATAAAAACAAGATCTAAATGCATATCGCCAGCATGCTGGCAGCTGGATACGCTGCTAACAAGTAATGGGCATTTGTATTATCTATATACCTCATTAGATAGACCTCACAGATTATCATAACGGTACATTGCTACGTAGATTATCCAACTGTTGTAGATTAGTTACATCATACATGTGATTAATAGTACTAGTGTTTTGAATTATTTGTAGGCCTCTGTGTTTCCCAATAGCTATAATTTGGGAGTTTTCAAGACGAGAGTGAATAGGTATCTTGTAGGCAAGCATGCTAAATCATTGACCATATTGTCACTTAAGGCGCTGCTTCATGACCCGCCTAACGCAAAAATGGCCTAAAGGTTTTTTGTTCATCGAAGAAAAACAGGCATTACGGAAAAAGAAAGACCACGCCAGAGCCTTCAGTTGGCATTCTGAAAATTTGGAAATAAATTTCCAAAGAAAATTTCTGAAGACAATTAGTGTGTGGTACTTTCCTAAAACGTGTTCCAGGAAATACGTGTTTTGAAAATGCCTTACAAGTTTGTGAAAAAAACGTTTGTTATTTAGAATCTCTTACATGTCCAAGGATTATATGGAAGTGTTTTGTTGAATTTTACATTTATGAGAACACTGTGAACGGCCAAAGTCAAGGTAAAATTTGTCCAAAAAAGCTGATTTTTGAAGGTTTGTACTGAGTTGGAATCTCAAAATTTTACATTTTTGCTCCCACTGAACCCTAGATATAGAGCACATGATACCTATTTGCTCAAAACATTTAAAAAAGAAAAATTTATTAGGACACTATAATCGCGTACGAGCGTTTGTATGGAAAGTATGGCATGTAGCAGCCTCTAACATCAGGTGAGATGTAGTTGATTGATCTTGTAAGCCTATTTCAAATTTAAAAAAAGAAAGTTCTCTGTTTGTCTAAGGATGGATTTGAATAAAATGTTTTTGATGCAGTAGGTACTTTGAAAAAGATTGGGTCAAGATATGAAAACGCAATCTGAAGGTAGAAAGTTTTAACTTTACAGCAATAGATTAAGCATTACATGTACTATATTTGACTTGATTGATTCAATGAAATAATCATATGTGAAAAAGAATGTTAGAATGACCTTGTGACGATTCTACAACACATGTCAAATATTAATGAAAGCAAAAGTTTAAAATGGAGGCTTATAAACAGTCACTAAAATTAATCAGATTACACCGAATATTTACAGAATTTATGTACAATTAGCACACAGATTCACAGTAAATTATTTTTTTGTAATGTCAAAATGGTGTTTTTTAACCTAAAAATAAAACAAAAGAAAAAACACCAACACAGTTTTTGTCCTAGACATGCAGATCGTGAAATGAAGTGAAGGTAAACAGCAAAGCAAGATGATTAGATGACGTAGAGAATTCGAAGGACGGATATAGGTACAAACATCAACATTCCATTAGAACGTGAAAAACGAAGTGACAAAAACAAATTACATCAGAATTCAGATGAAAATTGGAGGTAATTAGACACTTACTTGTACTTTTTCTTGGCAACGGCAGGTTCTAAACCAGCAACATCAACATCAAAGTAGGTATTAAAAATACTACTACTAAAATTTAACTGTTGTATTATCTTCGTCATTGTAGCAAAACGTAATTGAGCCTTTGAGTACTTGGAAATGAAAAATACGGTCAAAACCGTAGGATAGCGAGAATTGCGTAGTAACACAAACTTCAACGACCAAAGCAAAGTGCACAATGTAAAATGTAAATGTATGTATATGTTGAAATGATGATTAATCAATTTGAAGTTCGTTTGAAAGACTTTGTGTTGGTAAATAAAAACGTCGTGTTTTTGTATGGAAATCCAACGAGATCACTACTTTCTGAATTTAGCCGCTTACTAGAACATTCCATTATGGCCACCGGAAACATGACGTTTCTTGAAGTTTCTACACGCGTTGTAACGTTTCGTTTTGCTTAATATTTTATTTTCACTATGTCGTAAGCACTAGAAAATGTGATTAGGTTAGAGGCAAAATAATTAGACAAATTGGCTTAAATAATTAACTGTTTGTAGACTTTCTATTGAATGGACATCTACAGGACAAAAAGTACCCACTTCAAATATCAGTCTATCGCAACTTCACACAAAAGTTATGTATAAATAGGGTAAAACTTTAATGGCGGGTCTATTCGTTTCCGCTACCTCTCTCGCTCTTCTCGAACTCATGTCATGATTTACATGAGCTTGTTCATTCATTTGTCATTTTTTCATGTTTGTTTTCGTAACTGATAAAAAGTTATCAGGGATTGGAAGTTCATACATACATGGATATCAATGTTTTTTTCAATACAGCAAAGCACATAAGGTGGATTGTCAGAGAGGTGGCGGGAAATTTAAAAAAAAATTGATGTTCTTTTATAATTTTTACCCGGTCAGGATAAAAATTTTGAGAATATTTTGTTACTTATAATTTGCGTATATAACAAATAGTTAGGCTACTTTTAATGTCTTAGTTTGGCTTTGAAATAAAACCAAATATTGGTACTTCCTTATTTAAAACGTGTGACAGTTCTTAGATTTATGGTACCGATATTTAAATTTGGTTTAGTTTAAAAGCCAAACTAAGACATAAGAAGTAGTTTAATTGTTTTTTTTACGCAAATTACTAAATATTATCAAATATTTTACCCTGACCGGGTAAAAATCATAAATGAACATATTTTTTTCAAATTTCCCACCACCTCATGGACAATCCACGGTAACTAGATATTTTTGAACATGTTGGCGAAATTGGAATTTGATGATTGTTTCACCTGTATATTGGCAACGTTTAGAGAACCCCTTTTTGACATTAGCAGCTGATTCATTTTTCTCTATGGAAGTCCCGACTCTTATCTGCTGACTTGCTCTGTGTGAAATACGTTCCGTTATGCATTAAACCGAATTCCGAAATGTCAAAAATGGTTCCAACGTGAAGCTAGCAGCAATTAAAAAAGATCAATAGTGCTACGACGTCATTGCGTACAAACAAAATAATCGATTTTACTTACCGATTGCGAAAAATTAATGACGGCATTGTACTCAAATTCGAATCGATACTTTTAAACCTTTGTTTCATGTAACTTGAAGCCGGTGCGGCATATAACGTCATAGTCTCACTTTTTATATACACACTTCACTGGAATAAACTTCACTCACTGGATATTTAGTTTTTTCTCTTGATACAACATGTAAGAACTGAGATTCACGGACTTTATACTTTCTAGAATGGGGCTGATTCCTCAAATACGACATTCAGGCTTGGCGGTGCGATTTTGACTGGTGTAGTCCGCATTCAACGTACGTACTATGAATGTAGCTGTGTATTTTTAGGGCGCTCTGGGGTGACAATACAGGCTGTTCTTATTTTCAACTCTAAAAATCATTAACGCCTAAAATATAATATTAGCAAACACTTAGTTTAGCGAAAAAGAATAATTTTGATTCTTTGAAAGAGGGGCGCGATTGATGGGCTAAAACAAAACATATTATCCAGACAGGGATGGAAAAAAGCATTACAATTTACAATGCAAAAACTCTTTATTGCACACCAAGATGTATGGATATTATTAAAACAATCAAAAAATGTCAGTAAAGGTACGATGGATATCCTTTTTGCTTAACAACAACCTATTTCAGGCGTCCGGTGTTCTTTGAATTAATCACTTTTTGACACAACTCAAACAATTCAATTTTTTAACAAGAATATATCATGAACAATTTGTATGTCCAACCTGAACTATTTTAACCAATGTTAACCTTATCAAAATATTAATGACTTATTAATAAAGGCTTAGGTAGGTAAGATTACGTTGTAAACCTTAAAATAAACTAAACATTATGACGTAACTGTGATGTAAAAACAGACGTAGCCTATAGACAATTAAATTATAATATGGAATTATTATTATTTATTATTATTATAATTGGAATATTTAATTACATTATAATATGAAATAACAGTGCAAGTTAATAAACAGTGTTAAATGGTTGATTAGTTAAACCACAGTTTTACAGTGGTTAAATTATATTTTTGTTTCTTTCGATTCAGTTTAAAATTGTCGAAGAACAACAAAGACAAAATACAGAATAACTAAACCACTACTGAACAAGAGTCTCAGTCCAATAAATTACTAAAAAAAATTCAACCGTGTCCAACCAATAAAATTCCTTGGTAACAAGAAACCACCACTACATAAATTCTCGTGCATCCCACGTTTCACGCAAGCGCCTTTGAGCCCCTATGACGTCACGCTCTGTTTACACCTGAGCGTCGCGCCGCGCGCGTCAGTAAGACAATTGTTTTGTTTTTCACACTGTGTCTGCAGGCTTTTGTTTTTATATTTGTAATGTTATTGAAAAGAAACGTGTTATTATAAAGCTGGTATGACAATGCAATAGCTGATTATGTTTTGTTTTTCACTTATTATTTGTCTTAATATCTGTCTATATCATCTATTTGTTTTAATATCTGTAATAATATTTTAAGAGGAAGTTTTTTGCTATAGTTATAATAAAGTTTAAAATTTGATATTAGTTTTCGAACTAGAGCAATTGGGATGGTGCATGAAAAACAAAATACATAATCTCTGTCGTCATACAGTTTTAAGAAGATCACATTAACGCAATTTTACACAAAGATACTGCCATCAAAAGTTTCCCAAATTCAACAATTTTATTTCATCATCCATTATTAATTGAAATGATACCATCAGATTCTTTACATTTTAACGATTAAAAAAGTAACACAATAAACAACTATGTACGTAACCGCATTTTTTCACGGCCAAATCAACAAAATGCATGTTTTTAGTAAGTACAGCTTTACGGCCCGCGTAGAACAAGTGACGTCAGATATTCTGTCAAATTTGTATGGGCGTTTTACCGCTCAGTAGATACGCCTGACTTTGACTTTCATTTTTGATATTTCATGAGAAAACGAATTGATTGACATAAAGAAGATGGAGTCAACATCCCTATTTGTAATATTCAGGATTTATCAGAGTGTAAGACTATCAGCGATGGTGACCCCTAGGTCATCCACGAAGCCGCTGGTCGATAGTATGAATAGCAATGATGGGCATAACTGCTACATTTACCATCATAATTTAAGGTTATCAGCACTCAACAATAATCCTACAATAAATATTCCATCTTAAGCTTAAAACATCTGTACACCAGTCAATTTCTTTCACAATTCCTTCACTGGTGAACACTGAATATTCTGCGTAATAACCGAAAAAATATAACTGATAGCTCCCATACTTTTAGTGGTTTAATAAAGTAAACACTCCATGATAACCTAAAGGTATAAATAAACCTTTAGGTTATCGTCGAGAGATCGATGAGCGATAAGTCCGCCCGTTGTGGCACTAAATATTTAAGATTTTAGTTTTGAAATTTTCTTTGTACCTACTGTGGTGTTTCAATAAAAGGATAACGAGTGCACTACAGTGTCGCGCATTGTGTTTCAAAGTTCCGAATGACACTGCAATTGTTATGGGCAGACTTTATGTTTACCTTTAGGCAAACGACATGCTCGTCTCGTTATCCAATAGTACCTATATAAAACCTGTTTTACACTTTCACGGTTATTCACTACTTTGTACATTGTAACGGGATATTTACCGTGATTATTATAAGCTGGTGAGCTCCCGATATTTCGACGCTGTGCAAGCATCATGTTCACGGGAATACTCACGGTAAATATCCCGTTACAATGTATAAAGTATATAAAACCTATAGCAATATTCTTGATCTTTCGGTAAACGAATGATCGTGATGTAACCTATAGTACGGAGGTACTTACAGCATTTTTGGTGCTCGCTTAGTCACGACACTCAAATTCAAAATCTAGCGCTGATAAACTTAAGTTTACTATAAACAACATTTTTAAATATAATAAAATTTTATTTTATAAAACCTTTATTTTATTAAATATAATAAAATTAAAACTGAATAAATAACTTATTTAGAGACCGTAACATTACTGTTAAATTAAACTATCTTGTTCTTTATAATATTATTTGTTGCAAAACATATTTAAAACGACTTTTCTTCTGAAACCCGTACAATGTTCTAAGCCATTTTTCTAAGCTTGGGTAAATATAACATCATCATGCTTAAATTAATCGCACAAATCCGTGCAAAATATTAAAATAAATAACAACTTCAAACAATCACAACCACAGTCCTAAGATCATAAATGATGTAGGTAACTAGTGGACGCAAAAATCGTATTGAAATATCCAACCCACTGTCTAAATGTTGCTTTGCGATAAATAAATACCATAGCTTACTAGGTGCTTTGTAAAAATACTATTTTCCACCTAGTTTAGATATGTGATATGGCACTAAAACAGTAATAGTAATTTTCTTTAGTAAATTTCCATACAACTGCATTAGAGATATATTTTTCGGCTTAAAGAGCATTGCTACTGTATCGTCTGAGTCAGCGCTGAGTGGAGCTGTTAAATGATTTGGCAAATTGGACTTTGATGCTTCGGCAACAGGGTTTACTTTAGGTTTTGTGCTGACGTCTGCACAAATTGATTCTTTTGGAATTGCAGTGTTTGTCATATCCAAAACATCAGCAGCTCTTTGGTACGGAATACTAAACGTTGCCTGGCTTGGAATTGGGTTCAAATTGGTCTGAATAATCTTTTCGGGTACGAAGGAAACGGGTCTGGATTTAGGGATATGTCTGTTTTTTATAGGTACAGAACTGAAACCGGTTTTCTGATTCATTTCATTTCTTGGAGCCGTGGGTCGAGGTTTAAAAATTGGTATCATGGTCGGCATTTCACTTGTGTTTTGATTGCTTGTATTATTTTGTGGTTTGGAAAAGGCTGATACAATTTTATTAATTAATTTCTGATATAATGCCTTGTCAGTATTAATTTCGTTACTGACTCCTTGGTTCTCATTTTCATCTTCTGTATCTCTCTTCATTTTTTCTTCTTCTATTATGCTGCTTATTGAAGATAGTACAGACTCTTGCGTAGCTTCTTCAGTGATCTGGCACTGAGAGTTCTCCAGTTCCTCGGTTAGAGCATTTTTTAGTAAATTAAGTGTGCATGAGAACTTATCCTTATTTGTGTTAGTCGCGTCTTTAGAAGATTGGTGTAATGAAGTGAGATCTTCCCAATTCTGTGATGGGGGAACAAGCGCAAGTGTAGATATTGTGTTTGGCGCTTGAGTTGTCACAACCTGTAACAGAAAAATATTTATTAAGGCTAAGTAGAAAAACGAACCATCATTTCATAAATTGTAACGGGTTATATGATTATTACGAGCGATGCCGATGTAGGTATTCCCGTGAACATGATGCTTGCAACAGCGTGGCGTCGAAAAATTGGGTGCTCAGCTTAATAATAATCACCGCAAATATCCCGTTACAACGTATGAATTAGTAAATAACATTGATGTGAACTATCATATTTTTATCAGATGATAATAGAACTAACTCTTCTGCGAGTGTCCATTTGGGTGGGTTACAACTTTTAAAATGAAAGCCGAGACGAGTTCCTTGCCCTTCTTCTTGCTCGGCATATACCAATTTGGAACGGGCTCGGTGGGTCTCTGGAAGGTTCGTTGACTTTGAGCATGGAAGTCTTTGTCATTTATTATGTTTTAAGACAGAATTAGTTTTAGTCTTTGATTCGGGTAGACGAACGTTACAGAGACCCGCTGTTATAGTCATTTATTTTAACCTTCATGAGTGCTCTCTTGGGGTCTATAAGAATAAATCAATTTGAATTTGCTGAGTAATGTGCAGGAATTACTGGTTTGATCAAAGTATAGCCTAGTGTCTTTGTGTTTCAAAGTTCTGAGTGTCACTGCAATTATTAAGGGCTAGCTTTATGCTTCCCATCAGTCATTAGGCAATCGCCCCGCTGATATCTCATTGTACAAGAATGTATAACAAAAGTTCCTGATTTCATGATAAAATAGTTTTTTTTGTTGAATCAGGTTATGGCACATAATCATGAAACCACAGCTAGTTGGTACTCTTTAGTTTAAACCTGGTACATACTAATTATATTGGAACATTAATGTATACTAAGTACTTACATATGAAACACAACAGAAAACCGCAATCAGAATGTTTTTCATTTTCAATGTGCAATTATTATTTTCATTAAACACGGCACATGGAATACGAATCAATATCGTTTTATCAATAAAGAAGGTGATCGTAATCACAACTTTAAGTATGTAATGTTATATCGATTACGTCATACTATTTCCATAATCGATTCTGAATGCATTTCGCTACACTAGATAATGAAAAACCCACTATTTCAAAAACAAACGTTCAACGTTGTATTGTAATCAATATAACAACATAATAAAAATAAAATAGTTTTTTTTGTTGAATCAGGTTATGGCACATAATCATGAAACCACAGCTAGTTGGTACTCTTTAGTTTAAACCTGGTACATACTAATTATATTGGAACATTAATGTATACTAAGTACTTACATATGAAACACAACAGAAAACCGCAATCAGAATGTTTTTCATTTGCAATGTGCAATTATTATTTTCATTAAACACGGCACATGGAATACGAATCAATATCGTTTTATCAATAAAGAAGGTGATCGTAATCACAACTTTAAGTATGTAATGTTATATCGATTACGTCATACTATTTCCATAATCGATTCTGAATGCATTTCGCTACACTAGATAATGAAAAACCCACTATTTCAAAAACAAACGTTCAACGTTGTATTGTAATCAATATAACAACATAATAAAAATAAATCGTACGTAATAGTATGTACCTACGTAATAGCGATGTCTAAATTAAAAGAAGTTTCCATTTGCTACGTTTTTTAAAAGCACAATAGGTAATAGGTAGATATAAGGATTGAAAAGAAATGTAGGTGTTCTAAAAGTGAAATGGGCACAAGTAAAAATTCGTAAAATAAATTGAGTCTTATTACAAGGGTAGAGGTGTTTATATGGAATGTCATAATTTAATAGGTGGATACGGTCCCGAGTGAAACAGACTTAAAAGGCGTGTGTCTCTCTAGCACAGTTTGCTAGTGTGGTTAATCCTTAGACGAAGTATAAAGCTCCATCTACGGGTTAATCGTTTCTTTTAGTAGAAAATGGCATATTTTTATTTATTTATTTATTTATTTATTTATTGCACACATACATTCAACTTATACTAAGCGTAAACATATGCACCCTGTTAGGAGGGCGTTGCAAACTTAAATTAGGTACTTACTCAACAATACAAAATAAGAACTAAAAACTACTAAAGGCTTAGCAAGTAGGTAATTCTAAGACTTAGAGCTTGAGATCATAATGAAGTATAATTATATTTTCACTCTCTAGATGACAGAGTCCACACAGAGTTTAATATAATTGTCTCTGTGTGAATTACTATAAATTAATTGTTAACATCGGTACTATAATTGTTAAAGGCAAGTATATTTTAATAATTTTTCATTTTCACTACAAACATTGCAGAAGTAACGTTTTGTGTTAAATAAATAGAATTTAAATATACATTATAATATGTCTGGCTTGGTTTGATACTGGCAATACTGAATATGCAATAAATTGATGCAACAAAGACTTCAAAGCAAAGCTTCTTCTTCTTCTTCAGATTATGAGATTATGGCTTTTAAAAAGAATCGTTTCCAGGATGTGAATTATCTTTTCATAGGTAAGTCAATGAGGTTTCTGAAGTAGGGTAACCGTTTTGTCAGTCTCATGGAGATGGTAAACGATAACATAATGCATAAAGTAAGTGTTGCTGAAAATGTACTTATTTGCTTACAGGCTGCCTTCTAACCATGAAGTACGAGCAGCGATGTAGGTATTATTAATTTGTTAAGAATCAACTTAGCGAAATATCATGATGTTTTGCTAATATAAATATGTAATTTAATTCCTATTTTAATTTAATATTGTATTATTGAAATGTTTTTACATGTTTTATTTTTAAACTGTAAATAAATAAAGTTAAATGTAGGTAGTACCTATGTATTTTGTAGAAATATGCAACAGTGGCATATAGTGCATGAGTTGACAAGATCCGACAGTCATGCTAATCCATTGTTTATTAATTCATATATTTTATTTCATAATATACATTTTTTTCTTCAGTTCTGGCCAGACAGAAAAAATAAATAAAAACAAGTTTATTACAGGCATAGAAAATACAGGTGGTAAAGTTCGTGTCATAGTGAAGGTCACGTATCCGACCTCTACCTATTCGATATTATGAAAATCGATTTTATAGAAATATAACACCGTATGATCGCAATTGTACTGACGCAACGTGAAAGAATCTCCGTATTTGTAACAGATAAGGAAATTATATTAGTAAATCGATGAAATTAATTACTAAATTGTGACACATATAACTATATATAGACCTGGCCTATGTACATATAGGTATGATTGTTATTTTATTTTCAAAATGAAGGTGTTGCTGGTGTTTTTTGTCGCCACGGTGGTGCTGCAGGTAGGTTTTGACAAGGTTCTGTTGATTTTGGATTCCTAATTGTCCGATTTTCACAGATATTGAATCAAAATTGTAAAGTTATTTGTTTTCTGTCATCACTTTAGTAGGTACTTGTACTATCTATTCTGGACTTTAGTAAGAAATTATGACGATCAACGGTGTCAATTCTGGCGATACAAACGTAAGGCTAACTTTTGATTCACTATCTTTTTTAAACATGGATGATACTAGTTTCTGTCCGCGGTTTCACCCGCGTTCCCACAGCAACCATGCATTTTCCGATTCAGATATAAAAGTTCAGATATAAAATTCTCCGGCTCATAAACTATATCTACTATGCCAAAAATCACGTCAATCCCTTGCTACGTAAAAAAGAACAAACCAACAAACGTACAACACACTTTCACATAATTATTATATGAGTATGAATTTGGCAGCTTAAATTTAGACTTGTCAATCACCTTATATGCCTTTTTTATGTTTTTATTGGAGAGAGAAAAACTAAAATTCGAAACTTTTATTAACACATTCTGATAAAACAACACAGCTGGCGAGATTGAGGCCTGATTGAAGTTTGTTTCCTCATTGCTTTTTTTGACACTTTTTTTCTAGTGCGAATTGCGATTTATAGAAATTCAAATGCGGCCTGGCCTGCATTTAGAGTTTTTAGGTAGAGTTACCATTCGGTAATATGTCACTACGTAATATGTCAATACGTCCATGGGCGACCACCACTCCCTACGCTTGTAAAGTAAGTAAGTAGCTGAATTAAAAAAATCTTTTTACAAATTTTTTTCAGACCTCCTACGCGCAATGCATTCGATCATTAGCCCCAAACCTCCTCGGTGTTTGCGGCTGTGGATGCGAAGTGCCTTCCTGCGCCCCTTCAAACATTGCTTGCCCGTGCCCGGCCCTACCAGCTACAATCGTGCAGTCAAACACAGTCGCCGCCAGTCTAGCTGACACCTTATCTTTACTTACTGTGAGCAGCTTGCTAGCAGACACTTTACCATACGGGTGTAACATGTGTGTGGCGCCAGGTGGTTATTGTGGCGGGTGTGGTGGTAATTGTGGCGGGTGTGGAGGTTATTGTGGCGGGTGTGGTGGTAATTGTGGCAGTTGTGGTGGTAATTGTGGCAGTTGTGGTGGCTATGGGATTTGCGGTGGATACGGGGGCGGCGGCTGTAACTGCATTTACTACTAAGTTGTTGACACTGACACTGGCTAGATATGAAAATCGCGTGAAGCCAATGAAAAAGTTGTAGACGTTTACATTTTTTTAAAATGTATTTCTTGACGACTAGACTTTTATAGTGTTACTACAAAAAAACTATTTTTTTTGTTTTGTTTTTGGCTTCACGCGATTTGCCTAATTAGTCAGTGTCAAGTTATAATAAATCTCTATAAAAGTCTCTATATAAGTCGTCAAAGTCACGTTAAAGTTTAGTCTAGGCGTGGTCGAGTCGAAGTGACGCTTCAGTAGAGCGGTGGATACTTTACTGAACGCTTCTATGGAGTTTTGGATAGAATACGAAAATACACGTTTTTCATCTTTGTACTATTTGCCTTTCACTCATGCACGTTTACGAACACTTAATAGTTAATAATCCACCTTTATTACACATTAACACTCGATAAAACACTGTCATACTCGTATATTTTAGTAGATAACACAAAGTCAACAACAGCACATTTTGCATTCCCGCCAAAACATCAAAAACGTTTTTACTTTGTTATTAAATTTCATTTTTCACTTGTTTAAAATGCCTAAGTAAATTTTAGACATAATGTCCAATTTGTCACATTCATTTCTACGTGATTTCTACCTCCTCTGTTATAATATGCGAACAGAATGTATATGATGTAAGAAGTTATGTACCTAGTCTTTCCTGGCGTCTTTGGTTGCCAACCAATATAAAAAAGGTTTTAAGTTCAGAGGATTTAGCTGGAAATTGGCAGAATCATGGACTTACTATGGCAGAATAATGGACTTACTATGGCAGAATCATGGAATTTCTATGGCATCGAATCATGGACTTACTATGGCAGCATACCACCTATTTACACAAACTGTGTCTCTGGCCATAAAAAAAGTCCAGGATGAAGTGTCAAATTCTCATAGCTCTGGCATCTGTTTTCACCTTTCTGCTCACACAATTCACAAGCTTCTTTTTCCGCTTACATTAACGATAATAACATAGAGTTAAAATCCATTAAAACTAATTAACATTTACCATTTTAATGCAGGTCATACAAGCTACGGTGTACCGGAGAGGTTTGCCTGTGCAGGAGCCTTACCGGCTAACAATCTCGTGTTCGTTTTCGACTCCAACCCGATTAAGAACAGTGCAGCGGTCGCTTATGTCTTCGGCTGGAAGAAATAGTCTAGAATTTTCGCTGGTTATCATTTTAGAACGAACGTTATTAAGAAAACAAGTTCTTACATAACGAAAAGAAGCGAAAACTCTAGACAACTCGTTCCACACAAAGACTAGTGACCGCTGTTTTTAATCGGTTTGTAATCGAAAACGAACACGAGATTGTTAGCCGGTAAGGTCCCAGGTTTGCCTGCGCAGGTAGACCATATCGTGTTATATGGTTAAACCTGCACAGGTCACACACGCTCCGGTATACCTGCGCAGGCACACCTGCATAGGTCCTCTCCGAGAGACCGTAGCGTGTATAGCCAGTATTATTGGATTCTGTTCCACATACTTAACTTAAAACAGTTACAAGTTAATGTCGTTATCATACATTGTATTGGCGTTTTTTAAAAGAGCTATGCTATGCTATTTTGTCCATACCTACATCATCGACAGCATGAGACAGTATCGTCAATTCGTCTATTATAAAATGCAAGCCTATAGAAAATATTGCTTGTTTATGTTTATTTATTGCTCCAGTTTATTTATCTATTGAGTTTAGTGTTCATAATTTTTTATTTGTGTAAATAACATACATGTACTTACTTAATTTATGTATTAATGTTTTTATTTATTATTCACATATTATTATGATGTATGGTTTTTAATTGAGCGTATTTTATCGTTAACTGTGCATTTGCGTCTTCGTGGAGCAAATTCGCAACTATTTGCACTTTTTCTGTATATGACATTGAAATAGGGATGTTGACTCCATTTTTTTATGATGTCATTCAATTCGTTTTCTCGTCATCAAATGTCTATATCGAAAAAACTGGAAATCAAAAGCTCGAAACGTCAAAAATTATAGTCAAAGTCGGGCGTATCTACTGAGCGCTAAAACGTCTCATACAAATTAGACAGAACATCTGATTCTGAACTTGAATGCTTGAAGTCAATTGTTATACGCGGGCCGTAAAGCTGTAGGTACTGAAAATAGCATTTTGGCTGTGAAAAACTGCGGTTACGTACATAGTTGTCATACATTTTTTTCATTGAAATGTAAAGAATCTTATGGTATAATTTAAATTACTATTGTATTATAAAAAATCGTTGAATTCAAGAAACTTTCAGATCATTGTGGAAATTATATTTTTTTTTGTGAATTTACTACCTAACGTTAAATACTTTTATGTTACTTTTTTACGTTATGCACGGTATCGCTTTGGAGTTGTAATGTTCATTTCCTGCATATTTCCGTAGTCGAGCGAAGCTAAACTTTTACAGAACATTCAGTGGAAAATGACCCTTAGCCTGCTCTTACCTCAGTCACGCAATTCAAAATAATAATCATGATTTCTATTTATATATCAGACAAAAGATCCCCACGTATAGTAATTCAATAATAAAAAAAAATATATCATAATATTTTTTTTTTTTTTTTTTTTACCCCCAAATATAATATAATAAATATTAAATTATTATTTTATGTTAAAATAATTATAATATTTATTATGTAAGTAGGTATATTATTATTTCACAGCAAAATACGAATATCTTAAAATTAACCATATTTATTATTGTAAGTATAATGATTTATGTTTTATTTATATTTTATGTATTTTTGTGTATTTCGTTTAGGGAGCATAGACAAATTTCTAAATTTATTAAACGGCTCTAACAATTTGGATGTTAAACTTGAAATTGGCAAAATACACAAGCCGTGTCTGGCCAAGAAAGAAGAAAAAAAACCAATTTGGATGGAATTTTGTATTTAAATAAGGTTTTAAGTGTACCTAGCTGTACTAATAATTGTAAAAACGCGAATTTACGAAAAAAAAGTTTGTTTAGCATCGAATGAAGCTCAGTCACTCAGATATTCTTTCCTTTTGTTCTTCTTACCTATAGGTCAATTCTATACATTTTTAACTTTTCTTATAACGATAACAATTTTTGTAAATAGTGACTTTAACTAGACCCCAAGGTCAGTTTTGACAGGGCAAAACGCAACCGCGAAATAAAAAAAATTGTATGTAATATCTATTGGTATCCGTATATGGTACTTACCATTTAAATAAATGTATGTACACAACAATATTGTATAGACGTGTTGTATAATACTAAAATAAAAAAAAATATAAAAATTACAAACATTTTTATTACCCATTTGTAAGTACCTATTCGTATACTTAAGAACCTACTACCTAATACTCATCAGTCACATCAGGCAGAAAAAGTCCACTGCTGGACTGAATCGGCCTTACCCACGCAGGTGTTTTAGCCATACTACAGCACGCTTGGCAAGAGTCTTGCTGATGGCAGTAGATTATAATCTCGACGAAGGACAATGTTGCTACTTGCTATCCAGCCATTATTAGCCATTCCCTGTCCGTGGATTCCTTAACCGGGTCTTAAGACACCCTCGGGAAGAGGTCGGGTGGTGGTAATCTTTCTTTTCTTTATACTATTTGTTAACGAGACGAGCCGGTCGTTTGCCTGATGGTAAGCATAACGCCGACCCATAACAGTTGCAGTGCCACTCAAGACTTTGAAACACTAAGGCCTGCGCGGTACTGCAATGCGTTTGTTACCCTGAGACATTAGATAGGTATTAAGTCTCATAAGCCCAGAAATTTCACTGGCTACTCTGCTCATCAAACCGGAACACCTGCTTGGCGGCATGCTGCATGCTTGCACCTGCTTGGCGGCAGACTTCATGAGCAAAGCGGTGGTACCAACCCAGACGGACACTCGCAGAAGAGTTACTACAGAGAGACTTATACTCCTACTACCTAGCAAAAGTCTTATATTCTTACAAAGAATACCACCTATACAATATTTATAATCTTCAGCTGGAAGACTGCTGAAATTAGGCCTTTGTCCCCCTAGGAAAACAGCAGGGGGAAAAACACGAAAAAAGTTTGATTTGTCCCCCTGTTACCGCTAACGGAAAAACTCGAATATTTTTCCTGTTTGTCCCCCTTGGGGGACAGATCAGGGGGTCAAGCGGGAATAATCCCTCCCCATAGAACGCCACTTGGATCGGCTACTCGCCAACTTGCATCCAACAGCTCACCGTAGTTGTGGACCGACGACCTCGTGAGGTCGTCGGTCTACCTGGGTTGATTTTGTTGACGTGGTGCGACTTTAACGTCATTACTTATATAAGTAGGTAATAACTTTAAAGTCATTACTTATATTGATGCCACATCCTTATTAATAGGTCCATAGGTCCAAGTGACTCTATAGGTGCGTACATAGACAGATTCGTCTTGCTTAGTCGTGAAACGAATTTTGGCACCAAGGGTCGTCTGGGGCGAACAGGACGGCCTCCAGACAGTGCCCTGCAGACAGATCGGTAGGTCACGATCGATCGATGCAGTTGCTATTGAGATTGCAGACGAGTAAGAATTACTAAATTATCAAGCTATGACCTAATGGTTTCTTTTTCATGGCAATACTATTTGACAATCGTAGATGTTCCAACAGAAACCATGTATTTTTCCGGGATATAAGTCTGTGTTACTTTCCAGTCCATAAAATATATCTATATGCACAAAATCGCGTCGATCTGTTGCTACATTACGTAAGGAGTTACGCCTAGAAAATAATGTATATTTTATAACTAAGCGCTGGCTAGAATACTCTGCAGCAGGTTGGACCACCTGCGCCAGTAAATGACATTCAGCGTGCTTTTCCAGGTGATGAAACAGCGCCATCTACCGACATCAGTCCATAAACCGGGAAACAGCCGCTCACTTTCAAAGAACCGCCAATAGGGATATAGTTATTTGTGTCACAATTTATTAAGTAACTAATTTCATCAGTAATATAAGTTCCTTATCTGTTACAATAATGGAGACTCTTTCACGCTACGTTCGTAAAATTGCGATCATACGTGACTATGTTTCTCTATAAAATCGATTTTGATAATATCGATTACGTAGATAGGTCGGATACGTGCCCTCACTATGACACCTGAACTTTACCACCTGTATTTTCTTTGTCTGTAATAAACATCTTTTTATATGTGTCTTGCCAGAAGTGAAGAAAAAAATTATCTTTTTTTGGATTAATATTCATTGAAATGCGAAAACAGCTGTTCTAATATTATTTTTTCAAAATTTTTGCTAAGTTCTGGAAGTTCTTTCAAGTTTAAAATGTTTTGCAAAGCACCTATCGATATAAATGATCAAAACGTGATTCACGACATGTGACTTACTTTTTATAAATCGCCTTACTCGTATGCCTAACTAATAAAAATTTGACCTCAATGCTTTTGCAATGTGTCGACTTGAAACAGGGCATGAAGAATTAAAGTAATACTAAGTAAAATACCTTTTTATCTAAAAAGTACTGTTTATTTTATAATTAACATAGGCTAGAATACTCTGCAAGAAGGGTCGATAACCTGCGCCAGTACACCACCTCCAGCATTAATAACCGCAGTTCCAGCTGATGGAACAGCGCCATCTACCGACACCAGGCCGTAAACAGGGAAACAGCCGCTTACTTTGATGGTACCTCCAATAGGGATATCACCGCCTACAGTAATATCTCCCAGGTTCAGCGAAGGGATTATTTCGGTGACTAGAGGAGTGACTTGGGTAGTCTGGACGGGTGAGCAGAATCCGAGGTTGTTGTTGGTTGGAAGGGCGGTGACTGTCGTGACAGCGTTGCCTTGGATGACGCTCGGGGCTCCAATTCCAGGACCATTCACGGCGTATGAGACTGCTTCCTGGGGACAAACGTATGTGTAAATATTTATAGCAATTTATAGGTACTAATTAATTATTCTGAGGATCTTATACCTACCTATACCCCCCTACCTACGTTGTTTGCTTTATTTCTGAAGCAATGCACATTTTTGTTGCACCCCAGTGATCTGCCCCGGCTTCGCACGGTAGCTTTTTGACAGTGATAGCATGTGCCTCAACTTCAACTCATTTATTTCCTGGCTTTTGTGGAAAGCATGTGCTTCATTTCACGTAATGAAATTCCTTCTTTTTTGACAGTGACAGTAGAAATGCCTCATCAATGAAACTAAATTTTGTTTCATAAAAAAATATTCTTATTCTAATTTTTCTCGTGGTTTGCTTATTAAAAAACTGACCGAATTTTTAGAATCGGACCAGCGGTTCCAGAGATTAGTGGTGACAAACAAACAATAAACCTTATATAACTTTACTGCTTTATAATCCTACTAACCCTACTTACTCCCTACTAATATTATAAATGCGAAAGTGTGTTTGTTAGTTTGTTGGTTTGTCCTTCTTTCACGCGGTAACAGAGCAACGGATGGACGTGATTTTTGGCGCAGATATAGTTTATGGACCGGAGAGTAACATAGGCTATTTTCTATCTCGGAAAAATGCACGGTTCCTGTGGGAACGCGGGTGAAAATGACGGGCAGAAGCTAGTACTAATATAAATATAAAATTGGTGTAATCTCAGGAGCCTCTTATACTTAGACTTAGATTTTAAACATGATTGTTAGCATTAGAAACATTGTAAAAACTATTTTTCTTCTTGCGCTCTTGATCGATCTATAACTAAACCAATTTGGAACGGGCACTTATGCCTGTCTGCAGTAGTTTTATTTTAACTGTCAGTGCTTGCACCCTAGGGACCCATCTGATAAAGAATTTTGAATTTGAAAGCAACGATCAGCACTTACAAGTACTTTTTAATCCTGAAATATACACAGAGTTCGTGTAAACCTGGATAGCCTTTAAAACCTGGATTGCTTCGAGGCGCGTGTGGATAGGTAACTTCAAGGCAAACGCGCATCATCCTCCACCATGTATGGATGAAAAATAATAACAAATTAAAGGTAGTGACTTACTTTAACCAAGAAAACTTGAACGCAAAGAAAGATTATGTGTCTTTGGTACATTTTGATTCTATTTCTTATGATCACTGAATACTGGCAACCCCTAAGCATTTCTTATATACTTATTATATTTCGTTATTCTATAAATTATTTTATCGGTATGGGTAAACGTGGTTTACGAAATGTATCAGTTGTGTTTTTATATCTGAAGCGATTACGTTCCAAATTGTACCAATATTAAATGATGTAATTTTAAGTATGTTATCGTCAAATGCAACCTTTTTATTTTATAAGGCTATCGGATAAGGATTACATGAATGATAAGAAAACTTTAAAACAAAAACCTGTGTTAATGATTTTACTTACTTTTACAAGATTTTATTTAAGGCGGGGCTAAAGCAAAACCTTTGAAAACTACTGTTTTTCGTCGCACAAATCTCCGTTTTAATAGAAATTACAAGCAAAAAACACAATACAGTAGTATAACCAAGTGTTTTTTTTTATATTTCTTACATTACACTCTACGTACACGTGGTCCATACTCTTATAAGATTAGGTCATATTATTTAATAGAAATTAACGATATAAACATGATTATAAAAAAAAACATCAAGACGGAACTAGTCTTAAACTAAATTAAAATAAAAGTTAGAACAAGACGACAGAAGAACAACTGGAGTTGACCAGACACCACAAGCGGCACCCGTTCACGAGTATGACCCGTGTGCCAGCCACATTGCCAAGTGTTTATAGAAAAGGTTTATCTATACAAAATATTCAATATAATGGTCCAGAATCTTGAAAAAAATCTGCAAAAAGACCGGACAAAGTTATATTGTCTGGAAATGCTCAATAATTTGATGACAAAAACCTATCGTATTCTTATAATAAAATAAAAACAAGAAATTTAATCGTCTAAAGACATAATTATGTAAAAATCTTTAAACTTTATGTTGTCTCTTTTTATTCATTAAAAAATAACGAAATAACCTCCCAACTAAAGCAAACGAATCGCCATTTTAAACCTTATTTCAATACAAAAGAATGATACCTCAAGGAGCGCCTTAAGTTGCAATAGTTGCAATTCTTGTAAGTATGGAAGACTGTTAACACCTTGTTGTAATTACTCGCGTTCTCACAGGAACCGTGTCTTTTTCCGAGATAAAAAGTCTATGTTACTTTCCGGTCTATAAACTATATCTATGACCAAAATCACGTCAACTCGTTGCTCCGTTGCTGCGTGAGAGCAGGATATACCACTGACCAATAAACCTACAAACACACTTATGCATTTATTATACTACGGATGGTCTGGGCATAATGGGGTTGTTGACTCAATTTTTTTTTTTGATGTCAGTCAATTCGTTTTCTCATGAGAATCAAATATCTATATTGAATACATGCGATATCGAACGCTAGGAACGTCAAAAATGAGAGTCAAAGTTGGGCGTATCTACTGAGTGCTAAAACGCCTTATACAAATTGGGCAGAACATCTGACGTCACTTGTTCAACGCGGACCGTAAAGCTGTAAGTACCAAGAACATGTATTTGGTTGATTTAAGTAGCCGTGAAAAACTGCTTTTAAGTACATAGTTGTCTTACATTTTTATATTCATTGAAATGTAAAGAATCTTACGGTATGATTTAAATTATTACTATTGGATGAGAAAAAAAAAATCGTTGAAATTGTGAAACTTTTAGAATCTTTGCGGAAATTGTATATTTTTTTGTGAATTTCATTTTTATTGTGTTAATGTGATTTTTTAAACCTATACAACGACAGTAATTATGTTTTTTGTGTTTCATGCAACATCCCAATCGTAAGAATACGCTTTGCTCCCTTTGTTCGTTGTAGGACAGATTCTGGATTTGACAGATCGCTACTCGACAGTTTCTTGGATTAGGCAGATTCTTGGATTCGTCGGATTAGCTATAGCTAATCCGACGAATCATTTATTATTTTCTGTTATTATTTTCAATTATCATTTTCTGCCATATATGGCAGAAAATGAAACGTTATGCACAAAATATATACTGCAACATACTGATCGATTCTAATTATAATATACTAAACTAAATTCCTAAAAATGCAATACTTATCTACATATACTCGATAAAACCTTCTTGCACATACAGTTATGCTGGTCGTATAATTAGAAACACAGTCTTTTGGTAGTGTTAATTACTTTTATGTTATTATTGCAATTAATTGGAGGGCAAGGATTCATTTATTACATTAAAATGTACATTCGTAAGTCGTAGTTTAAAAACCATCATTAACATTCAGTCAATTAAGAAAAAAAGGAGAGAAAAGAGAAGTTGAATAAAAGTATCAATATCTTTAGTAGTGGCAGTCGGGCAACTAATTAGAAACAAAAAGTGACTCAAGTTCTAAAATTGAATTTTGAATCTACATCTTTCATAATTTCACCACTTAGGCTGTTTGCCGCCTTTTCTTATTCACTTTATAGTTAGGTAACATTTTGGGTTATTTATTATTTATTTATTAAAAATTGCTAAAATACGAGCTGTGATGCAGCAATAAGAAAAATATTAGTGAATTTTCATTTCAAACGAAAATGGGCTTACAGAAAAATAGCCACTCAAAGTGTCCTGTATAGATGGTATTTGTACATTACAAACAGCATTTAACATCGGATAATGTGGCTAGAAAAGCTCGGCCAAGAAAGACCACAATTCAAGAAGACAGACTTATGATTCGTATTGCTAAGGTGGACCCCTGTTATGTTATTCGAAAAGTATTTTCACAGGACGACCCTCAAAACGCGTCTGCAAGTCTATTCGGTACGCGTTTGGTTGAAGGGAAATTGTTTGGAAGGCTTGCAAGGAAAGAACCACTTCTTACCAGGCAACACAGAGGAAATCGTCTATCCTTTGCTAGAAAATGTCACAGTTGAACTATTCATCAATGGAAAAAAGTTTTTGTTTTTAAAATTACTTACTAAAATTCTATAAGTAATGAAGTTTGACAGCGAAACAACACAAGTGATCCTGCGCCACCTAGCGGGATAAATTAGCAGTGTGTCTCCCCATTATATGACCACCATTGTATAAATATTACTATATAGGTATACATACCACATCTATATTACTATATCTTGAAAATATTGTTGATTTAAAATCTAAATTAAACATCTTTTTATTAGTACCATTGAGAAGCATTGTACTAGGCGAGCATAAACGTGAAAGAGTACGAGACAATCAGATGTAGAGGTTTACTCCTTCATTCTATGATAGCCTGGCGTGTAGTCGGCTGCCAAGCTACAATGTGCAAGCATTATTGTGTTCCGGTTTGATAAGCAAAGAAGCCAATGAAATTACTGGGCTTAAAATGTATTTATTAAAATCTCATGCCTGTCTTTGTGTTTCCAATTTCCGATTGAAACTGCTCTTTTTACTATCTTATATTATAAAACAAGGTCAACGGCCCAATTCCGCATCTATAAATGCAGTAGGTAATAGCTATACTTAAAACGGCAACAAAATAAGTACCTATGTACATAATAATCACGTATTTTTATATGTAAAGCTAAACTGCACTCATCATAAATCACTTACTATGGCAAACGTGCTCAAACTTACTAATCACTTCCTGTTGACCTATAACATTTTTGCACTGTGCACGGAAACAAAAATATAGCAGTAGGTAATGGAAAAAAGAAAACAAATTATTATCAATAATTTTTAATATTGTACGTGAAATTATTGTGTGATTAAAGTAATTTTTTCACTGTGGTAACTGGTAGAGCATTTTGTAGAGCTCTCCCGGCTTGCCGCTCCCACGTTGAAAATCGGTTGCCAATAGTCGCCATGCACGTACCGGTGTTTTCCGGCAACTGTACTTGAAAATGACCTTCTTTAAGTTCTGGTCTCCTGGTACTTCTAACCATGTTGTGCAGAAAGAAAAACACATTTATCCCGTTGGTTTGTTTACAAAATTATTCTGCACAACTAAGTGATCTCTTCAATTGATCTTAGTAGAATGAAAGAATTTGTTGAATAAAATATGTTTGAGATTAACATACATATTTTTCTTGACATACATACATATTTATTTGACCTGTGCTTGAGTTATCATCAGAAGTTAAGCACTATTAAGTATTTTAGAGTGTGCCAAAACACGTGAGTCATACAATTCAAACACAAACTTTAAATATTTAACAGTCTTTATTAATTTAACCCTATTTTAACACTAGTATAATAATCCTCCACAACCGTAGTTTCCGCCAACAAATCCGATGCCCGAGACCATAGGGCTTTCAGTCACAGCTCCGATCACATCACCACATCCGTAAGAAACCGCTCCAGAACCGCAAGCCGGCAGTGCTCCTTCCAACCCAACTGTTCCAGCAAACGGCAGCTTCCCAGCTACAATCACCGGACCAGATATAAGTAAATTGTCTGATGCTATGGACATGCCAGCGGGGATGTTGGGAGCTCCTGGCAGAGGACAGGGGGAGACCGTAAGAGAAGCAGCGCAGGGTCTAGCGGCGTATATTAAGGTGTTGGGGCAGCCACAAGCTGGTGCTGCTTGGATGACAGAGCCGCAGCCACATTGTGCGTTGATTGTCTGTAACAAAGATGATAATTACACAAAACTTTGGGTTACACCCTGATTTGCTTCTTTGTACCCTGATTTAACTATGTTTTATGTTTAAGATTATGTGCTTGGATCTCAGCAAGTTTCAAGTTGATTTTGGGCAATCTTTTCAAATAACGTATATCTATACAAATAAAGAAAATTGAAGTGTCTGATTGTAGCATCAAAATAACTGCTTTTTACCAAATGCATATGAAAGTATATATGGTACCTATAGCAAAACAACCATTTTTTTAAATTTTTGTCAGTCTGTCTCTTTGTTCCGGGTAATCTCCGAAACGGCTGGACCGATTTTGGCGGGACTTACACTGGAAGATAGCTGATGTTACAAGGAGTAACTGTGGGCGAATCCGCGGGGCACAGCTAGTTTATAATACATTCAATATTATCTGTGAATTTCAAGAAAAATCCTAATGAGTGGAGAGTCTTATTTGAATATCTTAAATTTTCTTAACACCACGAATATGCTTGTAACCTATCCTCAATATAAATACCTGGATAAAAAGCACTGATGCGCAGAAGACGATCTTGAAATACATACTGGTTTCTTTATAATAAAGTATATAATGGACGCTCAGCGGAACGTTTTCAGTTTTTATACGTAACACCGAGTTGACTGCATAACTTTAATAACCTATTTAGTATATTCGTCTTTGAAATCTGCTATCTCCTATTGACACATTTGTTTCATGACCTAATCTATATTTCAACTAAAGCAGATAAGGTTTATTGGGTTTAGAAATTGATGTGGAAAAATACTTTATGGGTATTACCTACTATAATTAGCTTGCTTAATTGTTGTGTAATCGATCTGTCGACAGATCTTTGGGTTCTGGCTGCAGGTATCTTTACTGGGGTTCTACTAAGATCAGACGGAAGACGCCTGCTGAACATAGGCCTCCCTGGCCATATAATGCCATTTGGATCGGCTACTCGCTTCTTGCATCAAACGGTTCCCCGCGGTTGTGACCGGCAAGCGTATTCTAAACTCAATCGGATAGGTTTCCGTTCAGACCCACATTCTTCGTCTCTGTCATCTAGAATGTAGATGACAGAGACGAAGATTGCGGTTCTGAACGGAAATCTGTCGGATTGAGTTTAAAATACGCCTGCAGGACGTCGGTCCACCTTTGGTGTGGGACCTACATTCCGTCTTCTGTTTCGTGGTCGCTACTCGAGAACCTTTCTTCCCGATCGGGTGGTTCTGCGAGCGATTTGACCTGCCCGCCCTGCCTATTGCCATTTAAACTTCTAACAACTTCGTTACAGGGCTTATGAGAATTAAAACCTGATTTCTGAGTATCGAGGCCACTGCAGTGCCTCGCAGGTCTTTGTGTTTCAAAGGTCTGGGTGGCATTGCAATAGGGATGTTGACTCAATTTTTTTTATGTCATTCCATTCGTTTTCTCAGGACTAAACGTCTATATCGAAAAAAACTGGAAATCTAACGCTAGAAAAGTAAAAAATGAGAGTCAAAGTTAGGCGTATCTACTGAGTGCTAAAATGCCCCATAGAAATTGGACAGAACGTCTGACGTCACTTGTTCAACGCGGGCCGCGTACAGCTGTACTAAAAATATGAATTTTATTGACTTGTCTGTGAAAAACTGTGTTTAAGTACATAGCTGTCATACAATTGTTTATTAATTAAAATGTAAAGAATCTGTTGGTATCATTTAAATTACTATTGTATGATGAAAAAAGATCGTTGAAATTCGGGAAACTTTTATATGCAGTATCTTTGTGGAAATTGTATATTTTTTTGTGAATTTCATTTTTATTGTATTAACGTGATGTTTTTAAGCCTGTAGAACGACAGTAATTATGTATTTTGTGTTTCAAGCAACATCCCTTTTGTTTTAGGCTGGCGTTATGTTAACTATCAGGCACTGCTTCTCATTTCATTACTTATCATTGAATATTTTTATTTATTTTTTACGTCTTGATAATAATAGTAGATTATGCACCAAGAGGATATAGCAGTGTCCTACGTCACAGGCGGTTTAATGGACCCTGAGTGCGGCGTAACGTAGAACTCTAGAGTCAACTCCCGAGCGCATCGAGGGACCCGAGCGAAGCGAGGGAGTTACAATATAGAGTCCTGAGTGAAGCGAGAGTTTGGAGGGATTTGCCCACGAGATTACAGTATGTACCAGTTACGTATTTTAGAAAAGCTTGTCTGCAAAAACAATTTTTTTAAACCATTTATTATCATTCAATAGTGCTTTAAATGATACGATCCCATTTCTTACATTTCAATGAATTAAAAAAGTATGATAACTTAGTTTTTCATTTTCAAAATCAACAAAATACTACATGTATTTTGTTGATTTTGAAAATACCGCTTTACGAGTTGCGCATAACTTGTGACGTCACATGTTCTGCCCAATTTGTATGTGACGTTTTAGCGCTCAGTACCTAGGTCGCTCAGTTTGACTCCCAGTTTTGACGATTCTAGCGTTAGATTTCCAATTTTTTCGACATAGACACAGAAAGATATTAGATTTTCATAAGAAAACGAATTGATTCATCATATTTACATATAGATACATACCGGTCAAAATCGTAACCCCCCTTTTTGCATCGCCGTATAGACGGGTAAAATATGGAGGCACATACTCTATTGTATGTCGTTGTACTACATAGTTGCTCGGAACATACTTTTAGCATTTATAATAGTAGATTTGTGCAACTTGGATAATTGGACAATTGGTTTTAACTAGTTTTCAACAATTTCAACGCTACATAATTTTTACTAACTAGCTTCTGCCTGCGGCTTCACTCATGGAATCAGAATATAAAGTAGGTATCCTAGGTACTATACTATCAGGGATAATGTAGCTTCCTATCAGTGAAATAACTTCTAGAATCCACCTGTGGTTCCGGAGATTAGCAGTTAACTTTACATCTAAGATTAGTAATAAACATTTACTTATAACAAAAGAGATTCTAAGATGTAAAAACAAAACAAAAAAATCATACAAAAAAAACCTCTGGTGCAGAAGTACCATATGAAAAACATTACGAAATGAAATAATTAGATACAATGGCAATTTTTTTTTAATAATAATAGTTTTTATTCACATATATTGCTACAATTGGAACTTAAAGTCTAGGTAAATCTAAGATTGAGAATTATCACTAGGTACTTGAAGCAATAAGTTGTATATTCTATAATAGCATTTACTCTTGGCTTCTCTCTTGGAGTTTACCACAGAAACATTTCGCGTGGGCCGTGATTGATACTTATCCGTAGTACTCGACGGCTCCGTAGCTAAGTTGGTAGTGACCCTGCCTGCAAAGCGAGGGGTCCCGGGTTCGATTTCCGGCCGGGGCAGATTTTGTGTAAGCATAAAGTTTGTTCTCGGGTCTTGGATGTTTGTGATGTGTATCTGTGTTTGTCCATGCCACCTGCGACACAGGGAATCCTAGTGCGGGGGTATGAGTGTGTAAGCGTTTTTTTTTAATTTTTTATCCATCAACCATGCATTAGGTGCACGGGCTGCTTTATGGATCGACGTGATTTTTAGCATTGATATAAATCATGGACCAGGGAATAACATAGGCTACTTTTTATTCCGGAAAAATGGCTTCGCATGGGAATCTCCACGCGGATGAAGCCGCGAGCAGCAGCTAGTAAAGTGTAAAAAAAATAAAAAAGCCAAGTGAGTAATAAATATTTTTATTTTAAAGTATAATTATTCCTACTTACAATAAATTAATAAGAAAAAGGTGCACCACAGGAACAGGTCCCAGAAATAGTTACAGCACCGGCAGCTGGAATTGCGCCTGCAAACTGCACAGCTCCTATAACGGGTACGTGTCCAGATATCATGGTGGTACCAGCTACGGGTAGCTCTCCCATTACGGCCACGTCACCATTGCCTGAGCCTCCATACTGCCCCAAAGCAGGGCCATACGTTCCAGCTCCATAACTGGGAGTCCCATAACCAGGAGCCCCATAACCGGGAGCCCCATAACCGGTAGCCCCATAACCACCGTATGCTCCAGGACCCGCTCCTACCCCAGGCCCTAAAGGTCCACTCCCCATAGGACCAGCCCCTAATACATTAGAGCTCAAATGTCCAATTTGTCCAGGAATAGCTCCGATTTGTCCAGATACGGGGCCGAGTCCACCAGGCCCAACTCCGAGTGGGCCTGCACCGTAAGGCCCACCTGCGTTTTGGGTTAGAACCGTCTGAAATAATGGTGATATGTAAGTCAGTTTATAGAGGGATTTTGAGATTAGACAGACTTAGACAATAATGGTAAAGAAAACATAAAAAAAAATTCGCTGCCAAGGTGATTCGAACCAGCGTCTGCTGATTATCTAAATCAGATGCTTTAACCAACTAAGGTATGAGACCGATCAATGTTAGCCCTGAAATACTTGAGATGATGACTGCCGTGGCTCCATCTAGCGGATATTGCTTTGCAGCGATTGCTTACTTCATAAGCGATACTTCATTACTTTCTGTCTAATGATAAAATAAAATATTTAATTTATCTTGTAATTAAATAAATAAATTAAAGTGGCTTTTATAAATAGTCAATCTATATACTCTATAATCGTCTCATTAACTCTATCATTACTAATCATTCTCTCATTACCACGAAACCTCGAAAACTGAAAGACCTATAAAGCTGAAATTTGACTTTCACATTCTTTTTGAGTTCTAAGTGCTAAGAAAGGATTTTGCGACATAGGAAATTAAGTAAGAATATGGGTGTGAAAGTTCAATAGTAAATTGCATCTATGCAAAACAGGTAAGGCCAAACTTCGCAACAAAAACAGAAGAGGAAACCCGCATGTTCAAGAACCACAAAATTTTACGTTATGTGATATCCACCAAGCCGCACTGCATGGCCTTCCGCTTCCTCTTTGAGGGAAGGCCTGTATCCCAGCACTGGAGCTTTTTTTTTTTTTATTATTATTTACATTTACACTCTGCAAGCTCCAGGGCTCGCACCCTTTTTTTGCTAATAAAACTAATAAACTAATTTCTTGCTACTCTGCACTACTGCAGCACTGGAGCTTAATACGCTCATGATGAAGCGGCGGTGCGGTGCTATTATTCATTTATATATATAAGTATACTATATATAAACATTACTAATTACTAGGTGGACCGATGACGTTGTCAAAACAGCGGGGAACCGTTGGATGCAAGAGGCGAGTAGCCGATCCAAGTGGCGTTCTATGTGGGAAACCTATGTTCAGCAGTGGACATCATCTGGCTGATGATGATGATTAATTACCTGGAGTAAACAGGCCTGGAACACGTACAGGAACAATGCAGTGGAAGAAACCATTTCAGGACTGTGTTATGTTAGCGATAGAATTGTGAATGACTGCTCACGAACGCGAGAATATATTTTATACAAAACTTTGATTTATTGTCTACTCTTATCTGATACTATAGATATTAATTATGTAATATTTAAGAAATTTCAGTTCTTTTATGATAAACTGATAATATAAAGGAGAAATGTTGAAATTTTTGTAATCTAATCGATTAGATTAAATTTTGAAATTAAAAAATTTTTCGTATAAAACCTTTGGTATAATTTTGTAACTCATTACTCTTGATATAGCGTTGACTGGTTAGGATTTTAAGAAGAAAATGGCGTTTAAAATTGCGATATTTCTCACATTAGCAGCATTTATACAGGTAAAACTATTTTATTTTTAATAAGTACTGTAATTTTTAGAATTTTGTTGCAAAAAGCATTCCATGTTTTTGCAGAGGCAACTACTACAATAAGCACTATAGATTTTGAGAGTCATATTTAATATTTTGCGAATGCGTAAAACTAATCCACATTAAATTAGGTATGTAGTAAACGCGTTGCAGTAAAAAACCAAAAAGTTCATAACGAAACACTGGAATAAGAGTTTGTAGGTATATAAATATGGCTACAAAAATATAGCTAAAAAAACCAGTTCTAATCCTAAAACAGATGGAATTGGATAGTTTATATATAACTTACTTCCTTAACGACTTGTTTAAATTGTAATGTTCACATTACTGACTTTACAAAGTTATTGATTAATCGATTTCTAAAAAGACTGTTTTTATACCAGTTCGTAAAGCCTTTCAAAGCTATCTTCTTTAATTCGTCTTTTTTCAACTGATAATGTATAATACTCTTAAGTTAGTCTTGTTTAATTTCGATCTGATTGATATTGAAGATAAAGCGATAGAAGTATTATTTTAGTTTATTGTTAAAAAAATATTTGATAACTTATCTATACAAATCAATAAAATTGAAGTCTCTGTTTGTAATATCAAAATAACAGCTTTTTGCCAAATGAATATGAAAGTATATACGGTACCTATAACGAAACAACATTTTTTCAAGTTTGTGTTTGTCTGTCTGTTAGTTCGGGTAATCTCCGCTACTTTTATTTTAGAAAAAGATTAAGGGTTCCGCGCAAGAAAATAAAAAACATGAAAACCAATATCACCGCGCGGGTGAAACCGCGGGCAGCAGCTAATTTCTACTAACATTCCTTTTTCATCCCATATTTACAATATCCATATTTTTCAGGGTATCACATGTCAATGCGTTGGAAACCCTCTGAACGCTGGTCTTAATTACAACGGATATCAACAATACGGGCCTGGCTTTCCCAATGGTCTGGGTGGCCCTGGATTGGCTGGCCCTGGGTTGGGCGGCCCGGGATTTGCTGGTCCAGGGAATGGCGTTGCAGCTACCGGGGGAGGCTTTGCTGTCACCAGCACATCTCCTGTAGCACCTACTGGAGTTTCAATTCTCGCTGAGAATCTAGGCATAGAAGGTCCTGTATCTGTAGGGGGACAGTTGCCGTTTTTGGGTTCTGTTGGCGTTGAAGGCGCATTGCAAGGTATTGGCTCAGGATCGGTGTCATATGGCTGTGGCAATGGGAATATTGGCATAAACAATGAGGGTCTGACCGGTTCTGAAATGCCAGGCCCATTCGGTTTGGCTGGACAAGCTTTTGGCCCTGGCCAGGCTGCATCTGCTTTAGCTAATCCGGGATACGGGCCAGGTTACGGGGCAGGTCTGGCTGGCTCCGGTTTTGGTGGAGCCGGTCTTGCCGGCACAGGTTTTGGCGGACCTGGCTTGGCTGCCCAAGGTTATGGTAACGCTGGTTATTCTAACCCAGGTTTAGCTGGAACTGGCTTGGCTGGTGCAGGTTTTGCCGGATCGGGACTGCAAGGTTTTGGTAATGGCGGTGCTGGTTTACAGGGCTCAGGTTTTGGTGGTACTGGTCTCGCTGGCCCCGGTTATAGTGCAGCGGGACTGCAGGGTACCAGTTTTGCTGGAGCTGGTTTGGCTGGTTCAGGTTACGGTCCAACTGGGGCCGCGTTTGGAGCTGGACTGGCAAGTCCCGGTTTCGGACAAGGTTTTGGCGGTCCCGGATTTGGAAACGGTTTGGTGGGACCAGGTTTTGGAGCCGGTTTTGCTGGTCCAGGTGCTGGATTAGGTTACAATAATGGTTCTGGACTTAAATAGTGAATTAAAAAAATAGTGAATTGAAATAGTTAATTAGTTATTTAGCTTTTAAGTTAGTAAATTATCATAGAGTAGTTGATGCACGAAGTATTTATTACGAACCTATATAATAAATTTACGCAGACGATATTAATGTTTGCATCATATTTATTTCTGATTAAATATATCCGAAATGCCATAAAACGTTGTTTTTTTTTCCTTCGAAATAATTTCGATATTTGAAGGGGATTTACGTGTGAAAACCGTGGCGAACGACGATACAACCATTTATACACTTACTAGCTTTTGCCCGCGGTTTTTACCCGCGATCCCACAGGAACCGTGCATTTTTTCCGGGATAAAATCTAGCCTATGCCACTCTCCGGTCCATAAACTATATCTATGCCAAAAATCACGTCGATCCGTTGCTCCGTTACTGCGTGAAAGAAGGACAAACCAACAAATACACTTTCGCATTTATAATATTAGTAGGATAGTAGGAAGTAGGACTAGGAGGATGTTAAAACAGTCTTCGTTCTATAAACCAGTCTTCAAATTGTGAGATGCGACTATTGATATTAAAGAAAGTAGATTCGGCATCGTTTCGTTTTCGAAAAAATCAAGAACTACCTATCTCTAATTAAAATTTTTAACCTAACAATTTTATTTGTCGAAAAGATCGGTACTTGCTCTGTCGAAAAGCAATTTTAAGCGTATTTACCACCTTCAACCGCATCATCGCTTAGCATCAGGTGCGTAGTGTTCAAACGTTAACTTTTATAGTTAGCGTTTGAACCAACAAAACAATAATCAATAGAAAATACAAACAACCAACATTTAAAATATTTCTAGCATTCACATCAAAACTGAATTGAAGATTGATGCAAAACCTGTTTGTCACTAAGTGATCTAATTGTACAATATCACAACATACGGAACCGCAAAACATCAATTTTATCACGTACCTACCTAATGCATCATGATGTTACATGCAGGAATATTTAAATAGGTATTTGAACCACGTGTAGGTGGTAAGGACTGATTCTTCTGCGAGTGTCCATCTGGGTTGGTACCATCGCTTTGCTCGTGAAGTCTACCGCCAAGCAGTAATGTGCAATTACTGTGTTCCGGTTTGATGAGCTGAGGAGCCAGTGAAATAACGGGGCTTATGAGACTTAATACCTAATGTCTAGGGTAACGAGTGCAATGCAGGGTCGCAGCCCTAGATCAGCTGATTCACTTGAACTTTATTAAATGATGATGTCGATTAGAAGAGACTTGGAAACAATTCACGATTGAAGTTGTTGTTTTTCCAAGGGAAGTTCTCACAACTTATCGACAACCATGGACCCCATTCAGACACCCAGACCCTCCCGGTGGAGGCGGGAAGTGATGGTAGCGCTCGTTACCAATTTAATTGATGAGTTTGCTCATCGAACCGGAACACACTAATGCTTGCACATTACTGCTTGGCGGCTGAATACACGAGCAAAGCGGATGTATCCACCCAGACGGAGACAGAACAGTTAGTCCCACCTGGTAATCATACATTTCTTACACATTCTCTGTAAACATATTTGGTAACCAAATCGACTAAGTGTTACATAGTTCATTTACATGTACTCATGGTGTAACAAAAATTGTGTCAGTGTGTGATAGATAACACAATGTAGGTAGTGAGTATATAAGTTAAGCGTTTGGACCCAAACAATATTCTCGATCCGTCCCCCAACAGAAACAAAAAGCAACAATGGCAGCCAAAGCGATCCTGGTTATTTGCGCTCAGGCCCTTCTTATCAAGGTAGGTTAAAACTAAATAAGATGTTTTTCAATTCCAAGCTTAAAAACTGTGAAAACTTTATGCATGGTGGTATGTACTAGTGGTCACATGGTTAACCACTCTTCATAATGAAAGAAAGAAAGAAAGAAAAGATAGAAAGAAAAGTAATTTATTTGACGCACATAGAGTAAAGCAAAACATATATTCATCTATAGGGTGCCAAAAGGGATTTCAATGAAAATCTGTTGCCGTTTTTTATACTATTGCATAACAAGACGAGCGAGTCATTTGCCTGATGATAAAAATAACGCCGGCCCATAACAATTGCAGTGCCACTCAGAACGTTAAAACACAATGGCCTGCGCGGCACTGCAGTGTGCTCTTTACCCTGAGACATTAGGTATTAAGTCTCATCCGTGTAATTTCATTGACTACTTTGCTCATCGACCGGAACACAGAAATGCTTGCACATTACTGATTGGTGGCATACTACCGACAAACAACGACCGCATTGACTGCTTTTGATAATTGTAATTTTTTACAGGGTGCCTTCAGCCAGTGCACTGCTGGACTTGCTGGTCCCTGGGGCCTTGCTGGTCGCACCGGCTGGAACGGTTTGGCTGGCGCCGGTCTGGCTGGTGCCGGTCTGGCTGGTGCTTACGGTACCGGCTGCGGTTGTGGTGGTGTCGCTTCCACGGGCGGCAGTTTCCCTGTCACCAGCGTCTCCCCCATCGCTCCCATTGGCGTCTCCGTTGTCTCTGAGAACGCTTACGAAGGCACTCTCGCTGCTGGCGGCAACCTGCCTTTCCTTGGCACTATTGCTTTAGAAGGCGTGCTCCCCACTGCTGGGGCTGGCGCTGTCTCGTACGGCTGTGGCAATGGAGCTGCGGGCATAGTTGACGAAGAGGGCCCCATCTTCACCGGCATCGTCGCTCCCGAAATCTTTACTCCTTCTGCTGGACTTGCCGCTCCCGGTATCGCTGGATACGGTCTTGGACCCGCTGGTCTCGCTGGTGCCGCTGGATACGGTCTTGCTGGCGTTGCTGGTTACGGCTACAACGGTCTTCGTGGATACCGTCTTGACGGGTGCGGTTGCGGTCTCTACTAAGTCCTTAATTTTCTAGTCAAATACTAATTAAACATTTTTTTTGTAATCATACTATGCATGATTTTTTGTCTTTACCTTACAAGTGTGATTAAATTAAATCAAAATTAAATTAAATTAAATGTTGATATCGAATTAAAATATGATATCTCACTCTGAGATTTTCGTATACACTTCAACTATTATATAGACAACAAGATATTTGATGGAATCACGCGTTACTTTGCGGAAATCCATTTTAAATAAGATTATATAAAGTAGTAATTTATAGACAACAACTTAAAGATAGTAACGCATTTATATATATAACCATTTCAGTTAGCATATGATGGCGCCCTACTAGATAATATGTGATACTCTCGCCGTAGTTCGCATGGACACCGTCAGATAAGCGGATTTTAACACAAACACCGAAGACCCGAGAACTAACTATCTGCTCACCACACTAAGGATAAGATTCAGAGAGGAGTCTAAGCGTGGACTCAAGCTTATATTTGTCAAAATTATAGAATTCTGACTTATGGAAAAAAATCTGTGCTCTTAACTTATCTCTGAATCTAAGCCAAAGTTTGCCCTGGCCGTCGAACCCGGAGCCCCTCGCTTTGTAGACAGGGTAACTAACATAAACGCTTACACACTCATACCCCCGCACTAGGATTCCCTGTGTCGCAGGTGGCATGGACATACACAGATACACATCACAAACATCCAAGACCCGAGAACAAATTTTATGCTTACACAAAATCTTCCCCGGCCGGGAATCGAACCCGGGACCCCTCGCCTTGCAGGCAGGGTTACTACCAACTTAGCTACGGAGCCGTCTATATACAACAGTAACAACTTATTCACAGAGCCGTCCAACAATGCAAACCAATCATTATTGAGTTTTTCTTTTACTGATTGAGCAGTAGGTACTTTTCCTGACGCGTGCCAAATTCAAGATGATGTCATGTTACCAACAAAATGAAGATTGTAGGTCAATACAAACCACATGACAATAGCCAATAAATACCACTGACTGTAACTAAATTGAAAGCAAATGATTTTAAAAGAATCTACTTACACTTAAAATATAGTAGTAGTCTAATAATTTTGTCAGAGCGTTTGATTGATGCGACGCGTAACCAAAATGCTGGTAACTATTTGGCTCAACGGATCAGCATTGCGGTTCAACGTGGCAATGCCGCCAGCATGCTGGGTACGCTTCCTACTGGTAGTGGTCTAGAACATTTGGATTATCTATAGGCCTACTAGGGCTTGTAGATTATCCAACTGTTTTTGTAGCTAGCTAGGTTAGATGTAGTGTTTATTTATGTATTAGCTAGTTAATAAAGGCATATAAAAAAACAAAAAAATTGTAGTCTTAATAGCAGTTACATATTTGAGCCATTTGGGGTTGAGACACTTGGACCGTGGGGACCTGGAGCTCATCGACTTTTCAAAGAACTTTCAGGGCGTCTGGTTGAAGCCACACGTGACCAAAATGCTGGCGTCTACTTAGCTCATAGATTAAGCATTGCCATTCAACGTGGCAATGCTGTCAGTATTTTGGTAACATTGCCTACTGGTAGCGGATTACTAAGTTTGTAAATAGATTTGTGTGTATAATATATTTAGTTATTGTAGTTTATTTTGATGAATTTGTTTACTTTTCAAAATGAGTTCCTGAGTTTTGTTTCCGCTATAATGTAGGTAACAACCAAAGATTATTCGAATTTTTGATTTTATTCGTTATGAATTCGAGGATATGCTTCTCGCCGAATCTTGCTTGTATAAAAGTTATTTACTATAAATCTAGTAAATTATGTATTCTATTCTTTTCTTATGAAAAGAAGAATCTCCGCGCGCGGCAGCAGCTAGTACCTTTATAAGTACTTTTGTATATAGAGCTAGGTATTGCGGAGTTGTTACAAAGAAAACTGTACCTATAAGTTACATATTTTATATATTCAGCTGTGTTTTGTGAAGCGTGGTCTTGTTTACTATTCGATTTGCTAACAAACAGCTGATGCTTAGTTTATGGTGCGTTGCACTTTGAAATTGCGTACACAGTGCTGTTTTGTTCTCCTCTTGCATCCAACGTTCCCCGCGGTTTGACCTAATTACCTAACCTAACTAATGACTTAACTAATTGGGTGTGTTGTAGGTAAAGTGTCAGTAATATTTATTTTGAAAAAACTATAGTCATTCATTTATTTCCTCAGAGTAAAAGATTTCTCAAAACCTAGTTTAGTAGATACCGAAACCGTAAGCACCGGGGGCACCGCATCCGCAAGCGCAGTCGCCAACGATTTTGACGGTACCGGCAGCGCAGACGGGACCGGCGTATTCCACGGCGCCGATGATGGGCACCTGTCCGGTGACAGCAGTGGCGCCACCCACGGGCAGCTCACCGGTGACCGCCACGTTGCCGGCGCCAGCACCGCCGTACGCGGCACCGCAGCCAGCGGCACCAGCCAGACCGGCGCCATAGCCGTACGGACCGGCACCATAGCCGTAAGGACCGGCCAGACCGAGACCGGGGGCAGCTAGGGCGTCACCGTAGCCGTAGCCGAGACCAGGGCCAATACCAGCGCAAGCGCCGAAGGCATTCTGATAAATAAATAAGTAATTAATTTCGTATACATTATGTTATTCCATCTTGCATTATTTTTAAGTAATAATAATTGGTAATATAATAGTTACAATATTGATGTGTCGAAAGCTCAACTTTATTTAAAAGCTTTGTTCATTATCAGCCTCTTATGCACTGCTGGGATACCGGCCTACTCTCAGAGAGAGAGGTATGGGCCATAATACACCACGCGGGCCCAGTGCGGCTTGGTGGATGTCACATCTCCTCGAATTTTGTGGTTCTTGAATATGCCGGTTTCCTCACGATGTTTTCCTTCACCGTTTTAGAGCGGGTGTGAATAATGCGGGCCGATTCGAGATTAGAACTATGGGTGCGTCGGATTGAAAATCGCACAATGTCCCGCTCGGCCACACTCGCTATAAAACCTTTGTTGAAATTTAGTAAACAGTTCACAATTTACCTGGATCAGGCTAGCCTGGATGCAGAGAAGCAATAATCCGAAGGAAGACATGTTTGCTGGTTCTTCGTCTGAAATCGTGTTAAGAATATTTTTCCGTTAGCATAAATTTCTTTTTATACCATTTCCAAAATCGAAATGGATTAACAAATGTAAGTCAGTGGCATCATAGACGCAACAATTATCGTGGATCTGATATTTTTGTTACATATTTTCATTGTTATTAGCGTTCGCTTGTGTTTCAAAGTTGCAGTGATATTTTATCACTCATGATGCAACTGTTGATAGTGGGACTATCACCAGTTCGTGTCACAGTCACCTAAACTTCTATTAGTTAGTAATTTTATAGGTATAAAAGAAAACAATAACAAGGACAATCATTATTCTCGAGACATCACTCGTTGAAACATCATTAACATGTCCCCTAAGGCTATCCTCGTCTTCTGCGCTCAGGCCCTCTTGGCTCAGGTAAGATTTTTAATTTCACTATAGTTTCTTTACGAATTTATTTATTTGAAACACTACCAGTACACACATTAAGTAATTTCTAGGTTTACATTTACTTATTTCTAATATAGGTACTTCTGATATGCATTATACCTTTAACAGGCGTTTATAGCATTCACCAAGACAACATGAAATATCAACATAAATACTTTTATAAAAAACTATATAATACTACTTTAATAGTATAAAGTAAAGTGATACGACATATTACTTTATCATAATTCAAAGAACATTAAAATGTATGACATAAGACTAGCTGGTTAATAAGAGAAGCCACTGACTCCTGAAACACAGTGTATACTAGTTCGGGAGGCTATGGATTCAACATATCTATGTGTATAACTTTTGTGTCTAAATAAATGATTTTATTTGATTTGAAAGTAAAATTTTTGTACGATATGATTGAAAACTTTTGGAATTTCTTCTAATAAAGCCAAGCTGTCGAGCTGCCTGTTTTACTACTGAGTCTATGTGAGCCTTAAATTATAGCTGGCTATCAATTAAAACTCCCAAGTCACGAATGCGTCATACATTGAATTTGAATTGGATAGTCAATCTCAAGTTTCTTAAGATTCGTTTTATGTTTCTAGTCCGCCTTCAGTCAGTGCGCTGCTGGTCTCGCTGCTCCTTGGGGTGTAGCTGGTCCCGGCAGCTGGAACGGTTTGGCTGGGGCTGGTTTAGCTTACGGTGCCGGCTGCGGCTGCGGCGGTGTCGCCTCCACCGGTGGTGGCCTCCCTATTGCCAGCGCTTCCCCCGTCGCTCCCGTCGGCGTCTCCGTGCTGTCTGAGAACGCTTACGAAGGCGCTTTGGCCGCGGGCGGTATCCTGCCTTTCCTGGGTACCGTCGCTATCGAGGGTGTGCTCCCCACTGCTGGTGTTGGTGCTGTCTCGTACGGCTGCGGCAACGGTGCTATTGGCATCAGCAGCGAGGGCCCCTTCGCCACCGGCATCGTCAGCCCTGCAAACTTCGCCCCCGCTGCCGCTCTCGCCGCTCCTGGCATTGCTGGATACGGCCTCGGAGGTATCGCTGGATATGGTTTCGGAGAAGCCGGATACGGCCTCGGAGGAATCGCCGGTTACGGTGTCAACGGACTGGGCTGTGGTTGCGGTGCTCTTTACTAAATTGTATTTGTTGTCTAAATTAGAATTAAATATTAATAAATGTAGTATAGTTGATCAGAACACAAAACATGTTATTTTTCCTGTGTTTACCTCGAAAACACTATTGGACTGATTTAAAAATATTTTAAAAGGCTACCTCATTCGTTTCATATAAAATACTAGCTGCTGCCCGCGGTTTCACCCGTGCGGTATTGGATTTTATGGTTTTTATTTTTATGTACGGAACCCTAATTCTTTTTCTAAAATGTAAGTAGCCTATGTTACTCCTTATAACATCAGATATCTGCCAGTGAAACTCCCGTCAAAATCGGTCCAGCCGTTTCGGAGATTACTAGGAACAAACAGACAGACAGACAAAAAATTTAAAAATTGATTTTATGTTATAGATACCGTATATACTTTCATATGCAGCTAAAAAGCTGTCATTGTTCTGTCATTACAAACAGACACTTCAATTTAATTGATTTGAATAGATAAATATTGGATTTATGATTTGAAATAGAGAACGAAAAAAAAATTAGATCAGATTAAATCCTACTAATACTACTTCCTACTATTATACTCGTATTATAAAATGCAAAGTTTGTTTCTGGGTTTGTCTTTCTTTCACGCAATAGCGGAGCAACGGATTGTCGTGATTTTTGGCATAGATATAGTATAAAATAAAATATGCACAGCAAAAGCTAGTTGATAATATTTTAGCCACAAACATTATTTATATCGTAAGAAAGTTATATTTCACCTTATTAGGTAACAAAGCCGTGACTCGCAGAATCCACAAAACTCGCTTTTGAAAAAAGGGCTATAGTACCTAAACGGCCTAGTTGCGGTTTTGGGCTAACAGATTAGACTTTAAGTAACATACGTACAAATGCACGGTTCATATGGGACAGAAACCGTGCATTTATCGCATTTATAATATTACTACTTTTAAAAAAAAAGCGTAGTAGAAATGCAAAATTAATTAACAGCAACACTGCGTTCCTAAAAATATCCAAAACGCAGCAACATTAAAAAAGTATGGCGTCATCGCACGTCATTTTTGACAGTTTTGTCAAATAATAAGCTGGGTTGTCATCTGTCAATTTTTTTTTATTGTCTATGGCTACCATGGCTACCATTCCATACCCGCGGGTTTCAGCCGCGTTCCCACAGGAACCGTGCATTTTTCCGGGATAAAAAGTAGCCTATGTTACTCTCCGGTCCGTAAAATATATATATTATATAAATATACTTATGCAATTGTTATGGGCCGGCGTTATTCTTACCATCAGGCAAATTACCAGCTCGTCTCGTTACCAAATAACATAAAAAAAAATGCCAAAAATCACGTCGATGCATTGTTAAGTTGCTGCGTGAAAGATGGACAAACCAACAAACCAACAAACACACTTTCGCATTTATAATATAAGTAGGGAGTAGGGATAGGGAAGTAGGGATAGTAGGGACTAGTAGGATTAGTAGGTGTATTTTAAACCCTTTTTTTCCCTTAGACTTGGAAGATTGTCCTTATAAACAACTGAAAATTGTGTGAATCTAGTTTTTCAAGGAAAAAAGAGAAACGGAGAAAAATCATTCTGTAATTAACTGTATTTATTCGTTTTACGAAGCAAGGTTATTGTTTGTCGTGTAGGTTATGGAATATATTCCAGATACCAATTTAGTAGTAACCGCCACAGCCGCAGCCGCAGCCGTATCCAGCACCTCCAAGACCGTATCCGTATCCGGCGTATCCACCGAGACCGTATCCGTTGAGTTCACCGAGACCGTATCCGGCAGCAAGACCAGCAGAGGGGGCGAAGACTTCGGGAGCGACGATGCCAGTGGCGATGGGGCCCTCGCTGGCGATGCCAACAGCGCCGTTGCCGCAGCCGTACGAGACAGCGCCAGCACCAGCAGTGGGGAGCACGCCCTCGATAGCGACAGTACCCAGGAAAGGCAGATTACCACCGGCAGCCAGACCACCTTCGTAAGCGTTCTCAGACACTACGGAGACACCGACGGGAGCGATGGGGGAAGCGCTGGAAACAGCGAGACCACCACCGGTGGAGGCGACACCGCCACAGCCGCAGCCGGCTCCGTAACCACCAGCCAGACCAACACCTAAACCGTTCCAGCCGCCTAGGCCGTAGGCGCCGTAACCACCAGCGCACGCGCTGAAGGCGGACTGCAAACATAAATTAAATTATAAGCAAATAGGATATGAAATAGACACATGTTGAATATTTACAGTTTTGCGAGAGTTCAAAGACTGACAAACAATTTGTGAGAGACACGTACCTGGGCCAAAAGGGCCTGAGCGCAGAAGACGAGGATAGCCTTGGGGGACATGTTTATGTTATTCCAAAGAGAGTTGTCTTGAGAATATTATTTGGATTTATAGGTGGCTTCTTTTATAGTTTTAAATTTTACAGCACATGAGATAGTAGGAATATAAGACAGCATTGCAACATTGGAATGTTGGTATTGTTTAAAATTACACAAAGTTTATCAACGTTTATTTTGAAAACGTGTAAATTCTATCATTATAAATAAAAAATAAATCTATTTTACACAACTGTTGCTATGCCTCTATTTTCTGATAGCCTTGACATATATTTTGAAACCTGATTAGTGTTTACATATCGTGGGTATAAAACGTTAATTTGTGCTTCACTAAAGTTATTCTGAACCAAAATTTCAGTGAAACTACAAACATGACTTCCTTCGGATTCCTGCTTCTGTGCATCCAGGCTTGCCTTATCCAGGTAATATTCTAAGAGCTTATTAAAAAAAAACAAGGTTTATTTATGACTCGTTAACAAGTAGTACTAAAGAGTAAGTAGCTCATAAATTTAATCCAACTAACAAATTTATTTTTTCTTTAAAGAATGCCTTCGGCGCTTGCGCTGGCATCGCCCCTGCTGTCGGCTACGGCTGCGGCTGCGGAGGCCTAGCCGGAGCCGGTTGGAATGGTGCCGGTCTCGGTCTGGGTGGAGGCTACGGCTACGGTGCCGGTCTGGCTGGCCCCTACGGCTACGGCGCCGGCTGCGGTGCCGCGTACGGCGGCGCTGGCGCTGGTAACGTGGCCGTCGCTGGTGAGCTGCCCGTGGGCGGCGCCACTGCTATCGCCGGACAGGTGCCCATTATTGGCGCCGTGGAGTACGGCGGTCCCGTCTGCGCTGCCGGTACCGTTTCCATCGCCGGCAACTGCGCTTGCGGTTGTGGTTGCGGCGACGGTTACGGTTATGGAGGCCTCGGTTACGGCTACGGCATCTACTGAGCAGTAACTAAGAACATGTTGACTACTGAAACGAAATCTGACTTGAAAAATTATAATAGAAGACATGACTTTCTTTGTTTTAATAATAGCTTAATGGTCTGTCTAACCATAACCTTAGAGCCACCAATACATTTCATATATACCAATGAAGCTATTAAACTAGTCTAATTATTAATCTTAGGTGGATGAGTACCATACCTATTCATCCATGTAAGATTAATAGTTGATGAGTAGGTACTCTACATCCGCCTAAGATCCATATCTATACTTCGAAAGTTAACGTTTCTATAATAACATAACAATTTTAGTAAATAGGAAAAATGTGACATATAACTATAATATAGGTAAATCACAAGCAACAAAAAATTGTAGGTACCCATCTAAATAATATTTTTTACCGCGCAACAAGTTTTCTGTTATAAATAAATCATCTAACGATATCAATCACATACATAGCCTGAATCCTACCTAAATAAGAAAACCTATATACAGGAGACTAAGTAGTTTCTGCCGCAGTTTCTCCCGCATTCCCACCGGAAAATAATCTAAGTTACTCTCCGGTCCATGAACTATAATGTATGCAAAAAATCACGTTGATCCGTTGCTCCGTTACTGCGTAAGAGAAGGACAAACCAACAAACGTACAAACACACTTTCGTATTTATAATATTAGTAGGACTAGCTTCTGCCCGCAGTTTCACCCGCATTCCCACAGGAATCGTGCATTTTCCGGTATAAAGAGTAGCCTATGTTACTCCCCGGTCCACAAACTCACGCAAAAAAAATTAAAAAAATCACGTAGATCCGTTGCTTCGTAGCTGCGTGAAAGAAGGACAAACCAACAAACTTACAAACACACTTTCGCATTTATTATAGAGGTAACTAGTAAGTATGGAGTGAAGTAAGTACTTTGTAGCTATATAATAGCAATGGGGTAGTGGTAGAACTAACTCTTCTGCGAGTATCCGTCTGGGTTGTTACCACAGCTTTGCTCGTGAAGTCTGCCGCCAAGCAGTAATGTGCAAGCAGTACTGTGTTCCGGTTTGATGAGCAGAGTAGCCAGTGAAATTACTGGGCTTATGAGACTTATTACCTAATGTCTCAGGGTTTCAAAGTTCAGGGTGGCACTGCAATTGTTATAGGCCGGCATTATGCTTACCATCAGGCAAACGACCAGCTCGTCTCGTTACCAAATAACATAAAAAAAAACTATTCTAAATCAACTTCAATTTTGATAAAATACAGTGTCTTTTTATCCTATTTGATACCTAAAGTGACGAGTCGGACGTTTGCCTGATGTTAATGTTAACAATTGCCAAGTATTACATATTTTTTTATTCTATCTGATAACAAGCTGGTTGTTTGCCTGATGGTTGCCTGACACATAACCTAGTGCCATAACAATTGCAGTGCCAGTCAGAATTTTGAAACAAAAAGGCCTGCGCGGCACTGCAGTACGCCCGCTACCCTGAGACATTAGGTATTAAGTCTCATAAGCACAGTAATTTCACTGCCTAGCCTGCTCATCAAACTGGAACACAGTAACGCTTGCATATTACTTCTTGGTGGCAAATTTCACCAGCAAAGCGGTGGTACTAACCAAGACGGACACTCGCAGAAGAGTAAGTTCTACCACTAACGTACCACACCTGGATAACTTTTCAATTTGTATCGAGCCCAAATCTGAACTTGTATGGATTACAGTTCTCATCTATGGGATGGCACTGTCAAATATCAGCTCGAGGCTGTGTAGACCATTGAAAAGCAAACAAAGAAGCTCATTGATAATGATAGATTGTTTGGGACTAGGCTTCTGAGGCTTGAACATCAACACAAAGTTGCAAGTCTCGCAGTATTTTACAGGATAGATACATTTTGGAGAGTGTACGACGGAATTACACAACTTGATTCTCGCACATCCATTTACCATCCGACGACTAGATAGAGGCACGGCACTGCATCACCCGTATATGGTTGACTAGCTGCAGCCCGCGGTTTCACCCGCGCGGAGATATTGGATTTTATGGTTTTTATTTTTATGCGCGGAACCCTAACTCTTTTTCTGAAATAAAAGTAGCCTATGTTACTCCTTGTAACATCAGCTATCTGCCAGTGAAAGTCTCGTCAAAATCGGCTCAGCCATTTAGGAGATTACCCGGAACAAACAGACAGACAGACACAAAAATGTTAAAAATGGTTGTTTTGGTCATAGTTTATTTGTTTGGATGTCCGTACCAAGCATTTGGCTTCAACCCTATAATGATAAGGACTTAGGCTTAGGAGTGGAATTCTTTGCCAGCCTCCGTGTTTCCCAATATCTATAATTTAGGAGTTTCCAAGATGAGAGTGAATAGTTTCCTTCTAGGCAAGCATGCTACATCGTCAACTGCATTGTCACTATTAACAGGTGATTCAAACAAAATTAAATTCCAAATTTAATAAAAATTGTTGAGATGTGTTCTAATTTAAATAAAATTTAGGCATGGAATTTTGTGTAGTTTATCTGTAAAATTTGTTTGTTGTCAGTGTTGTTTTAAACGGGTGGCTGAATTGGAAAACTATAATGCCCTCCCGAAGGTAAAGTAAATAAATAATATTATTTTTTAGGTGCACATTGCAGATTACAGATTTTTTTTTTATATAAAATCATGACCTAGAAATTCGGACGATTCTGCAACCCATGCATTTAGTGAAAAGCTGTTATTTTGAACTGGTAGTGGGCTATTATCTATAAGCCTACTAGGGCTTGTAGATTATCCAACTGTTTTTGTAGCTAGCTAGGTTAGATGTAGTGTTTATTTATGTATTAGATAATTAAAAAAGGCATTTAGCCCGTTAAAAAAAAAGTTATTTTGATATTACAAACAGACACTTCAAATTTATTTATTTGTATAAATTAGTCATGTGCTTAGAATGAGTAAATATTGCATTACTTTAGAGCAAGCAAGCTTGAAGATTGATTACAACGTAAAATAAAAGTATAATAAAAAGATACCAAATTGTTCTATGCAGCCATATTTATTATTCGTTCACAAATAAGTTTATAGAACCAATCAGTAGATGCCACCGCATCCGCAGCCGCATCCGCCACGACCGTATCCGTTGAGACCACCGAGACCGTAGCCGTTGAAACCTCCAAGACCGTAGCCGTTGGCACCAGCCAGACCGTATCCGTATCCGGCAAGACCGGCAGCGGGAGCGAAAGCTTCGGGGGCAAGGATGCCAGTGGCGATGGGGCCCTCGCTGGTGATACCGACAGCGCCGTTGCCGCAGCCATAAGAGACAGCACCAGCACCAGCAGTGGGGAGGACACCCTCGATACCAACGGTACCCAGGAAAGGAAGGTTGCCACCGGCAGCCAGAACACCTTCGTAAGCGTTCTCAGACAGCACGGAGACGCCGACGGGAGCGACGGGGGAAGCGCTGGCAATAGGGAGGCCGCCACCGGTGGAGGCAACACCGCCGCAGCCGCAGCCGGCTCCGTAACCGCCAGCGAGACCAGCACCAGACCAACCGTTCCAGCCGCCAGCACCGTATAGACCACCAGCGCATGCGCTGAAGGCGGACTGGAAATTACAAACAATGTTTTGACAAATCGTTTAATGAAACAAGAAAACGGTTAGCTAAGAGTCTTGTTGGAACCAAAAAAAAAACACTGACTGAACTTATATTTAAAACACGTACCTGGGCCAGAAGCGCCTGAGCGCAGAAGACGAGAATAGCCTTGGGAGACATGTTAATGATATTCCAACGAGAAGTGTATAGAATAATGACTGCCTCTGTACACTAGCTTTTATACGTATAATTTATCACTATGAGGATAAAATAACAACAACAATTGTGACATAAAAAACGTTCGAAAGAAAATTTCCAAATTGTTATTTTATCAATTCCGATTCCCATTTCAATACGTGGACATGATGTTCGAAAAGAAAAAAAACTAAGTACATAACTTGCGCAACAAAGTCATTCATGTCCTTGATTAATAGTTACCCAATAAAATAGAATTACAAAAGAAACTTATTTGTGTATAAATAGTCAAGTTTCGGATTGGGAATATTATTCTGAAACAACTTTCAGTCGAACCAACAAACATGTCTTCCTTCGGATTATTGCTTCTTTGCATCCAGGCTTGCCTGATCCAAGTAAGTTCAATTTTTGATTTAATTTAAAAAATTGACGTGCTCATAAGCTGCGTTGTTTGAATTTATTTGTAGTTTACAGTTAACTTGAAAGTAATTTTCGTACGTTATTTATCAGAATGCCTTCGGCGCTTGCGGTGGTTTCGCTCCCGCTGTCGGCTACGGCTGCGGCTGTAATGGTTGGAATGGTGCCGGTCTCGGTCTGGGTGGAGGATACGGCTACGGTGCCGGTCTGGCTGGCCCCTACGGCTACGGCGCCGGCTGCGGTGCCGCGTACGGCGGCGCTGGCGCCGGTAACGTGGCCGTCGCTGGTGAGCTGCCCGTGGGCGGCGCCACCGCCATCGCTGGACAGGTGCCCATCATCGGCGCCGTGGAGTACGCCGGTCCCGTCTGCGCTGCCGGTACCGTTTCCATCGCCGGCAACTGCGCTTGCGGTTGTGGTTGCGGCGACGGTTACGGTCTTGGAGGCCTCGGTTACGGCTACGGCATCTACTGAGTAGTACCGAAGAACGACATATGGACTATTAAAACGAAACCTGACTTGAAATAAACAAATGAAGAAGAACGTACTATTTGTTTTAGTAATTGTTTATACAGCGACCTCACCTACCGTCAATAAGTAAGTAGGTAAAAAATATGAATTATTCGCTTCTGATAACTATTACGAGTATAGTGTAGGATAGCCAGTGCTTTTTATGGCACTTCGCAAATTTTAACGATTTGTCCTACAAAATAAAATTTGCATAGATAAATGAATAATGAACTTTACAAAAATAAAAGCAGTATACAGAATAAAAATTAAAAACTAAAACAGAACTCTAACTCTCCTATCAATAAAAAAATTAACGAATAATTATAATTTTACACGACTGCATAATAAATGAGTTGTTTTTATGAGGTAACATATAATGTTTTTACGTACGTATGTTTGCATGTCTGTATGTGAGTTTCTTTATTCCACCATAACTAAAACTAATAAATAATGCCTGAACAGATCTGGATGTATGAGGTATCGTTAGAATCCTTACATCATCCTGAGTGACACTGGCTAGGGCAGTCGTGTTTTTTTATGTAACTTTTGTTACATCGACTTGCTAATAGAATAAAACGGTTATGCTGGTTTGCCTACGTAGATATAGCGACTGCATTTATCCGGGAAATTTGCCTAAGACAGCGCTCCGGGCTATAAATTGTCACTTTGAAAAAATCAGGTGGATTCATTGATGTGTGAAGGTAGGGCAAAAAATTAGAGATTTATAGTAAGACTAGCTGCTGCCCCGCGGTTTCACCCGCGCGGGGATATTGGATTTCATGGTTTTTATTTTTTTGCGCGGAACTCTAATTTTTTTTCTAAAATAAAAGTAGCATAAATTACTCCTTGTAACATCAGCTACCTGCCAGTGAAAGTCCCGTCAAAATCGGCCCGCCGATTCGGAGATTACCTGGAACAAACAGTCAGACAGACAAAAATTTTAAAAATGGTTGTTTTGTTATAATGTACCGTATATACTTTCATATGCATTTGGTAAAAAGCTGTTATTTTGATATTACAAACAGACACTTCAATTTTATTTATTTGTATGTATAGATTTTTTCGTCTTGCCCTTAAGGTACCTACGTTGTAGCCGTCTAAAACGCATATTATCACGTACATAATCATCAGCCCCGTACGCTCCCACTGCTGGGATATCGGCCTTCTCTGAATGAGGGTATGGGCTATATTCTACCACACGGGCTGGCCCAGTGCGGCTTGGTGGATGTCACATGTCCTCGAATTTTGTGGTTCTTGAACATGTGGGTCTCCTCACGATGTTTTCCTTCACCGTTTTAGAGAGAGTGTGATAAATCCGCACATAACTTCAATTAAGTAGAATAAGACCGTTGTACATACACTTAGTTATGCAAAATAAATGAATATGAATATGAATAAGTCATTGGTGCAGGCCGAGTCGAGATTCGAACTATGGTGTCTCGGATTGAAAGTCGCACAAGTTCCCGCTCGACCGCACTCGCTCTTATCTCGTACTTATTAGTTGTAACTACATAATGTTGACAAAATATCGACATTTCAAATGAGTAGACAGACAGAGCTCGACTTGACGGTTCAGTGGTTAAATTGGTAGTGTAGCTATGCCTGCAAAACGAAGGGCCTCATGTTACATCCTAAGCAAAAAACATAAATAATTTTTTGCAGGAATATCAATGAGGCTGGTTATTTTTTTTACAATACTTACTATAATTATATCGATCCAACTCATGTAGGTTAATAGAAATTTTTAACTCTTATCTATAGTTTTTGAAAGGGCTGATAGCCTGTATTAACAACTAGTTTACACATAAATAAATACTAACTTAACACACAAAAAAACAAACAAGCTATAAAAACAGTTGGACAATTTACAAGCCAATGTAGGGCTATAGATAGTCCAAATGTTCTAGCCTACTACCAGTTGGAAGCTTACCCAGCATGCTGGCGGCATTGCCTCGTTGAACCGCAATGCTGATCCGTTGAGCCAAATAAGTACCAGCATTTTGGTTACGCTTCGCATCAATCAAACGATCTGACAAAATTTTGAAAATATTATGAGCTCCCGGCCCCTACGGACCCAATGTTTCAACACGAAACGGCTCAATATGTAACCGCTTCAGGTATATTTGCGCCGCTTGAGTCGCTCAGACGAAGAAGCCGCGGCGCCAGCCCTATTTTGTATCTCTGAAATATGAGACGGTGCCAGAGTGTCGACACCGACACAAGTAGCGTCCCACCAATTTCCAAGAAACGAGCGTCATTCCGTCAGGTTTTTTACCATTATCATGCATAAGATCATTCGATTCGAGAATGGCTGCTACATTGACGTGAGGGAAAATTCGATCAGTAGTTCTAAAACAAGAGAGGTCGTGAGGACCGAGCTGATTGACAGCAGACCACACATGACCATGCTGTTGGTCTAATGACCTTTGCAGCGTCAAAGAAAGGTGTAGGAGTGCACTAGGTGGTAGAATTAACTCTTCTGCGAGTGTCTGTTTGGGTTGGTATCACCGCTTTGCGTTCTGATTCATTATTGTGTTCCGGTTTGATGAGCAGAGTAGCCAGTGAAATTACTGCAGGGCTTCATAATGTCTCAGGGTAACGAGCGCACTGCAGAGCCGCGCAGGCTTTTGCGGTTCAAAGTTCTGAGTATCACTGCAATTGTTATGGGCCTGAGTTATGCTTACCATGAGGCGAACGATCAGCTTGTCTCGTTACCAGTAGTATAAAAAATAAAATAGGTGGCACTCATCCCTAAAAAAAGGTGCGTGGCGACTATTTCAATGGTACCGCGTAAAGGTGAGATCCCACGGCCCATTCATCGACAGGCCGTGGCCCATGCCGAGTGTTCCCACGGTGTGAGTCGGCCTGGTGCGGCTTGCTGATGCTGATGATTATGTATCAGCTAGAAAAAAAAGGCAATTAGCCTGTTAAAAAAAAGATGTTTAAGGTAGACAAACTACTACTTATCTAATACATAAATTTGTCGAATGTGAAAATAAACGGTCTAACCTACCACAAAAATTTAAAACACATCCTAAACATGTACCGTGTTACCACAAAAACACTTTTAGATGACTGTTTAGATAGACAGTGTTTAAAGATACACGTCTAAATGATTAGAAACGTCACAACAGAATTGAGTTAGACAACGGTTAGACACTACTTAAATCATAATTTGTGGTTGCTCATATTTAAACACGCAACTAAGGCATATTTAGGAGTTAAACATTGTTTAACACAGGCTTACGTATGCTTAACGTTTTTGTAGTAAGACCGTAATGGTCTTACCACAAATCCTGATTTAATAATGTGTCTAATCGTTATGTAACTTCTTTCTGTTGTGACATTTCTAATCATTTTGGATGTTTATTTCTAGACGCTGTCTAGCTAAATAGGCATTTTATATAGTGTTTTATTGTGGAAACATGGATTGTGTTAAACAGCGTTTAACTCCTAAAAATACCTTAGACGCGTGTTTAAATATAAATTAAAACAAATCTTGATTTAAGTAGTGTCTAACCGTTGTCTGTTGTGACATTTGTAATCATTTTAGAAGTTTACCTTTAGATACTGTCTAGCTAAACATGCGTCTAAAAGCTTTTTTGTTGTAACACGGAATTTGTTTATATGTTTGAGATGGAATATGGATAAACCAACAAGAAAAGAAAAAAATATTAGTTGCAGGAGTGTTGTAATTCGTTATTAAATGGTATTATTTTCAGACAAGAGGACTCAGTAGATGCCACCGCATCCGCAGCCGCATCCGCCACGACCGTATCCGTTGAGACCACCGAGACCGTAGCCGTTGAAACCTCCAAGACCGTAGCCGTTGGCACCAGCGAGACCGTATCCGTATCCGGCAAGACCGGCAGCGGGAGCGAAAGCTTCGGGGGCAAGGATGCCAGTGGCGATGGGGCCCTCGCTGGTGATACCGACAGCGCCGTTGCCGCAGCCATAAGAGACAGCACCAGCACCAGCAGTGGGGAGGACACCCTCGATACCAACGGTACCCAGGAAAGGAAGGTTGCCACCGGCAGCCAGAACACCTTCGTAAGCGTTCTCAGACAGCACGGAGACGCCGACGGGAGCGACGGGGGAAGCGCTGGCAATAGGGAGGCCACCACCGGTGGAGGCGACACCGCCGCAGCCGCAGCCGGCTCCGTAACCGCCAGCGAGACCAGCACCAGACCAACCGTTCCAGCCGCCGGCACCGTATAGACCCCCAGCGCATGCGCTGAAGGCGGACTGGAAATTACAAACAATGTTTTGACAAATCGTTTAATGAAACAAGAAAACGGTTAGCTAAGAGTCTTGTTGGAACCAAAAAAAAAACACTGACTGACAACTTATATTTAAAACACGTACCTGGGCCAGAAGCGCCTGAGCGCAGAAGACGAGAATAGCCTTGGGAGACATGTTAATGATATTCCAACGAGAAGTGGATAGAATAATTACTGCCTCTGTACACTAGCTTTTATACGTATAATTTATCACTATGAGGATAAAATAACAACAACAATTGTGACATAAAAAACGTTCGAAAGAAAATTTCCAAATTGTTATTTTATCAATTCCGATTCCCATTTCAATACGTGGACATGATGTTCGAAAAGAAAAAAAACTAAGTACATAACTTGCGCAACAAAGTCATTCATGTCCTTGATTAATAGTTACCCAATAAAATAGAATTACAAAAGAAACTTATTTGTGTATAAATAGTCAAGTTTCGGATTGGGAATATTATTCTGAAACAACTTTCAGTCGAACCAACAAACATGTCTTCCTTCGGATTATTGCTTCTTTGCATCCAGGCTTGCCTGATCCAAGTAAGTTCAATTTTTGATTTAATTTAAAAAATTGACGTGCTCATAAGCTGCGTTGTTTGAATTTATTTGTAGTTTACAGTTAACTTGAAAGTAATTTTCGTACGTTATTTATCAGAATGCCTTCGGCGCTTGCGGTGGTTTCGCTCCCGCTGTCGGCTACGGCTGCGGCTGTAATGGTTGGAATGGTGCCGGTCTCGGTCTGGGTGGAGGATACGGCTACGGTGCCGGTCTGGCTGGCCCCTACGGCTACGGCGCCGGCTGCGGTGCCGCGTACGGCGGCGCTGGCGCTGGTAACGTGGCTGTCGCTGGTGAGCTGCCCGTGGGCGGCGCTACCGCCATCGCTGGACAGGTGCCCATCATCGGCGCCGTGGAGTACGGCGGTCCCGTCTGCGCTGCCGGTACCGTTTCCATCGCCGGCAACTGCGCTTGCGGTTGTGGTTGCGGTGACGGTTACGGTCTTGGAGGCCTCGGTTACGGCTACGGCATCTACTGAGTAGTACCGAAGAACGACATATTGACTATTTAAACGAAACCTGACTTGAAATAAACAAATGAAGAAGAACGTACTATTTGTTTTAGTAATTGTTTATACAGCGACCTCACCTACCGTCAATAAGTAAGTAGGTAAAAAATATGAATTATTCGCTTCTGATAAGTATTGTAGTGTAGGATAGTCAGCGCTTCTTATGGCACTTCACAAATTTTAACGATTTCTCCTACAAAATAAAATTTGCATAGATAAATGAATAATTATAATTTTTACACGAATGCTCAAGAAAGGAGTGTAATGTTTTTACTAGGATCATTTACGTACTTATGTATGTATGTGAGTTTCTTTATTCCACCATAACTTTTAATGCCTGAACAGATCTGGATGTACTTATGAGGTATCGTTAGAATCCTTACATCATCCCGAGTTACACTGGCTGGGCAGTCATGTTTTTTTATGTGGTTTTTGTTACATCGACTTGCTAATAGAATAAAACGGTTATGCTGGTTTGCCTACGTAGATATAGCAACTGCATTTATCCGGAAAATTAGCCTAAGACAGCGCTCCGGGCTATAAATTGTCTCTTTGCAAAAATCAGGTCGATTCATTGCTGTGTGAAGGTAGGACAAATAATTAGAAATGTATAGTAAGTTTTGTTCGGCTTGCCCTTAAGATACCTAGGTTGTAGCCGGCTGAAACGCATATTATCACGTACTTAATCATCAGCCCCGTACGCTCCCACTGCCGGGATACCAGCCTTCTCTCAGTGAGAGAGGTATGGGCTATATTCTACCAAACGGGCCGGCCCAGTGCGGCTTGGTGGATGTCACATGTCCTCGAATTTTGTGGTTCTTGAACGTGTGGGTCTCCTCACGATATTTTCCTTCACCGTTTTAGAGCGAGTGTGATAAATCCGCACATAACTTGATATATAAGTCATTGGTGCAGGCCGAGTTGAGATTCGAACTATGGTGCCTCGGATTGAAAGTCGCACAAGTTCCCGCTCGACCGCACTCGCTCTTATCTCGTACTTATTAGTTGTAAATACATATAATATATAATGGCAAAATTGCGACATTTCAAATGAGTAGACAGACAGAGCTCGACTTGACGGTTCAGTGGTTAAATTGGTAGTGTAGCCATGCCTGCAAAGCGAAGGGCCTTATGTTTTTTTGCAACAATATCAATGAGGCTGGTTATTTTTTTATAATAGGTATTTACTATTATTATATTGATCCAAAATATGTAGGTTATTAGAAATGTTTTGACTCTCATCTAGTTTTTTTGAACAGGCTGATAGCCTGTATTAAATAGATAACATATAAAAAAACAACCAAGCTATAAAAACAGTTGGTCAATCTACAAGCCAATGTAGGCCAATAGGCGAGAACATTTGGACCATCTAGGTCCAAATGTTCTCGCCCACTACCAGTTTGAAGCGTACCCAGTATGCTGGCGGCAATGCCTCGTTGATCTGCAATGATCTGATCACTTGAGCCAGATAAGTACCAGCCAGCATTTTGGTTACGCTTCGCATCAATAAAAAGAAATGACAATTTTTTTTAAATATTATATATGAGCTCCCCTACGACTACTATGAGGCCCCTACGACCCCATGTTTCAACACCAAACAGCTCAAATATGTAACCGCTCCAGGTATTACCATATTTGCGTTGCTTGAGTCGCTCAGACGAAGAAGCAGCGGTGCCAGCCTTAATTTGTGTCTGAGAAATATGAGACGGTACCAGAGTGTCGACACAAGTAGCGTCCCACCAATTTCCAAGAAACGAGCGTCATTCCGTCAGGCTTTTGTACCATTGTTACGCATAAGCCTATTCGATTCGAGAATGGCAGCTACATTGGCATGAGAGAAAATTCGACCAGCACCCCCAGGTCTAATGACCTTTGCAGCGTCAAAGAAAGGGGTAGGAGCGCACTAGGTGGTAGAACTAACTCTTCTGCGAGTGTCTGTTTAGGTTGGTACCACCGCTTTGCTCACGAAGTCAGCCACCAAGCAGTAATGTGCAATCATTATTGTGTTCCGGTTTGATGAGAGAGTAGGCCGTGAAATTACTGCAGGGCTTCCTAATGTCTCAGGGTAACGAACGCACTGAAGAGCCGCGCAGGCTTTTGTATTTCAAAGTTCTGAGTGGCACTGCAATTGTTAGCTTACCAGCAGGCAAACGACCAGCTCATCTCGTTACCAGTAGTATAGAAAAAAAAGGTAGCGGTTATCCCTAAAAAAAGATGCGTGGCGACTAGTTCAATGGTACTGCGTAAAGTTGAGATCCCACGTCCCGTTCATCGACAGGCCGCGGCCCGTGCCGAGTATTCCCACGGCGCGGCGTGAGTTGGCCTGGGGCGGCCTGCTGATGCTGATGGTTATGTGTTAGATAGTTAAAAAAGGCAAATAGCTCGTTAAAAAAAAGATTTTTAAGGTAGACAAAGTACCTACTATCTAATACATAAAATGGCGAATGTAGAAATAAACGGTCTTACCTAAAAAGAAAATTTCAAACACACCCTAAATATATACCGTGTTACTTACCACAAAAAACTTTTAGATGACTGTTTAGCTAGACAGTGTTTAAAGTTACACGTCTAAATGATTAGAAACGTCACAACAGAATTGAGTTAGACAGTGGTTAGACACTACTTAAATCAGAATTTGTGGTTGCTCATATTTAAACACCCAACTAAGGCATATTTAGGAGTTACACAGTGTTTTAGGTATTAAGGTATAAGGGTGGTATTTTATTAAGGTATTAGGTTTTTAAGCCTGCTTTAGGTATGTTTAATGTTTCTCTGTTTACTATTTAAATCTTGATTTAAATAGTGTCTAACCGTTGTGTAACTTCTTTCTGTTGTGACATTTCTAATCATTTTGGTTGTTTATTTCTAGACGCTATCTAGCTAATCAGGCATCTTATAGTGTTTTTTGTGGTAACACGGATTGTGTTAAACAGCGTTTAACTCCTAAATATGCTTTAGTCGCGTGTGTAAATATAAATAAAATCAAATCTTGATTTAAGTAGTGTATAACCGTTGTCTGTTGTAACATTTTTAATCATTTAGACATTTTGTTAGTGGGAGGACTAACTCTTCTGCGAGTGTCCGTCTGGGTTGTTACCACCGCAGCTGTGCTCGTGAAGTCTGCCGCCAAGCAGTAGTGTGCAAGCATTACTATGTTCCGGTTTGATGAGCAGAGTATCCAGTGAAATTACTTGGCTTAATGAGACTTAATACCTAATGTCTCAGGGCAACGAGCGCACTGCAGTGCCGCGCAGTCCTTTGTGTTTCAAAGTTCTGGGTGGCACTGCAATTGTTATGGGCCGGCGTTATGCTTACCATCAGGCAAACAACCAGCTTGTCTCGTTATCAAACAAAATAAAAAAATAATAATTTAAATACTGTCTAGCTAAACATGCATCTAAAAGCTTTTTTGTTGTAACACGGAATTTGTTTATATGAAATTTGAGATGGAAGATGGATAAACCAACAAGAAAAGAAAAATATTAGTTGCAGGAGCGTTGTAATTCGTCGTTAAATGGTATTATTTTCAGACAAGAAGACTCAGTAGATGCCACCGCATCCGCAGCCGAGTCCGCCAAAACCGTAGCCGTTGATACCATTGAGGCCGTAGCCGTTGGCACCAGCGAGACCGTATCCGTATCCGGCAAGACCGGCCGCGGGAGCGAAAGCTTCGGGGGCAAGGATGCCAGTGGCGATGGGGCCCTCGCTGGCAATACCAATAGCGCCATTTCCGCAGCCGTAAGAGACAGCACCAGCCCCAGCAGTGGGGAGCACGCCCTCAATACCAACGGTACCCAGGAAAGGCAGGTTACCACCGGCAGCCAGACGACCTTCGTAAGCGTTCTCAGACAGCACAGAGACGCCGACGGGGGCAACGGGAGAAGCGCTGGCAATAGGCAGGCCGCCACCGGTGGAGGCGACACCACCGCAGCCGCAGCCGGCTCCGTAACCGCCAGCGAGACCAGCACCAGACCAACCGTTCCAGCCGCCGGCACCGTATAGACCACCAGCGCATGCGCTGAAGGCGGACTGGAAACATAAAATAATCTTTACAGCAAATTGAAATATAACAATAAATTTTGAATAGCGTCTTCAAAGAGTTAAAAGACTGACAAAAATTTGTGGGAAACACGTACCTGGGCCAGAAGGGCCTGAGCGCAGAAGACGAGGATAGCCTTGGGGGACATGGTTAAGTTATTCCAACGAGAGGTGTCTTTAGAATAATTACTGATTTGGTACACCTTGCTTTTATACCTTACATTTTTATCACATAACTAAAATAGTAACAATTGCAACAGTGGAACGTTAGAAGGTGAATTACATGTTATCAGTCCATTTACAATACGTGGATATTAGTTCAGGCTTATGTAAACAAAAACAAAATAATTTACGCAACCAGTTCAAAGTCATGTCCTTGACTTATTTAAATTACCCAACAAATTACGAAAATTTCATAACAAGCTGCATTCATGATTTATAAAAGGGAAAGTTGTAAACTAGGTCAACTATTCTGAAAACTTATTTTTGTCGAAGAACTAACTAACATGTCTTCCTTTGGACTTTTGCTTCTCTGCATCCAGGCTTGCCTGATCCAGGTGAGTCAATTAAAGAGCTGACCTGGTCTCATCATCAGCCTGTTATGCTCCCACTGCTGAGATACAGGCCTTCTTTCTGATAGAGAGTACGGACCGCAACCTACCACACATGCCTAATGCGGCTTGGTGGTGGTCACAATACATATCCTAGTGTTATGAAAATATAATTGATAGCTCAGGAAAAAGGTAGGTATGCTTTGGAAAATGTACGAAATCACTTACCATTCGGTGCTAGTGCCGCTCGGCAGATGTTCCTGCGCCCACGCCCGGTATTTGACGTTGGTTATGGCGACTCGTGTTTTGGTTAGCACTAATTGCACTGGAGTAGTTTATTGCGATAATTTTATATTCCCTCTGTGGTTTGTGTCAGACGCGAAAATTATTGTTCATCGAGATGCGAGTCAGACGACGGACATCTTATAAAGTGTGAAAATCATAGGTGGCAGCACTTGTCGTTGCTGGGAGTAAGTGCCGCCTGAAGATAGTTTTTTTTTTATGATATTTCGTAACGAGACGAGCTGGTCGTTTGCCTGATGGTAAGTATAACGCCAGCCCATAACAATTGCAGTGCCACCCAGAACTTTAAAACACAAAGGCCTGCGCGGCACTGCAGTGCGCTCATTACCCTGAGACATTAGGTATTAAGTCTCATAAGCCCAGTAATTTCACTGGAAACTCTGCTCATCAAACCGGAACGCAGTAATGCTTGCACACTACTGCTTGGTGGCAGACTTCACGAGCAAAGCGGTGGTAACAACCCAGACGGACACTCGCAGAAGAGTTAGTCCTCCCACTAACAAAATGCTGATGCTTCAAGTTGGTGACCCCATACATTTCCATTTGAATTGAAAAATATAGTGAGCTTAATTTGTATTGTTTGTACCTACTAATAATGAGCCAATAGAGGCTAGACAACTTTCTGGCAATTAAGATCATACACAAAATAGAAATACGGAACACCTAGTATTTTTTGGTTCTTAAACTTATGGGTTTCCTCACAATGTTTTCCTTCACTGTCTTTAGAGCGAGTGTGGTAAATCCATATATAAATTGAAATAAATCATTCAACTGTCTAATTGGGTCAAATCTTTGGAAATATAAAAAATAAGACGCACTAAAAGGGTCCACGCATTATCGGTCTATCAACCTTTCAGTTCAGCTCTAACGTATTGTTTTATATCTTGACAGAATGCCTTCAGCGCTTGCGCTGGTATCGCCCCTGCTATCGGCTACGGCTGCGGCTGCGGAGGCCTAGCCGGACCTGGAATTGGTCTCGGTCTGGGTGGAGCCTACGGCTACGGTGCCGGTTTGGCTGGAGCTGCCGGTTACGGTGCCGCTGGCTGCGGTTCCGCGTACGGCGGCGATGGCGTCGGTAACGTGGCCGTCGCTGGTGAGCTGCCCGTGGGCGGTGCCACCGCGGTGGCCGGACTTGTGCCCATCATCGGTGCTGTCGAGTACGCCGGTCCCGTCTGCGCTGCCGGTACCGTCACCATCATCGGAGACTGCGCTTGCGGTTGTGGAGCTCCCGGTGCCTACGGATTTGGCATCTACTGATTACTTTCTTGACTGGCTTATACGAGTGTGAAATCGATGCAAATAAAGAGTTAAAAATATTTTCTTCTTTTTATAGCATCTCCACATCATGATTAGGTAGGTGTAAAAATATTTAAATGATCGCAAGCGTCCACTTGAGCTACTGCTTACTATCTAGTAGGTATTTTACTACCGTAACCGTTGTAACGTTAGCATTTGACCTTGATGTGACGATGTGATCAAAGATGATGAGCACGCTCAACCTAATATAAGTGCTACAGTACACTGAGTCATTGAACACGACCACTAGACGCAGCCACTAGGCGCAGACACCAGTGGGTGGGTGCAGCCTCCATCACAGCTACTGGTAACCATAAAATAGAGAAGGGTTGTTTTACGGGATTAAAAGTAGCCTATGTTACCTTCCGGTCCGTAAACTTTATCTATGCCAAAAATCACGTCGGTCCGTTGCTCCGTTGCTGCGTGGAAGAAGGTCAAACAACCAAACATACGGACACGCTTTCGTATTTACTATAGTACGGATGTAAGGAGCTTATTAATGTTGCTGCCAGCTTTACTAGAGTGGTGGTTTTTTTGGTAAGTACCCAGCATAGCCGTAGCCGTCTAGAACTCCAGATCATCCGTGTGTGCCGACAATGCGTAAATGTATCAGAGGTAAACTTATTATTGATTGTCACACTTATGTTTCGGAGAAATGAGAAACGTAAAGTGTCCTCGCTAAAGAGAGTTCAGATAACTCACTTTACTGATTAATTTATCTTAAAATATAAGGTCTATTATTTTTTAAATGCACAGAGGACTAATCTGTGGTTAAATGTAAGGTATCTTGTTTCGGCAAATAATAAATGATTTGTAGAACGTCGAGTTACAGATTTGACGTAACACATCTTGACGTAATATACTACGCTTGTAGTGGCTGCGATTTCAATATATACAAATCCTTTGAAATATTTCTATTAACATATAACACTGCAACTTATTATTGAGTGATCACGAGCTTTAAATTTACGAAGAAATAGGTTTCATCGACATAGTATGCTAAGTAGTACAAGAGTTAGTAAAATAAAGTTAATTGTTAAAACAAGGAATAAATTCATAAATGGTTTATTTTATCGCTTTTGTTGTGGAGAAATATTTTGATTGATTTTTTCAGTAGATGCCGTAGCCGTAACCACCGAGGCCTCCGAGACCGTAACCGTCGCCACAACCGCAAGCGCAGTTGCCGGCGATGGTGACGGTACCGGCAGCGCAGACGGGGCCGGCGTACTCCACGGCGCCGATGATGGGCACCTGTCCGGCGACAGCGGTGGCGCCACCTACGGGCAGCTCCCCAGCAACGGCCACATTACCGGCGCCAGCGCCTCCGTACGCGGCACCGTAGCCAGCAGCACCGTACCCAGCGGCTCCAGCCAGACCAGCGCCGTAGCCGTAGGCTCCACCCAGTCCAGCGCCGTAGCCGTAGGCTCCACCCAGACCGAGACCGGCACCATTCCAACCGTTACAGCCGCAGCCGTAGCCGACAGCCGGGGCGATACCAGCGCAAGCGCCGAAGGCATTCTATTTTAAGGAAGAAATACGAATTTAGTTTCAGGTATCTTAAATATGCGATAGCAAAAAACTAAGTTGAGTGATTTTTCAAAGTGTCGGCGCAAAATTACGTGATTTATACATATATTATAGTATAGTAGTATCGCAATCAGGCTCAAATGAGTGACTAAAAGCAGTACACTAGACGAGATCATAACTTCTTAGTCGACGCCAAACACCTCTCGTTCTCATAGCTCAGTTGAAAGTAGCCCGGGAGCAGAACACGTAGGCTCGAAACTTTTGAAATATTTATAATTAAGTAAGTAACACAATACCTGGATCAGGCAAGCCTGGATGCACAGGAGCAGGAAAGAGAAGGAAGACATGTTTCTTGATTCAACCGAAGGAGCACAGTATGATATACCCAAAAAAGCGTTCAGTTATATAGTCTTCATTCACTAAATCAATCACGTGTCTGAAACAGTCACGGATACTGATAACAAAATTGCATGTGGCAATACGTATCATGGCGGAGGAGGACAGAAACGATGCATCAACGGAAAAGCTTCGATACATTTGTTCCGCTATTGGGAAATATTGATAAATAATTTAGTTATCACGTTTTCGTGCTTGCCTATGTCGCAAGTTCAAAATGTTTTTGATAATAAAATATCCTTTGAATATAAAAGAAATCAACGCACACAAACATTATTCTCAAGCCCCTACTTGGAATATTAAGATGTCTCCCAAAGCCATTCTCGTTTTCTGTGCTCAGGCCCTTTTGGCCCAGGTAAGTCAAATTTCATAACCTACTGTGATCACCTAAATCCCACCTTCATGGGGAGGCCGATTTACAGCAGTGGACCTTTTCTGGCTGACGATGATGATTAAGATAAAATTCTCTCGTTATTCTGCAAGAATACCAAGATGTGGGGATAAAATTTGCTGAGAAGGAAGTTTTTTAAATAATATATTGATAGGTTAGTATTTGACCACTGTTGCGCCTGATTTTAAGGGACGATGTGGTCAAAGATTTGTTCGGTGTAATTGGTATTTAATAAGATGTCTATTGCTTTCAGTCTGCCTTCAGCGCGTGCGCTGGTGGTCTCGGCGCTCCCTGGGGTCTAGCTGGTAACGGTTTGGCTGGCTATGGTCTGGCTGGTGCTTACGGTGCTGGATACGGCTGCGGCTGCGGCGGTGTCGCCTCTACCGGTGGAGGCCTTCCTATCGCCAGTGCCTCCGGCATCGCTCCTGTCGGCCTCTCTGTGCTGTCCGAGAACTCTTACGCTGGCACTTTGGCCGCTGGTGGCAACCTACCTTTCCTGGGTACCGTTGGTATCGAAGGTGTGCTCCCCACTGCTGGTGCTGGTGTTGTCTCGTACGGCTGCGGCAACGGTGCTGTTGGCATCACTAGCGAAGGCCCCATCGCCACCGGCATCGCCAGCCCTGGTTCTTACGCTCCCTCTGCCGCTCTTGCTGCTCCTGGTATCGGTGGATACGGTCTCGGCGGCTACGGCCTTGGAGGTGTCACTGGGCGCGGTTGCGGCTGCGGCTGCGGCGCTCTCTACTAAACTGTCTCCTAAACTTGGTCTTTTAACTATTGGATGAAATAATAAAAAATATGCTATAATAGCAATACCTGTTTTTTTTATATTTCAATGCAATTTACTGATATGCTACTTATTGTGTTACTGTTAATCTCACCTGATGGTAAGCGATGATGCAGTCGAAGGTGTAGCACGCTTGCCCACAAGGTAACTGTTCACTCTCGTTTTAGACTCCCAGATTATATTTGTCGGGACACAGACGCTGGCAACGAATTCCACTCTTTAGCAGTGCCTAAGGATGAACCAAACGCTTAGTGCGTATAGGAGGGATATCAACCATAAAAGGGTGGTGCATTGCTGAGCGTCTGGTCGTCCGATGATAGAATGGAGTGGAAGAAATTAAGCTATGTATGTAAGCTATATGTCCATCGCACACTCGCCGAAATGTATTCTGTAAAATACCGACAAACTGGCAATTTACGGCGATGCTCAAGACTCTGAAGCCTGCCCGCAACCAATGTGTCGTCCTCTATAAGCTTTTTGGCTCGTCTTTCGTTACAGAGTTCCTACGGCCATCTTCCGGCTCTATCATTACATATGCGTGTAAAATTTCGGTTCAATCGAACACAGGGAAGTTGGGCAAATTTAGCATGCAAGATTTGATCTCAACAATAACATACGTACAAAATATAATTGAAAGTTAAATAAAAGCTTGTAAAAATACTCTTCGGATGATTTAAATTCATACGCATAATTCAATTCATAGATTAGATATCGAATTCAAACATTTAGTATGACCAGCGTTCACACTAATGTGTTGGGATGTGTCGGAGTGTTTTTTATCGTGTTCAAATGTGTGAACTTGATATCGTTCTGTCACGACAATGACAATAATAACACATTGAAGCCGGGTTCAGATGAACCCGGCTTCAATGTGTTATCCGAATAAAAATCCCTACGTAACTTTTTAGTTTTATTAAATTAAAAGTACTTCAACGCAATATTTGGCAGGTATCCTACCTATGAAATTTTTACTGAATCTTTTTTTTTTTTTTTTGTGTTATTTGGTAACGAGACGCGCTGGTCGTTTGCCTGACCTTCATGGTGGTCTATCTACACTAAGTACATACGCATGAACTTGGAGTGAACATACGCATGTTTGTGGTTATCGGGCACTTTCCGCGAGCGTTGTGGCTTGCGCATTGACATTTCAACTTTCTAATTTTGAGACCTATGTCGGTGACTTTTATTCTCTTGCGGATATCCTTATTTCGGATTTTATCAAAATCAAATTTTAAAATTATTTATTCACACATGCCCCTAGAAAGCACTTATGAAAGTTAAACTAAATGACTATAAGTAGGTAGAGACAAATCTAGAAGAAGGGCAGAAAACTATAACTGCGCGCGGTGGTAGCCTCGAGGTCTTGAGACATGCGAATTGAATCCAACCTCCGAGCGGAGCGTTTGTGTAGGTACAGGTGTTGTTTGGCTTAATTTGGTTTTTTAGGCTGGAATATAATATTTAGAACTGTCGTATGCCTTTTGAGTTGAGCCTTTTGAGCGGTCATTAGAATCACCTCACGCCTAGAAAGGAGGCGTCAGGATCGCAGAAGAGTATCCAAGCATACCCGTACCCGTATACCCGTAGTACCGACCAAATCCCGAAGAGCATCTTGAGGTTTTAGCCTTTAAAAGATCTGCATAATCTTTCAGCCTTGAAAGATTTTTTTCTACAGTATAATGTTTAGAATTTTTTTAAATTATTCTCGAGAACAGTATAGTCGAATCCCAGACTTAAATTTTATAAGATTCAAGAAGTGTATGTTTTTGATTTGTAAAATTAATAATACCGTTTAGGTATTTGGGTTATAGAACTAACAGCATGATAATGCAAACTATTAACAAAATAATAATTAAACAATAATGGCGTTTTAGTAGCAGTTCGTCAATATATTTTCACGTTGGTCAATTCGAAGTCATTTAAATCTAGCTGTTTAGTAGGGACCGTAGGGACCGCAACCGCAGGCGCAGCTTCCGGCAATGGAGACGCTGCCGGCAGCGCAGACGGGACCTCCAAACTGGACGGCGCCGATGATGGGCACCTGACCGGCGAGGGCAGTCGAGCCTCGGACGGGAAGCTCTCCAGCGACGGCCACGTTACCGGCACCAGTGCCGCCGTAGGCAGCGCCGCAGCCGGGACCAGCTCCAGCCAGACCGTAGGGACCAGCAAGACCGGCGGCACCGTAGCCAAGGCCAGCAGTGCCGCAGCAGGCACCGAAAGTGTACTGTAACAACCAATCATTCATACTCGTAGATGCTACAAAACTATTAAGAATCTGAGATACGTAGATGCTACAAAACTATTAAGAATCTGAGTTTTGGATCCAAATAAGAATCGACTTATCGTTGAGGCTTTGGTGTCAGATTCTTTAAGCCGCCTAAAAGCTTTTGGCTTTACGATTGTTGTCGAGAAAACAACAAAGATCGACTTAACTTGCAAGCACAATAGCACTCGGCTGTAAATGCCATCGGTCACCCATCTAATTAATGACCACAGCGAACGTTGCTTAACTTTCTCCGGTTAAAAGCAGTTGAGTGATACAAGTGCTACATGACGCTGAAGGGGAAGATAGACGGTAACGAAATCGCTTGCGTGTGCCACAATGCGCAACTTCTTGCGTCAAGTCGTCAGCGGTGACGGTCACGCGTCTTCAGATCAGTGTGATGTTTATATCACACGCAGACACTTGCGTGCGTTCATTATGATTCTAATCACGTACGCAATGCAGGCAGAGTACCTACAATATTTAATGGTATTTGTTACCTGGACCAAGCAAGCTTGGATGCACAGAAGGAGGAAACCAAAGGTCGACATGGTTACAGTAACCGAAGATTTCGTTCAGAATAGAGTACTTCACAACAGTGCACCCTTATATATTAGTTTTTAAGTGGGTTTCGACATTATTTATCACCATGAAGGCCGTCCGCGCCTGAATGTTTGTAATTAAAGACCTATTTTAATTTCAACAATAAACAATGCAACATTTATAAGGTCAGTGGTTGTTTAGAAACGAATTGATAAAGTCAGGTTTATCGTTCAGCACGTGTATGTAGAACCTTTTTGTGTGTGCTTCGTGAGTTTTATTTTAAACCGTTTTTATTTTAATGCGTTTCTTAGCAGGTGTTGGCAAAGGTTTTATCAATTTATGTGTATCGCACTTTTTTACAAAATATGCTTTGTCTGTTGGCTTGTTTAGGTCACATCTTGCAAGCTAAATTTGACCGACTTCTCGGTTCTTGATTGAGCCGAAATTTTACATGCGTATGTAAATCGGATGACGATGTAATATAATGATGACAAGATAATATGATGATAAGACTTAATACCTAATATCTCAGGGTAACGAGCGCACTGCAGTGCCGCGCAGGCCTTTGTGTTTCAAAGTTCTGAGTGGCACTGCAATTGTTATGGGCCGGCGTTGTGCTTATCATCAGGCAAACGACCAGCTGATCTCGTAACCTTGTGGTTAAAAAAAAATGTCAAAGAGCTGTTCTGATGATGGAGCCGGAAGGAGGCCACAATAACTCTGTAACGAAACTACGTAACCCCATCGAGTTTGGGCTCGATTGATTCATCTTTACAAGTATTCTGATCCTAGATGATGTCCAGGGTCCTGATGATGGAGCCGGAAGATGACAACAAGAACTCTGTAACGAATCGAACGTAGCCCCACCAAGTTTGGGCTAGTTTGATTTGTCTTTACAAGTACTCTGATCGTAGATGATATTCAGGGTCCTTATGATGGAGGTGGAAGGTGGCCAACAAGATTACCAGTACCAATTACGTATTTAATAAAAGCTTGTCTGGAAAAATATATTTTTCTACAAAAACTTATTAATAACCGTTTGTCTAGTAGAACTGGGACCCAGGACACGTGGGTATTCACACCGGACATTAACTTAGTGAGCTCGACAAATGGATGTGCGAATAACGCTTTACGAATGAGTGGACCAGATGGAACTTGTAGGTACGTCTACCCATGCTATGTGCGAATTTACCAGATTCGCTCTAAAACAGTGAAGAAAAACATCGTGGGGAAACCGGCATGTTAAAGAACCAAAAAATTCGAGGACATGTGACGTTCACCAAGCCGCACTGAGCCCGCGTATCCAATTACGATCTGTACTTGGACATAAAGGCTGTCTGACCTGTCTCCCATTAATGGAAACGTAATAGGCTGATGATGATACATAATATGTAGTTATAATACATTTTTCAAGCAGTTGAAGTGATTTCTTCCTCGGCCTCAGCCCCCGCCTCCGCCCCACCCAGTTCTAGCTTGTACCCCGCTCCCACCTCGAAGCAGACGCGAATGATGCGGGAGAAAAGTTTTAAGGTGCCCCTTCCCGGCCCGCCTAAGTAGAACGCAAAAATGGCCTAAAGGCTTGTTAGTTCATCGAAGACAAGCAGGCACTATGGAAAAAGAGAGACAACGCCAGAACCTTCGGTTGGCATTCTGAAAATTTTGAAATACATTTCCAAAGAAAATTCCCGAAGACAATTAGTGCGTGGTAATTTCCTAAAACTGCTGGTTCCCGGAAATACGTTTCTGAAAAACCCTTATAAGTTTGTAAAAAAAAATGTTTGTTATTTAGAATCTTCATTACATGTCCAAGGATCCTATGGAAGTGAAGTCCTATGCTCGTGAAGTCTGCCGCCAAGCAGTAATGTGCAAGAATTACTGTGTTCTGGTTTGATGAGCAAAGTAGCCAGTGAAATTACTGGGCTTATGAGACTTAGTACCTAATGTCGTGTACCTAGTGTCGTTTGCCTGATGGTAAGTATAACGCAGGCCCATAACAACTGCAGTGCCACACAGAACTTTGAAACACAAAGGCCTGCACGACACCACATTGCGCTTATTAGGTAATAGCTGCTGCCCGCGGTTTCCCCAGCGTGGAGATATTGGATATCAAGGTTTTTATTTTTTTGCGCGGAACCCTAAATTTTTTTCTAAAATAAAATTAGCCTAAGATACTCCTTGTAACATCAGCTATCTGCCAGTGAAACTCCCGTCAAAATCGGCCCAGTCATTTTGGAGACTACCCGGAACAAACAGACAGACAGAAAGACCGACAGACAGACAGAAAAAAAACTTAAAAATGGTTGTTTTGTTATAGGTACCGTATATAATTTCATATACATTTGGTAATTTTGATATTACAAACCGACAATTCAATTTTATTTATTTGTATATTTGTTTAAAAGATTAAGTCTCATAAGCCCATTTTCAATATCAGACATGATAGCTGATAGGTCTCGGCCTAAGTCACTGGTTTTCAATCGTAACCTATCATGAAATCACAAACGTGATCACAAGCCCAGTAATTTCTCTGACTACTTTGCTCATCAAACTGAAAAAGAAATACTATGTTGCAATGGTTTTTTAAAATTTAACTAATATACTCTGCAAGCTCCAGGGCTCGCACCTTTTTTTGCTCTTTGAATTATTTTGACATTACAATTTCTTAAAATATTATCAACAAAAGTATACCTACTGCGAAGGCCTAACTAAAGTGTCACATATACATACAGTCATACATATTATTAAATTAACATACATATTATGTATTACATTTATATAAATTTTACTAGTGTAAGTTATTGCTACTAGTTTATCAAGAGTAGTTAATGAAGTGCACAATCGGAGTGGACGAGATCCCACTAGCAGCACCCGTTCACGAGTGTGACGCATGTCCCAGCCATCGCTCTCCTCAACCATTTTCGAGGGAAGAGGGCGACCCGCCACACGAAGCCGCTGCATCAGAGTCATTCTAGTGGCCATGGCTACTCCCCGTCTCTGCCCCTCCGTTCGAACTCTTCGATGGCCCCACCACCACATTGTTCCCATCTCTGATGGCTAATCAAAATTTGACAATGCAACTGCAATGTTTTATGTTATTGCAGGTGTAATTATTCTCTGTAAGTTTGATATGGTGTGTTCCTAGTTCCTATTCTAGGTAAGTGTAGATAGTGCCGTCCATAACTAAAATTTCAAGTGTTAAATAAATGAATGTACAAAAATGGGGTTTGCGATGGGTAAACCACCAAGAAAAACATAATTTAATTGCAGCCGTGTTGTATATTTTCAATTTATGGAATCATTTTCAGAAACGACAATTTAGTAGATGCCACCGCATCCGCAGCCGCATCCGCCAAGACCGTATCCGTTGATACTACCGAGACCGTAGCCGTTGAAACCTCCAAGACCGTAGCCGTTGGCACCAGCGAGACCGTATCCGTATCCGGCAAGACCGGCAGCGGGAGCGAAAGCTTCGGGGGCAAGGATGCCAGTGGCGATGGGGCCCTCGCTGGCAATACCGACAGCGCCGTTGCCGCAGCCGTAAGAGACAGCACCAGCACCAGCAGTGGGGAGGACACCCTCGATACCAACGGTACCCAGGAAAGGCAGGTTGCCACCGGCAGCCAGAACACCTTCGTAAGCGTTCTCAGACAGCACGGAGACGCCGACGGGAGCGACGGGGGAAGCGCTGGAAACAGGGAGCCCACCACCGGTGGAGGCGACACCGCCGCAGCCGCAGCCGGCTCCGTAACCGCCAGCAAGACCAGCACCAGCCAAACCGTTCCAGCCGTTTAGACCCAAGGCACCACCGTAACCACCATAGCACTGGCTGAAGGCGGACTGGAAATAAAAAAGTATGATTTATCAGCTACAATGTCATATAACAAAACTAAGACATGTTCTTTTTTAAATTATATGAATCCTTCCGAATAAATATTCGTGTCCCATTGGTCATGAGTCACATAACTCATCAGTTTGCGATAAAATGTGAGATCCAGGTTGCGGTGAGATCCAGGCGTATGAATATAACCATCCCAGGTTTTCCAGTAGGTGCCGTTTGGCTATGGAAATTTCAGGGAATGAGTAGCAGAATTCTCTTTGATCAAAATCTAGTGCGATCACCAAGACGCCTGCTAACGGTGGTGAATTATGGCAAACCCTCCATATTATGGTAATAGACGGGTTCCGGCTGATGACAAATCACGTAAAAATAACTGATTCCAAGCTCTAAGTGAAAAATATAAAATATAATGTAATATACCTGGGCAAGGAGCGCCTGGGCGCAGAAGACGAGGATGGCTTTGGGAGACATGTTTGAAGTGGTTACTACGAAGGAATTCGAAGGTAATGTTCAGATTTGACAACTTCACCTTTTATATGCGCGTTTCCTTGATATATTTGTACATAGACCTATATCCATTGCGTCAATGTATGATGGAAGTAAACAATCAATTAATTTCCTAACTCGACTTGTTTGTAACATTACATATAAGGTTTACAAATAAGTCTGTTATAATTTTATTACAGTTATGGAATCCCTTGATCTAGATTTCAAAATATTTTAAATTGTGGAGTATAAAACCTAAGTTGATGTAGTTAGAAACTTATTCTGAAAGCAACCTTCAGTTCACAAAACCACCATGTCGGCTTTCACTGTGCTGCTCCTCTGCATCCAGGCTTGCCTGATCCAGGTAAATTATATATAAAATACCTTTTTAAGCATAAAACAATAGTAAAAGTATAACGAGACGAGCGGATCGTTTGCATGATGATCAGCATGACGCCAGCTCTTAAGAGTTGCAGTGCCACTTAGAACTTTGAAACAACCACGTGTGAACGGCTTGAGTGGCATTACAAGGCGTACGTTACCCTGAGACGCGATATGTATTAAGTCTCATAAATACAGTAATTTAATTACTATTTTGCTCATTAAACACTGCAATTCCTGCATAACATGCTTGGCGCGTGTGTGGCTGAGCGGGAACTTGTGCGACTTTCAATCCGACGCACCATAGTTCAAATCGATCGTTCGATCTCGAATCGGCCCGCACCAATGACTTATATCAAGTTATGTGCGGATTTATTCACACTCGCTCTAAAACGGCGAAGGAAAACATCATGAGGAAACCGGCATGTTCAAGAACCACAAAATTTGAGGACATGTGCCATCCATCAAGCCGCACTGGGCCCGCGTGGTGGATTATGGCCCATACCTCTCTCTTTCTCTCTGAGAGAAGGCCGGTATCCCAGCATTGGGAGATTTTTACTTAAAGGCAGTAGGCGAGGATTATAAAAGCGCTGTCATCATGCGAAGTACTTTAGTAATTATAATTGCATCACAAAGATACTGAAATTGCTCACATCATTATGACATAAATATTAACCTCAAAATAGGATTCCCTATGTCTTGTGCATAAACAACTATGATTAGCGTGGTAGCAGAAAAGTTTATGTGTGCCCATATTTTTTGTACCTAACTATGATTTGTAATAACTTTATCTGTTGTAAAAACATTATCTTATTTGTTTTAAAGAATGCCTTCGGCGCTTGCGCTGGTATTGGCCCTGGTCTCGGCTACGGCTGCGGTGGCGCCCTAGCTGCCCCCGGTCTCGGTCTGGCCGGCCCCGCTTTTGGTTTGGCTGGTCCCTACGGCTATGGCCCCGGTCTGGCTGGTGCCGCTGGCTGCGGTGCCGCGTACGGCGGCGCTGGAGCCGGTAACGTGGCCGTCACCGGTGAACTGCCCGTGGGCGGCGCCACCGCCGTCGCCGGACAGGTGCCCATCATCGGCGCCGTGGAGTACGCCGGTCCCGTCTGCGCTGCCGGTAGCGTCAGAATCGTCGGAGACTGCGCTTGCGGCTGCGGTGCCCCCGGTGCTTACGGTATCTACTAAGGTATCTCATGAGATGTCGATTACTGAATTTTTCATTAAATAAACTATAAATTAAAAATATTTTGCATACTGTTATTATTATGCCAGCCTACCCAATATCCACCTTATAAGGTCCTAAGTAAAGAGGTTCAGTGAATTTGAAAAATTACACAGAAAGGATATATTTTTCCCTTCATAGAAAAGCTTCATAGAAAATATAACAATGCACTTTGCATTGTTATATTTGTAATTTCATTGCCACTGTAGCTAGTACCTACATTATTGTTTAACTATCTTAAATATAAATACCTACAACATCTCAAAAATGTGCTTGTCGTCATACGTGAGATATGTTAGATAAGTACTAGGTAATTTACCTATAGTAATATGTTTACGAATAACTTCGTATGATGGATTAACTTGCCGTTTCACTGTACACTTGCTCAGATGGCTCCCTCCAGCACGTAGAAGGTGGTTTTTCACTTCAACAGCCGTTTGAAATCGATTTCTCTACAATGTCGATACTATAATATATATCGATCCTCCCGCGCTGTCGTGCACCTTGTTTGGCCTGTTCCTGGTCTGCGAATATTTGATCCAGTCTCTTCGAATCACTGGAGAACTCTTTGAACGGTTGATAGCGGCACATCACCAGTTCTATGACTGCGCCTGTTTTCAAGCATTGTCAGAATTCTGGTACCTACACTCTTCAAGGGTTAGTGGCATGTTTTTCTTAATTTGATCAGAATACTGAATTTCTGCACAAGAAATGCCCTATTTATATAACAGAACAGAAACAAAGGTAAAACAAATGGTTTCAAATTTGTTGTTCAAATTAGAAAAATCGTCTTTATTTTTTATTTATGGTTTTTATTACAATTACCAAATAGAAATAAAAATGTGTTGCTTCTTAGTATTTATGTAATATAAGTAATTCTTAGTAATAAAAAAAACTTTAATTTAATTTTTATTTTAAAAGGATTACTCAAATATTTTAAAAGTTATCGCTTTGTTATAGTTGACCCGCTTTCTTTGCGGCCCAGTGTATTTAAACGTCACGTACTACTCTATACATATTTATAACTAGAACACGGCAGAATGTAAAACAATTAGTAAGTACCTACCTAGATTACAATTATTAATCTAAGTCAATGTCAAATATATAAAAAAAACTGCCACGGTTACTAGCTGTTACTGGCAGATTAGAAATATTATTATTTTACGTATATGACCATACAGTAGAATGATGTCACAGAGCTGGTCTGATGATGAAGCCGGTGGCGGCCACATGAACTCCGTAAGGAAACGACGTAACCCCATCGAGTTCAGGCTCGTTTGTTTTGTCTTTACAAGGTTTCTGATGATGAAGTTGGAAGGTGACCACAAGATTACAGTACCAATGAAATAGTTTATAAAAGTTTGGAAAGTTATCTGGATAAATATAACTTACTACAAAAAAAACTTATTTGCTTTCTGAACTCGAATACTGTCGTAACTTGACCTACCTACCTGTTTACGGATGCCTTCTTATACACGTAAAATGCGGACGAACCATTTTTGAGCCTTTATATAAATGAGGTAAATATTTATTCTACATTTTTATCGGCTGTAAGTATATTAGAGCACCGCGAGCAGCAAAATAGGAAAATAAAATTTCGACCGCGAATATTTCGCGGTCAGCGATTTGTATTAAAAAAGACGCTATTATTCTGTGGTAAGTATTTTATTTCTGGAGATAAAAAAATTATACATATCAGTAAAGACCACCGCATCCGCAGCCGAGTCCACCAAGACCGTAGCCGTTGAAACCTCCGAGACCGTATCCGGCGGGGCCAGCGAGACCGTATCCGTATCCGGCAAGACCGGCAGCGGGAGCGAAAGCTTCGGGGGCAAGGATGCCAGTGGCGATGGGGCCCTCACTAACAATGCCAATAGCGTCGTCGCCACAACCGTAGGAGACAACACCAGTACCAGCAGTGGGGAGCACACCCTCGATACCGACGGTACCCAGGAAAGGAAGGTTGCCACCGGCAGCCAGAACACCTTCGTAAGCGTTCTCAGACACCACGGAGACGCCGACGGGAGCAACGGGGGAAGCGCTGGCAACAGGCAGGCCGCCACCGGTGGAGGCAACACCGCCGCACCCGCACCCGGCTCCGTAAGCGCCAGCGAGACCAGCACCAGCCAAACCGTTCCAGCCAGTGGCACCAGATAGACCCAAGGGGCCAGCGAAACCACCAAGGCACTGGCTGAAGGCAGACTGTGGAAAAAAGACCATCGTAATTCACATTTGCGTTCATAAAATCAATTTTATTTTTTATAATCATATGTCTGGTATTATTTCCTTACCTGAGCGAGAAGTGCTTGAGCACAGAGGACGAGGATAGCTTTAGCCGCCATTGTTGTGTTTTGAGATACAACCCAAGAGTGACATTTGGTTCACACGCAGCACTTTTATACCAATCTCTTGAATCTAATTACCCCATGTAAATTATAATTACAATATTTACGAAACGGAATTTCTAACACAATAATCTCTTCGTTACAAAATAGTTATTGATACTAGCTACTATAGAAAAAAGCCATATATTAAAAGATCTTGAGCTTGAAAATATGTGGAAATTACTATCGTATAAATAGGACCATGATTTCTGGAGAAATCATTCTGAACACAGTCTCCAGAACATAATAAACATGTCTCCCTTCGTCATTTTCACTCTGTGCCTCCAGGCTTGCCTCATCCAGGTAATTATTTGTCAAATACAAATGCAAGATTAATGATTTCCTTAAAAAATATTTCTATTAAATAAGGCTTTCTGTATTTAATGTATTTTCTATAGACTGCCTTCGGTGCTTGCGCTGGCATCGCCCCTGCTATCGGTTACGGCTGTGGTGGCTGTGGTGGCCTAGCCGGTGTCGGTCTGGCTGGTCCCTACGGCTACGGCGCTGGTCTGGCTGGTCCCTTAGGCTACGGCGCCGGTCTGGCTGGAGCCGCTGGCTACGGTGCGTCGTACGGCGGCGCTGGTGCCGGTAACGTGGCCGTCGCTGGTGAGCTGCCCGTGGGCGGCGCCACCGCCGTCGCTGGACAGGTGCCCATCATCGGTGCCGTGGAGTACGCCGGTCCCGTCTGTGCTGCCGGTACCGTGTCCATTGCTGGTAACTGCGCTTGCGGTTGCGGCGCCCCCGGTGCTTACGGTTATGGCATCTACTGAAAAAATATGGTCCGCATTATTTAAATGGATTTGAGTTGAAATAACAAAAATTGGAACGGCATTTTTGTATTTCATTTTTAATATTAAGTTTACCTTAAAGTTTTACGACAGAACTTCTGGGCTGCCCTAGATTAGCTGATTCACTTGATCTATGTATGTACAATGATGCTGATTAGAAGAGAGAAAAAAATCGAGAAAATGCCGCGCACTTTACGTTTGAAGTTGAATTTTTTTTTGTATGGAAATTTGGAATGACTTTTTACCAAAAGAGTTTCTCACAACTTGTGGACAACCATGATCCTAATTACCCCCTACCATGATAACATACCAATTTAAACTCACCGGCTCTGATTAATCGGTGGTTTAGTTAAACTATGTTTCGGCTGTGTTGTTTTTTGGCATTTTGTTTGTTTGTTGATTTTGTTAGTGGGAGGACTAACTCTTTTGCGAGTGTCCGTCTGGGTTGTTACCACCGCTTTGCTCGTGAAGTCTGCCACCAAGCAGTAGTGTGCAAGCATTACTGTGTTCCGGTTTGATGAGCAGAGTATCCAGTGAAATTACTGGGCTTATGAGACTTAATACCTAATGTCTCAGGGTAACGAGCGATCTGCAGTGCCGCGCAGGCCTTTGTGTTTCAAAGTTCTGGGTTGCACTGCAATTGTTATGGGCCGGCGTTATGCTTACCATCAGGCAAACGACCAGCTCGTCTCGTTACCAAATAACATTAAAAAAAAAAATTCAAACTGAATCGAAAGAGACAAAACTTAGTTTAACTATTCAACCGTTTAACACTGTTTATTAATAAGAGCCACCCTGTATACTGTAAAAGTCATCATACCTTAAAACTTTGATGTTTTCTACGATAATTTTTTTTAGCCAATATCTATACTTCCTGCGATGTCTAGAATACTAGAGAAACTAATAAATACAACATAAACAAAAATAAGCTTGTATCAAAAAATTTGGATTTTCTCGTGAGAAATGCACTGAAGACGCTTTAAGAATTCTTACAGAGCACGTAGTTAAAGCTCTTGATTCTAATTTTAAATGTGTGTATTTTTTGATCTCGCAAAGGCGTTTGACACTGTCTCGCTCACACGACTTTTAGACAATATTGAACTTTTTGTGCTTAAAAATGCTCTCCTTGCACACCTCTCCTGCAGCCAATTTGAAGCAGTAACTAAGCGAAGAAAGGACATTGTGTTTAGAATACAACCTCATCGGACTGTCTTTTCCAGTAGACACCCGCTTTACGTCGCCCCACATTTATATAACAAACTGGGTAAATCAATTACGTGAATTAACATGTAGCTACATATATAGTAATCTGTGATTAACATACTATAAATGCAAGTACGTCATCAAAGAACTCTTACTATCTATGGATTACAATGATACCGAACTATTATTTTTTAAACCGCGATGTCAATTTTATTATGTTTCTCTATTTTCTATTATACTTATACAAACTAGAACAATACATTTTTCTCTCACACGCCCTTCATAACACACACACACACACACACACACACCCACACACACACACACACACACACACACACACACACACACACACACACATACACATAAACGCGCGCGCACGGGCGCGCGCGAGATAAATAGAAGGGAACATAATTATTTATGTATTTTTTTAGACTTACTTATATTAATGTACAAAGGAAAAAACTTACAAATAATAATAAAGGATGGCATCTTTAACTTTAATATGATGAGCATGTATATGAGAGTAAAAACTGTCCATAATTATACTGAAACTATAGTGACCAACCACGCATTGTAACTGGCGCGTATCGCACAGCTAAGGCTAGAGTGTAAAAATTGTAAGGTTATTCCTTTTGTGTTAAAATAAGTTAAATAGGAAATATCAAATCTAGATTTAATTTGGTGAATATTAATACCAGAGTGAACTGTATAGGCCAAACGGTTGAAAAGTTATATGATTTAAAAAAAATAGTTGCCACCGAAATCAAAATAATAAGCAAAAACCTAGATAATTTTAAAAGTAACCAGAATTTGTAATATTGATCTTCTTTATTAAAGTCTAATAATACCTACAAGGTACACCTCTGTTATAGCAAAAAATATTTCTTTACGTAAATGTGAAAAAAAAAATGGTTTCACCGAATTCACCTATAAGGGTATACCATACCACCGAAAGTGATTACTTACTTTAATAAAAGATACAAGCAGGGACACACGGACATGTCCTTCTCACCATCGATGTAGCGTGACTGACAGTTGGTCTTACTCTAGCAAATGTTCTTGTAAGGGGCACCTTAGACGCTCAAGCAAACGTACGTTTGCTTGAGCGTTACATAACAGTTACATATATCCTGTTATGTAACAGTTACATAACTGTTACATAACAGGATATATGAGCGGATCGGTGCGCGCCACTGATATCAATTCTTTACGTCGGACGTGAAGAAAACTAGTTGTAAGTTTTCTACTAAGACTTATTATTTATTAGGAACATCGCAGATTGATTTAGTAAATATTTAGTTTATTTTGTAAACTTGCCAAACAGCACCATATTTTAAAGGAATTTTTTTTTTATTCTTTATTTATTACCTGGGAGTTTGGTCATTTTTTTACTATGCCACTCCCGTAAGACAAATCACATAATATGTAAATTTAAAATTAAAAATAAGCACAATAATTTGTTATGTTCCTCCATAAAGGAACAAGTACCATTTTAGCAGTATCCTGGCCTCGTCCGATGAAGTAGAGGCCAAAAAACTGAACTACACATACCAATGTTAGCATCGGCTACAAGTAAACTTTGGCGTAAAGCCTCGTTTCGGACCAAAAAATTGTTTCCAACGCAATATAGGCATCGGACGCGACACCGAAGTCAACATTTCCATGGTCTTTATTTTTTTAAACTAACTTTCATTTGGCTCAACGGATCAGCATTGCGGTTCAACGAGGCAATGCCGCCAGCATGCTGGGTACGCTGGTAGTGGGCTAGAATATTTGGATTATCTATAGACCTACTAGGGCTTGTAGATTATCCAACTGTTTTTGTAGCTAGCTAGGTTAGATGTAGTGTTTATTTATGTATTAGCTAGATAATAAAGGCACGTAGCACGAAAAAAAAAAAAACTTGCATTTGGTTTATCTAAAATAGGACATGTGCTTCTCCTAACACATTGATCATTTCTACTCGTATTAGGTATATAAAAAATATCAAGTGGTTAGAGATCAATTTCATACGGGTTTTTAGCTCGGACGCACTTATTTGGAGCGGTCTGAGAACGACCGTGATTTTGTTTATGCGATAGGCAAAGAAAATTGCTGCCGCAGTAAATTCGTGCCTAGATTGAACAAGTACAAAGATCTTGTTTACATTAGAAGTTCGATGTGTGATGCTCGTCGCTTTCTTGACAGACACAAACACGCTATTTGTTTTGATAGGTACGTCATATTGATGAGTTTCTATAAATAATGATATGTATGGTGTTGTAATCGTATGGTACAATGGCATCGATTCTGGGTTCAAAACCTGAACCATATTTTAGTTTTGCTCTTTCTTTTCAATAAATAACATGAAAAAGGTGTGACAGATATTTTGAAACATGTAGTTTTAGAGCTGTTCAATATTTTCCATCTTTGACCAATTAGACGCCAGTAAAATGAGGGCAGTTAAATTCACACTAACAAGAGGATTAATTTGACAGGTCTAATATATATTCCACCCGTTTCTGATGTTCTAAATTAAAAAGAGAGAGTGAAACTAAAATTAGGTTTACTTTTGTGACGACAGAATCACAGCACAGGTCGACAAATAAAATACCATAGTTGTCATTCAATACTCATTTTATTTTAGGTAGTTTTAATATTTCGATAAGCGGAGGTGATTAGTAAATGCCGTAACCGTAAGCACCGGGAGCACCGCATCCGCAAGCACAGTCTCCGACGATCTTGACGGTACCGGCAGCGCAGACGGGACCGGCGTACTCCACGGCACCGATGATGGGCACCTGTCCGGCGACGGCGGTGGCGCCGCCCACGGGCAGCTCACCGGCGACAGCCACGTTACCAGCACCAGCGCCGCCGTACGCGGCACCGCAGCCGGCGCCGTAGCCGTAGGGGCCAGCCAGACCGGCGCCGTAACCGTAGGGACCAGCCAGACCGGCTCCGTAACCGTAGGCGCCAGCCAGACCGGCACCACAGCCATAGCCACCGGCAATACCAGGGCCGATGCCGCTAAGGCACTGGCTGTAGACGTTCTATAATAACAAGTTAATAATTAGTAACTGCGCTAAATAATTATACATAACCAATTGTAGTTCAATTCTTTGTCTACTTACTTGGATCAGGCAAGCCTGAGCGCAGAGAACGAGGAAAGCGATGGTGTTCATGTCTGTTTATTTCACGGGATAGGACCAGAATACTTTAAAAATTCAGTGAAAGCCTTTTATACAAAAAAAATGTTTTTTCTTACGCAACATTACATTTGAAATATAATAAAAACTGTTCAGCGGGAGTTTGGACGTGAGATTGTGACCTAATTATTATAATGTAGCAACGAATATTCAGTTTCATCATTAATTCCACGTTATCTAACATGAAACGCAATGAGGTGGACGTGACCTATATACATTATAAGAACGTTAAAGAAAGTTACAGAATAAATCTTACTAACAAAGCAAAAGCTTAGACCAATAAGGTCTTAATACGACAGATACATGACTAGATGTAGACGCAGTACACCTAGCATATCAAAAACAGTGAAGAAATGCTACTTTCTTCGATAGCGATAAAAAAATATTATTTCTATTTCTGTCTCAAATAACTTTGCAGGCCTGGTGCATTGAATCTAAAAAAAGGATTCAATTAGAATCCTCTTAAAATTTAGTTTTAAGAAAAAACTCTTACGAATATTTGACCCTTTTTTTTAATTACGTTCTTGCGTAGTTAGGATATATATACATGTATAAAAGCCAGTGCGTTTAATCATTTTCCGAGCAGTATGAGTATGTCCTTGCATCGGTTGCTAGGATCTTAAGGTCACAGAATTACAACAAGATGTATTGCTTAACTCACAAAGTATAGAACAAATATTCCATTTTCCGTTTCAGAATATTTTAAATTAATAATCCTTGATAATGAGCCCTGAAGGTATAAAAACAATAGCGTTCGAATGTAATACCATTTCTGAGTTGATGCTCGAACAGGCTAATCACGTAAAATGGCAGCTAAGGCTACCCTCGCGTTCTGTGCTCAGGCGCTTTTAGTGCAGGTGAGCGGATATTTTGACCTTTAGTATTAACATAATAATACCGGCAGATACTGATCTTAGGTAAAATGAGTTTCTAGCGTTTACATCTCGTATCTATACTACTTTTGACCTTATCTATTTGATTACAAAATTCCAATCAATTATTTAACTGACTTGCCTAAATCATGACATATTCATCTATTAACAATCGAATATTCTTTAAATATATCGGTCCGTTTTAAACAGTGAGTAATTTGGTAGAAAAGTCAAGGAATATACGAAATGTAATGAGTTAAATGAATTGTTGCAGTGTGCACTCAGTCAATGCATTGGCCCAATCTTCGGAGCTGGCTGGGCGCCTTTTGCTTACGATGGACTCGGTCTGGGCGCTGGCTGCGCAACGTTTGCACCTGCCGCCTCATGTGGTGGCTCCTTCGTTGTCACCAGTGCCTCCCCCATCGCTCCAACTGGAGTCTCAGTCGTATCTGAGAATGTTTATGAAGGCGCTCTCGTCGTGGGCGGCAACCTGCCGCTGCTTGGATCTGTCGGTCTAGAGGGCGAGTTCCCTACCGCTGGTGCAGGCGCTGTGTCCTACGGCTGTGGCGACGACGCTGTCGGCATCGTTGCCGAGGAAGGCGCCATCGCTACTGGCATCGTAGATCCCGTTTTTGCTCCTGGCTACGCGCTGGCTCCGGGCTACGGAGCTGGTGCTCCGTTTGGCTACGGTTACGGACTCGGCTACGGACTCGGCTGCGGATGCGGCTATGGCTACGGAATCGGCCCCGGCGCATACGGACCTGGCTACGCGGGCTGTGGCTGCGGAGCTTTCTACTGAAACACGGACTGACTTTTGGCGTTTTTTCGGAAATATATTTCCATCTTTACCAAACATCTGTTTATTTTGTTATAGCTGATAATAATGAACCTAAAAACCTATTAGTGTTTGTGAATTGAGATCACCAGATGAGAAGGTCATTTGCCATTTTTTAATTTTATATCATTTGATCTCAAGTGACGACGTAGTTGGTGCATAAGCAACAACTGCAACAGCATAAGCTGTTTACCCTCGTCTTGAAAGCTATCATGTTATAGGTAATGGGAAACAGGCTGGCAAGTAACTGATATTCATTAATTTTTTTATCTTTTAACTACCTACTATCTCGCCAGATTTTAAATAACATACATACATGTAGTAACGGCTATACTGCCTAGAACTCAATTCTAGCCAGTATAGCCGTATATTTTGTACGTACGTACGTTCCAAACAAATATAATTATGTGAACCGGGCGTCGACGGCATCAGCTGTTCGCTTAGACAAAAACCACACGCTTCTTTTTCCGCTAACGCAAAAACCATAGAGTAAAAAACCAATTCGACCAATCACAGCCCACCAATTTAAAAACAGTGTTTTTAAACATTATAATGTCATTCCCATAATTTAACGTTAGCGTGATCGGAAAAAGAAGTGTGTGGATTTTTTTTAGAGGGCCAGTGCCGCGCACCCATCACTGTGACAACGCCCCTACACCACAGAATATATAATAGTACGCCGCCTAAACGTCGGGCGCTTGCTTCATTGAATGCGTTCACGCACGAGTGCCAACATGTTGACATATTTCATGACAGTATGTACATATTATTTTGTTATCTCAAAGTATATTATTAATTAAAATAACGATTTGGTAATAACTGTAAGCGACCTATTAAGAAATAAATAAGTAAAAACTGCAGTGTCACTCAGAACTTGGAAAAGACTTACGTGGCAATGCGATTGGCGCCCATCACAAAGGCAATCACACTATCTACATATTAGAAAAATTAAACACTGTGTTACCACAAATAACAACGCCTGTTTAGATAGACTGTCTAAAGATAAACATCTAAAATGATTAGAAAATATATATAAAATGGAGTTGGACAACGGTTAGACACTATTTAAATCAGGATTTGTGGTTGCTCATATTTAAACACGCGACTAAGGCATGTTTAGGAGTTAAACACTGTTTAACACCGGTTTAAAGTGAGTTTAATTTTTTTGTGGTAAGACTAACTGTTTTACCACAAATAACAACGCCTTTTTATCTAGACAGTGTCTATAGATAATCGTCTAAAATGATTAAAAATGTCAAAACAGAACGGAGTTAAGACTATGGTTAGACACTGCTTAGATCAAGATTTGTGGTTCTCAATCAAATCAAACAATCGACACGTGTTTAAGGGTTAGACGTTGTTTAAAACGAGTTTTGAGTGTGTTTAATTTTTGTTGTGGTACGACTACCTATGGTCGTCAGTCTTATGAGACTGTTACACAATCACTCGTAAACAATATACGTGTGCACTTGAAAAAATAATTTGTAAAAATACCTATGTTAAACTTTAAGAAAGAAATGCGTAGTTTTGTAACTAAAGTGTACGAATTCATTGAAGAACAACTGAACAGTGTAATATTTGATAAGAAACCCGTGATTGCGTAATCTGTTTGTTCCACGTTCAGAATTATGCAGACTGTAGAATAACGAGATAATACACGCTCAAGCGCGGCTCGATGTAAAACCATCAAAAACCACGAAATACCCAGCAGATAGTACTGTGTCAAAGCCCTACCTGGTCTCAAAGCGACGACTGCTCCTTTCTACGCTACATCACTTGCGCACCACCTTATTCTTTATTCTTATTCAAAATGGGGGCGTTAGGCCTGCACTGACGGCCCGCTTGGGGTGTATTGTGCGCACCACCGCTTATTTACCGCGGCGTCTGCACTGAGCACGCAGTGGTTGTGAAACATTTTTTTTTTAATAGAGGTCGTATAGGAGTATTGGTAGAAGCGGTTGCCGTGCGGAGTAGATTTCCATGAAGCCCCAACCACAACCACAATAGACGATACGATGTGCAACAAGCGGGGATCGTTTTTCCATGGTTTCCTCATGGTCCGCGCTTGATGATCCATCAATCATGAATTAGGTGTGAGGGCTGCCTAAGAAGGTCCGAAATTAGGTTTAAGCTCCCGTCAGATTACTGTGTCCCCGACACAGTGTGTTAGGTGGTGCGACAGACCGATACCGAATTCGTACAAAGAAAAAGAGAACATGCTACGCGTCACGACACTACACAGCACATTTTAGTGTGAATCACTAAATGTATGAATTCAATATCACTTTTTCCCACGACCCCCCCAATCAGCTTTATTGCTCAGCTTTCAATGGTCTCCAAGGCCTTGAGCCGATATTTGGCAGATTCATCTCATGGATGTAAGTATCATAGCCCTTCGTATCGCAGACTTCGTACTCCAAACTCGACTCAGTGTTACTCGAGTCTATGCTTTGGTTTTCGTCAATGATGTTGTCATCAGCTAAGTCTATCAATTTTTTAATTACGTTTTTAATACGAATGTATTTTAAAAACACTAATTCTAATTGATAAAGATTATTTTTCCATTAATAAAAGCATTGCGATGTAAACGTGAGGAAATGTTTTTTTAGTAGTACTACGATTAAATCTATTGCTTAATTTGATTGAATTGTATATTAGTATTTTAAGTTCATTGACACGCACTCAATAAATTATATTTTAATAGGCACCTATATATAATATTTACATTGTTTTCTATATAATTTTCGTGCTTTTTTATCCGTACATTTTTGTAGCGTACCCAGCTGCTACCGTTAGACCTAGATAGAACTTTTCAATAGACAGATCTACAGCGGCATAAGAACGATTGTTCCCTCCAAACACAGTTGGATAATCTACAAGCTAATATACTTACCGACAGTCCACATGTTCTAGCCCACTACTAGTTCACTAAAACTCGTTGCCTTTTATAAGCAAAAAAATAAATTATGCTGTACAAATAATTTTAATTTAGGCATTCTTACAAAAGACTTTATCTATAATTTCTCCGTTTAGTAGATGCCGTAGGGACCGGGAGAACCGCAGCCGCAAGCGCAGCTTCCAGCGATGGTGACGGCGCCAATTGCAGGAACAGCTCCTCCAAACGACACAGCGCCGATAATAGGCACCTGTCCAGCAAGGAAGGTGGTGCCGACAACTGGCAGCTCTCCAGCGACGGCAACATTGCCAACGCCAGCGCCTCCGTAAGCGGGACCAGCGCAGCCAACTCCCAAACCGTAGGGACCAGCCAACCCAGGTGCGGCCAGAGCGGGACCACCGAGGGCTCCGTACCCCAGACCAGCAGCTCCAAGGCACTGGCTGTAGACATTCTGCAATGTGGAAAATAACATGTTTAATGGAAATGTTCAAATATTTGAATGTAAAAGTACTTCCTGATGGTAGCTTGCTTCATTAAGCAGCAGGTGGGATTGAAAGCTCCTTACTCTGTTTCTTGTGTAAATGACGCAACAAGGTAGAAATGTGAAATAACAACAGTGAAACTAATTTTCTTATCTGAATGTTGGGTGAACTGATCATGGTTTTCGTATGCAAATTCCCAGTTTTGACTCAGGATTTCTTGAAATGTCTTTTCATTTTCTTACCTGGATCAAGCAGGCTTGAACGCAGACCAGCATGAAGGCTATTGTAGGAGACATTGTGTTTTATATTTTCAACGAATGGCCAAACAATAGCTGCATGCAATCATCGAAACCTTTTATATTTTGAACCAAAATGCATGATGAAAGCTACAACCTGATGCAATACGGGAGATTAGGACACGTACGGTGGTTACCGGTAGGGTGTCGATATGAGCTACTATCGTCCTCTATTGCATAAGCCATTGACCTATTTCTGAAATACGGCAGATAGAACTAAAAGCCGACGTATAAAAGCAGTGGACGACTTGAAGTCGGTCACTATCTTAGCAAAAAAGAAAAAACATGTTGGCAAAGGCTGTTCTTGTCGTCTGCGCTCAGGCCCTTTTGGTCCAGGTACCTTAATTTAACAAACTAAAATAGAAGTCTGTCATCGTTTCAATAGTATTAGTTTGATTTTAACGATACTCTCCTTTTCAGACTGCCTTCAGCGCGTGCGCTGGTGGTCTCGCAAGTCCCTGGGGTCTAGCTGGTGCCGCCGGCTGGAACGGTCTGGGTGGTGCTTACGGTGCCGGTTGTGGCTGCGGTGGTGTTGCCTCCACCGGTGGCGGCCTCCCTGTGGCCAGCGCTTCCCCCATCCCTCCCGTCGGTGTCTCCGTGCTGTCTGAGAACGCTTACGAAGGTGTTCTGGCTGCAGGTGGTAACCTGCCTTTCCTGGGTACCGTCGGTTTCGAGGGTGTGCTTCCCACGGCTGGTTTTGGTGCTGTCTCTTACGGCTGTGGCAACGGTGCTGTTGGCATTGCCAGCGAGGGCCCCATCGCTACCGGCATCGTCAGCCCCGGTGCTTACCCTCCTGCTGCCGGTCTTGCTGCCCCTGGCATCGCTGGATACGGTCTCGGAGGCGTCAATGGATACGGTCTCGGAGGATGGGGATGCGGCTGTGGCGCTCTTTACTGAACGGGGCCTGCCAATGCCAACTTTTCATAAACAAAATACACCACTATGATTGCATTATGATTAAGTTGTTTTACTACCATCTACATGTTTGTACAGAAGGCATTAAAATATTGGCTTTTACATCTAAGTCTTCGACGGTTTAGGTTTCAAGTCCAAGGTACAAGTAGACATTTTAGAATGAAAATCGTTTTGGAGTTTTACGAATAGACATACTATAAGATATAACAAATAGGTAATTAAATACCTGATAGAGTACGCATACTTACAGTGCCATCCAGAACTTTGAAACACAAAGAGAAGCACCGCACTGCAGTTCTTTTAACCTTATATATTAAGGCTAACATTTAGAGACGAGTCTAAATGTGGACTTATGCTTCCCGTCAAAAAAATATGTAGTCCATGCTAAGTAAAACTCATAATTTTTTTTAAATTTTTTTTATGTCATTTGGTAACTAGACGAGCTGGTCGTTTGCCTGATGGTAAGCATAACGCCGGCCCATAACAATTGCAGTGCCACCCAGAACTTTGAAACACAAAGGCCTGCGCGGCACTGCAGTTCACTCGTTATCCTGAGACATTAGGTATTAAGTCTCATAAGCCCAGTAATTTCACTGGATACTCTGCTCATCAAACCGGAACACAGTAATGCTTGCACAGTACTGCTTGGCGGCAGACTTCACGAGCAAAGCGGTGGTAACAACCCAGACGGACACTCGCAGAAGAGTTAGTCCTCCCACTAACAAAATCTCTGAATCTTAGCCTAACTAAAGTCTCATAAGTAATTTTACCGACTTTTTTTACTTTTCATCGAACTTCTATAGTAGAAACAACAACACTAATTCACAACACTACAACATCGAACAACACTAATTCACACAGCCAGCCACATCTTGGCGGCAGACTTCACCTAGATGCCAAGCAGTAGTGTGCAATCATTACTGTGTTCCGGTTTGATGAGCAGTTTAGCCAGTGAAATTACTGGGCTTATGAGACTTAATACCTAATGTCTCAGGGTAACGATCGCACTGCAGTGCCGGGCAGACCTTCGTGTTTCAAAGTTCTGGGTGGCACTGCAATCCTTACCATCAGGCAAACGACCAGCTCGCCTCGTTACCAAATAACATAAAAAAAAACTGGACACTTAGAATAGCTCCAGAGCCCCATTTCTACTAAACAATTGGTATAAAAATGACAATGATTTCGTCATAAAATTAACCGTATTCTGAATGAAGTCCAAGACTCGATATACACACTGACCCCATTTGCCTTATAAGTACCTATATTTTATTTTATTTAAGTTCTGTGTTGTAAAGTATTTATCATCGAGAATGTTTTGGCTGATGTAGCTGTAAGTTTGCAATTGATTGTTTAATAAATAAAATGATCACTTTAAGCACTTTCGGTATTTTATCGTTTTTCTACGGTCGCCTATGACAATGGCAGTCATAAATAAACTATTGCTTATTTTAGCATGCTCTTCAGCAAAGTGCAACGAAACTAAAGTCGTTTTAAACCATATATATGGTCAGTAAAATTAAGGCCCTGGTTTTTTGACCACAATCTCAGTTGATGTTTAGGTATTTGTGTCCCTCTTAAATGTAGGGACATTTAAGACCAGGCAGCTTTGTATAAGGGGCTACTACCAATACTAATATCCCTTTCTTACTACTGCAGTAATATGTTTATTAGAAGGGTAATGTTTTGGATAGTTATTATCTTGTAGCATCGAGGTACCTAGAGATGAAATACTGTACCACCCGATTCCACAACAATGTCGTGATCTGTCATATGTTAAACAAATATCAGCGTATGAGCGCACGGGGAATTTTCGCGAGGCGGTGGCTAAGCCAATCACAGCGCATTATGTCTAGGCAAAAATGGTGGAATTTATTTCGAGCAAACCAAACGTCACTGCATCTCTATAGGTTAGTTCCTCAATGTCTTGTAGTAAGAGCAAGTAGTAGAACGTGGAGAGCATGAAAAATGGAACATTACAGTTAAAGTATTTGACCGTAGTCAATGGACTAAAACAAGGTTTTCGTGGAAAAGTATATTTTTTCAAACAAGCTTTTATAAAATACGTAATTGGGTCTGTAATCTTGTGGTCACCATCCGGCTCCTTCATTAGGACCCTGGACGTCATCTAGGATCAGACTATACTTGTAGAGACAAACCAAACGAGCCCAAACTTGGCGGGTTACGTCGTTTCGTTGCAGAGTTCCTATGGCCGCCTTCCAGCTCCAGCTCCATCATCAGACCAGCTTTGTGACATCATTATAGTGCATTGTCATCCGATTTACATATGTAAAATGTCGGCTCAATCGAACACCGGGACGTGGGTCAAATTAAGTTTGCAAGAGTGGACCTAAACAAACAAACATACATACAAACATTGCAAGTTAAATCAAAGCTTGTAATAATAATTTCATTACAGCTCCCGTCGTTGTTTAGATAGGTCAATGAACTTAACTTTTATAATCATTTTATAACATACATCATTTCTGTGAGCGCAAACATGCATTTATCACGTAAATTTGTGATAAATGCATGTTGGCATTTTATTAATATTATATAGGTCGATCTAATTGGATGTAATCTACTTGTACAATATCGTATTTGTATTGTGGATTTTCTCACGTTTGACCACAATCTCAATTGATGGTAAACAACGATGATGTGGAAGTCGCTTATTTAAACAATACATACCTATTTAATTATATCTAGAGCTGTAAAAGTACACTATCCACTTCCTGGCTCCATTATAGGATCAGTTCCATGATACAATATCATAGTTTTGTCATTCGAACTACATATCATACATACAAAGTTTCATTTCGATGCGACAATTAGAAGTAGGTTAAAATTTTAGGTTAAATTTGATCTAAGATTTTATTAATACATTGTTTGTTAGTTAGCTACAAGTGAGGCTAATAAAAGTGTGTTAAAAAAAGTGCAGCGATGCTAACGCAATGTTGTCGACTCCGTGGATTAGTTGGTAGTAATCCTGCCTGCAAATCAAAGGGTTCGATCCAGGGTCGGATTAATCATGTCGGGGCCCCTAGGCAATGCAAGTCTCTGGCCCCCTTTTTTAACCATAATAATATTATGCTATTGTAATTTGAAATGCGTTCTGAAATATGACGATATAATATAAAAAACATCATCATCATCATCATCAGCCGGAAGACGTCCACTGCTGAACATAGGCCTCCCCCATAGAACGCCACTTGGATCGGCTACTCGCCTCTTGCATCCAGCGGTTCCCCGCGGTTTTGACAAGGTCATCGGTCCACCTAGTGGGGAGACGTCCTACACTACGTCTTCCGGTTCGTGGTCGCCACTCGAGAACCTTTCTTCCCCATCGGTTATCGGTTCTGCGAGCGATGTGGCCTGCCCACTGCCATTTCAACTTGCTAACTTTGAGAGCTATGTCGGTAACTTTCGTTCTCCTGCGGATCTCCTCGTTTCGGATTTTATCACGTAGGGAAACCCCGAAAAACATCGCAACATCTATAATATTGTCATTGAGGGTTTGTTACATAAAAATCTTCAAATTTTTACTCGATGAAACAATTTCATTTTTTTCCCCGGGTGCGAGGCCCCTAGTCGGTGCTGGGCCCGGCCAGGGCGAACATTGTGTGGTGAGCAAAAATTTTGATCTCGATTCTTGTACGCTAAAGGAGGCAAATAATAGGTGTGAAATTGTGATAAATCGAACTTTATTTAATAATCAACAATAACTATAACGACTCAACAATGTAACTTAATAGATGGCGCCACAACCACATCCATAGCCACCAAGGCCGTTGTAGCTTGGAGCGCCGACAGGTCCGTAGGCAGCAGCGGCTGGGGGGTACGCGGGACCAGCAGGGCCATACGCCCCTGGGCCAACAATACCGGTAGCAATGGGACCTTCACTCACAATACCGACAGCACCGTTGCCGCAGCCATATGAGACAGCGCCAGCGCCAGCAGTAGGGAGCACACCTTCTAACGCAACGGTGCCAAGGAAAGGCAGGTTGCCGCCTACGGCAAGAGGTCCTTCAATTGCGTTCTCAGATACAATGCTGATGCCGGTGGGAGCGATGGGGGAGACGCTGGTAACTGGGAAGCCGCCACCGGTGGAAGCGACTCCGCAGCCGCAGCCAGAACCGTAGGGGGCAGCCAAACCGGGGGCAGGGCCGGCTAAGCCGTTCCATCCTGTGGGACCAGGTAGACCCCAAGGAGCAGTGAGACCGCCAGCGCACTGGCTGAAAGCAGTCTGAAAAGGAAAACAAAATTTGAGCTACCATTGGAAGTGTCTTCATTTTCCAGAGCATAAAAGACTTTGGATTTCAAGTGTCTCAGTATTTATGTTTTAGTTGTTTATTTCCTTTAGTTCAAAGTGGCGTTCTATAGGGAGGCCTAAGTTCAGCAGTGGACGTCTTCCGGCTGCTGATGATGATGATATATAGTTTGTTGTTGCAAAGCGTGATCACAATGCTGGTGCATATCTGGCACAATGAATCAGTATTGCAATTCAACAGGCTAATAATTGCTGCCAGTATGCTGGGTATGCTACCAACTGGTAGTGAACTAGAACGTTTGGATTATCTATAGGCCTACAATGGCAGGTGGATGATCCTTTTCGTAGATTTAATTAGCAGTAGTAGTACTCAGTAAAGGCTTTTTTTAAGATGTTAAACTTACCTGGACAAGAAGAGCCTGAGCGCAGAAAGCAAGGATAATTTTGGCGGCCATGTTGTTTTGGTATTTGTTTCTTTTGTGAGAGACAGATTGTGAATGATTTTACACTGTCACTAATGATAGTTTTATACTTAATTATAATGCAATTCTGGTTACAGTTTAGCCCTTAACGTCATAATGGCGACACAATTTGGTAATGAAGATAATCGACTATCTTCTATATTACATACAATTGTCGAATTGTGGTGTAGTAGGACATAATCAAAGATATTGATATTACTTAAGTAACTTCATAGATAACGGCTGCTTTGTCACAGGGAGAACTGATAATAAATTTATATAATTATTTGCCTTAGTTTTGTAAGATTTTTTTCTATCAGGTGGTATGACTAACTCACTTGCAAGTGTTCATCGGGGTGGGTATCTCACCGTGCACCGCTTCGTATAGTCTGCCGCCAAGCAGTAATATGCAAGCATCACTGTGTTCCGGTTTGATGAGCAAAGTAGTCAGTGAAATTACTGGGCTTATGAGATGAGCACGCAGTGGTTGTGAAACAATTTTTTTGAATAGAGGTTATAGAAGCGGATGCCGTGCTCGGACTGGATTTCCATCAAGCCCAAATCACAACCGCAATAGACGTTACGATATGTATCAAGCGGAGATCGTGGTTTTTCCATGGTTTTCTCGTGGTCCGCGATTGATGCTTATCCATCAAACATGAATTAGGTGTGAAGGCGGTCTTATGCTTGAGCGCTTAGGCCGTCAAAAAGCATCCGAGCGCCCCTTCTTTTCTCATTATTTTGTGGCTACCAATGGTTCCGCCTGGGAGGCGCCTGGGCGTGTAAGAACGGCCCAGAGACCAGTAAACCGCCAGTAAAGACGCCACTTCGTACACCCGCGCTCATCAAGCTTATGCACACTACTAGGCATACTAGTCTGTGCGACGGGTAAGCGTCTGAGCGCCCCTTCTGCTCTCTGTTTTGTGGTTTCGGAGTGGAGGCCACGCCCAGCCACTGGTGGCCGCGTCTAGTGGCTGCATTTAGTGGCCGCGTTCGGTGGCTAAATGTGCGGATACGCTTAATAATTTGGATGCAACAGGTGAACGGCGATCCAAGAGGTGTTTTGTGGCGCGGTATATGATCAGCAGTGTCGTATCGTGTCGTGGTGATGTTGATAATAACGACTTGCATTTCTATGTGAAATTATTATTGCCCACAAGCTTGTTTTTAACTTTACTAGTTTATTTGTGTGGGTAAAATTTTGCAACTGCAAATTTTTTCACTAGGTGGTAGGACTAACTCTTCTGTGAGTGGCGTCTTGGGTGGTACCACCGCTATGCTCGTGAAGTCTGCCGCCAAGCAGTAATGTGCATTAAGCATTACTGTGTTCCGGTTTGATGAAAAGAATAGCCAGTGAAATTACTGGGTTTATGAGACTTAATACCTAATGTCTCAGGGTAAAACATGCACTGCAGTGTCGAGCAGGCCTTTGTGTTTCAAAGTTCTGTGAGGCACTGCAATTGTTTTGCTTACCATCAGGCAAACTACTGGATCGTCTCGATGTAAAACAGTACCTATATAAACTGAATTTTGAAGCAGTTCCCGTGACTCAGTTTGAAAATTAGTGAAAAAAAATTACAAAGCAATATAAGGAACTGTCTTTTTTCCAGTAACTATACTCTAAACTCTTCACCCAGTTTGGTCCACGTCAAAAGCCCCACGTTTATGCTGATGACAAAGGTGGTCACAGATAGTAAAATAATATATAATATACTGTATACAATACGATGCCAAAATAATAATACTCAGCCTATAACGTCAGGTAATAAATAAAGGATCTCTAAGCACACATGCCTACAGCTACGCTCGTAATAACGCGATATTTGCATATTGTGTGGAATTGCAAAATCTGCATATTAGCACTTCTAGAATTTGCTGTTTTGGTTGTAAGTTACTTCATCAAACGATTGTGATTCTGACTTGTGATCTTTTGTTCTCAAAATAAACTATTTCCGTTTTTTTAACAGTACTTTTTTGTCAGACGAGCACTAGGTTACATGACTAAGTTTTCTTATACCAAACGCTCAAGTTAATTGTAGGTTTCCTACCATTGACCTACGGATCGCATATCGACCTCACTTCGACTGAACCATCAACAACTCAACAAATACATATCATAACAAAAGAAAAAGAAGTAGCTTTTCATAAAATAGTTTTATTCAATAACAGTTAACATCAAACTTAACATAAATAGCTTTTACTCCTAATAAATAGCGCCACAAGGGGCACCAACGCCAATACCCTTGTAGCCCAGGCCGTTGATGTGGCCCGCACCGAAGCCCAGACCAGCCGCATTGAGGGGACCTGCTAAGGTAGCACCAGGACCAGCGGGCCCGGGGTTTAGGATACCAGTGGCGATTGGGCTCTCAGAGGCAATGCCTACACCGCCATTGCCGCATCCGTACGAGACAGCACCAGTGCCAGCAGTAGGGAAAGCACCTTCCACACCGACAGACCCTAACAGTGGCAGGTTGCCTCCCACAGATAGAGCTCCTTCAATCGCGTTCTCAGATACTACAGAGACTCCGGTAGGAGCGATTGGAGATGCGCTGGTGACTGGGAAGCCGCCTCCAGTAGACGCTACGGCTCCTGCACATCCAGGGCCATAAGGAACTGCTGCCGGAGCCAGCGCAGGTCCTGGGAAGCCAAAGGGAGCTGCTCGCCCAGTAAGAGCTGGTCCAAGACACTGACTGAATGCTGACTGCATCAGAACAGCTAGAACGGACACGCCAAGGATGATTTTGAACACCATTTCGAACTCTTGTTTTGGAGTGGACACTCGATAATGGTGTTTGATTGGTGCCGGTCATAGTTTTATAGTTGAAAATCTTTATCTATTTGATATTGGGTCAGTAAAATTACTGATTTTGAAACTGATTTCAGCGTAGTTAATTTATCGATTTGGTAAGTTGGTGCAATCGTTTGCGTCAGATTGATAAAGTAGAAATTTTAACCCAAAACTTAGCTTATCGAATAATTGTATAGTGGAGTAGTAATCACATTTTATGTGCAATCAGTAAAAAGTACAAGTAGAGCTTCCGTGCTTCTTAGGGCATTCGTTTTCATATTCAAGTGGGGTGTAATGCCTATACTGACGTCCCGTATCTACCCAAGCTATCCCAACTCCTTTACGTAACGGAGTACGACCTTGGGTCGCTGGCACAGTTGTTCCATTGATGTTGCTTTATATGGTGGACATTTTCTGGAGTCCGATCTCGGTCGAAGTGCATGTTAAGTCCTCGGTTCCGGTTATTGTCGTAGGACAACAGCCGTTATGCTATTGTTAAGTCAGAAGCCTTCGGGTAGCTTAAAGATTCTGACACCAGCAGTGTAAGCGCCGAACTTTGCGATCGGTTGCGATCGATAAAATTGACAGTTCAATAAGTTAAAATTACAATTAGGTAGGTCGTTGTTGATTTATTCGAAAACGAAATAGGCCCTTTTTCCCGAGAACGAAAACTAATCTAACCCAAACTAGTTTTGCGACTACGACAAGTTTAACTTGAAATATGTTATCGATTGCATTTCCTACACAATGTAGTTTACATTGACTGAATAACTCATTTCGCGAGGGTACGTGTGAAAATCGTTGCGAACGACGATAAAACCATTTATACATCTATGTCAAAACAGTCTTCGTTCCATAAACTAATTCGAATTGCGAGATGCGTATATTCACTTAATATTGAAGAAAGTAGATTCGGCTGTATCGGATGTTTCGTTTTAGAAAAAATTAAGAACTACCTACCTATTTCTAATTTAAATTTGTAACCATTCGAACTGTCAGTTTTAGTCCATCAGTACTTGCACTGCTGGACTGTATATACGTGTCTATTCGAGAAGGAAGTAAAGGCACGAAAACAATTCTTTTTTATAACACTTTTATTAGCTTCTAACTAGGCTATAATGCTGTTGCTTGTAATTTTAACCTACTTCTAATTGTCATAATCAAAATTAAACTTTGTACGTACCGATATGTAATTTGGATGACAATACAATAATTTAGTATCATGTAGCTGGTACGCCCAACTTTACTGTCATTTTTGACATTTCTAGCGTTCGATTTCCAGTTCTTTAATAGGTATAGACATTTGATTCTCATGAGAAAACGAATTCAGTGATATCATAAAAAGAATGAAGTCAATTACTTTTATCAAGATCCACTGGTGTGGGTATGCTGTACGAGTACAACTTAATATGTCAAATCTAGAGTTGCACAAAAGAGGTATCATGTTATTGTACCAAAACTTTATAACACACTCCAAAAGAAAAAAATAAAATAATAAAGTTAAACATATTCGCCTGGCTAAAGGACTTTGATTACGACGGCATAGAAGAGATGCTTAGTAATTTCTTTAATTGAATCAGCATGCAATTCACGCACGCACACACACCCACACACACAAACACACACTCAGACACACTTCTTTAGAACGGCATAAGTACATCTAAATTTAAATTCTTGATTTCATATGTAAATCTATAATAGTAAAACATCTAAATTTGAATTAAGTACTTCTTTTTGTAATAAATATGTTATATTGTAAGCTTATCGTAATGTCACATAATGGGAGAAGCCACTGGCTCCTGAAACACAGTTGCTACTAGTTCGGGAGCCTATTCATTAATTGTTGTAATATTTATTTATGTCAATAAATAATTTTTTACTTTTACAAATTCACATAATTCCATAAGTGCGTCACTAGCCTAATTATGGTCAGGACTGAAAATCAGTGTTGTGAAATAGATATGTGTCCACGGCATTTACTCGTAGGCGTAGCTCGTAGTCGTATGTCGTCCCTTTCTGGTACTGTACACGACAGCTGTCTGTTACTAATAAAGAAATAAAACAAATAACATGTTAAGTTTATACCTAGTTTTTAGCTATAATTTATTTTTCAAATTCAAATTCAAAATGCTTCATTCATATCGGCCCCAATGGAGCACTTTTGATAGTTAAATAAATTACTCTAACAGCGGGCCTGTGTAACGTTCGTGTACCCGAATCACAGACTAAAACTAATGCTGTCTTTATCAGAACATAATAAATGACAAAGCCACCAACAGACCCAATCCGTGTTTTCGTTGGTGTTTGTTGTACAGTAATGTACAGTTCTTAGGAATAAACTTAAGTCTAGTAACTTTTAAACTTTCGCGATTCGAAAACATTGTTTACTTTTAGGAACGAATGAATCGTGATAAAACACAGGTTTATATTTATCTCGACGTTTAGATCAAGTTGCTTTGTTCGTGGTCACGAGAAGACTTCTTCTCGTCACGATCTCTCTCTTTTTATCGCGATTAAGTCCCGTTCTTAAAAGTAAATAAAACTTAACTCTTTCTAAATTTAGAAAAGAAGTCGACGTCTTTTTTTCTGTTCTTCTAGATCGGTTGTGTATTTGTAACGGGCACGTAAGAATGTAGTATTTGTATTCTCGTTGCGGGAACCTAAATCCGTTTAACTTTCAGCACGCTCTCATGGGGTCCATGTGTTTTAAGTATTTTGTGATTATCGCTGGCTCCAAACGTTGGCCCCAACGTTGGCCCTAATACCACATACATACAATACATGACGTATGTAGTTTTTATTGGAGGTGGGCCAACGCGTCGTACACTTTTGGACATAGTCCTTTAAAATAAAACCAAATAATCAAGTTGATAGAGACTTCTTAAAGCTGTGGATTCTGTCGAAATATGTTTTTTATGCTATTTGGTAACGAGACGAGTTGGTCATTTGCCTGATGGTAAGCATAACTCCGGCCCATAACAATTGCAGAACTTCGAAACACAAAGGCCTGCGCGGCACTGCAGTGCGCTCGTTGCCCTGAGACATTAGGTATTAAGTCTCATAAGCCCATCAGTAATTTCACTGGCTACTCTGCTCATCAAACCGGAACACAGTAATGCTTGCACATTACTGCTTGGCGGCAGACTTCACGAGCAAAGCGGTGGTAACCACCCAGACGGACACTCTCAAAAGAGTAAATCCTACGACTAACCAAAATTAATTACGTAACTTTTTGTACCGAACAAATACATTTCATATTTAATATACATTAGTAAACATCTAAGAATTGTTTGTATTAAAAGTACAGCTAGTATAGCAAACACCTCAACTTAAAAAATAAATAAAACAACAAAATTGATATATATAAACTTAACAACTTTATTTACACGTTATAACTACCAATATCTAGATACTATTTATAGTCCACAACCACAACCGATTCCGACTCCATTGTATCCCAAACCGGGAGCCAATCCGGGGCCGTAAAGGGGTCCGGGCGCGGCCAGACCGGGTCCATAGGCCAAACCGGGGCCATATCCAGCCCCGTAAGGACCCGGTCCATACGCAGGAGTAGGATAGGCAGCTGGTCCAACAATGCCAGTAGTAATAGGGCCGGCTTCAGAAGTGATGCCAACGGCATCATTCCCGCATCCATAAGAAATGGCTCCTGCTCCAATAGTGGGCAGCAAGCCTTCTAAAGCAACAGCACCAAGGAATGGCACTTCACCGCCAACTGATAAAGAACCTTCAATAGCATTCTCTGAGACGATGGACAGGCCTGTAGGGGCGATGGGGGAGAAGCTGGTAACTGAGAAGCCGCCACCGGTGGAAGCTGGTGCTGCAAGACCAAAGCCGCAACCAGCGCCGTAGCCCAGACCTTCGTAACCCAGTCCGTAGGGAGCAGCGAGTCCTGGACCATGACCGGCGCATTGGCTTAGAGCGATCTGAAAAAAAATTGGTATCATTAAAAAAGATGATAATATAGGAACTGTTCCGCCGTGCAGTCCCTAAAACGCAGTAATTTAATAAAGGTTGTTTGGAGAAAACCACGAAAAACCTCTTTGATTATTTTTGCTATTTTGATGTAGGTACACTTTAGCCAAACCCTTAGTTATTAGGGCTTTTAATATCATGGAAAAAAGTCTTTTATTCAAGTAGTTTCTTCTTTACAATGTTTTATTTCACGAAAGGAAATTAATGCAGTGAATTTTTGGCAAATTACAGATTATAATGCAGCTTAAAAACTTTTTACTGCATTAAATAGCCAGGATTTAGTTACATTTCCGGTTAATGTGCAGTTTAAAAGTCACTTTACTGCGTTTAAACGGCAATGTAACTTAAAATTTGCTGTTAGCAGTAAAACGTTTTTATAAAGCATTATAATTTTTTTTTTATGTTATTTGGCAACGAGATGAGCCGGTCGTTTGCCTGATGATGATGCTGATGGTAAGCATAAGTCTCATAAGCCCAGTAATTTCACTGGCTTCTCTGCCCATCAAACCGGAACACAGTAATGCTCTCACACTACTGCTTGGCGGCAGACTTCACGAGCAAAGCGGTGGTAACAACCCAGACGGACACTCGCAGAAGAGTTAGTCCTACCACTAACGAATTACAGTAATGCTGTGTACTGAAATGTTTTTTGCTTGACGTTAGTGTTTCATCTCGATGTAGTCAAAGATGGTGAATACGATAGGACCTAGATTAGAATTGGATCTCTAGTGCAGCTTCCGGAACACACTGATAGGAGCCACCATGAACAAAGAATCTTACAAAGCCTTATATTACATGTGTTTTGTTGTCGGTCGACTCACGTTTGACCTCAATCTCATCTAATGACAAGCTATGACGCGGTCGGCGTTGTAGAACGCTTACCTCACTTTCATTTCCGGGCGCCAGTAGTTTTTTGCATAAGCCATCTAATCATCAAAGTTTATTATCTATACATCTACACAAATAAATAAAATTGAAGTGTCTGTTTGTAATATCAAAATAACAGCTTTTTACCAAATGTATATGCAAGTATATACGGTACCTATAACAAAACAATCATTTTAAAAATTTTGTCTGTCTGTCTGTCTGTCTATTAGTTTGTTCCGGGTAATCTCCGAAACGGCTGGGCCGATTTTGACGAGACTTTTACCGGCAGATAGCTGATGTTACAAGGAGTAACATAGGCTACTTTTATTTTAGAAAAAGATATCGGGTTCGGCGCCAAAAAATAAAAAACATGAAATCCAATATCTCCACGCGGTTGAAACCGCGAGCAGCAGCTAGTTAAAGAAATAAATTTAAAAGCTTACCTGGATAAATAGAGCTTGGGTGCAAATTACGAAGAAAATTTTGGCTGCCATTTTTATATTTTTAATTTTTGTTATTCTTCGTTGTATGTATGGCAACCAAGTTGAGAATGATTAACCGAGAAAAAATGAAGCATTTTATACCAAGCTAAACCAGTTAGACAATAACATATTACCCCAGATATTTGAACCTTCAGCTAGCTATCAGTTTTGTGAAAGAAATGGATAAAACCTTATCTCTCTCAATAAACAATGTTATTGCGTGAATAAGTATGAAATAAGTCAGCAAGGAAGTTACCACAACACGTTAAACGAGTTGATAACGCTTAAGGAAATGGATAATATAATTATTGTATCATCTTTATGTCAATATGCCTAAGGCCCGCCTTACACGCTAATGTATGTTTGCGTTTTGCTGTCAAAATAACCATGGTTTTGCAACAAACACGGATTACGAGGTATTACACGCACACGCGCGGCTTGAAGTAAAACCAACAAACGTCCAGAAAACAGACAAGAAAAGCAATACTGACAGATAGTGCTGTCTTTTTCACTCACTGCCTGGGCTGAAGCCGCGGTAAATACGCGGTGGCGCCCAAGTGATGCATGCAGCGTAAAGCGGAGCCGTCGTCACTTTGACCCCAGGCAGGGAGTTAAAAAGACAGCACTAGCTGGCTGTATTGCTCTGCTGTTCTTGTCTTTTTCATGGATTTTTGATGCTCATGCATCAAGCCGCGCTTGCGCGTGTATTGTCTCGTAATCCGCTCTTGTTGGAAAAGCATGGTTACTTTGACAGCAAAACGCATACTTGCATAAGCATAGACGCTTATCGGTCGGCAATATAACGCGAGGAATTGACAGACGCAAGCTTTAGGGGCATTTAGCGGATTTCGTGATACCTACTCGAAATGCGCGCTTGACCCAAGTGTTATTCTGACAAGGAAACGTACGTTTGCATAAACGTCTACGCTGCCCCTTAGACCGCGAGCAATGAAAGGAGGGAAGAAAGGATTTTGCCTAGCAATGGCAGATACGTGAGAGCGAGTGTGGCCGAGCAGCAACTTGTGCGACTTTCAATCCGACGCACCATAGTTCGAATCTGGACTCGGCCTGCACTAATGAGTTATATCAAGCTTTGAGCGGATTATTCACGCTGGCTCTAAAACGGTGAAGGAAAGCATCGTGAGGAAACCGGCATGTTGAAGAACCACAAAATTCGTGGACATGTGTCATCCACCAAGCCGCACTGGGCCTGTGTAGTGGAGTATGGCCCATACTTGTATAGATGTATAGATTATATAGCGCTAAAAATATAGATTTTATTTACGTCAAATATTTCGATCAAGGGGGATTGTTAATAAGTAGTGACAGGACTTTCTGAAAACGTCGGCGTCGTTCAAATAAAAGTTACTAACTCTGATAATCATCCACTAGTAATGATCAATGTGCAACAACTGGATTCCAGATATTCGACAGTTAAAACCCATCCTCACGATTGAAATTTTTGAATTTGGTAATTTCAATCACTTCTCTAACCAGTCTTGGTATGCAGTAGCGTTTTGACGATAATATCTGAGGGTTATACAACTCAATTCAGTGGTTTGGACACGATTCCAACAGATGGGAAACTCAAATCAAATAATATACATGGTAAATATCTCGTTTCTAGGGATAAGTAGAATGATACCTTTCTCTTAAGGACGAACTAGTCGTTCATTTCTCCATACAACGGTACTTGGGTGATTACTCCACTACTTGACGTTTTAAGTCCAAAATTAAGAATAATATCGATTTATCTCTTCGTCATCTAGGTCAGCCTGCTAATTATACAGAAAAAAAATAAGTGGCTTAAAAGTAATGAGCCTTCAAACATCTGTATTAGCTTTATCTGTATTAGCAAGTATTTTAACGCAAGTTTGGACGTAAATAAATTACAAAAGGATTACGAAAACTCGAAAATAAGGTACATACTAACAAGCTTTAGTTTATTGACATTTCAAATAACTTTGGTCTGACTAAATACATTCAGTAGTTTTGTCGTAAAACCCCAAGCAGCAGAAGCCAATTAGTACATTTTTGCGCGCCGGTTTTCGACTTTTCGGTTTTCGTCGCGACTTTACGAGAGTGTGTAATTGTGTATGTGCGAGCATTAGCCTCATACTACTCATCGCTGCAGAGTCTTACCTTGTCCCACGAATGTTCGATGAAATAGCATGCATTTTAGCCGCGCCCACCGATGAGTTCGCTCCATGGACTAGTAGGCTCTTAACTAAGACAGTAATTTTGCCTGAAGAAATAAAGGGTGCTAAAGATACTTTGCCCGAGGCGCCTTCATTGCTAAACCCGGCGCTTAGTACCTACGCAAACTTTTTTTTGACGGACCGAGCTGTTTGTCTGTCTGCCTTTCTTTTTTATTAATGACAGTATCAGCGTTTGACCCCTTTGTCACTTTATGTCAAAGGTGTACCACGCTTGCTCTAACCTATTCACTTGCGCCTTGAACACACCCTGGTTGTAGGTATTAGCCGGAAACATAGAAGCCGGTAGGGAATTTTACCCCTTATTAGTGCACATTAGTGGTATTTCCACATAATCTTTTCCACCCAACGTCTGCTATTGTCTGATTGAAGAGTGGTGATTGGAGAATTAGGTTTTTTTTTTTTTAATGTTATTTGGTAACGAGACGAGCTGGTCGTTTGCCTGATGGTAAGCATAACGCCGGCCCATAACATTTGCAGTGCCACCCAGAACTTTGAAACACAAAGGCCTGCGCGGCACTGCAGTGCGCTCGTTACCCTGAGACATTAGGTATTAAGTCTCATAAGCCCAGTAATTTCACTGGATACTCTGCTCATCAAACCGGAACACAGTAATGCTTGCACACTACTGCTTGGCGGCAGACCTCACGAGCAAAGCGGTGGTAACAACCCAGACAGACACTCGCAGAAGAGTTAGTCCTCCCACTAACAAAAGGTTGTGCCGTTCTTGAGTACACTCACCATGGCGAAGCCTATAGAACAGGGGGGGGTCTCAAACTTGTTTGGGGTCGGACCCTTTTTGGACAACGAAATATTTGACGGAGCCCTAATATAATCAAAAACTGGTAATATAAATTTGCATCTAATAGGAGGTATGATATTGTTATTAGTTTTTCATGAATTGTTTTACGTCAGGCTTGATACATAAATGAAATATTGCCACAGATTTTATGTTTCTCAGCAACCTTATAAATTTATAATAGAACTCCTTAGTATTAAATTATTCATTACGCCTAGTATTTTTGCGGAGCCCCCACAGAGGCTTTGTGGAGCCCTAGGACTCCGCGGAGTATACTTTGAGTATGGCTGCTATAGAATATTCATAGGTTTATTTATTTCACGATAAACTTTGATGTCTATCGCTTTGCTACTATGTCAGCCCCGTCACATTTTATACGTAATACCTACCTACACTTTATTATTTAATTATATAAAGCATTGTAAAAATTGTCATAGCCGCTTCGCTCAGTGGCGCGGCGAGAACATATGTTTTTCCTAGACACTATCTGGGAATCTTTAACAGACGAGTGAACATGTATCTTCTAGACAAACTTGCTACATCGTCGACCGAATCGTCGCTTAACATCAGGTAAGACAGGGGTTAAACGCAAGCCCAAATGCTATAAAAAAAATTGATTATGGATTATGGCCCATACCTGTCTGAGAGAAGGCCGGTATCCCAGCAGTGGGAGTGTAAGAGGCTGATAATTTATCAGCCGTCAGCGTTTCATGCAATTCCAATTCGACTTTTACATAAACCATTGTTTGGTAAGAGCAGAGGAGGCTCTACCATTCCATCCCGCAATATTTGTATTCCTCACTCTCGTATACGTTTCTTATCTCCTCATAACACGCCTAGTATATTATAAGGTATTCAAATGATTACCTTTCAATTTTTCTGTCAGTTTAACGTAGAAAAAATTGCTTTAAAAAAGCTACGAACCGACTTCAGTGACAAACTACTGAACCGATTTAAATGAAATTTCTATGAGACCAATCTGAAAGTATATAAGTATGTACTTTAAAAAAAAAAAAAAAGAATTTTCTAAATCAGGTTATAAATGACAGAGATACGAGGAAACAAACTTAAAAAAGAACATACCCACCGAATTGATAACCTTCTCCTTTTTTGGAAGTCGGTTAAAAATATAAGGTAAAATGTAATACATAATATATTATAAGAACATAAATAAAAATGAGTTGTAAGATTATCACAGGCTTTAATTAATTAAAACTAGTTACTTATATCTATGTTTGTAACTAGTAGGCATATCCAGGTGCGTTGCAACCACAGTTGCAGAAACCGGATATACTGACAGCTCCGGCACCGGGCACGGGTCCCCCAAACTGCACGGACCCTATAATAGGGACCTGTCCGTTGACGGCGGTGGTACCAGCCACGGGCAGCTCACCAATCACTGCCACATCACCAGATCCTGAGCCACCGTAAGTCCCCACTCCAGGCAGTCCTGGGCCGGGGATACCGGGGGCTCCAGGAATACCGTATCCAGGGTAACCTGGAGCGACGCCAGGAGCGCCGAATGGTCCAATTAAACCACCAGTAGGGAGTCCAGGGCCTATACCAGGGCCGTAGCCATAATTAGGGCCAGCAAGGCATTGGCTGACAACATTCTGAAATACGTAAGGCATTTTGTTAAAATATAGATAAATAAATAAACACTTATGTACATTCATACCCCCGCACTAGGATTCCTTGTATTGCAGATGGCAGGGACACACACAGATACAAATCATAAACATCCAAGACCCGAGAACAACCTTTATGCTTACACAAAATCTGCCCCGGCCGGGAATCGAACCCGGGACCCCTCGCTTTGCAGGCAGGGTTACTACCAACTTAGCTACGGAGCCGTCACTATCTGAGAAATATTATATTTAAATAATCTATATGGCTATTTCGAACGAATCACACTGGGAGACGAAGCGTAGGCCGGTCCCCCACTAGGTGGACTAACGACCTGGTTAAAATTGCGAGGAGTTTCGGATGTAAATTGCGAGCTGCTGCTCTTGCCGTGGACATCTTCTGGTTGCAGATTTTTTTTATACTATTGGATACCGAGCCGAATCAGCCAATTTCACCGAATACTTTGCTCATCAAACCAGAACACAGTAATGCTTGCACATTACTGGTTGGAGGCAGACTTAACGAGCAAAGCGGTGGTAACAACCCAGACGGACATTCGCAGAAGCGTTAGTCCACCTGGCGAGGCCTATGCTCAGCGGAAAGACATCCAGTCTTTCCGTGACTAACATCGACAAATATATATAGTGTTACCGCAAAAAACCTTTTTTAGTCGCCTGTTTAACTAGACAGTCACAACAGAATTCTGTTAGACAACGGTTAGACACTAGATACTTAAATCAGGATTTGTGGTTGCTCATATTTAATCGCGCGACTAATGTTTAGGCGTTAAACCTTGTTTAACACAGGTTTAAAGTGTGTTAAACAGCGTTTAACTGCTAAACATGCATTAGTTGCTTGTTTATATTGCAAGCACAAATCTTGATTTAAGTAGTGTTTAACCGTAGTAACTCTACTCTGTTTGACATTTCTAATCATTTTAGACGTTCCTCTTTAGACACTGTCTAGCTAAATATAGCATCTAAAAATAGTTCCTTGTAGTAACACAGATATTTTTTATTTATTAATAACTATGATTGATTTTAAACTTTACTTACATGGATCAGGCATCCTTGGATGCATAACAAAAGTATTCCAAAAGAACTCATTTCTACCATTTGTGTCTGTCGAAGTGTGGTTCAAGAATGTCATATAAAAACTTCAGCGCAGCTTTATATTAGATTATTACAAGTGTAAAAATTTTGACACTTCACGATTTTGTAATTAAGTAATTGATGGGAAACGCGATAACATTGATAATTACAGAAAATGTCGAAATTGGAATTGAGAACTACTGTAATTAAGTTTGATTTTATTATTGCATGGTGTTAGATATTCTTGGACATAGATAGATAGATAGAAATTGTTTAAGCTTAATTTAAACTTAATAATATTTTAATACTAAAAAATAATAAACCAATTGTTGCTTTATTTGTATACATAATTAAGTTGTTATGGAGTTAAAATATCTAGGAAGGAGGTCCTCAAAATACAGGTTAACCTAGTTTGTGGACCAAAAATGTCATATTTGGTTAGTGGGAGGACTAACTCTTCAGCGAGTGTCCGTCTGGGTTGTTACCACCGCTTTGCTCGTGAAGTCTGCCGCCAAGTACTAGTGTGCAAGCGGTGTGTGTGTTCCGGTTTGATGAGCAGAGTAGCCAGTGAAATTACTAGGCTTATGAGACTTAATACCTAATGTCTCAGTGTAACGAGCGCACTGCAGTGCCGCGCAGGCCTTTGTGTTTCAAAGTTCTGGGTGGCACTGCAATTGTTATGGGCCGGCGTTATGCTTACCATCAGGCAAACGACGACGAACATAAAAAAATGTGGTATTAGATATTCTTAGACATAGATAAGTAGATAGAAAATTCTTTATTGCACAATAATGGTTGAAGGTACATAAATAAATAAATAAAAATAAAAAGCCTTTTATTTCTCATAACCAAAAATACATTCCATTTTGTGTTCTATTATAATCTTATTATTTAGGTATTTATTAATATTTTGCTAAGCACCTATGTACTTATTAAGAACATAGTAGTATACAAGACATTTTAATAACACCTATTTTGAAGGTACATAGGCGAACTTAATGCTATAAAGCATTATACATATACATAATATGTTATTAGTTTATCGTTTTTTATTTTAGTGAAATTATGTTATTATGAAAAAAATATTTCTGTTACATAACATATTGATGTGAGATTAATTAATTATCCGATAATTATTGATAATTAAACTGAACGCAAGTAACAGAAATATTTTTTGCAAATGTTACCAAGTAAATATTGCACAAAGCGTTTCACAAATTCTCGTTACATACTTATTGCAATTTATCAAATCCATATCTATACATATAAATAAAATTGAAGTGTCTGTTTGTAATATGAAAATAGCTAACAGCTTTTTACTAAATGCATATGAAAGTATATACGGTACCTACAGCAAAAACACAATATTTAATATTTTTGTCTGTCTGTCTGTCCGTTTGTTCCGGGTAATCTCAGAAACGGCTGGACCGATTTTGACAAAACTTTCACTGGCAGATAGCTGATGTTACAAGGAATAACTTAGGATACTTTAATTTTAGAAAAAGAATTAGGGGTCCGCGCTTAAAAATAAAACCCGTGAAAACCAATATGTCCACGCGGGTGAAACCGCCGGAAGCAGCAGTATATAAGTAAGTCAAGTAATTTCACTGACTACTTTGCTCATCAAACTGGAACACAGTAATGCTTGCACATTACTGCTTGGCGGGGCTGACTGCAAAGTGGTGGAACCCACCTAGAGGACACTCGCAGAAATGCGCTAGTGTTGTGTTCAATTATAATCCAAACCGAGTTCTATCCAATCCCTATTTAAGATTAGGATCAATTATTAAGAGTAAGCCCTGCCCGCTGATGCCATTGTATAGATGAAATATGACGTCACGATATGAAAATGAAGACGTCATGACGTCTTCATGGCTTTCATCGTATTCTATGCAAACAACTAATTTGACTGATGCGTTTTACTTTGGCGAGTTCTGACCTACTAGTTTTTGAACTGTTCAGCACTAACCAATGCCACGTGCTGTAATAACGAACATATTTCATCTATACATACATACAAATAAATAAAATTGAAGTGTCTGTTTGTAACGTCAAAATAACATCTTTTTACCAAATGCCGCCAGTGCCGCGAAGGCCTTTGTGTTTCAAAGTTCTGCGTTATTCTTACAATCAGGGAAACGAACAGATCGTCTCGTATCCAACAATATAAAATAAACGAAATAAAATTATCACTATTTTGCTACTGTTGCATGTCGCGATTTTGACATTGACATACCTATAACATAATATGCATCCTATAATATAATGGAAATTGGATTGGAATTGAAACTGAAAAATAAGGAAGTAATAGAAATATAAATAAATAGAAAAGACTGAACACGGACGTGCACACTGCACACGGCACACATATATTTGCACAGTTCCACATTCCGAACGAAATCACGGATATGGAAAGTTTCCCAATGAAGATGTATATCTTCTGTTAGTATTTTTCAACTGTTTGATTATGAAAAAAGAAGAAAAACATCGTTGCTTAACATCAGGTGAGATAGCGATTAAACGCAAGCCCATGTGTTGTAAAAAAGGAAGGAAAGTAAGAAAATGAAATACTTAAGAATGACGTAAGACGTTCACCTACTTAAGTACATTTTTTGAACTGTGCATGCATATTTATTTAAAGGTAGCGTGGACCTAGACGGACCGACGAACCCATGTGATTCGTGCTACAATTTTCAATGTAAGGTTAAAGTAATACTGCTCTAAGAGACGGTGGTAGGCCTCCTGGTGACGACCACGGGGAGCCGTTGTATATGCAAGATGCGAGTAGCCGATCCAAGTGGCGTTCTATGGGGGAGACCTATGTTCAGCAGTGGGCTTTTTATGTTAATGACACAGTCGTAATAAACAATCAGGTTATTGTGTGTGATGGCCAGTTAATTGTGCTGACATATCACACACCATAGTTCGAATCTCGACTCGGCGCGCACCTATAAGTATCAAGTCATGTGCGGATTATTAACACTCGCTCTAAACGGTGAAGGAAAACGTCGTGAGGGAACCCGCATGTTCAAGAACCATAAAATTCGAGGACATATGACATCCACCAAGCCACACTAGGCTCTTTATCTGAGAGAAGGCCGGTAGCCCAGCAGTGGAAGCGTAAGAGGCTTATAATGATTTAATCGTTTTGTTTATATATTAATTAATTGTAATAAATAAAACTAGTTCTTATTTTACAGGACCTAAGTATAAGGTGGCGCAACTCTGGAACAATCCTCATCGCGATAGTTGTCTTGTTTTGTATGTAATTAAAGAAAAAAACGTGCATATATTTTATGGTATAATTTCTGGTTAATTTAATATGACATTTAATCTACTTAGTAGATAGCACCACATCCGCAGCCAGCGGGACCGTAGCCAATTCCTCCAAGACCGTAACCGGCGGCTCCAAGACCGCAACCGGCACCTCCAAGACCGTAACCTGCACCGTATCCAGCAATACCTCCAAGGCCGTATCCAGCGATACCGGGAGCAGCAAGAGCAGCGGAAGGAGTGAAAGACTCAGGAGCGACGATGCCGGTGAAGATGGGGCCCTCTTCGGCAACGATTCCAACAGCTCCATCGCCGCAGCCGTAAGAGACAGCGCCAGCGCCAGCAGTGGGGAGCACGCCTTCAAAAGCAACGGTGCCGAGGAAAGGCAGGTTACCGCCAGCGGCAAGAGTGCCTTCGTAAGCGTTCTCAGACACAACGGAGACGCCGACAGGAGCGATGGGGGAACCGCTGGTAACGGGAAGACCACCACCGGTGGAAGCGACACCACCGCAACCGCAGCCAGCACCGTAAGCACCAGCCAGACCTGAACCAGCCAGACCAGCACCAGCCAAACCGTTCCAGCCAGCGGGACCACCTAGACCCCAAGGGGCAGCGAGGCCAGCAGCGCACTGGCTGAGTGCACCCTGGAATCAACAGCAATCATCGAAATGTCATGTTTTCATGGATAACTACGCTAGCTGACGCTTAACGACGAATAGACCTGTTAGCAAGCGAAGCATTTTACCTATAGAAGACCTTATAATTATGCCTTAAACTTAAGTTATAGCAAACGGGAAACAGAGACTGAGTAGGTATAGTCTGTAGTTCAAGCTTCGTAAAGGCGGAATATCCACAATGTATCGATGGTGGTAAGCCATTGTAAGTCCGATGATTGAAGGGAGAGGGAAGAGGGAATTGTGAAATTCCAAAGTACTTATACTGGAGGAGTATCCTTCCTGCCTTTGTCCCTTTTTCCATGAGGTCGGTGAAGTATGTCTTTACTTTTAGGTTTTGGTGATTTTTTCCAGACGGCTGCATACTTGCTCTGATCTGACCCGCCTTCCTTGGAAATTCTTAGAATACACCACGTGGGCCCGATGCGGCTTGGTGAATGACACATTTCCAAGATTTTTTCCAAAGTGCACATGATAATAAATCATATTGTTAGTGGGAGGACTAACTCTTCTGCGAGTGTCCGTCTGGTTTGTTACCACCGCTATGCTCGTGAAGTCTGCTGCCAAGCAGTAGTGTGGAAGCATTACTGTGTTCCGGTTTGATGAGCAGAGTAGCCAGTGAAATTACTGGGCTTATGAGACTTAGGCTAAGATTCAGAGACAAGTCTAAGCGTGAACTTTTGCTTCCATATGTCAAAACTGTATAGAATTTGGCATATGAAAGCACGAGTCCACGCTAAGATACGTCTCTGAATCTTAGCCTTAATACGTAATGTCTCAGGGTAACGAGGGCACTGCAGTGCCGCGCAGGCCTTTGTGTTTCAAAGTTCTGGGTGTCACTGCAATTGTTATGCTTACCATCTGGCAAACGACCAGCTAGTCTCGTTACCAAATAAATGAATAAAAACAACATAATGTATAACGATATCTAAGTAAACTTCAAGTTATGGATAGCTGTATAGAGCTGTGAGAGTGCATACCTGGAGAGAAAGTGCGGAAGCACAGACGGCAAGGATCATCTTGGCGGCCATATTGGATTTGGTTCGTTATTCGTTAGAAAGATACACTTTACTGATGGTTTTTCAATAAATAATGTGTTTTTTATACATAATTCTGACGACATTTCTATGCGTTACATGGCACTGCCGAAGTAAATATACCTAACACGAAAATATGTAACTTATTACGTGACTTCTAAGAGTTGCCTAATTCTTTTAACTGACTTGGCATCGAAACCTAGTGATATATTATTGGTATTTCTTATCAGAGTTAATTTAATGATTGTGGAAACCCACCTCAGACCAAGGAAAACCAATAAAAACTATACGATACAAAAAAGTATATTAATAACTAGCTTCTACCCGCGGTTTTAACCTGCGTTCCGTGTATTTTTCCGGGATAAAAAGTAGCCTATGTTACTCTCCGGCCTATAAACGATATCTATGCCAAAAATCACTTCGATCCGTTGCTCTGTTGCTGCGTGAAAGAAGGACAAACCAACAAACCAATAAACCAACAAACGTACAAACACACTTTCGCATTTAATAATAGTAACATATACATTAATTCACACATAATATTAGTAGGAAGTAGGATGTTTGAGTATTTATGTAAAAATTGAAAAAAAATCGAGGATATGTCCACCAAGCCGCACTGGGCCCATGTGGTGGATTATGACCCATACTCTCCCCCTCTCTCTTTCTCTCTGAAAGAAGGCTGGTATACCAACAGTGAGAGCATAATAGTCTGATGATGATGAATACTATGTGCAAATATAAAGACCTGTACGGTCTTACCACAAAAAAATTAAACACATTTTAAACGTGTGTTATACAGTGATTAGTAACTCCTAAACATGCCTTAGTTGCGTGTTTAAATATGAGCAACCACAAACCACCAAAAAAACAATTTTAGTCGCCTGTTTAGCTAGACAGTATCTAAAGATAAACGTCAAAATGTATTAGAAATGTCACAACAGAATTGTGTAGCAAAGTTTTTACTCTCGGACGGTGTCTTGCCACAGTTAATATTCCATTATAAAAAAAATTCAGAAAAAGTACTCTGAAGTATGTTTTTAGTTGTTTCAAATTTAACCCATCCCTCTTCATCCCTATCCAATGAAAAAGGAATAATTAAAATGGGACTTATTTGTAAAAAATATGCGTGTCATACGTAAAATATAAATATATCTATATGTACGGGTTGACTGGAGAACATCGAATATCGTCGGTCAAAAATTCAAAATGGACCATCTTGCGACCGGTTTACTACCATTTGACTGTATAACCACAGTTTTACAATCCATTAAAACTGTGGTAAAACCAGCTTCTATTCCATGTCACACGCTCTTTTTCAATCGACTTCAAAAAAGGAGGAGGTTTTCATTTCGTTTGTTTTTTTGTGGTGATATTACTAGATTTCAGTGCTTGTCCAAATTTCCACGTTACCCTGAGACAATATTGTTATTAAGTTTCTTAAGCCCAGTAATTTCACCGACTTCTTTGGTAATTGTAATTATTACTGGGTAGGGATTGTTTTTAGCTATTACAGCTCAATGAGTGCAACTTTCAATCCAACGCATCTCAGTTCGAATCTAAGCTCGGCCCTGCACCAATTACATAAATCCAGCTATCTGCGGATTTATCACACTCGCTCTGAAACGGAGTAGGAAACCAGCATGTTCAAGAATCACACAATTCGAGGACATGTCTCATCCGCATTGGGCCCACGTGGTGGATTATGGCCCATATCTCTCTATGACAGAAGGCCAGTATCCCAGCAGTAGGAGCATACTAAGGCTGACAATGAGGTAGACAGTTCAAATTATACAAGGAGCTTCGAGTTGCTTCATTCAAGGAGTAGGAGTTGCTTCGTGATGACGCCATAGCATGGTGGTAGAATTTGTAGTGCTTGAATGTTTTGCTCCCTCAAGATAAATCAATCTACAAGCACTATCAATGAGCTACGGCAGCTGTACTTGAAAGGCAGTTCCATTCTAAATGTAGCATGACATCTTGATACTTAGGATCAGGTGAGATAGAAGTAAAAATCGAACTTATCGAGAATAATGGAAACTTCACAGATTGAACGGCGTTCTCATACTTTGTTTACTTCTTTCGCTCATTACTATTATTTCAGAAGGAATTAGACGTAGATTGTGAAATTGGGCACCTGTTTTTTAAATGATGATGGCTCATTGGTAGTGATGACGGCCACCAATCTGTAGGTCTGTGGTTGGAATCTTACAATGTGCTTGAGGTTTCAGTGAAAATCGTGGTGCAACTAGACCATGGTGGTAGGGCACTTCTAGTGCTTGCCCTAGCTACTGCCCTCAGGCAGAGCTTCTATCGGTGTTATCAATAGTTGAACTTGAGAGCCAGTTCTAATCTATGTTTAGTATATTAGCCATCTTCGATCACATCGTAGCTTAAGATCAGGAGAGTTAGTGCTCAAACGCTAACCCATCAAGTATACCAAAAGGCAAGAACAGAAAAGGCTGTTCAATTGCAAACTCTAATTTAATACATTCTCACTCGTATTTTATAAGATTGTGTAATAAAACGAATGCGTTCATTGGATGCTAAGATTTCTGATTTATTTTTATCACAACAAATAAAAGACAATCACTTAGTAGATAGCGCCACAGCCGCAACCAGCAGGGCCGTAACCAATACCTCCAAGACCGTAACCACCGGCTCCAAGACCGCAACCGGCACCTCCAAGACCGTAACCTGCACCGTATCCAGCAATACCTCCAAGGCCGTATCCAGCGATACCGGGAGCAGCAAGAGCAGCGGAAGGAGTGAAAGCCTCAGGAGCGACGATTCCGGTGAAGATGGGGCCCTCTTCGGCAATGATTCCAACAGCTCCATCGCCGCAGCCGTAAGAGACAGCGCCAGCACCAGCAGTGGGGAGCACGCCTTCTAAAGCAACGGTGCCAAGGAAAGGCAGGTTGCCGCCAGCGGCGAGAGTGCCTTCGTAAGCGTTCTCAGACACAACGGAGACGCCGACGGGAGCGATGGGGGAACCGCTAGTAACAGGGAGGCCACCACCAGTGGAAGCGACACCACCGCAACCGCAGCCACCACCATAAGCGCCAGCCAGACCGGCACCAGCCAGACCGTTCCAGCCGGTGGCACCAGCTAGACCCCAGGGAGCGGCGAGACCAGCAGCGCACTGGCTGAAGGTACCCTGAAATTATTTAGCAGCTTTACTACAAACAACCAAAAAAAACAGAACCAGTGGAGGTGCATTATAATACTGGAGATGTTAAAGACAATATTTAGATCAGGGTGTACTTTTTAATTTAGTTTAATTATTGAAATAAAATTTGGTTTTACCTGAACGAGGAGCGCAGAAGCGCAGATAGCGAGAACAGCCTTGAATGCCATTTTATTATTTCAAGATGTTTCTGAAAGTTGAATGATGATGTTCAATATTCCAATTAGCTTTTATACAATAAGTTTAAGCCATTATGACACGTGATAAGAAATCTAGTAACGTGCACACATATAATTGATACAGAGTTACACCGATAGTACGTGACCTTTCTGTGTTTATTATAATAACAATTATTAACACCTGATGCGTTAAGTGCCCCACTAATATTGACATACAAAATTTTATGAGTGACGTCACCTTTTGATAATGATGGAGAAATTTTATATGTTCAAAAAATTCTGTTACAAAAGAATACGATTTGTTACCCAAGATTGTTAATATAAAAATTGACGCTGGTAGGTACAGTACAAATTATACTGGAGTCAGTCTTTTGAATACAAACTTCAACATGACCACCTTGGCTTTCCTCCTCCTCTGCGCTCAGGCTTGCCTGATCCAAGTAAGTAAATCGAATAATTAAAATATCAGCAGTATCTTTGCTAAACATCTAAAATGTTAAGCTTTTTAATTTTTTTAGCATCAATCAAATCTTTTTTAAATTACCTACCAATTAAATCTTATCGTATCTTATCTAAGTATTTGTTCTATTTTTTAGAACGTCTACAGCCAGTGCCTCGGTGGCATCGCCCCTGGTATCGCCGGACCCGGTCTTGCCGGTCCCTACGGCTGGGGCGGCGGTCTTGCTGCTCCCGCTTTGGCTGCACCCGCTCTCGGTCTGGCTGGTCCCTACGGCTATGGCGCCGGTCTGGCTGGTGCTGGCTGCGGTGCTGCGTATGGCGGCGCTGGCACCGGTAACGTGGCCGTCACCGGTGAGCTGCCCGTGGGTGGCGCCACCGCCGTCACCGGACAGGTGCCCATCATTGGCGCCGTGGAGTACGGCGGTCCCGTCTGCGCTGCCGGTACCGTTTCCATCACTGGTAACTGCGCTTGTGGTTGCGGCGCTCCCGGTGGTTACGGAATCTACTAAGACTCTAAAATTTTGTTAAAATAATTATAAATAAACGGTATCTGTTGACGACGCGCACGCATGTTTTTTTACCTATATGTTTTTTATTGCATATTTATTGTTTAGTTCAATAAAAACTAGGGAGATAGCGCGATCGGGGTGTTTGTACAGGCAAGGGGTGGTGAAGGCGGCAGGGCGGGGCGGGCAACTGGAGGCTCACCCGCACGCCGCAGGAGTAGTCGTTGTCGATTGCGCAAGCACCACTGCTGTCACAAAAAATCCCGCTCGCAATACCGCCCTTTTTTTTCTTCATATTCTGTTTTTTATTTCCGGCTCCTACAGGTACCATTTTGTCAACATATTTCTTGTAATATTTTTATTGTGTAGGTACTTATTTTCACCAAAGCTGGTTAAGGCGTTAAGCAACACTACTTATACCTAACAGATCTTTATAGTACACGGTCTGCGATTAGGTATGTATAGTACCAGCAGAATTAATCAGTCTCTCTGAAGGTTCGATATACATTTTACCTATATAGGCCAAAACGATGTACGTACCTACACCAAAAGCTTGCTACCAAGATTTTCATACCAAACTTTATTGAAGGCCATTAAAACATCTTAAAAAAGTAAATAAATACGAATAAAGATCAAAGTAGACCAATATCGGCCAAATTAGTATTGCTAGTCATATAGATGCGGTCATTTCTTCTAGGTATGCTAGGAGTCTGTTGGTACACGTTCAATAAGTTTACTAACTTTAGAAGTGACTGAAATTGACCTACAATTTATGGAGCCGGAACCACTTCTTTTTTAAGCGAAGGCAGCAAAAGAATTTAAAAGGCCTTAAAAACTTAACCAGTTTTAAAAAGGAGCAAATATTGTACCATTACATGAAGATTTCTTCTTGCCTGACTTAGGCGAATAATTGTGAAGATCCTTTTTTATACAATTGAGTAACGAGACCAGGTCGTTTGAAATGCAAAAATCTGCTGTGCACTGCATTGCACTCGTTACCCTGACTTGCTCATCAAAAAAGAACACAATAATGCTTGCACGTTACTTTTTGACGGCAGACAACAAGCAAAGGTATGGTGTATCCACAGAAGGACACTCACAGAAGAGTTAGGCTGAGATTCAGAGACGAATCTTAGCGTGGACTCACGCTTCCATACGTCAAAATTCTATACAGTTTTGACATATGAAAGCCAAAGTCTTCGCTTAGAATCGTCTCTGAATCTTAGCCTTAGTCCTAACTCCTACCACATGCCTAATAAACGCGCTAACTTATGATGAGGATTCAAGTGTGACTGCTGGAACACGTGGATACGTGTTTGGCGACCGATTCTCAAGCTTGCAAGATACCTAATGTCTCAGGGTAACGAGCGCACTGCAGTGCAACGCAGGCCTTTGTGTTTCAAAGTTCTGGGTAGCACTGCAATTGTTATGGACCGGCGTTATGCTTACCATCAGGCAAACGACCAGCTCGTCTCGTTACCAAATAATATATATAAAAAAAAAAAACATTATTTATAAAAATTCTTAACTATGCTATAATTACACCACGATGTTTTCCAACAGAAAAAGCTCATTGTAAGATTCGAACCAACGATCCATGGTCTAGGGACGAGCTTACCTACTGTAACAGAGTCATTCTCGTATCAAAATACTTCGTACGACTTTTACCTAGTTAGTATACACCTAGTTTTTTTTAGTACGACCACAGCATACACATCTGAAGTACCTAAGAAATCCAAGGTTTTTGTATTTACTTACGATTAAAAAAATATTATTTTCTAAATTTACAAAAACAAATAGGCTGAAAAATTGACGCAAAAGGAAAAAAGGGGTTTAATTATTAAAATTATTTGTATTTCATTGAACCGTTTCAAAAATTGCAGAAGTCAATTGGGATAATCACACCAGTACATTTCCTTTGTTAGTACCAGAAAGAGCCACCGAACGGCGCACCGATTCCGTTGCCATAGCCGTAGGCACCCCCATATCCAGTGCCGAAACCGTAGGCACCGCCATATCCAGCACCACCATATCCAGCACCGTAGCCGTAGGGGCCAGGGCAACCAGCTCCTAATCCAAAAGGTGCGCCCAGGCAGGTGCTCACGGCACTCTGAAAAAGTCACAAATAATTATTGTTCACATCGCAATTGTATTTTTAGCTGACTTCCAAAAAAGGAGGAGGTTATCAATTCGTCGGGTATTTTTCTTTTTATGTTTGTTACCTCAGATCTCGGTCATTTATAAACCGATTTGGAAAATTCTTTTTTTTATTTGAAGGGGTATCTATACTTTCAGATTGGTCCCATAGAAATTTCATCAAAATCGGTTCAGTAGTTTGTCACTGAAGTCGGTTCGTCGCTTTTTTAAAGCAATTTTTAGTGTATTGGGTAATGAGACGAGATGGTATGCCTGATGGTAAGCATAACACCAGCTCATAAAAATTACACTGCCACTTGGAATTATGAAAGACAAAAGCCTGCGCGGCACTGCAGTGCGCTCGTTACACTGGGATTACAGTGCGTTCTATAAGCCCAGTAATTTCACTACCGTGTTCGTCAAACCGAAACAGTAACGCTTGCACACTAATGCTTGCATATTACTGCTTAACGGCAGATTACAGGAGCAAAGCGGTGGTACCCATTCAACGCAGAAGAGTACCAGGTAGAAGGTGGTGATTTCTCCTTAAGATGAAAATTAGGTCTATAGCGGCTTCTCGAGAGCCATTCTATTTTGGTATGTATTTGGATATTTCTCATCAAATTTCAGTCCGGATTTTAGTTTATTTTTTTGTGCTGAGCTATAACATTATTTTTATCCCAAAAATACTCATTGGTACCAAATTAATTTTAAATTTTATTTAGGACAAAATTGTTAAAAGTAAAAGGCGTAGGTAGTGAGTATGTATTTTACTACCTATTAACTACTAACTGTCTATAGCTCATTTGTCGATATTTTCGACCTAGGTTTCGAGCGTATCCGACGCTCTTCCTCGGGGAGCGCATGCGGCAAGATTGCAACGATCACTGACCACCAGCAAGTAACCTGCAGTTATCAAACCTGCGCTTGTATTCGGACACGCTCGAAACCTATGTAGAAATTATCGACAAACGACGTGAGATATACTCAGCCGCTATTTAACAATTTAAAAAGTGAATATGTAGCTCTATTTAGGGGACAGACAGGAATAATCCCATTTCCAGTCACTGCCTTCTGCAACACAGTTTACACTAAAGCAGCAGGCAGGGCTTCAACTATTTTCTTGTAAACTTTTTTAAACAATAAATAAATTTTGTATTTGTATTTATCAACTTGTCATATCATCACGTCATTGTGGTGAAATACTACTTATAGAATAAAAATAAACTGTACTTACGAGGATCAGGCAAGCCTGAATGAAGAAGATGAAGTAAGCAAAAGAAGACATATTTGAAGGTAGATGTTCAACAGGAAGCTGATTTCTGAATGATTTAGAGAAGACATCGAGCCTTATTTATATTGAAAACATAGAAGAGAAACCTTGAAACTACAACGATAACATAAACATATTATATTATTTGGTCTTTGTAATAAAATTGATTGAATTTGGCAATATCCATTGTTCACCCTAATAACCCAAAATCATGAAATATTGCTCAAAATTGTTTCATAATAAACGCATGATTGTCGCAAAACGCTAGATTTTTTCGCCAAAGGCACGTACATTTCCTTAGCATATTTTATCACTAAACTTAGCTGGAATTAAACATTACGCAGGGATATGTACTAGCTATTTAAAAGTATATAAAGGCTGGGAAAAACTACTTTTTCATTCACTGTTGAATACCATTCACAGCTAAACAATGGCAGCCAAAGCTTCCTTGATCATCTGCGCTGCTGCGCTCTTGGTGCAGGTAAAGTATTAAAAGTTATTTAATTACTTAAATTATTTTACAAAAATATCTATATTTTTAAACCAGTAATTTCGCTGACTTTGCTTATCAAAACGTTACTGCATAGAGGCAGACTACACATGCAAATCGATCGTACCCACTTACCCCACGACTGTCTACCACCTGGTAATTATGTCGAACTTTGACCACAATCTCATCTGATTTGAAGAGATGGTCGTTGTCCAAGCTCGTAAAAAGAAACCAAGGACAGAGCTTACTCTCTAGTATTGTAACACACTGAAGTACTTGAAGAATTGTAATGCTATCAAGGTATGGTGCTGATGTTTCCTTACATCAAAAGCTCCTTGAGACTAACCATTCACCTATACAAATCGACTGACACAGACAGATTCGCTATTACAGAACCTTTAGCACTTCAATTTTAAGTAAAACATACCTTTTCAGTCTGCGTACAGCGCCTGCTTGGGTGGAATCGCTGGCCCTTATGGATTAGCTGGTACCGGCTGCGGTTACGGTTTTGGCGGCCCTGGTCTAGGATACGAAGGCTTTGCTGGATACGGAGCTGGGTTAGGTTGCGGCTGCGGCGGTATCGCCTCCACCGGTGGCGGCCTTCCTTGCGCCAGCGCCTCTCCGCTCCCTCCCGTCGGCGTCTCCGTGCTGTCAGAGAACGTGTATGAAGGTCCCCTGGCTGTGGGCGGCAACCTGCCGTTCCTTGGCACCGTTGCTCTAGAAGGCGTGCTCCCCACTGCTGGAGCTGGCGCTGTCTCGTACGGCTGCGGCAGTCCCGTCGGCATTGCTGCTGAAGAAGGCGCCATCGCGACCGGTATCGCGCCTCATGTCCCTGGCCCCTACGGCGCCTACGGTGGTTACGGCGGCTATGGTGCCTACGGCGTTGGCCCGGCTGCAGCTGGCTGGACTGGATACGGTGGACTTGGCTGTGGTTACGGCGCAGCTGGCTACGGAGCTGGCTGTGGGGCGATTTACTGAACAAATATTTATGGACATGAGAACCAATTGACTTCGTAATAAAAAAACATGGCTACATACAAATCATTTTTTTAAATTCTTACACCTTGATTCTGATAACGTGTGTTTATATATGCTTATACAATTTGATATTTTACCTCCTTTCTTGACAAGTCATTTTCGATAATGGCGGTGCATTTGTGGAATGCGTTGCCAGAGGATATTAGAAGTTCAAACACAAAAGAAATTTTCAAGCGATTGGTCAATCAATACTACATCAAAAAAGTTTATCCTAATAATTAATCCTGTTTCTTTTGTTGTGTTTCTTAACTTACGCATATCTATTATCATTAACCTATTTCGCTGTATTTTATGATATTATGTATGTATTTTTATTTAAAAATATTTATTTTATATATTATTATTATTTATCTAGGTGTATGTAGTATTTTAATTTTTGTATTTTATATAATGTTTATAATAAGTATTTTAATGCTATATTTTCATAATTCATTATTCTTTTAAATTGCTTGTGCCGCACATACCTTTTTTCTTTCACGACCTGGAAGACTGGTAGATAATGCTATTTAGCATTAAGTCATTCCATGTACACATATTTGTGCAGAACTATTAAATAAATAAATAAAATAAAATAAATAAATATTTTTTTTCACTAAACGACCTCTTTGTACCTACATACGAGTAGTAAAATAAACTGGCCATTAAAACGATTTGCCCTCATTGTTGTAGAATAAATTTTTTTTTATAATTCGAGATTAATTCACAAAAATCATCTTTTTTAAATAAATAAAAAAAAAACCATAAGAAACAATATCTTCGCGTGGGTGAAACCGCAGGCAGCAGCTAGTAATAAGTATTTTCGTGTACCTAAAACACCTAATTTATGTACTTCAAATACATCACTTGCACTCCAAGAATATTAAAAAAAAAAAAAACTCTGCAGCAATATTTCAGTATTGGCATGATACTTCGTTGCGTAGACCGTACCGAAAAGAGCCGATTGAGTATTTCTTTTTAAATTGTTGAAGTAATTTCCGTAGTAAATACGTTATCTACCAGTGTAATTTCTGAGCAAGAGGCAGAAACATTAGGGAAAAATATAACCAATTACTTACCAAAAAAACAGCTCTTAATAACAATATGTACCTACCTCCTACCTACTATTATTTTTTATGCTGTTTTGAAACGAGACGAGCTGGTGGTTTGCCTGATGGTAAGCACAACGCCGGCCCATAACAATTGCAGTGCCACTCAGAACTTTGAAACGCAAAGGCCTGCGCGGCATTGCAGTGCGCTCCTTACCCTGAGACATTACGTATTACCTAAGTCTAAATAAGCCCAATAATTTCAATGGCGACTCTGCTCATCAAACCGGAACACAGTAATGCTTGCACATTACTGCTTGGCGGCAGACTCCATGAGCAAAGCGGTAGTAACAACCCAGACGGACACTCGCAGACGAGTAAGTCCTACCCCTACTACTTTAAAATGATCACTGACTAGCTTTCGCGTTTATATATTTTTATAAATTATCACAAATTTTCATGTTTACAATAAATTACTAGGAAGTAGGATTTGTTGTTATAACCACATAGTAATGAGACGAGCAGGTTGTGTATGATATAATAATATGTGAATTACAATTACAGGTTTAATGACGCTTTACACGAGTGACGAGTGAGAAAGTATAACCTACAACTGCTGGCACCTATATATGGTTATAGGTGGCAGAAAACGCTATAAGTAGGTACCTATGCATAGAGTAAGACACGTTTGACGTTTTGTAACCTATGAGGAGTCGGTATCAATTTGCTCGAGAAGTCTGCCGCCAAGCAGTAATGTGCAAGCATTAATGTGTTCCGGTTTGATGAGCAGAGTAGTCAGTGAAATTACTGTGCTTATGAGACTTAATACCTAATATCTCAGGGTAACGAGCGCACTGCAATGCCGCGCAGGCCTTTATGTTTCAAAGTTCTGGGTGGCACTGCAATTGTTATGGGCCGGCGTCATGCTTACCATCAGGCAAACGACCAGCTCGTCTCGTTACCAAATACCATAAAAAAGGTATCAATACCTACTATCCGTTTTGGAAGCAACGTAACCAAGCCTACCGTTACCGCTCCAACAAATTGTGTAGTTTTCAGACAATTAAAGTGCGCGTAGCTATTGGCTAATTTTTATCATAAATTAATAGTAATTTAAAGGCAGTAACATAAAAAAGGTTAACAAATAATTTTGTATTGGTTTCGTTCACAAGAATTTATTCACTGATTCTGCAGAAGTGGTCTAGTACAAGTAGGGTCCCCCGCATCCGCATCCGCAAGCACCAGAGATGGTAACAGCGCCGGCAGCGGGCACTGCGCCGCCGAACTCAACACCACCGATGATGGGCACCTGTCCGGCGACGGCGGTGGCGCCACCCACGGGCAGCTCACCGGCGACAGCTACGTTACCGGGGCCAATGCCGCCATATGCAGCACCGCAGGGAGCACCGAAACCAGCATATCCAAAAGGTTCAGCAATCCCAGCGCCGTAGGGGCCGGCGAACGGGGCGCCAATGCCGTAGGGTCCGGCGAACCCAGCGCCACAAGGAGCACCGATTCCTGCACCCCAGCCATATGCACCGACAGGACCGGGTCCGTAGCAAGCGCTGAAGGCGTTCTGGAATAATATTTTATTTTTAAACAAGCTCTTACATTCGTATATTCCTGTATGAATTAGGAACAGACCACGTCTTAGAAGTTTTTTTATGATGATTCCAGATTGCGTTGATATTATGCTTCCTATCGCTTATATTAAAAATGTACCTATACTTGATACCAGTTATCGTTTAAATTTTTTTAACTCTGATCACAGATTTCTGGTGAATACGCGAAATGTAGATTTAGCCGTGGTGCTTAAACGCAGCTGCTAGAATACCTAGAGAAGATTGGTGATAGTTATTTTACTTGAGGATTATTAACCTCAAGTAAAATAACTATCACCAATAGCTATTGCTAGCCAGGAAATCACTAGAACCCTACCAAAAGCGCAATTCATTATAGAATTCAAAATATCGACATACAAGATCTATATCGTACCAATAAGACCTAAATTACCATTTATAACTTAGAGACTTTACTTGATGATATAATAGGACTAACTCTACAGCGACTAGTGTCCGTCTGGGTTGGTACCACCGCTTTGCTCGTGAAGTTTGCCGCTAAGCAGAAATGTGCAAGTGTGCATGCTGTGTTCCGGTTTGATGAGCAAAGTCTCAGGACAACGAGCGCAATGAAGTACCGCGCACGCCTTTGTGTTCAAAAATTCCACTCAGAGCTTTGAAACGCAAAGGCCTGCGATTGTTATTGGCCGGCGTTATGCTTACCATCAGACAAACGATCAGGTCATCTCGTTACCGAATAGAATAAAAAAAATCTTCCAATGGACCATGCATTTTTCCAGTATAAAAACTATATCTATGCTATAAATCACGTCCACCCGCGTAGCTCCATCGCAACATGAAAGAAGGACAAACCAATCTACAAACCATAACACTCTATAACAAATCAACATACCTACACACTTTCGCGTTAATTATAATACGGATAGTTTACGTTATTTCATTGCTTACTTGGATCAGGCAAGCCTGGACGCAGAGCAGAAGACACGCAAAAGCAGACATGATGATGTTACCCGAAGGACGAAATCGATAATAGACTCCTTACACCTGGACCGAATATATATAGCAAGTTAAAAACGAAAACTGCGCAAGAACAGTAAGAAATTGATATTAATTTGCAAGGTATTTTAAGAATTTGTTCAAATATGATTGTAAAATAATTATTGTCGAACGTGCCCGATGTGGAGCAAAGGTTCAAGGTTGGAAGAGTGTCATCAACCTTTGCCATTTTGCATACGCATGTGTAACGTTGCACGTACGTCTTTGCTGATTACGCACGTTCTTCCGTTGCCACCTAGTTCATCGCGACATAATACTTATAGCAATTTTTATTGCCTGGTTATTCGATTAAACGATTACATGATTGATGAAACCTGCTGTGTTGTTCTCTAATGTATGGTTGTAACTTTTTTTCATTTTACACTGACAATGGGTGGTATGGTGGTAACTGACAACTATATGGATGTAGTAGTCTGAAATAAAAATTTATTATTACTATTAATAATACCGTATATATATATATTTATTATTATTAATAGTAATAATAACGGATTATTATATATATATATATACGGTATTATTAATAGTAATAATAATAAATTTTTATTTCAGACTACTACATCCATATCGTTGTTAGTTACCACCATACCACCCATTGTTAGTGAAAAATAAAAAAAAGTTGCAACCATACATTAGAGAACAATACACGGACACATACAGCACTTATATGTTACCTGCCTGCTATACATGAACACTCACCCAATGCTCCCATAAAGCAGTCAGGTCTATCAGCTAGTGCTTTCAAGATGCAGTTTTTTATATTCAATTCCTTTGACTACAATCTCACATGATGGTAAGCGACGATGCGGTCGAAGGTTTATCACGCTTGCTTAGAAGATACCTGTTCACTCTCGTTTTAAAGACTCCCAGATTATATTCGGGCTGTATAGTTGGGGCTGCTCCTGACTCTTTGCATCAGGGAAGCAATTGTTTTATTTGAGATAAAAGCCATCCGTTATTATTGCTTCAGTGAACATCCCCGATGCACTGCAGTGTCTTCTCAGCCCCATCAGCATCCTGAAAGCATTGTTGTACTGCACCCTTAGAACATTGAGAGTGACCTTTGTGTATGAGGTCCATTGGCTGCACATGTAGAAAAACTGGCAAAAAGCTTTAAAGACTTATTTTACCGGTCCCTCACAACGCGCGAACCTGCTAGCCAACATGTTGACCCTCACCGCCAAAGATCTACGCTCCCTCTCAATGTCTAGGTTGTCCGACATGTCATCGGTGACCCAGTGGCCCAGGTATTTCAATTGTGAGACGTGCTTCAGCTTGGTATTGCAAATAGTCACGGGCGGTACCTCCGTTACTTTACTTTTTCCGCTAGGCTGAAAAACTAATAGCTCATTCTTCTTTTCATTGTACCTGAAGCCCATGCGTCAACGCGTACTCCTTCCCATATTAGCTTCGCAGACAGAGTTACTAGATACCAACTTAGACAAGGAGCTGTGTTATATTTTATAACAAAGATTAATCCTACTATCCTACTTACTAATATTATAAATGCGAATGTGTGTTTTTTGGTTTGTCCTTCTTTCACGCAGTAACGGAGCAACGGATCGACGTGGTTTTTGGCATAGATATAGTTTATGGACCGGAGAGTAACATAGGCTACTTTTTATTCCGGAAAATGAATGGTTCCTGTGGGAACGCGGGTAAAAACCGCGGGCGGAAGCTAGTTGGTATATACCCACATAATGTCAAACACACAAAACATCATTGAGTGCAAGTGATCGTTAACTAAATTTTAATTTTGATTGATTGAGTCCATTTTGTCAATAAATAAATAACTTTGTAATATTTTTGTAGACAACGCGTTTTACCCCGTTTTAACTCTACACGATTGTGATCTTGGCTACAAGTTGACCAGAAGTCTTTAGAGTGGTTATAAACCTACGCCATTAGTGATGGTTTCTACTTTAATACATTGCATACATCCTATCAAAGGGGTGAAAACAAGATTTGCGCAGAAACAGTTCGATGACAGATTTATAACAAATTAACAATAAATTAAAAAATTTAACAGCATTGAATTTAAAAAGAATATTATTACATGGCTTAAAACTTACGATTATGACGGAATCGAAAATATGATAAAAAAAAATGAAAAATGTTTTATTACTACATAAACAACATAGATGAAACAACAAAATACGCTTAAATAATACAATTGAGTTTATGCAGAGGAATTTATATAAGTAATATGATGTATCCTACGATCCTCACACTAGGCGAGGCCTGTATCGTGGGGACCTGGAGTAATCTTAATACGACGTATAGCTATTTTAATAATCTCAGCTGACGGTTTGCACATGTTTTTGAAATTTTGTATATATAATATTACACTTTAACAACCAAAAGAAGGACACAAATACATGATAAGAATGTAATGATAATATGTTTGCAAATTTATATTTTTAACAAAGATTTATAATTATTTAAAATTGTAATTCATTCATTCATGTATGACATAAGACTAGCTGGTTAATAAGAGAAGCCACTGACTCCTGAAACACAGTGTATACTAGTTCGGGAGGCTATGGATTCAACATATCTATGTGTATAACTTTTGTGTCTAAATAAATGATTTGTATTTTACTGCATTCCTTACCTTATTTTTATTAGTGTTAGGGTAATTTGTACTGTTTTAGTAATGAAGTTTATGAGTTGCGATTATACGAGTAATTATTATATTATATTATAGGGATAATGTTACTTTTCTTTAAGGGTTACAAAATTGTCAACTTCCTTTTGAAATGTCAATGTTATTTAAGAGTTGTTGATTTGACATTTTGTCACAATTACTGGATATAACTTTAAAATAGGATTTATTATTGTTAAAACACATTTTAATTTATCATTAATTTTTAGATTAATGACTTGATTATTTGAGAATTATTTAAAATATCTTTATTTCACTAATTGGTAACTGTTTCCGTTCCGCCTCCCGCCATATTGTTTGGTTCGACAATATGGCGAGAGGCTACGGCATTACATCGGTAACCAGCGAAGAGGCAACATGTGCCCAATGTTTTCGAATATCGGCAGTTTATAGTGTTACTTTACGATGGTACTATATAATAGTGTTATATTAGTATAATTATATGAAAATTGTAGAAAGTGAATAAAATACGTTAAAATTGTGAAGAATGTGTTTGGACTGTTGGCGTGCGCCAATAGTTCAGAAGTGGGATGAACAAGGATAAATCAAATTTCCTTACACGTCTACAAAACTCAGGTAACCCATCCTTTTCAAATTTTGAGGTTCTATTGTATATCATTACTAGCGACATTTAATTATTACTAGCTGATGCCCGCGGTTTCACCCGAGCGACGATATTGGATTTCATTGGGGTTTTTTTTTGCGCAGAACCCTAATTCTTTTTCTAAAATTAAAGTAGCCTAAGTTACTCCGTGTAATATCAGCTATCTGCACAGCTCTGGTCCAAATTCAATGGCGATAAAAATTTACAACAAAGTTCCAAATACAATTAAAGAAGAACAAAAGGAATCTATTTTCGTAAATAAACTAAAAAGATTTTTAATTGATAAATATTACTATTGTTTAAATTATTTTTTTTAAAGACTAACAAACACGTTCTGTTTATGGAATGGATCGGTTCGCTCTGTTACTTTGTGTTGCTATACCCTAACAGGGTCAGATGGGAACTTCACTAATAATATAACATCTCCATATAATGTACATATGATTACAATAAATGATTGAGTATTATTGGCAACCAGACATATAGCTTCTGTTCGATAGTCCTACTTAATGTTCATACAAATAAAAGAGTTATATTAAAATCATATAGATTGACACGAATGTAAACGGATTTAACCAAGGACCTCTTTGGATTAAGAGTTTTCTTTTAGTAATTTTTTTTTCTCTTCTGTTCTCTTTTGTTTATTATTACTTTATTTTTGTGTACCCTAACAATTGCTTTATAACAATTGTCATATACCATCCAAGATAGTTAGGTGACATGATAGAAAGAACCATTATGGCAAAACATTATTTAAATCGGTTCATAAGTCATTTATTATGAACACTTATTTATTTATTTGGACAATGATGTACAAGCACTAAGCTTTTTGTATTTCCAAGTTTCAGAGCTATGAATGGAGATGAGGCCCATGTTGGAGGGCGTGGTGGAGGTAGGCCCATGTTGGAGGGCGTGGTGGAGGTAGGCCCATGTTGGAGGGCGTGGTGGAGGTAGGCCCATGTTGGAGGGCGTGGTGGAGGTAGGCCCATGTTGGAGGGCGTGGTGGATGTAGGCCCATGTTGGAGGGCGTGGTGGATGTAGGCCCATGTTGGAGGGCGTGGTAGAGGTGGGGCCCATGTTGGAGGGCGTGGTAGAGGTGAGGCCCATGTTGAAGGGCGTGGTAGAGGTGGGGCCCATGTTGGAGGGTCGGACATAAATGCTCATGTTGGAGAGCCAAGGACGAGAAGACTTCAATCTGGGAAGCTGAGGCCGCATCGCGTGGGAGGATAAGACCCAAAAGGAGACGTAGTTCCAGGCGGCGGTGATCGAAACGTAAACATAGATATTACTGTGGTACTTCAACTGAATCATCATCTTCAGGTGAGTCTGACAAAGTTCATCCAAAGTCATAATATTTCTATGCAAAGGTCAATCTTTTGAATCAATGTAGAAGAAAAGATAGACAGGCAGTTGACTGGTTACTACATGGTGTAGACGACCGTGCAGTTAGGTTAGGGGCCCAAGCCACGCAGTTTCTCGAACCAGAACAAGTGCTTAAATATTTTCGATCAGTAAAAGTAGGTAGTACTTGAGAAAACGATTCATTGAAAGGAAACGGTAATAGGATTGATAGGAACACCACTACTTCGACCAACACGCCTAACTATTCAAAAGTTGGTCCCAGTAGCTCTAGCATGAGGCGATACAATTGCGATCAGTTGGGCCATCATAGTTTCAGGTGCGATAAACCAGCGGTCAAATGCACTAACTGCGATAGGACAGGCCACCAATCAAATTAGTTTTAACAACAGACTGTACAAACGGACTGACCTGACAAGCCATAACGACAAAATTAAAAAAAAATAGGTCTCTAAACTGAGCGTTATGGACAAAGCAAATGATAAGCATACTATCGTATAAGTGTTATAAGTATAAGTATATCATAGAGTAACATCTTGTCGTTCTTTAGTGAAGATAGGCGTTCCGCAGGGATCAATACTTCTCTTTTTTATATATATAAATAACATACCCTTTAAGACATACCGTATAGTAATGGACATAGTTTTGTTTCCTGATGACACTTCACTCATTTTTAAATCTGATAGGAAAGACGTTGAACTAAAGGAATTAAATGATAACCTTGACAAAATCTCGGAATTGTTTTGCTGCTAATAATCTACTACTCAACGCTAGTAACACTAAATGTATTAGATTTTCCCGTCCAAATGTGTAGCACGTGGAATCTAAAGTGGAATTGGAAGGCAGCTGATGACCTGGTGAATAATACTGTTTTCTTATGATCAATTATTAACTCCAAAATGCAGTGGTGTCCTCACATCAATGCCCCGTCGGGTCGTTTGAGTTACGTTTGCAATACTTAAGATCAGACAGCTGACTGATGTGGCGACAGCAAAGTTGGTATACTTTTCATATTTTCATAATTTGATGTCTTATAGCGTCCTACTTTGGGGATCTGCTGCCGACAAAGATACCATTTTCATGTTACAAAAGAGAGCAGTACGCGCCATCTATGACATGGGTCTATGCGAATCTCATAGAGATTTTTGTAAAGAAATAGGTGCTTTAACCCTGCCCTCGCTACACATTTTGTCAAATATAATGTATAAGCGGTAAAATGTTACTAAATTTTGTAGCCTCAGTTGTAGAGTAGTGGACTGTATTTCGTGGTGGTCGTAGTAGTTCGAGAGAAAACACTGAGTTTAGCTTTACTGAATTTATTATAATAAGCGAAAGGCCACACCCTTTCGGTAGTACGGACACGTCAAGAGGGAAAAAGCACTGGGTTGCCCGATACATCTACTAAAAACACCTTATATCAATCTGGGCAACCGTATAGTTAGAAATAAGTAATTTGTTGTGTTGCCAACATGTTGGGGGGCTTCACAAATGCAATAGATACAGGTATGTATCCCCATAATTATAAATGCAACATGTTTGTTAATTGTTTTCAAAATAAAGAAATTTTTACATTTACTTTTAGTTTAAATTTACCTTAGTTTTAACTATACTTTATGTACTTAAATTAGCACTTATTTTTATAACACTTGTACTTAAATAAACTAATATTTATTCGCACTTAATGCAATTAGAGTTTGAGTTAAATATTTAACATTCAAAACACTATCTATATTCTAAATCTACCACATTAAATGATCCAAGTACATGGTTAAATATATTTAACTTTTACAAAGAGTATGCTGCTAAGCTTACATAACTAAACTTAATATTATAACTTATTAAATCTAGCTTATTATTCTAGGGGCAGTATAGACACCCCTGATAGAGAGCGAGTGTAGGTTTTTCCAGCTGCAGTTTCAACTTCGAAGGCACGCACCTTTTGATCATTGCCTGGGAAAACCTTCACTACTCTTGCCATTGGCCAGTACAAAGGAGACATATTTTTATCTCTTAAAATTACTAAAGAACCTACTTTTACATTGGGTAAGTCATCGCGCCACTTAGGACGAAATTGCAGCTCATTTAAATATTGCTTATGCCATATCTTCCAGAAATTTTGCTTTATGCCTTCTACAATTTGCCAAAAGTTCAATCTATTTGAAGGTACATCAGAGATATCGGACTCTGGGTAAGAAGTCAATGGACCACCAATAAGGAAATGACCTGGGGTCAAATAGCTGAAGTCTGTTATTTCTGTAGACATTGGCATTAGCGGTCTAGAATTCAATATAGGTTCTATTTGACATAATATAGTATTTAGCTGTTCGTAGGTTAAAATTGACTTTAGTAGTGTTCTTTTTAAAAAATATTTCATACTTTTAACAGCAGCTTCTGCCAGGCCAGCAAACACAGGTGAGTAGCTCGGTATAAAATGAAATTTAATTTCTTGCTGAGCTGCAAAACTTTGCACTTGTGTTTGATGTCCTGTAGTGTTACACAATTTATACAAATCAACTAGCTGGTTCCTTGCCCCGCGGAATGCACCTGCATTATCACACCAGACCTCGCTAGGCAGTCCCCGACGCGATATAAACCTCTTAAAGCATGCCAGGAATGTACTTGTTGATATGTCAGATGCCAACTCAAGATGTACGGCCTTCGTGACAAAGCAAACTATTACAAGAACATATCCTTTACCTATAATAGCGCGGCGGACTCTAGAATTTTTCACTTGAATCGGGCCAGCGAAATCGATGCCTATCCTTTCGAACGCGCGTGAGGCTGTTACTCTTTGGCGTGGCAAGGAACCCATTAGCTGCTTTGCTGCTGTCGCTTTCATTCTGAAACATGTTAAACATCGATGAGTTACTTTTTTAACTTGCCTCATTCCATTAACAAGCCAAAATCTTTGATTTAAACTGGATAACAATAATCTAGGACCTGCATGTAGCAAGCGCAAATGCATATGCCTGATTATAAGCTCTGTATATCGTGAACCTTTGGTCAAAATGATTTGATGCATTTGAGAGTAAGATAGTTGGGAATTTTGAAGTCGCCCACCTACTCGTAATAGACCTTCCTCATCTATGAATGGATGCAAAGGTTTGAGATTTCCTTTCACATTGTTGTCTTTTCGCAATGATTGAATTTCCTCATTGAAATAAATATTCTGCTCGTGCTTTATCACTAAGAACAATGCTCGTTCAAGTTCATTTTTTGAAAGGAACCTATGTTGAATTTTGCTCTTATTTGGATTTACATTGTTACAAAATCGCAAAACGTAAGCTAAAATACGCTGTATTTTATTTATATCTGAATATTTATCTAAAAATTCTAAAGAATTAACACATTTGTGAGTAACAAGCACAACATCACCAGAGAATGCAGAGCTGGGCTTCAGTTCAGGTAAGTTTTCAGGTAGAGCTATTACGGATTCAAAATTGTACTCCCTGTTTTCTAGGAAAGCTGGACCGCTCCACCACAGACAGCTGTCGGCTAGCTCGCGCGGATCCGTACCTCGGCTGATTAAATCAGCCGGGTTCTCCCGGGTACTCACGTACAGCCAGCGCCATCTATTTGTTAATTCTTGAATTACTCTGACTCTGTTCGATATGTAGGCTTGCAATTTTATTATTTCTTTATTAATCCATGCTAATGCAATTTGCGAATCAGTGAATAGGAAAACATTTTTAATATTGACCTTTAACCTGAGAGTGTCATACACTCTTGTTGTAAGCTTGGCCAACAATAGAGCTGCATTGAGCTCCAGCCGAGGTACATTCAGTGGCTTTGTTGTGGGATTGATTCTAGATTTCGAACAGAGTAAGAATAATTTTGCATTACCTGTTGAATCAAGCACCCGGATGTAAATGCAGCATCCATATCCTGTGGAGCTGCTAGCATCTGCAAAGCCTATCAGCTGTAAAGCTTCAACATCGCAGGGAATAGGAATATTTCTCTTTAAAGTTATAGGTTTCATTTTGTTTAAGCCATCAGCGAACTCTAGCCAGTCGTTTGCTATTGCTTCAGGTGCATTTGCATCCCAATCGGTTTTTTCTAGCCACAGCTGCTGCATTATGACTTTAGCCCTTACAACAATAGGACTAACATGCCCACAAGGGTCATACAACTTAGAAATTTGGCTAAGAATTTCTCTTTTCGTGATGATTTTACTATTTTTTATCTGCATAGGAGCACTAATTGTAAAACAATCTTGTTTGGTATCTAATGTAAGCCCTAATGCTTTTATACTGTAATCTCCTTTTTGCAATTCAATACTACCAAAATGTTGACGACTTGGATCAATGTCCACTAAAATTTCCTTGCTATTGGCAGACCATTTGTGAGTTGAGAAGCTACCTAACTCTAACAACTGCTGTAACTGGCTCTTAGCTTTAAGCAAAGTGCAAAGATCAGAATCTGAGTACAATATATCATCGACATACGTGCAGTTTCTTAATATAAAAGAGGCTAAAGGCAAGTCGCTTTCATGCTGGGTTGCAAGCTCGCTCAGGCAGCGTGTTGCAAGGTATGTAGAACTCTTTAAGCCGTAAGTGACAGTATCCAATTGCAGGCATTGGATTGCATCGCTAGGGTTATCACGCCACAGTATATTTTGCAGTGAGGTGTGATCTGGGTTTACTAGAATATTCCTAAACATTTTCTGAATATCGGTATTGAATGTAAAATCACCAAATCTATACAATAGCATTATATCAAAGAGATCCTTTTGGACCTTCGGTCCATTTAGAAGAATGTCATTTAGAGACACTTTTTTATTTGTTTTCATTGACGCATCGAAAACCACTCGCGTGCGCGACGTTTTGCTGTTTTCGTTTACCACCGCATGATGGGGTAAAAAATATACAGGCTGCTTATTGAAATCATAGGAATCTAGGTTCACAACATGGGCATGACCTAATTCTAAATACTCATGTATAAATTTTTTATAATCGTTGAGCATATTTGTATCTCTATGTAATTTTTTCTCCAGATTAAGAAATCTATAAAATGCTTGATCGAACGAATTTCCTAACGTTTGATTGACTTCATCAACAGGCATTTTTAATGGTAAATCTACCTGAAACTTGTTATTTTGTAACTTTACATTTGATTGGAAAATATTTTCAGACACATTGTGTTCAGTTAATTGCTCTTGGAAGATTTCAGGTACACTTTCAGTCTCCCAAAAGTTTTTAAGTAAATCATTGACCTCAGAATCACATTTTAAGCAATGAAGGGTTACTACCTTATGTGGTCGCTGCTGTAACAGCAAAGACCCTGCTATGATGTACCCAAATTCAGTATTGACAAGACGTGGTGCTACTCCTTGATGGGGCGATGGCTCTCCCAGGTTACTCGGCTCAGGCTGCGCTTGGTGCTGTGTGCAGGCCAGCATGTTGCTGCTGGGCTGTTCCGGCCGGAGTATCTGGAAGAACACATCAGCTCCAATCAGCATATTTATGTCAGAGGGAGTGTTCCAGTCTTTGTCTGCTAACTCAACACCTGGTGGGATTTTTATAGCAGATTTATCAATTTTTCTCTGTGGCATTTGGCAGGTGATCTGATCGACAACATGACAATTTATTGATGTTTTATAAGCCGAGGTCAGTGAATACACATCTAATGGAATAGAATATTTGCAATTATTCATTGAGTTCGCTATTCCTATTATATTTGTGTTATCTTGCGCTGGTGTTAATCCTAGTACTTCAACTACTTTACTAGTTACCAGCGATGCTTGGGAAGCCGAGTCCAGTATAGCTTTGATGTGCACCTCCCTTCTGTCTCGAGCTAAAAGTTTCACTCTTGCTGTGGGAAGTAACACATTATTATAGTTTCCTGCCATCAAGGTAACAGGTGCAGACTTTTGTCTGTTTTCATATTTTTCATCATCGAGATGGACCAAAGTATTGTGGGATTGCTTGCAATGGCCACATCTGAAGTGAAATTTGCACTTTCCTAAGTGACTATTAAGGCAAATGTTGCATAACTTATTATTTTTTACAAAACTGAACCTATCTTTTGCTGCCAACAATTTGAACGCTTTGCAAGTAAATAATTTGTGCTCACCTGTACAATAGCGGCATCCAGTTGACTCCTTTATGACAGCTATTGTATGGACAGCAGCTACCTTGCCCTTTGCTGGTCCCAGTTCTGCATTCTCAAGTGCTAATGCACGCTTCTCCAAGAATTCCAGAAACTGCACGATGGTAGGCTTGTCAGAGGCGTCTCGTTGGAGCTGATAATCTCGAGCAGTTTGCGAATCTAATTTACGAGTGAGGACACATATTAAGATGGGATCCCAGGCATATACTTTTGTATGTAAATTTTTCAATGCACTTAAATTTTGCCTAACATGTGAAACAAATTGCCTAATATCAGGTGATGCAGATTTTGCTATCGGTTTTAAATCTAAGATTTGGCAAACATGATCGCTTATAATTCTAAATTCATTGTAATACCTAGCTTCAAGCAATTGCAGAGCATCATTGTAGCTTGAGCTTGACAATGGCAAGTTCTTAATTATATCATAAGGTTCGTTTTTTACATAAGATCGCAAGTAGTGCAACTTTTGAATATTGTCAATCGAATTGTCATTATGTATCAGCGATTTAAACATAGAAATAAATGGCATATATTCACTGTACTCACCATTAAACACATTAATATTAATAGCTGGTACTTTAATATGCTTTACCGATGGAGAAGCAGGTTCCGTTTTATGATTTTCGCGAGATTCGATGCCCTCCATGAATATGGTCATCGTATTGAAATATTTGTTTTCCATATCGGCAATATCTTCAATGTCAGTGGCAGTGACGGCCAGTATGCACTTATTGTACTTGTCGTAGTCCGAAAACAACTCTGACAGTCGATCCTTTCGTGTTTTCAAAGAAATTAAAGATGCGGCTTGCATTTCCGCACTTTGGGAAAAATTGGCCAGCCTCGTTATTGAGGCTTTTATGTAGCCTCGCTCGCATATAAGCTGTTTTAATTGCTGGTTGGACTCCTCTTTCTCCATCGCTAACCACTTTAATAGTTAATTAGAACTAAACACTAAAATAATGTCAGTCTTTGGAAACTGCGCACGATTCCTTTAGCAAAACAACAAAATGGCGTTTTAAATACGGTATGGCGCGTTTCGGTGACCGGTCCGGGCGTCTAGAATGAAGTTAGCTGCCGGTGACTTGAAGATTGCTGGATCGACAACTTGACGGACGAAATTGAGTGTTGCTACCAAAAAAATATTTTTTCGGGGTAAAATCCGTAGAAAATGCGTAGATATGATGAAATGTTGGCCTGTACCTGTAGAAATTTTTGAGGTACTTGCCGTCGCACCAATTTTGTTGCAGGTTTTTCAGCCTGCAGCTCGCAGCGGCCGATGAAATGATTCTTGCAGCACGCTGAATGCAGTATATGCAGCACGATGTGGCTAAAAGTTTGCCGCCACACGCACTCCTTACTGATTTTTCGCAGAAATTCCGTGACGTTCTTGCAGTAAAACTTCGCTTGCTCGCCTTGATTCGCAGGGAATTGCAGTTGTGGCTTCGCACAATCCTCTGAGCGTAGCAAGATACTTCGTGTTCTCCTCGTTTCGACGGTTTGAGGTTATGTGTCGTCGTCGTCGCTTCGCCCTTTTTTCACAAAAGGCTCCTGAAGGACCAATCTGTAGCCTCAGTTGTAGAGTAGTGGACTGTATTTCGTGGTGGTCGTAGTAGTTCGAGAGAAAACACTGAGTTTAGCTTTACTGAATTTATTATAATAAGCGAAAGGCCACACCCTTTCGGTAGTACGGACACGTCAAGAGGGAAAAAGCACTGGGTTGCCCGATACATCTACTAAAAACACCTTATATCAATCTGGGCAACCGTATAGTTAGAAATAAGTAATTTGTTGTGTTGCCAACAAATTTAACTTAAAAGGCGATGTACATGATTTAATCACTAAAAATAAACATAAAATTGTTGTACCCGGGTTCAGATTAAGTTAAACTAATAAATCGTTCCTGGCTAATGGTGTCAGATTCTACAGTAAAATTCCTAAAACATTTTGAATTTTGAGTCAGTATACGCGTAAACGGCATCCCGTTTATCTACCATTTGAACCTGGGTAGTCAGTGCACGTCAATGAGGAGGAATTGTACCCAATAGAGAAAATTAATGTCATTTCACACAATTCATGCCAACCACCCGTGGCTTTTTGTAAAGAGCAAACTTGGGAATTGTTATCTACTGGTAATAATTGATGATTTTACAAAATTCGTTAACATAGCTCCAGTTAAAACACCAAATCCATAACATCAATAAAAGTTCTCAAAGATCATATCAGTTTTGTTTTTGGAGCCACAGTACGTCTCATTACTGGCAGAGGATCTAGTTTTTACCAGCGGCCTATTTCAAGAGTTTACTTCCGATTTTGGCATTAAACACGTTCTAAACGCTGTTGCGACTCTAAAGGGCAAATGGCCAAGTCGAAAGGTTCAATAGAACGGTATTAGAGGCATTAGCTACATCAGTTATCTCTCTATTTATTTACACGTCTCTCTTGCAAATACATTCTCAAAAAGATCAGTTGACTATGAGGATGGATGGACATAAATACAATACGAGAAATAAAGAAAAGCTACAGGTACCAATAACTAGGCTAAACGAAACATATAAGCAAGGACGAAGACTGAAAATTGATATGTATAATAAATTGCCTCTTGATTTAACTAAATTAAGTATCCTAGAATTTAAAACCAAAACTAAGGTTTATTTTTCAAGGCAAATCCATTTTATTCATTAAATGAATTTATGACGAAATGCTGGACTGTAGAAATGTTCAATTTCTAATCTGCTATATGAGACTAAAAACAATTTGAATAATGTAAATGTAATAATTTAGAATGATGAAAGTTAATTACAGACAATGTATAATGTATTATGACATGCCTAATATAACGTACTATGTTATAGTGTGGTCAATTGAATAAATAAATAAATAAAATAAATGAATAAAACCTCGAACACGACGAAAAACAATGCGATGAACATATTCGAGATATACAAATGGGCATTAATACGACTGTGCATAAGACGACTCGGAAGTTACCGTCAAAATTGTTATCCGGTTTTAACATTACTCGTAGGGCCCAAGGCATACTAAGTACAGTCGTACACGACACTATAAATGTATGTCACCGGATGAGTTAGATACAGTTGGAGAGGAAGCAAAAAAAAAAACGTGTGGAGGTCCAACAACGAAAGGATGTAGAACGGTTTAGTAGGAATCGTAAACAAGGTAGGAGATGTAAGGTGGGCGACTTGGTTAGGATTGAACGACCAGTCCTGCATGATGGCCAATCTCAGAAATTGGTAATTCAATATCAAGGCCCTTTTACCGTATCCTAAAACTACTCCCAAACGATAATGTACAGATGGCGAGGTGATGGGTGGTGAAGAAGAACACGAGGATATCTTACAGTTGTGTTTTATTCGGCGGTCGTTGCCAATGTAAGTCACTCTTTTACAAAAACCATCGACTATCTTGATATTGTCATTTGTCATGTATTTCCTCAGTTGCCAGTACCAACATAATAATTTTACCAACATTAATAATTTAAATTCAAGTTTATGTAAACATGACATTAAAATAACGATGACTGAAGATTATACACTATAATCCAAGTATTATAAACGAGCAATAAATGAATTGAACTGATAAACCCCAAAATCTTAGACTTATACGTATAATTACTTAGTATAGCGATTGTTATTAACGGTGGTAGGAGCTGGTAGTTGTAACAATAGGTTTATAGTCGAAGACACCCCTCTGTCGCGTAGAAACGGTTGTAGATACGAGAGAACCGCGTAGCGTAGGACAAGATGCAATCGTGGATGAACTTTGATCGGAATTTTAACGAAAGTGAAGATAGTTGTGATGATAAAGATAATGATAGTGATATTGATAAGACTAATCAATCAAATGTTGCAAATGGGGACAATGATTTTGGTTCCGATAGTGAAGATGTGATAGAGAACTTAATGAGAGCAACCAAAATTCTTGATGGTACTCATTTGGAATATTGATTATAAAATAAGAAGTTACTGTGACTAAGAGTTAAAATAATACATTTAAGCTGTGTTTATTCGATCTAAACAAACCTTTTTACTCCATTTTTAAATGCACGGTTACTTAATATTGTAAATCTAGTTATTAATTATTGTACTTAAAAATTTTGTTGTAAATTAAGTACGGCGCGAAGGGACTCGCGCGTTGCAGGAAGGCCGAGCTGTTAGGGTAATTTGTACTGTTTTAGTAATGAAGTTTATGAGTTGCGATTATACGAGTAATTATTATATTATATTATAGGGATAATGTTACTTTTCTTTAAGGGTTACAAAATTGTCAACTTCCTTTTGAAATGTCAATGTTATTTAAGAGTTGTTGATTTGACATTTTGTCACAATTACTGGATATAACTTTAAAATAGGATTTATTATTGTTAAAACACATTTTAATTTATCATTAATTTTTAGATTAATGACTTGATTATTTGAGAATTATTTAAAATATCTTTATTTCACTAATTGGTAACTGTTTCCGTTCCGCCTCCCGCCATATTGTTTGGTTCGACAATATGGCGAGAGGCTACGGCATTACATCGGTAACCAGCGAAGAGGCAACATGTGCCCAATGTTTTCGAATATCGGCAGTTTATAGTGTTACTTTACGATGGTACTATATAATAGTGTTATATTAGTATAATTATATGAAAATTGTAGAAAGTGAATAAAATACGTTAAAATTGTGAAGAATGTGTTTGGACTGTTGGCGTGCGCCAATATTAGGTACTAGCTGCTGCCTCGCGGTTTCACCCGCGTGGAGATTTTGGACTACATGGTTTTTATTTTTTTGCGCGGAACCCTAATTATTTTTCTAAATTTAAAGTAGTCTATGTTACTCCTTGTAACATCAGCTATCTGCCAGTGAAAGTCCCGTCATAATCGGACCAGCCGTTTCGGAGACTACCCGGAACAAACAGACAGACAGATAGACAGACAGACAGACAAAAATTTTAAAAATGGTTGTTTTGTTATAGGTACCGTAGATACTTTCATATGCATTTAGTAAAAAGCTGTTATTTTGATATTACAAACAGACACTTCAATTTTATTTATCTGTATGGATTAAGTCTCATAAGCCCAGTAATTTCACTGGCTACCTTGCTCATCAAACTGGAACACAGTAATGCTTGCACATTACTGCTTGGTGGCAGACTACACGAGCAAAGCGGTGGTACCCACCCAGACGGACACTTGCAGAAGAGTTCCTACCACCTATTTTTCTAACCACTTGATGAAGTTTATACTTACTTAGAGCTTTGCTTACATAAGGATTACTTAGTCAGGCGTCACCTTGTTCATCATTGGTGAAAACGGGCATTATTTTGAAGTCCATCTTTGACACACTAGATGCCACTAAATTGATGGCCATTTTTAAACTAGATACAAGTACCTATGTAATGAAGTAAGTGGATAAATTTGACAGGTCAGAAATATATTTAACTAGCTTCCGCCGTCGTTTCGTCGGCTTTGTATATATCTTTCTAGCTTATGTGCTATTTCAGAACCTAAACTATCAACATTCCAAATTTCATCAAAATCCGTTTAGTAGTTACGGAGGTACGTGGTAAAAAACTTTCACATTTGGAAAGAGTTAGCTTTTGGAAAACAGTAGGGTTCGCGGTATTATTGATTAATTAATTTATACACTTGATGTCAACATTCTTCTTCTTCTTTCTTTATTTCCTGGCTTCTGTGGAATGCACAGATTACTATATATGTAGCTAGGTGGAATGTTAACATTGATGAGGAAGTAACTCGATGCTGGTCAATGTCACGTGTCAATGTCTATTATTAGCTATTTTCACTTTTTTCTTTTTAATTTTCTATTAAGGATCGTTTGAACTATATTCAAACCATTTTTTTGTCTGATAGTTCAATCGATTTCAAATTATTTTCACAGTTATATTTCTGTTTTAGTTTTTAATTTTTATTCTGTATATATTAAATAAACAAATATATACCAAGATCAAGATTACGGTCTTATGTGGTTGTTTACTTTTAACGCTAAGAAACAAAAGTTCTAATACGTTTCTAGACAGTAGAAGAACATAGGTATTTACAAATTACAATACTTCGCATAAGTGTAGCTTTGGTCGAATTACATTGTTTATAATTGAGTTACTTTGTTGTTTCCCCGTTTCTCCATATAATCTATACTTACACAGTACTTAAAAGTTAGCTTACCTACCTAATTAGTTTGATTTCGTTACACTCTCCAAATCTAGCAAGTGGTCTCTGCATATGAAATAATACGTAAGAACTGATTTTGAATACTTAAAAATGAAGGTGAACAAATTAAAATATTTTATATGCAGCCATATTTTTAATCAATGCGTTAGTTCGTACATACGATGATATTTATTTAATAAATAGCTCCACATCCACACCCAGTTCAATAGCCAAAGCCGTAGCCAGCTGCGCCATAACCACAACCAAGATCACCATATCCAGTCCAACCTGCTGCTGCCGGGCCAACCCCGTAGGCGCCGTGATCACCGTAGGCGCCGTAGGGACCAGGGACATGAGGTGCTATACCGGTCGCGATGACGCCTTCTTCAGCAGCAATGCCAACGGGGCTGCCGCAGCCGTACGAGACAGCGCCAGCACCAGCAGTGGGCAGGACGCCATCCAGAGCCACGGTTCCAAGGAAGGGTAGGTTGCCGCCTACAGTCAGGGGTCCTTCGTACACGTTCTCAGATAACACCGAGACGCCGATGGGAGAGATGGGGGAGGCGCTGGCACAGGGAAGGCCACCACCGGTGGAGGCGACACCGCCGCAGCCACAACCAAAACCAGCTGCCCCGTACCCGGCAAAGCCTTCGTACCCTAGACCAGGGCCAGCGAAACCGTTGTACCCGCAGCCGGTACCAGCTCTTCCGTAAGGGCCAGCGATCCCACCCAGGCAGGCGGCGTACGCAGACTGAAAATATTTTTTGTCATAATTATTCTTGGTCATTCTAATTTATGGGTTGCTAAATCAATTTAACAGAGCATTATATAGGAAGTAGAATGACTAACACCTTACCTGGACCAGGAGCGCCACAGCGCAGAAGATCAAGGAAGCTTTGGCTGCCATTGTTAAACAAGTAACGCTTGAACTGAATTCAACTCTGCAAATTAATCATTCTTTCCATCCTTTTTATACTCCTAAAAGTTTACCCTCTGTAATACATTAAATTCCAACTAATTTTAACCGATTAAAAATGTGCTAATAAAATACGTGACTTTGGCGAAAAAATCTAGCGTTGTGTGACAATCGAGTTTAATGGATAAGAAACCATAAGTAATTGCATGTTCACAATTTTAGGCTACGAGGTTCAGTTATTACAGAATACAATCAGTAAAAAGCTAGAAACCTGAAAAACGTTTTAATTTCAAGGTTTTTCTTCAAGTTTATGATATAAATAAGGCTCAATGTATTCCTCAAATATACAGAATTCAGTTTTCTGTTGAACATCTACCTTCAGACATGTCTTCTTTTACTTACTTCGTCTTCTTCGTCCAGGCTTGCCTGATCCTTGTAAGTACAGTACTCTATTTTTATTCTCAACTAGCTTCTGCCCGCGGTTTTCACCCCCGTTCCCACAGGAACCGTGCATTTTTCCGGGATAAAAAGTAGCCTATGTTACTCTCCGGTCCATAAACTATATCTATGCCAAAAATCACGTCAATCTGAAAATGTATATTTTATAAATTTTTTTAGAACACCCTTGAGTCCTGCTTGGGAGTACCTTACGGACTAGGAGCTGGTTACGCTGGCCCCTACGGCTGTGGCGCTGGACTCGCTGGCCCCTACGGTTACGGCGCTGGATTTGCCGGACCCTACGGTTGCGGAAATGGAATAGGAGCTCCCTTCGGCGGTTCATTTTGGTATTAATTTATGGAATTAACCACATACACTACGTTTTGCGCAATGAATCTGTAACCGTCCAATAGAATACAAATATTTTTACAAAAGCAAATAATGTTTTTTAAGACACCATGCTGATTATTGACCCCATTATAAAGATATAAAAGAAAACCAGTTTTTTAAGAATCTAGGCAAATAGTAGAGAATTTTCTATGGTGCCTTAATTGCTAGCAACCAGTCTCAAGATGAAAACTCGTCGTCTTTTACAGCCGGCTGCCTGTCTGACATCAATCCTTCTCATTCAGTTTCTCTATACAGTATAATAAAATTATAAATTACTAGCCCTTACCCGTATGTCCTTCCTTGGGGTCAAGTACTTTACAACCTCAAAGTATATAAGCTATATAAGCTAAGGTATATAAGCTACATCTTTGGGAAAACCGACATAAATAAATAAATAAAACATAAATACAAAAAAAATAAAAAACTTGCCAATAGATCGTAAGGTTTTCACGCACTAAGGGTTCTGTTTTCATTTTTTTTAAATGCTTTCTCACTCTATTGTTAAAAAGCAGTTGACGATATAGCACGTGTGCATAGAGTAAAATTATTCACTGTCCACTTGAAATCTGGATAATAGCTATTTTCATTCAATGAACACCTTGCCTGTTTTTAAGGGTTCCGTACTTCAAAAAGAAAGAGAATCCTTATAGTCTCATTTCATTGCTCGTTCGTCTGTATACGAGTATCTGTCTGTCTTTCAAGACCGGGAATCAAAACCTATCAAAATCACTTCCCGTTGATCTAGAATCATGAAATTTGACAAGAAGCAATATCTTGTAACACAAGTAAAGAGGAAAATCCGAAAGCCATAAATTTATAGTTGCATCACAAAAAAATTTATTTAAAAATTAACATACAAGAATTATTGCACTGATCAAAACCGCGGCGAACCGTTGGAAGCAAGAGGCAAGTGGCGTTATAATATGGTGAGGCCTATGTTCAGCAGTGGACGTCCTCCAGATAGTGTTGGTGATTTTTATGTAGGTATATATATATCCTTCATTAATAATAATAATAATGTATTTATTAGAATCAAAGTAAACAGGCAAACTTAACCTATTAACAATATTTTATGTATTTCTAAATAAAACTTATTAAATACCTGCAGCAATTGGTCACTAGTCCTCATACTAGGATTCCCTGTGTTATGAGGATTAGTTTCTCCCAGTGTTTTAATAATATATTTGCAACTAATATGTGTAACATATAACATTTTGACATTATAATAGGTATGCTACCAGTTACTTACATTGTCATTGGTAGATTCCGACTTTTATACAAATTACAATAAGGAGTTTGAACTATAGGTAAATTAAATAGTGACGTTTTAGTTTGCAAGGTGTGTGCGTATGTCTGTGAGTGTGCGTGCGTGTGTGTGTGTGTGTGTGTGTGTGTGTGTGTGTGTGTGTGTGTGTGTGTGTGTGTGTGTGTGTGTGTGTGTGTGTGTATGCATGGGTGGATGTGTGAGTGTATGGTGACTGGGTGAGAATGCGTGTGGGTCTTTGGGTATGCGTACATGTTTGTGTATGCGCATCTGATCTGTGTAGCTTACCTACTTTCTAATCCGTAGAAAATGTTCAGTCTGTGTATAGTCTAGAGTTAGAAGCCAGGATGTTAGCTTTTTTTTACAAATGTACCTGGTGCAGTTAAAAATGTCCAGTATTTTGTTTATTTGTGAATAAGTGTAGGGCGCTGAAAACAAGTATGATCTATGGGCAAAACTAGTGCGGACTCTTGGAGTGTTCAGTTTTATTTGTCGTTGTGATCTGATTGTTTCAGAAACTTCATTTGCTGCATCTTTGTGAAATCTGAGTGTCATAGCTAGTAGATGAAGTTGCCGCACACTCAAGAATCCGCACTCATCGTATAACTTTTTAGTGGGATATCTTAGGGGTTTCTTGTACGCAATTTTTAAGATGGCCCTTTGTGCTCTCTCTGCTCTTATGAGGTGAGTACTACACGCTGCTCCCCACACTACCACACAGTAGCTAAGTACTGATTGGCACAAAGACGTGTAGACCAGTTTGATTGTATCTAAATCAGCTACTTTCCGTAGTCTTAGAAATACAAATTTAAGTTTTCTGACCCGAGAACAGACCAGAGCAATGTGCTCTTGCCAAGACAACTTTTCATCGATTATAACACCCAAATATCGCAAGTGAGGTACTTTTCCGATCTCAGGACAAGCACACAATTTATTTGAAGCTTCACCACACCTATGTATTTTAAGCGGTATGGGGTTTGTAGGTAAACCTCTATTTGATATTTTAAATTCGAGAAATTTAGTTTTGCTAGCGTTAAGAGTTAGTAAGTTATTATTAAGCCAGGTATATATTCGCTGCAGTCCCATTTGAGCCCTCTTATAAACATCCGTCCAATTATTGGCATAAAATACTATAGCCGTATCGTCGGCAAAAGTGAATATCTTAGCTTGGCACAAAGGAAGCGTACAAAGATCGTTTATGTACAAAAGAAATAGAGAGGGACCTAAAACACTCCCTTGAGGAACACCAAAAGTTATATCAGCGAGGTCACTGTAGTGGCTATCTATTTTAATCCTTTGTGTCCTATTGGACAGGTAAGACTTGAACCAGTTTAATGCTGTCCCTCTTATGCCATATTGCTCAAGCTTTGATAACAGTATAGGGCAAGAAACGGTGTCAAATGCTTTTGCTAGGTCGAGGAAGACGCCGATGCATTTTTGGTTTGTGTCTAGTTTATTAGTGACAAGATTGACAAGAGATACAACTGCGTCCTCCGTCGACCTTTTTGAACGAAATCCATACTGATTGTCTGCCAAAATATCATTTTTATCTAGGAAATTAAACAGCCTTTTGTTGACGACTTTCTCCAGTAACTTGGCTAAAGCACTCAAAAGTGATATCGGTCTATAATTAGAAACGTCCTTAGTATCACCTGCTTTAAATATAGGAGAGACGTTAGCTGTTTTAAAACAATTAGGAACAACACCAGTACTTAAGCTAAGATTAAATAGGTAGGTTAGGGGGCGTGCTAAATAAATTTTACCAAATTTTAGGATTTTATTGCTAATACTGTCTGGCCCAGGAGCTGAGTCCACTTTGATACCGTTAATACAACCAATGATCTCAAATTCATCAGTAGGCGAAAGAAAAAAAGAGTTTACTGTATTTTTAGAAATTTGAATGGATTTTGCTAATTCGTCTTCAGTTGTATTCAGATCGTTTAGGATGTTCTTGGCTAAACGGTTTCCAACAGTAGCAAAGTAATTATTAGCACATGCTAATGACTTTTCGGGGCAGTCTTGTAGTGCAAATAAATCAGCATTATGTAATTTTGTTTTTTTAATATCAGTGACAGTTTTTATAGCATCCCACATTTTTCTACTGTTGCCTACTCCGTCTTTAATAATTTTACAATCATGTTCATTATGCTGTATACTACATCTCTGGCTTTAAATTCGTACCGATTTACTGTGTTAATTACATAGTATGATATAATATTATTAGTAAGTATGTACAGGGTATTTAAAATCTACTCATTAAGACTTAAAAATCTGTTCCTATTATATTCTTATACTTTTCGATTATAATTTTAATTAGGTACTTAAATTTAAGTTACTCTCAAAGTAGTTGACGAGTATGTCTACCGAGAACAGACTGTCTAATTAGGTAGGTCAACTTCAACAAAGAGGCCGCACGAATAATCCAAGTCGGCTGGGCAGCGTTCGGGAAACTTCGATCTATCTTTTCGTACACAATACCGCTGAGCCTGAAAACCAACGTTTTCAACTAGCGTGTGTTGTCACTGTTGTCAGTGATGACTTATGGCACTGAGACGTCGTTTCTTATTGTTGGCCTTATGAGTAAGCATAAAGTAGCACAACGAACTATCGAGAGGGATATGCTCGGGGTTTCCCTGCGTGATAAAAATTCCGAAATGAGGAGATCCGCAGATGATCGAAAATTGGCGACATAGCTCTCGAAGTTAGCAACTTGAAATGGCAATGCAGGCCACATCGCTCGCCGATAACCGACGGGGAAGAAACGTTCTCGAATGGCGACCACAAACCGGTAGAAGTAGCGTTTTGAACGTTGTGCGTATACCTTTTCTACCTGTATTATATAATATAATTAAATACATATTTATTAGATATATTGTTATGGTAAGTGTTTATAGATATTTACTACGGCTCTCATTAATAAATAGTGTTAATCGGTGGTTTAGTTATGGTATGTTTTGTCTTTCTTCATCTTTGACAATTCTGAACTTAATCGAAAGAGACAAAGCATAGTTTAACTATTCGACTGGCGCTTAACACCGTTTATTAATAAGAGCTTATACGTGTAATGTATTGTTTCTGCATGTTAAATTATATTTTTGTAGCGGTACGATAGGTACCTACTGATAGGAATTAAATTTACACTGGCAATTTACATGTTTATATATTTTCTTATAACTCAATAAAGATCTTATAAATTAGAATTCAACTGATTAGGAAGTACGTAGTTTTTCGATGGCTTTACGCCATTTTAATAATATGACCTAAAAACTAGGTACATATACAGTACAGGTAGATAATACAGTTTAACCCTCCATGTCCTATTTTTTTGGGAAATTATTAAATAAATAAATGAGCGGCATAGTCAAATATGCATTAAAAATAACCTTCATCTACAAACTAATGTATTTACTCGTATTAGGTACACAAAACAGGACATTTTCATAACAAAGATGATTCAAGTAGGCAAATTAATCATGGTTTTGATCTAGAAAATATCCCTAATGTACACAACATGATTCAAGCTTAACAAACAATTCTACTGCATAAATACAAAGTTTTATACAAACACCACTGCAGTACTAAAATTAATACTTATTGCAAAAATTGAATTCTGAGAAGGTGCCATGTCACACAGAAGTGTGACCTATTCAGACACAAACAGAAGATTCGATATTACGTGTACAACATGAACAGACTACGTATTCAGGTTCAAACGAAGGAAAATATTATAATAGGTAGGAATAATGTATCAAGGCTTGAATTGCTCTAATTAAATTTATTCATGGTCATTCAAATTGGAGATAGTTTAATAATAGTAACCTCCAGGGCTGCCGCAAGAGCAAGCACCGGAAATGGTGATGGTACCGGAAGCGGGCACCAGGCCGCCAAATTCAACACCACCTATGACTGGCACCTGTCCGGCGACAGCGGTGGCACCACCCACTGGCAGTTCTCCAGAGACGGCCACGTTACCAGCGCCAGCACCGCCGTACGCGTCAATACAGCCAGGGTATCCGAAGGGCTCAGCAATGCCTGCACCGTAGGGGCCGGCGAACGGGGCGCCAAAGCCGTAGGGGCCGGCGAACGGGACGCCATAGCCGTAGGGGCCAGCGATTCCAGCACCACAAGGACCAGCTAGTCCTGGACCCCAGCCGTAGGCACCCACAGGCCCGGCTCCGTAGCAAGCGCTGAACACATTCTAGAAACATAAAACAATGTTGCTGTCTTTCTAGATATATATGTCACAATATCGCCAAGCGTCTAGTCGTGTATTACAGTAATAGCTTGAGAGACGGCCCGAATTCTCTTATAACTTTTTAATATACTCGGTAGGTAATCATTTGCCCACTATCTCACCCAATTTTGTCGAGGATGTGGTCGAAGTTGGAGTATACGCGTTTAGAATTAAACTTACGTCTTTTATCATCGCCGACCTCAACGTCTCAAATCAGTCGAAATAGTGATAAAAAAGCCAACTTATGAAAAAAAAAGATTGAAACATTTTCCTTTCTGGTTTGTCCACACTATAAATAATTCTTCTCTTCCTGTGTTCATTTAATATATACAAAATTAAAATTACAAACTAAAACAGAGCTAGAGCTCCTATGAATAAAAATTTTAAGAAAATAATTAAAAATCGTTTGGACTATCAGACAACAAAATGGAATAAAAAATATTTTATGTAATTAGTTAAATTAAGTAGAAAACTATTTATTTATTAAAAAATACTCACTTGAATCAGGCAAGCCTGAACAACAACGGCTACGAACGCAAAAGTAGACATGGTGTGTTTGAAAGGTAACAAAATCTTTAATGGTTTAATATGTTAAAAACCACTATTTATACAAATTTAAATTCGATAAAGAATAAAAGTTTCGGAATATAATTTATGCAAATTATGTTTTGTAATAAAATTCAGGACAGGCTCTTAGTTCATGTATTGAAACCATTGTCTATTTCATACCTGATGATTAAACGTGTAGCAAAATTAGCAGTCAATTTTTGTTACCTAATTTGATAACGAATGTAGAGCAGCTCTACGATTTCTATTTGCAGATTATTTTTTTTAGTTTTATTTGATAACGTGACGAGCTGGTCGTTTGCCTGATGGTAAGCATAACGCCTGCGCATAACAATTGCAGTGCCACTCAGAACTTAGAAACACAAAGGCCTGCGCGGCACTGCAGTGCGCTCGTTACCCTGAGACATTAGGTATTAAGTCTCATAAGCCCAGTAATGTCACTGGATACTCTGCTCATCAAACCGGAACACAGTAATGCTTGCACATTACTGCTTGGCGGCAGACTTCACGAGCAAAGCGGTGGTAACAACCCAGACGGATACTCGAAGAAGACTTAGTCCTACCACTAACGTCGAATATAATTCATCATTAAATTAAATTAATTAATTATTATTTAAATTCATCACTCACAACAGGCGTCAAAGCAAGTTTGGTCCTCTGCGCAATAGCGCTTGTACAGGTACATACGATACTATAACGGGCGATATTGCAAGCCCGTTACCGTTCTTATTCATATTTATTATCAGAGTAACCTATAGCACTCGGGATAATGTATAGCGTCCTATTAAAAAAAATATTTTGTAGAATCAGATCAGTGGTTCAAAAGATTCAAGATCACTTTCGCACCTATAAAATATTTCTTCGCAATAATCACATCGATCCTTTGCTTCATTGCTGTGAGAAAGAAGAACAAACACACTTCCACGTTTATAATATAGGTTTATTATATACTAGCTGCTGCCCGCAGTTTCACCCGCGCGGAGATATTGGATTAGGTACATTTTTTTATTTGTTTGCGCGGCACCCTAATTCTTTTTCTAAAATAAAAGTAGTCTAATTTACTCCTTGCAACATTAGCTATCTGGCAGTGAAAATCGGCCCAGCTATTTCGGAGGTTACCTGGAACAAACAGACAGACAGACAGCCAAAATTTTCATATGGATTTGGTAAAAACCTGTTATTTTGATATTACAAACAGACACTTCAATTTTATTTATTTGTATAGATAACTAGGTGGTACTCGTAGGAATAACTCTTCTGCGAGTGTCCGTCTGGATTGGTACCACTGCTTTGCTCGAGAAGTCTGCCACTAACCAGTAATGAGCAAGCATTAGGTACTGTGTTCCGATTTGATTAGCAAAGTAGTCATTGAAATTACTGGGCCTATGAATTACCTAATGTCTCAGAGTAACGAGCAGCGCAGGCCTTTGTATTTCAAAGTTTTGAGTGACATATCAATTGTTTTGGGCCGGCGCTATGCTTACCAACAGGAAAACGACCAGCTCGTCTCGTTATCAAATAGTATAAAAAAATATTACGCATAATAACACTACCTCATGAGCAGTCATGGGAGTGTGAAATATGACATTCGAATGACAAGACATACTTGAGAGCAATTCTTTTAATTTCAACTTAATTTCGCAAACGTCAAACAAACAAGCAATATCAGGCCTTTTGATTGCCGTTTCAATTTTACGAACTCAATATAATTATTTATTTATTTATTCATATAAGTATAGGTAATTATTTTAAATGTTTTTATCACACCTCATAGGCCCCTACGGCTCTTACGTGGTGCCTACGGCGCTGGCCCGGCTGCAGCTAGCTGGACCGGGTTTGGTGATTATGGCTACGGTTTCGGCGCAACCGGTTATGGCACTGGTTGTGGAGCTATTTACTAACCTGTTTTCTTCAAGTCGGCATTCGATAAAAAAAAATAAACCAACTACTATCAAATGCATTTATTTTTTATTTCTATACAAGTCATATACTACAGTTCACAAAATAATATTACTCATGTAAACTTTAGTTTTACTCGCGACGGAACGGAGAAGGTATGTTATGTTTAGGGTGAGAAGTTCTTTATGTGTGTACACGAATGTTCCCATTTATCTCCAAAATGGTTTGCCCAATTCAGATATATGATTCATCGGCGATGGTTTTTAGATATGTGTTATGATGTTAAACCGAGTAACTCCACTTGGTCCCACCAAGCTCTTCCATAGGTGGGGCAGAGTGGAATGTTTAAAATTTTCAAGTCCACTAATATGAACAACGTGGATCGAGGCACGAGCGAACGCGACAGTACGGTCTGACGCAAGTTTTGTAGAGTGTCAGCTTACTTATTTCTAAGCGACATCTTACTCAGCTTGCAGATCAGGGGATGAAGGCGACCTAGGATGAATGCCGGCTTGTTGCGGACACACGAGATTTTCCAGGTGGAACAGCCATAGAAATTATTCAGGGCCTAGTGGCCCTACCAGTCAGCTTTTGCCATCAGAGAGACCACTTATGCCTAATAAGTGGTCAAATAATATAAGAATGATAATTATTGGGTAATGCTTAAAATTGGAACATAAAACAACGTCTTCATTGCCAACATTGTCATTTATTTCTCAACCAAAGTAGTAAGTATCTTTTTAATCAACTCAATAATAACCACCGCATCCGCAAGCGCAAGCACCAGAAATGGTGACAGCACCAGCAGCAGGGACGGCCCCACCGAAGCCAACACCACCGATGATGGGCACCTGTCCGGCGACGGCTGTGGCACCGCCTACGGGCAGCTCACCAGCAACAGCTACGTTACCAGCACCAGCACCACCGTACGCGCAACCACAGCCAGCGCCAAGGCCGTGATCATAGCCATATCCAAAAGGCTCAGCGATACCTGCACCGTAGGCGCCAAAGCCGTAGGGTCCGGCGATTCCAGCGCCTAAGCCGTAGGGGCCGGCGAACCCAGCGCCACATGGAGCGATGCCTGCACCCCAGCCGTAGGCGCCGGCAGGGCCAGCCGCTCCATAGCAAGCGCTGTAGACATTCTAAAAATAACAAGAAAAGTATTAGTAGTATAAGTATTAGATCAAAGAAAAAGGTATATCTGAACGATTGTTTACGTGTAAATTATTGAAAAAGGAAATATTGCTCATTGCAAGGCATACATGAGACCCTAAAAAACTAAAGAAGGCCAGGAGAAGTATATTCAACTGTTATTCTGGTTCGATTAATACGAAGCTATTGGTGATGAATAATATTGATGTACAACAAAATGCTGTGGTTGTTTTTTTTAATTCTTGCATGACTATCCCTTGATTTAGCACCTATCTGTGTGTACCAGCAGCTGCAGTTCAGAAACAATCCTATCCACCACCTTCGACTACTTTGTCAAGTAAGATCAGACGAGATATTGGTCAAACGGTAATCGACAAGGACTAAAAAACACTTACTTGTACCAAGCAAGCCTGGACGCAGAGGAGTAGGAAAGCGAAGGATGACATGGTTTTAAATAAAGTGGACAATTGAAATGCGAAGTTTCCAATGATGTCAGGGTTTTGGAAAACTGCCTTTATACTCATTTTGGTTTGATAAAGAGTTCGAATTTCGCAACCTAACGAAACGTGTTTTAAGCGTGATACGTTTTGCAGTTTCTGTGGTCTATGAAATAGGTACATTAGTGATAAGATCGTAGTAAAATGACTTCTAGGGATATTGATAAAACTATTTGGGTTTCTAAGACATTTTATGTTGATTTTTAAGAATCCAACTTTGTAAAACAAATTATGTAGCCCCAAAAAATCAAATGAAAAATTATAAATAACAAATATCTGAATTAATAATATGTACATTAAAAAATATATAAATTGTTTGATTTCACAATAAACTCACTTACGATGAAATATTTAATCCATAAATTGCAATTTCTGCTAAAGTCACGTTGCGATTTACCCAATTCTTGACTTAATTTCACAGAAAAGAAGTAATATGTATTGCAGAAATGGTATAAATATGACATACATTTAACTTCTCAATCATTACAAAACTGGGTTTAATTCAAACTTCATCAACTATGGCATTGAAAACTCTGATGACCTTCTGCGCTTCTGCGTTGCTGATTCAGGTACATTATATGCTAAATATTTTACTCTCGATACTTGGTCAATTGACCACCATCTCAGATAAACTTAAGAAATGATGTAGTCGAGGGTAAATGACCACGCAAAACAGAATCAAACTGGCTCTCAAGTACTGCTTTACTTGGGAACCAGTTTAAATCATTGTTTACTTTTAAGAACGGGACTTAAACGCGATAAAAACACAGGTTTATATTTACCTTGACGTTTCGATCAAGTTGCATTGATCGTGGTCACGAGAAGACTCATCAGTCTTCTCTTGATCTTCGATCGAATCGCGAAAGTTTAAAAGTTACAGTTTACATCAGATATACTTAGTTCCAATTTAGCACTAGAAAATACTTTGTTACCATGAACTTGAGATTAGCTTGGTGAACAAAATTTAAAATCACTTTTCTAGCGAACTTCGTTTTTTTATGTTTTTTGGTAACGAGACGAGCTGGTCGTTTGCCTGATGGTAGGCATAACGCCAGCCCATAACAATTGCAGTGCTACCCAGAACTTTGAAACACAAAGTGCAGTGCGCTCGTTACCCTGAGACATTAGGTATTAAGTCTCATAAACCCAGTAATTTCACTGGCTGCTCTGCTCCTCAAACCGGAACACAGTAATGCTCGCACATTATTGCTTGGCAGCAGACTTCACGAGCAAAGCGGTGGTAACAACACAGACGGACACGTACAGAAGAGTTAGTCCTACCACTAACGAACTTCGTGATTTAAAGCTACTGATTCTTAACTCACATTTATACTTACTTTTCAGTCAGCGTACAGCGCCTGTCTAGGTGGAATAGCTGGCCCTTACGGCTTTGCTGGTCTAGGGTACGATGGTTTTGCCGGGTACGGTGGAACTGGTTTCGGTTGTGGCTGCGGCGGTGTCGCTTCCACAGGTGGCGGCCTTCCTTGCGCCAGCGCCTCTCCCATCCCTCCCGTCGGCGTCTCCGTGCTGTCTGAGAACGTGTATGAAGGTCCCCTGGCTGTGGGCGGCAACCTGCCGTTCCTTGGCACCGTGGCTTTTGAAGGCGTGCTGCCGACTGCGGGCGCTGGCGCTGTCTCGTACGGCTGCGGTAGTCCCGTTGGCATTGCTGCCGAAGAAGGCGTCATCGCGACCGGTATCGCACCTCATGCTCCTGGCCCCTACGGTGCCTACGGCGGTTATGGCGCCGGGTTCGGTGGACTCGGCTGCGGTTACGGCGCAGCTGGCTACGGCATTGGCTATGGAGCTGGTTGTGGATGTGGGGCGATTTACTAAACATTATTTTCAGATATCAAACCGCATTGGTCACCAATTAAATAAAAATATGGCTACATAATTTTTTTTTATTTTTACCGTGAATAAAATGCAAATCAGATGCTTGAGCATACTGTCACATACTGGCTATAGATAACTTACACGTCCGAAAGCTTTAGCTAGATAAGTTTTCAAGTAGGACTCTTATGTTGACTTTGTTACTTTGTTTGGTTTACCAAACAAAGTAAGGAAATGTACCTCTGACTCTACCACTAAAGTGGTAGAGTCAGAGGTACATTTCGTGACAGGTGACATACATTTCACCTTATGGCGATGCAAGATATCGAATACGATAGGAAGCAAACTGTTTTTGAAACTCCATTTTTTATTCTATAATAACACATCTTGATATGATATTTAAAACTAGCTGCTGCCCCGCGGTTTCACCCGCGTGGAGATTTTGGGTTTCATGGTTTTTATTATTTTGCGCGAAACCCTAATTCTTTTTCTAACATTAAAGTAGCCTAAGTTACTCCTTGTAACATCAGCTATCTTCCAGTGAAAGTCCCGTCAATATCGGTCCAGCCGTTTCGGAGATTACCCGGAACAAACAAACAGATAGACAAAAATTAAAAAATGATTGTTTTGTTATAGGTGCCGTATATACTTTCATATATGCATTTAGTGAAAAGCTGTTATTATGATATTACAAACAGACACTTCAATTTTATTTATTTGTATAGAAAATGTATAGATAACTAACACAAAAGAATTGTAGAAACAACTTTTACCTTTTAGTCTTCCTAAACGTCTTTATACCTGTGGGATTTATCATTTTACTAGCTTCTGCCTGCGGTATCTCCCGCATTCCTACAGCAACCCAGTTCTTCCGATTTATTATTTATTTTATTTTCAGAATTTTGGGTACAATGTTTGCAAAGATGTCATAGCATATAAATATCCATCAAAATTCTGCCTGGTTAAGAAAGAAAGAAAGAAAGAAAAAATGTTTATTCGTAGCAAAAAAACAAACATAAAAAAAAAATACAAATAAAAATACTATACTACCTATATTTGCTACGAACCGGTCCCAACTCAGCGTATGCCGGCCATTCGACTGGCGCTGGTCTTCCGTTGGGGCCGCCTCGGTGATATCACGGATGATATACAATATAATTCATGAATTATAGAGAGCAAAACAGTAACATTTATAGTATATACGATTATACGTACGTGTAAGAAACAAGACGTAAAATGACAGCAGTTAACATGAAAAAAGAAAAATAGAAGTGTGACCAAACTAAACAATAATAATATAGGTAGGCATTTACATGGATTTCTAGAGCTGTGTCTGTGTGCGTGTAAGTGTGTTTGAGTGAGTGAATGTGTATGTATGTGTGTGTGTGTGTTTTTTATTTATTAGATTGCACTTGTGTCGTGTCTTTGTGTCTCCTCCGCTTTCTGATGTTCAAATAGAAATTTCTTTAATTTTGATCTAAAACTTTGAACATTATGCAGGCTCCTTATGGGCGGAGGTATGTTGTTCCAACATTTGGAAGCGGAGTATCGGAAACTACCTCTAAAGGCAGCCGAGCTGTGACGCTGCGTCGCGAGCTGCACGGCGCACTGCCGTGTCTCCTGAGATCTACGGCTGTCCATCCAAGATAACTTTTTATATAAATAAAAAGGAGTTTCAAATTTAATAACGCCGAAAAGGAGGCAGGCTAGATGGAGTTTACGCCGATGTTTCATTTTTAATAAAGAGTATTTGTTTAAAAAAGGCATCACATGGGCCCTCAACGGAACGTCAAAGCAGAAACGGGCACAAGCATTCTGTACTCGCTGTATTAACACCTGAGTCTTAGCTAACAGACGTGGTCCAAAAACTACGTCCATGTAATTTAATTTGGATAGTATTAGAGATTCCACTAGATTAACACGTAAATTTTCACTAAGGTATGGTTTCATGCCGTACAAAACTTTTAATCTGTAAAAACAATTTTTTATTGAATTTGCAACATGTTTCTCGTACCGCAGATTACAGTCCATGAGTAGTCCTAAATTACGAGCTTCGTATACTCGTTCAATAGGTTCATTTCCAAGTTTGACACTCACTGAAGGACCTAAATTAGCGAGCTGATGTTTGCTTCCGAATATTAGATATTTTGTTTTGTTAGGGTTAAGTAGCAAACAATTGTTTGACGACCAGATGGCTATTCTCGAAAGATCCTCATTGAGTTTTACAATTGCACTGTCAATTTCTTCAGGTTTAAAAGAAATGTACAATTGTATATCGTCTGCATAGATGTGAAATTTACAGTTTACGATGTGTGTTTTAATATCCGCAGAGTATAAAATAAACAGGAGAGGTCCCAAGATTGATCCCTGAGGTACTCCTCGGTTAACGGGCATTTGGGCCGACATGATAGAGGATCCGTCATTCAGGTTTAACTTCACATATTGACGACGATTAATAAGATATAGTTTATTAAGTGTACATATGTTTATCATTTTATATAATGTGACATTTATTATTCAAAATAAGTAATTATATAAACAAAAAAAAATAAACATTCCGGATTTGTATACAAACAAACAATTCACTTTAAAAGTGAAGTGCGCGGAAATTTTGCGAATTGTTTCTCTCTTCTGATCAACATCATCATTTAACAAAGGTACTGATCTAGGGCTGCACGGAAATTCTGTAAGTAGTAGAATTTTGACGTAAACTTTAAATGCCATTTCTTCAATAAAAAAATTGCGAATTAGAGTACATACACTCGCCCGCAAAAATAAAGGGTCCAAATAACTCCAAATAACTTTAAAGCCACACAAGCTAGCTCTTTACATTAAAAAGTATCTGAAAGAAAATTTAATTACGCATAAAATAAACTACAGTATGATTAAAAATAACCATATATTAATTTGAAAATGAAAAGCAAAACGTAAATTGACAAACATCGTCAATATAAAATAAATAGCTTTCTCTGAGAGAAGACCGGTATCCCAGCAGTGGGAGCGTAAAAGGCTGATAATGATAATGATCATAATTTTTTTGTTTGTTACTAATCTCTGGAACTTCTGTTCCGATTACAAAAATCTTTCACTAATAGGAAGGAAGGATAGGGAATAATTTTCCTTGTATATTGTAGGTATCATTCAAGTGCAATGTAATAAATCAAAACAAAAAGAAGTATTAAATACTTATAAATATTTTTATTACTTATATCTTAATATTTTAATAAGGATATCCATAAGGTGCTGCAGCGCATCCGCAAGTGCAAGAACCAGTTATGGTGACAGCGCCGACAGCGGGCACAATACCACCGAACTCAACGCCACCAATGATGGGTACCTGTCCGGTGACGGCGGTGGCGCCACCAACGGGCAGGTCGCCAGCGACGGCCACGTTACCGGCGCCAGCGCCACCGTAGCTCGCGCATCCGTTGGCGCCCCAGGGGGCCGCACCACCAGGCGCCCCCCAGCCAGCATAACCGGGGGCAGCAAGACCGGGAGCAGTAAAAGGGGCGGGGGCTGCGTAAGGAGCGGGCCCGTAACCAACGGGACCCACGGCTCCCAAGCACTGGCTGGACACGTTCTAAAAAATAATTCAAAATTAGGTTGTAGAATACCTTAATTATACAAATATATACATCACATTTCGCTTCCAACAGGATTCGAACCTGCGTCTTCTGGTTATCTAGAGCAGACGCCTTAACCAACTAGGCTACGCGAGCAATCGATGTTGACTGCGAAATTCTTGATACGATGTTTTTCTTTCCGGCTTACCAGCTCAAGAATTTCGCAGTCAGCATCGATTGCTCCCACAGCGTAGTTGGTTAAGGCGTCTGGTCTAGATAACCAGAAGACGCAGGTTCGAATCCTGTTGGAAGCGAAATTTTTGTGATGTATATATTTGTGTGAACATCCGCTAGTGTCGGTAAACACTATAAAAATATACCTTAATTATTTTATGCCCAATTAGGTGGACTGGAGGCTTGGTCTAATCCGCGGGGAACCGTTGGATGCAAGAGGGGATAAACTATCTAAGTGGCGTTCTATGGGGGAGGCTTATGTTCAGCAGTGGACGTCTTGTGACGATGATGACGAAGTGATTGGTAGGCTTTCTTGAAATAAACATTATGGGTCTTACCACAAAAAAATTAATCATACTTTAAACCTATGTTAAACAGCGTTTAACTCCTAAATATGCATTAGTCGCGCGTTTAAATATGAGCAACCACAAATCCTGATTTAAGTAGTGACTATAAAACCGTTGTCTAACTCAATTCTGTTGTGACATTTCTAATCATTTTAGACGTTTGTCTTTAGACACTGTCTAGCTAAACAGGCATCTAAAAGGGTTTTCTGTGGTAACACGGTTTGGATCCAAAGTGGATCGAGTGAACGTTAAACTCATCATAGTGAAATGATAGACCGGAAAGAAAAAGGAAAAAATGAAAAAGGTACGACTAACTCTTCTGCGAGTGTCCACCGCTGTGCCACGCACCGCCACGGCCGAAATATGTAAGCATTACTGAGTTCCGGTTTGATGAGGAAAATAATCAAACAAATTACTGGGCTTATGAGACTTAATATCTACCTAATGTCTCAAGTAGCGAGCGCACTGCAGTGCCACGAAGGTCTTTATTTATCAAAGTTCTAATTGGCATTGCTGGCGTTATGTTAATCAGGCAAACAATACACTTGTCTCTTTATATAGACCGTAGACGTTTATATACGCAAGTATGCGTTTTGCTATCAAAATAACCATGCTTTTGCATCAAGCGCGGATTACGAGATAATACACACGCAAGCGCGGCTTGATGCATAACCATCAAGAAACCACGAAATAGACAAGAATGGCAATACGGTCAGATAGTGCTGTCTCAAAGCCCTGCCTGGGCTCAAAGCGACGACTGCTCCACTTTACGCTACATGTACCTACATCACATACGCACCACCGCTTATTTTACGTGGTTCCGTGGTTGTTCCATGCTATTCTCGTGGTCCGCGATTGATGCTTGTCCATCAATCATGAAATAGGTGTGAGGGCTGCCTTACACAATAGTATAAAAAAAGAATAAAATAACAGGTATACTAACATGGATCAGGCAAATCTGAGCGCACAGCAGAATTAAGGCAAAGAAAGACATGTTCAGAGATAGTATTCAAGGAAAAGCTGAAACCAGAATGTTTTTTTATCAACGGCACGGAATTTATATATTCGATTTATTAATCCTTTTGAAATTAAACTTTACAAATCAGACAATCCAATGTTATCTATAAAACTTAACTTATACGTAATAGTATTCATATCAGTAGGGCAGTAAATAAACTGGTGCAAGTGATATGTGAAATTATACCAAAGTCACGTTTGAATACAATTCTAAGTTAAATTGCTTGGATAATGTTGCTGTGCCTATAGTGACATAATGGTATGTAGAAAAACAAGTGTTCTTAATAATATATAGAGATATGAGATATTGTAGAGTAATCTATTATCTATTTTAAATTTAATTAATCTCCCTTTTCTGACAAAAAATCAAGGTATTCAATTTTGCGTAATTAGTCAAATATTATTTTGAATTTTAAGTTATTGTTTTATTGAGAGGCATTTTTGCTTAACTAACTTTCGCTGATTCTGCCGAATTTTTTTTCAGTACAGTCTGAGAGGAAGTATTAAAAATATTTAAATTATATTCCACTGGAAACACAGATGCTAGTAGAATGATAAGAGTTTGCGAAACGTCTAGTGCGGACTGATGGAATTGGCATGTTGCATGAAACACAAAATACATCATTTATGTCGTTATACAGTTTCAAGATCACATAAACAGAATAAAAATAAAATTCACAAAAAATATATAATTTCCACAAACATACAGCACCTAAAAGTTTCCCAAATTAACATTTTTTTATCATACATTAGTAATTTCCAGTTTTCGATTTCCAGTTTTTTCGATATATAGACATTTGATTCTCATGATAAAACGAATTGCATAAAAAAATGCAGTCAACATCCCTATTGTTACGACGTAAATGTATACAATAATCGGTAAGATGAGGTATCGTTAACCAATAGAATAAAAACAATTTATACATAGTACATACCTATTCCTACGCCTTTAGGAGTACCTACCTATATTATCCGTACTTCTGTACTTATAATAAAAGCAAATCATTTTCACATACGTTCATACATTTTTGGATACGTAAACAAAAAAGCCTAAGCTTGAATAGTTCTTTACGTGTTTGTTGGGCGGGGGCAGAGGTAGGTGCGGAGATTCCCAACCGGCCTGACGGATGGATGGTTCTCAATTTATACACAAAAATCTGATTAAATGGAGTACATACCAATGCAGACGTCCTGCAGGAATTTACTGCTAGAACTAGATAATAATATACAATAGGTATACGTACAAAATTTCATTTCGATACGGCAATTAGAAGTAGGTCAAAATTGACTTCTAAGATTTTATTACATTGTTTTTTAGTTAGTTACAAGTGAAGTTAATAAAAATGGGTTTAAGAAACAACCGACTAACGGAGATCCTCGTAGTGATTACCGTACGAACTGTGCATTTTTCGGGGAAAGAAGTAGCTCATGCCACTCTCATAATAAAAAAAAGAGCGTCAATTGACATATGAAAGACACAAAAATCGAAAAAAATATAGATGATTTGCAAACAGGCAAAATATCGGCAGAAAAATGTTTAAAACATTATTTAAAAAGTATATAAAATATAACTTGATAAAATAATGTTACCTTTTTACTGTACTATTGCGGCCTGGACGATAAAGGGACTTGACAAAACACGAACTAGTCGAAAAAGGGACTTGAAGAAACAAAAAACTGACGAAAAAGGGACCTGACGAAAAAAATCACTTCGATCCTTTGCTTCGTTGCTGAAAGACGGACAAACCAATCAACACTGTTGCATTTGTAATTTTAGTATTGAATACTGATATTGATTTCTTACCATACAAAACCATACCATACAAAATTATGTCACCAGTACAAACCGTTATTATGCAAAGAAATCACGTACCTGTAAGTCTACAGTTTTACAAAACATCTAAAACCTTGCATCAGTACCCAATGTTACAAAGCATATTAACTTGATATAAAAGAAGAGGACGACACAGAACATCATTATAACAGTTTAGTTGTATAATTAACAATGGTATTCAAAGCTATTCTCGTCTGCGCTTCAGTGCTCTTGATCCAGGTAAAGTAACTTTTTATACTTGGGTAAGACTTTTTGGCCGTGCGGTGCTGGTCAAGAATAATATCTGACCTTCTCTTCTCGTGGATGCATCGAGATACTGCTCCTAATCGAAGCGTGGATGCCGTAAAAGCCTGGTAAGGATATATCAAGAGAATCGCCAGCAATATCCTCGTCAGTCAATAGCACAATCTAGAGTCCGCGTCACTAATGAAGTCCGATAGGCGCGGCGCTGTAGTAGCTTAGAAATATGTGATAACGGGAACTATGTGCATATAATATGTGTATTTGATAACGGGACGAGCTGGTCTTTTGCCTAATGGTAAGCATAGCGCTGCCCTTAAAAAAAGCAGTGCCATACAGAACTTTGAAATAAAAAGACCTGTGCGGCACTGCAGTAGGTATGCTCGATACCCTGAGACATTAGGTATTTAAGTCTCATAAGCCCAGTAATTTCACTGGCTACTTTGATCATCAAACCGGTGCACAGTAATGCTTGCACATTACTGCTTGGCGGCAGACTTCACTAGCAAAGCGGTGCTATCAACCCAGGCGGACACTCGCAGAAGAGTTAGTCCTACCACCTAGTAGAAGATTTAAAATCAAAGAGCTTTTATGCTAGCTAAATAAGCTAGAATCTCAAGACATATGAATAAATGTGAAGACGGAGTGATTTTAGTTCCTCTTTATTCCACGGGACTTCAGTCGTGGCGCGGACTTTAGTGCGATCACCAAGACTCCAGCCAAGCGTCGTATATATGACAAAGTCCCCCCCGCCCTCACCCGCCTTACTTGGGAGAGGCCCATGTTCCCCAGTGAACATTTTCCGGCGGATGATGATGTAGCCTTTGACCACGAATCATCTGATCTTGATTGATGATGTGGTCGGATTTAAACATACGATAGATTTACTAGCTTTTAAATGCAGCTGTTGACACCAGTAGGTGTTTAGCGTTCTACTTTAGGGTCTTATCTGGCATAGTCAGCACTAGAAAATTCCCTTGCATCAAGATGTCTGTCTCTTCACCGATAGCTTCAGCTATTACGGCTCATCGAACAACAGATCGTCACTTAGCCACTGCTCCATCATCACTCCACGATGAGCTAATATGAGCTGAGTTTGTTTAAAAGGAACAGCTTTTTAATTCATTTTTACCTTTTCAGTCCGCCTACAGCCAGTGCGCTGCTGGTCTTGGAGGTTTCGGAGCTCCTTGGGGTTTAGCTGGTCCCGCCGGCTGGAACGGGTTGGCTGGCCTTGGTTTGGCTGGTGCTTACGGTGCCGGCTGCGGCTGCGGTGGTGTCGCCTCCACTGGCGGCGGTCTTCCCGTCACCAGCGGTTCCCCCATCGCTCCCGTCGGCGTTTCCGTTGTGTCTGAGAACGCTTACGAAGGCACTCTCACCGCGGGTGGCAACCTGCCGTTCCTTGGCACTGTTGCTCTAGAAGGCGTGCTTCCCACTGCTGGCGCTGGCGCTATCTCTTACGGTTGCGGCAATGGTGATGCCGGCATCGTTGCCGAGGAGGGCCCCATCTTCACCGGCATCGTCGCTCCTGAGGTTTTCGCTCCCTCTGCTGGCCTTGCTGCTCCCGGTATCGCTGGATACGGGCTTGGCGGTTTCGCTGGATACGGTGCTGGTTACGGTGCAGGTTACGGTCTCGGAGCCGCCGGTTACGGTCTTGGCTACGGTCCCGCTGGCTGCGGATGTAACGCTATTTACTAAGTGAATTTAAGTGTTGTGTTGAATTAACCAGAAATTATACTATAAAGTACTTATATGCACGTTTTTTTTCTCTAATCTCAAACAGAATAAGCTACCGCGATCTGGATTGCTTCGCGCCATCTTATACGTATGTCCAGTACAATAAGAATTTTACTGATTACGATTAATTAACACAAAGAAAATTGCTTTAAAAAAGCGACGAACCGACTTCAGTGACAAACTACTGAACGGATTGTGATGAAATTTCTATGGGACCACACTGAAGTATATATATCCTTTGAAATAAAAAATATATTTTCCAAATCGATTTATAAATGACAGAGATGAGGTAACCAACATAAAAGATATTAAGATCCTAATTTTCATGTATTTTGGCAAATCAATTATTTGATTTGATTTGAAAAAAAAAATAACAAAATACCGACCGAACTGATACCCTTCTCCTTTTTTGGAACTCGGGTAAAAATATGTAAATATTACATAAATAAAGCATATGGTAATTATAATACTAAAAAGGAACTGTAAAAAGACTGCTTCCTTTTGCTAGTGTTAAAAGAATTATTGAAATCCAGAGGGTTTACGTTATTTAAAAGTGTCTGCACAATTATTCGGCATCGTCGCTCCTGAGGCTTTCGCTCCCTCTACCGCGAAAGCCTCAGGAGCCACGATGCCGAATAATTGTGCAGACACTTTTAAGTAACGTAAACCCGCCGGCTAGCGGATACGGCCTCGGAGCCGCTGGCTATGGTGCTTACGGGATGGCTGGACCCGCTGTATATGGTTTTGGTGGACTGGATGGCTGATGAACTATCTACTAAATTGGTTAGGAAAATAATGTTAAATTTAAAAAATGGTGGTAACACAACAAAAAAAATTAAACAAAATACATCAAATATAGAAATGAGATTGATTTTAAATTAATTTTACTCTTGGATATTTTTATGCTTCATTATTTTGTTCCAGCTACAGTTATCTGACCGTTTTCCGATCTTGAAAACCATATTTGTGTATATGGAGAAAATTCTCATGAAGGATAACGTGCATTATGATCTGCAGTATATTTAATTGTTTTTGTGCCTTTTGGTAACGAGATGAGCTGGTCGTTTGCCTGATGGTAAGCATAACGCCGGCCCATAACAATTTCAGTGTCACTCAGAACTTTTATACACAAAGGCCTGCGCGGCTCTGCAGTGCGCTCCTTACCCTGAGTAATTTCTGGTTACTCTGCTAATCAAACCGGAACACAGTAATGCTTGCACATTACTGGTTGGCGGCAGACTTCACGAGTAAAGCGATGGTACCAACCCAGACGGACACTCGCAGAAGAGTTAGTCCTACCACTAAAAAGTAAGTAGCGTGTCACAACCCGTGATTCACATCGTCATTCCACAGTCTTACGATATTCGTCTATAAGTATTCGTCCAGTGATGAGATGGCCTATTGTGAGATACGAGTAAAAAGCCTAATAATTATCATTATTATTCTCATGCCTTTGATAGGAATTAATGGTGCCGTAGCCAATTACACTAAGAGGCCTTTCTTAAATCAAGTAAATACTAAACTTTGAATTGCGGAGTTAGTGATGAAACGCTACTGTGTGATACGAGTAAAACGCCTGGAATATTATAATGAACTTATGTTTGAACTTTTGTTAGTGGGAGGACTAACTCTTCTGCGAGTGTCCGTCTGGGTTGTTACCACCGCTTTGCTCGTGAAGTCTGCCGCCAAGCAGTAGTGTGCAAGCATTACTGTGTTCCGGTTTGATGAGCAGAGTATCCAGTGAAATTACTGGGCTTATGAGACTTAATACCTAATGTCTCAGGGTAACGAGCGCATTGCAGTGCCGCGCAGGTCTTTGTGTTTCAAAGTTCTGGGTGGCACTGCAATTGTTATGGGCCGGCGTTATGCTTACCATCAGGCAAACGACCAGCTCGTCTCGTTACCTAATAACATAAAAAAATAAAAAAATGACTTTAAACCGGTCTATTGGATGAAACTCCGGCACCCGCCAATTCCGCCTCATGGAACGATATATATGTATGGGCAGATTGACTCGCCACCCACGGGCGCCAATTATTGTTGACGTTAGAGCCCCTATACACGAGCGTTCCAATCCACAACACTCCAATCCAACGTTCCAAAACCTCCCGTATGTAGAGAATCTCAGATCCAATATTTCTATCACTCCAAAGATGCGAGTAAAACTCTAAAATATTATAATGAATGTCTCTACAGAAGTCTTTAGAATCTTCGGCGCCTGCCAATTTCGTCTCATCTTAAAGGTTTAAGCAGGTGCTGTCTTGCCACCCACTTGAGTGACTGAGCCCCCCCCCCCCATAAGGGGTGCCATTATTGGCGACGTAAGAGACAACGTTGGCGTTAATTGTTCCCCACATAAAGGGTGCCATTATTGGCGACGTAAGAGACAACGTTGGCGTGAATGATCCCCCATAAAGGGTGCCATTATTGGCGACGTAAGAGACAACGTTGGCGTGAATGGCTAAAGGATGTTGATAGGTGTGGTGCAGTTTCACTGAGGCGCTACTTCCGTGTATCACTTCCACCCTGGAGCTTAGGGTCTTAGCTCTTGCGACCTCCATACCCGGGCGGTTAGTTAAAACAACAGGCAACGGTAAATAGACAAACAGAAGGAAATAGACTTGACTTAAAACCTTTCATAGCTAAATTTATTGAGATTGTGGAGGCGGGACAAAAATTATGTTAATCTTAATCGTATTTCTGAGAGACAATCATATTGTTTTCAAAACACGTTATAACAAAATAACTGCCTAGAAAAAATCCTAAACTACATTTGATATAGGTAGTTATATCTGGTATTTACCAATATGCGTTGATACAATTAGAACCAAAGAAGAACTAAGGTGGTAGGACTAACACTTCTGCGAATGCCCGTCTGGGTAGGTACCACCGCTTTGCTCGCGAAGTCTGCTGCCAAGCAGTAATGTGCAAGCGTTACTGTGTTCCGGTTTGGTGAGCAAAGTAGCCAGTGAAGTTACGAGGCTTAGTGAGACTTAATACCTAATGTAAAGAGCACGCACTGCAGTGCCGCGCAGTTCTTAGTTCAAAGTTCTGAGTGGCACTGCAATTGTTATGGGCCGGCGTTATGCTTACCATCAGGCAAATACCCAGCTCGTCTCGTTATCAAATAGTGTAAAAAAGTATATATTATTTTCGATTAAGCATCTAGTTTTAAGGTAAATAATTTTTTTTCGTCGCTTTCACGCTCGACCCTCTATGATGCAATAGTGACTTCTCTGTCATTCCTATGCAGACTGACAGTGACAGCGTTAACATTGCGATGACAGTGAGAGTGTTTCGGCTGTTCTCAGCGTTTTAAGGCAAGATGGGGGAGGCTCATTTAGCCCCAGGGTGTTAGCGTACTCCCTACTTTTGACCACTATGTTAACGATCTCTCACCTACGGCGCAAGTACGGATCTATTCGGGTCGATAAAATTCGATATTATTCGATAAAATTCGATAACATTGACAGATCAAATCGATAAAACCCACTTTATCGATTTGAACTGTCCATTTTATCGAATTTTATGGAATATTATCGAATAATATCGACCGAAAAGATCCGTAGGTACTTGCGCCGCTGTAGGGCTAAGAAGGCGCACCGTGACAAAATTTGGTCGATGCTTATGTCGTGCATTTGTCTCATGTTCGCGAGAGAAAAAGCGAGACAAAACAGTAGATAAAGTTTTGTCGTGGCGCGCATCACAGCATCTCAGAATCCCCTGCTGGTCGTAGTAGTCAAGCGCTAATCTATCGAAAGCAGCAAGAAAAAAAAGTTACTTAACATTGCATAAGTTAATTCTTAAGAAACGACTGATAATGGTTTCATATTTCACTAACGTGCAAAGATAATGTGATAATGCGATAAGTCAATAGAGAAATGATGTAAAAAGCATTTCGAAAATGAAAAGTAGTATAAAAACTGAAACGGTTTGTTGAATATTCAGTATTAACTCGAGCTTTCTATCAAGAAACAAACAAAAAAACAAAATGGCGTTCAAAGCTGTCGTTGTTTGCGCTTTTGCCATTTTCCAGGTAAATTTTTATACTTTTTATTTAAATCGATAGGTTTTGCGTATTTGAGCATTTGTGCACTTGAGAATTTTTTCGACCTGATCTTAACAAAACAACGAATATGCTGAAACTACAGAAATCAAAACTTATTTAAACTACATATAGCTTATTTTAAAACCTGTTTTAGCTTCGTTCCCATTTAAAAATCCCGAAAAAGTAGATAGATAAACTCTTTATTGAAATACCCCAGTACAAGGAATATTTAAAAACTAAAATCTTAACAAACTAAGTGTCACAATGGGCGGTCTTATCGGCCATAGCGATCTCTTCCAGATAACTAAAAAAATAGTGCATTTTCCCGGGATAAAAACCCACGTCAGTATTCGGTCAATATACTATCTGTATGCAAAAAGTCACGTCGATCCTTTTCTCCACTGCTACGTGAAAGAAGGACAAAAGAACATACACCGTTTTGTATTTAATAAAAAAAGAAGAAGAAAGAGAAATAATAAATAAACGAAGAGGGATGGTAAAACTTAAGCTATAATAAATTTTATTTATTTCCAGACCATCTCCGGCCAGTGCGTTGGCAGCCCCTTCACCTCCGCTTTCGGTCTCGCCGCAAACGGTCTAGCCAACGGTTTTGGCGCTAACGCCTTAGCTGCCAACGGTCTAGCTGGCAACGGTCTAGCCGGCTTCAATGGTGCGTACAGCGGTGGCTGCGGCGCTGGCGTCGCTTCCACCGGCGGCGGCCTTCCCGTCACCAGCTCATCTCCCATCGCTCCTACAGGCGTGAATGTAGTATCAGAAAACGCTTATGAAGGCACTCTATCTGCCGGCGGAAACTTGCCATTCTTGGGAACGGTCGCTGTGGAAGGAACCTTGCCTACCGCTGGCGCTGGTGCTGTGTCATATGGCTGCGGGGATGGTGCTGTCGGTATTGCCTCTGAGGGTCCAATTGCTACTGGAATCGTCAGTCCTGCTTCATATCCCCCTGCTGGCCCCGCCCCCGCTGCTGCCGGTTTGGCCGGTCTTGGCTACAACGGTCTAGCCGGTGCTACCGGTTATAACGGTTTTGGTAGATTCGGTTTTGGAGCTGGCAACTGCGCCCTTTGAGCTTAAGTTTTGTTTTTAAGTTTTGTATTTAAGTAGTTTTTAATAAAGAAATTTAAAATATGATTTATTTTTTATTTATTAAAACCAAGTGTTCTAAAATGACATTTACGTTGGTTCATGTAAAGTATTTAGATATGGATTGTGGTTTATGTCTTATTCTGATGCATAAGCTATATAACTGTAACATTCAATAAAATCTTTCAGCAGTTTTTGCGTGAAGTATTAGCAAATATCCATCCATCCTCACAAACATTCGCGTTGTAACATTAGTAGAATTGGTTATATGAAAATGGTATCTATGTATGTCAGCAGCAGATCCCCATAGTAGGACACCGTAAGACATCAAACTATGAAAACATGCTAAGTATAATAATATATACGAATCTCGCCGTCGCCACATCAGTCAATTGTCTCACTACAAATGCAGCAATACTCAAACGAGCTGAGAGTACATTGATGTGACCATTGTTGAACCCAAGTTAGGTAGATGAAAAGAAGACATTAAAATAAATAAATTATTCATCTAAGGACAGTGTTATATATTGACATATATATATTCAACGTATTTGTAGAGAGTGCAATCAACTAAATAATAGAATCAAAAGAAGGAGGAATTACCATTAATGGTAAACAAATTATTTTTATTCGCTGCGCAGATGATATTGCAGCTTTAGCAGAGAGCAAAACTGGATTAGAAAAACTATTAATTACCATGGGCACTACATTTGGCGATCGGATTAAGAGTTGATATAAACAAAACTAAAACAATGACAGTATCAAGATACCCTCAAGCGTCAGATGAAATTAAATTAAATGACAACACCATAGAACAAGTCAGTAAATTCAGATACTTAGGCAGCCTCGTCAGCAATGACTCTAGAAGCATAAAAGATATTACAGCACGAATTTCTATAGCCAAGGCAACATTTAACAATAAAAAACATCTTTTCACTTCTAAAATTTCACTAAACATCAAAAAGCGCTTAATTAAAATATATATTTGGAGTATAGCCCTATATGGATGTGAGGCATGGACAATGACACAAAGAGAGAGATAGATTGGGGGCCTTCGAGATGTGGTGCTGGCGACGGATAGAGAAAGTCTCTTGGACGGAAAAAAACCAACCAGGAAATATTAAGCCAAGTAGGAGAGGAACGGAAAATTACTTAAGGCAATAGAGAATAGAAGAGGAAACATGGTTGGTCATCTCATATGACACGATGAGTTCATGAAAACCATCATAGAAGGGAAGATAGAGGCAAGTCGAGGACGAGGGAAGCCGTGATGATCGTGTCTAGACCAAATCAGCGAGAGGGTAGATGTCGTGTCGTACGAGGAGGTCAAACGCCTGGCGGAGGATAGGAGCAGATAGGAAAGCACTCCACCGACAAAAGCAAGGCTCTAAAATATATATAAAAAATGGACATTGTTACCTTCTAGGCAAGCGTGCTTCATCGTCTACCTCGTCGACGCTTGACACCAGAAATCAAATGTGACGTGTTATCTATAAATAATTATATTTAGTTTAAAGATAAACAAACACTCACTTCCACGTCCTGGCTCCATCATCAGAACCGCGACACCAGCCTAATCTAATGGACTTATCAAAACGAACCATATGAGCCCAAACGTGAAGGGTTTACTTGAAACCACTGAGAGTTTCCCTAATCACCTCCTGGTTACATCATCAGGTCGGCTCCATGGTTCCAAATTATAGTTTTGTCATCCAAACTACATATACATGCAAAGTTTCATTTCGATACGACAATTAGAAGCAGGTTAAAATTGACTTCTAAGATTTTTACATTGTTTATTAGTTAGTTTTTTTTATTTGATAAAGGGACGAGTTGGTCGTTTGCCTGATCTTAAGCATAACGCCGGCCCATAACAATTGCAGTGCCTCTCCGAACTTTGAAACACAAAGGTCTGCGCGGTACTGCATTGTGCTCATTATCCTGAGACATTTAAGCCCAGTAATTTCACTGGACTATTATAGGTAGGTATGCTCTACACAAAACAAAAGTGCACCCTTGACAACAGACCTTTAACATCTAATATTGAGTAAACTAAAATGTCAAAAATCAAGTAAATTATTTAAATCTCCAAAAATACTTAATTTTATGATCTCAAGTCCTAAGTCTTAGAATTACCTGCTTCCTAAAGCTCAGATTCAGAGACCAATTTAAGCGGGGATTCGTGCTTCCATATGTCAAATTCTATACAGTTTTGACATATGGAAGCAAAAAACCACGCTTAGACTCATCTCTGAATCTTAGCCTTAGCCTCAATTTGTTTTTAGTTCTTATTTTATATTGTTAACTAAGTACCTAATTTAAGTTTGCAACGTCCTCCTAGCATGGTGCATAATAAAATATGTTTACGTATGTATGCAATAAAAATAAAATAAATAAATAAATATTTTTGTTACATTTGACCCTTACAACATTTTTTCTTTATAACCATCGATAATAATATGAGCCAATTCAACCAAAGGTTCGTGACTTCTTTCGAATCTAAAATCGATTTTATCTGTTAAAATATGTATAATGCTGATTATACTATCTATTACAAAAATACTGTTGAAATGTGTGGTATATAATGAAATAATATATAAACTAAGTGCATTATTGTTTACGTTGTCAGGTTGCAGATATGTTTCCAAGTCTCGTCTTTGTGGTTACTTTGGTTCTTGTTCAGGTATGTTTAGCCAATAGACGCGAGAGCTTTCCTATCGTGCTTCCTAAGTAAGGATGTACTCAGCATAATGTTGGTTCACACGCCAACCACAAAGCTAGTTCTTAAGTAGGTATTTGATAGTTCTCTGACCCCTTCACTGCGGTTTTGTCAGCTGTTTGTTTTAAGGCACCAAGAATTTTTGTTTCAGAAAAAAACACAGAATGTTTTCTATAATTAATTGATTAGATTTTTATACTGCACCGAATAAGCAACGGATCGTATACCTTATGTACCAAATTGATAAAGTATTTTCATTCTCACTGTTGTGGGAATTAGGTTTGCGAATTTGTCTTATTTGCAGCTAGTCATTGAAAAGCTAATGGTGATAGTTTTTAACGTGGCTATAAGTAGGTATTGGTGTTCATGTTATTTTTACTTAAGATATCTATCGTCGATATTTTTACTTAAGATATCAACGAGTCTGTCAATAATTAACAAACATTTAATTTAATTTCAGAATGCCTACAGCCAAGTACTTGGTTTTGGCAACGGCATTGGCTGCAACAACGGACTCGCACCCAACGGTTACATCCCCAACGGTTACACGGCCAACGGCTTAGGCCCCAAACCGGCTGGCTTGGCTCCCGTTGGCTATGGCGACGTTGCTGTGACGGGCGCGCTGCCAGTTGGCGGCAGTACCACTGTCGGTGGCCAAGTGCCAGTAATTGGTTACGTGACTTTTGAAGGTCACATTCCTGCTGGGGGTCTCGTCTCAGTGGCCAACAACAACTGTGGTTGCAACAACGGCATTTATTAGTGTCTCTGAGGTGTTAAATTAGTTTTAATAAATTCATTTTAAGTTATTCATAGTCAATTGGTTCATTTATTCTATTTCCCACTTAAAATCAACACAAACAATAATTTATTAATTGGATCAGTTGATAACCAACATAGCAAATACTCATTCATGGGCAAGTAATTAAATTATAAGAAAACAGCCAAATGTCACTATAATTTTAGTTGAAGATGACATCCAACTTTCAATGAGAAAGCATTATAATAAGAGCGATTACAGAAATGATTAAATTAGTTTAAATAACAAAGCATGTAAGTAATTTTAAAGTAAATAAAAAAGCAGGTACCTACCTACATTGTATAAATTATTCCGTTCTGTATAAATGCATTTCCAATAAAAACCTGACATTGAAATCCTACCCATTTTCTTCCTGATTGTACATTTTTTTTTCCAAAATCTTTAATATATATAGATGAAAATATCAACAACAAGAACGTTTTACGGAAGCTACAATACAGTATATTTCTAGTACCCACTCAAGTCCCAGTTGGCCCAGTTCTAGTCTTTTGATCCCTATACGTAACATCATCGATTGGGATAAAAATGTTTTAGGATAAAAGTTTTCATGCTGACTGTCCATTTTTTGCAAAACCTGTGAATACAGATCAAATATCTTGATCAAAGTTAGAGTCGATCTTTTAATAATGTTCCCCTGTATAGCTACAACTTCCCTTATTGACCCGTGCAAAAATTACATCCTGTATATCAAATATATAACTATAGTAGCTATATGCAGTATATCCTACTAATCTTACTAATATTATAAATGCGAAAGTGTGTTTGTTGGTTTGTCCTTTTTTCACGCAGTAACGGAGCAAAGGATCGACGTAATTTTTGGCATAGATTTAGTTTATGGACCGGAGAGTAACATAGGCTACTTTTTATCCCGGAAAATGCAGAGTTTCTATGGGTTCCTGTGGGAACGCGGGTGAAAACCGTAGACAGAAGCTAGTAATATTATATTTTACTAGGTGGTAGCACTAACTCTTCTGTGAGTGTCCATCTGGGTTGGTACCACCGCTTTACTCGTGAAGTCTGCGGCCAAACAGTAATGTGCATGCATTACTGCATTCAGGTTTGATGGGAAAAGTAGCCAGTGAAATTACTGGGCTTATCAGGGTAGCGAGGGCACTGCAGTGCTGCACAGGCCTTTGTGTTTCAAAGTTCTGAGTGGCACTGCAATTGTTATTGGCCGATGTTCTGCATACCATCAGGCAACGACCAGCTCGTCTCGTTATAATATAATATAAAAAAAATTAAGAAAGTTCCCAAGTCGACCCGTACATTTTCTTATGTATGTCCACGCATGTCTTTTTACAGAGTAATCAAATTTTGATGATTCTATTTTCATGGGTGGTATACGTAGAAACTGGTGTCATCTTTTGAAAAAAGCAAAACAAAACTCTAAGGATAGAACAAAGGGGGATGATTGATTGTTCACGCGTAGAATTTTCCCCTGTGAACCGATTCTGTTCAAATCAAATGAAAATTAAATACCTAGTTTATTTGGGGTAGAAAATAATACATTCGGATGAGTTATTCGGGCAGGACTAGTCAGGGGTAGTATCCCAACTTTCGTAAGCCTGAAGTTTTCCAGCAACAACTTATCATTTCTAAAATGATAATTTGTTTTTGATATAAAGATTCTTCGGAGGAACAACACAGCCTTTATTGTTATTTCGTTGGAGTACGGCGACAAAAAATTACGAAAAAACACGAAAACGAATGAATGTGTGGTCACAACCGACCTGTACCAATAACTCCAAAGACCGTTCGTATTTCTTAGAAATAACAAAATGAGTAGGTTAAATAAAAACCCAGCTATTAATTTTTTAATTTAACATATATTTCAGGCAGTATAATTTACAATAAATAACTAGATCTACAATTAATAAATAGAATAAACCTAATACCTAATCTACAATTTAGGTTGCGAAGTACAGCCATAGTTGATGATCGCGGCGCCATCTGTAGGCAAGTTGCCATTCAGAGACACCGTGCCATAAATTGGCATCTTGCCAGTAACAGACACAGTCCCGCCAACTTCTAACGCATCTGCTACGATATGAATTCCAAACTGTTCATTGTCACCAATAACTTGGAAAGGATTACCCCCAATTCCAAAAGTTGGGTTCAACCCATTTGCCAAATTGACAGGTGCCATCGCACTTCCAATATTGCCGTTGGCGAAATTTCTCACTACCTGACCACTGGCTAAATTTCTACCTACATTGCCAGGGTCAGCAGCCAAATTAAAATTAGACGAAACCCCAAAGTTCATATTTCTGTAGTTGGGATTGACAGCATTCGGTACGTTGTAAGAATTGGCTACATTTCCAGAAATTGGACCGGCTATATTTGGTTGACCAAGACTGGCAAAATTGGATTGATGTAGCTGATTTGCCAAATCAGGGCGAGCTAAATTAGCGTTGTTAAAATTCAAATTGGCTACATTATTAGCATAATTAACAGCTTCTAAGTTTGCCTCTGCAAAACTACTGTCAACTACGTTGCTTGCAAAATTTTTACCACCAAAATTGGCATTATCTAAGTTTGGGTTACCTAAATTGTAAGTAGCCAAATTTGCGTTCGCAAGATAGGCATTTGCCATGTTTTGGTTAAATAACTTTGTATTTGCTACATTGGCTAAATTAGCGTTGGCGTTAGCGTAGTTGGCATTAACGTTGTCAGCCAAACCGTTATCATTAATTGCTGCGTTTCTGGCAAACTGGTTAGTTTCTGGCCATCCATTTGTCACACCTCTAGCTTGTTGTGTGTTGGGAACTATCCCTCTGGCATTTGTATTCATGAAGGGTAGTCTTTGTCCAGTGAAATAATCGTTTTGTCCGGGGTATGATGCTAATGGTCCGGATGCGAAATTAGCACTTTGCCCCGGGTATGTTGCCACTTGTCCGGATGTGATCTGAAAATAGCTCTTATTGCTTATTTTTTGGAATTAAATAATGTCTAATAACAAGTATTTAGTAGTGAGACCACTGCTACGAATTAAGTAATTAATATCATTATTTAACAATTCCTATAATAATTGATGACAATTAATGTAGTCAATATAAATATGTTACATTCTTTATTAATCACAGTGATCCATAATAATATATTAAATTAGATTGTAGCAATGCATGTCTGTATGTATGTATGTCATATACATGGTTCTAGAGCAAAATCGAATAAAATTTAAATTTCGCAGATATTTCGTAGCCTAAAGCCCAAAAAGGTTCCAGTTAAAACCAATGCCCTTATAGTAAGATCCTAGTAAGATCGAATACATGGCGTACAACAACGACTACGTCTAAATTCATACCTGTATAAGTGCCAAGCAAAACAAACAATTAAAAAAGCCCATCTCTGATGCCCAGGCCTGGCGATTACTTGATCTATTTATTGCAGTTTCCTTTATATACACTTATCTAATCATTTATCTTTTGTAATTAAGTTGATGAAACTACGTGATGACATTGGGAAACTCAAATCTTATACGATTATATTAGACGCGCGTATATTTGATTGACGTTCTGTTATGAATTTATTTTATCGCAAAAATCACGCAATCTGACGTATTGCTTTATTACTATCGAATCTCTGTTTTCAACGAATTTAGATTAAAAGTTAAGAGTTCAAAAAGAAAGAAGCTAAATAAATAATTATAGTTATGTTATCTAAAACACTTGGTTGGATAGTTTATCGACCGTTGTATCTTTTAAATAGCATAACGTTTGATTTAGCTTTAATAAATTTTAAACTTATTTTTCTATATATAAGTTTCAATAATGGAAAAAACCACCATTCACTCACATCGTCGCTTATCAACAAGCAAGACACAAGTGGTCGAAAGGAAATTTATGAAGCGAAAAATAAATAAAAATTTTAAGCAATATCAGGCCCAGCACTCAAATCAAATAATATACATTCCTTAGTGTGAGACGCTACTTGTGTCGATACTTTGGCACCGTCTCATATTTCTGAGACACAGATTAGGGCTGGCGCCGCGACTTCTTCGGCTGAGCGACTCAAGCGGCGCATATATGCTAACCTCGGGAGCGGTTACATATTTGAGCCGTTTGGTGTTGAAAAATTGGGTCCGTGGCGGCCGGGAGCTCGTAATATTTTCAAAATGTTGTTAGAGCGTTTGATTGATGCGACGCGTAACCAAAATGCTGGTACTTATTTGGCTCAACGGATCAGCATTGCGGTTCAACGAGGAAATGCCGCCAGCATGCTGGGTACGCTTCCAACTGGCTAGAACATTTGGATTATCTATAGCCCTACTTGAGCTTGTAGATTATCCAACTGTTTTTAGCTAGGTTAGATGTAGTGTTTATTTATGTATTATTTCATAAAGGCATTTATACCTGTTAAAAAAATACATGGTAAATATCCCGTTCCTAGTATCACTAGGAACGGGATATTTACCATGTATTTTTTCAAAGTGTTGATGACCATGACAGTTTAAATGAATATGTTTTGCGAGTTTACGTTATAAGTAACACCAGGCAACATGAGTTATCAGTTTTTTGCGTTGACTCTTTTTTACGTGACGATGTGGACAAAGGTAAACGACACAGTAAACTTAGAAGGAACTGGCCGTCAAGTGTGGTTGCAAAACACACCAATAGGCAACTTGATGATGCAAACCGAGACTTAATAAAATATTGTAGTGCCATGCAGGCTATTGTGTTTCAAAGTTCTGGGTGGCATTGCAATTGTTATGGGCTGCTGTTAGGGGCACATTAGATGCAAAATAAAAAACCATGGTTTTGCAAAAAGCGCGGATTACGAGGTTGCAAAGAGGATTGAAGTAAAAAAGAAACAGACAGGAACATCAATACGGCAAGATAGTCCTGTTTCTTTCACTCTCTCGAAGCCCTGTCTGGGCTCAAAGCGACGACTTCTCCGATACTTCAATCACTGGCTCACCACCGCGTATTTACCGCGGCTTCTGCACTGAGCACACAGAGTTTGTGAAACTATTTTTACTAGAGGTCGCAGTGGGCGGACACTCCCATATAAAATTCAAAAAGTAATATTGTATGAAGCCAGCTCCAAAATTTCACCAAAAGTACAAAAAAAATAAGTGTTGCAACTTTTCGTACCCGCTTATAAGTTAGTAGATATTAATAAAAAATTAAAATTTGTTTTTGTAGTTATAATTAACCAATATACTGTTACTATTCACAATATTTGTTAGTAACTTACATTAGTGGACGTTAAGTTGATTATCATAATTTTAGTTTGTCGTATTTGCTAATTTAATAATACTATAGTAGGAAATAGATGATTTGGCGTATTACATACGGCAACACCACAATCAAAATGGCAGTCTTGCTTTTGAGTTGAGTCTACTCTGTGATTGTAATCGTGTGGAATTTGAAAATTTTCGCATATTTCGCAGAGAATTTCATATTTATTTGATATATACGTTGAGTTGAGCATTTTGTTCCTCCGTAATATATCGAAATACCTACCATAGTTTGTGTGAGATAGGACTCTTTGTAAACAATTTTGTGCAAGTGATTTGTGTTGATTTTTTGTTGCAAAAATCTAATACAATGGCTGGGACACATCGCACATGTGAAATATGTGGTGTAAAAGAAAAACAATGTGGTGAAAAGCGGTTTTTTGCGAGATTTCCACTGGAGAAACACCGGTATGTTATCATAACCTAACCTTAGTTTTGGTAGTAGGAATTCTTTTAGCTATCCATCTTCCCGAAGCCCGAGTCATATTTTACAAGTTTGTAAGTGCGAAAAATAAAATAGTGAAGATAATAACTATCTAAAGATGTTAATAAAATTAAATTGTTACAATTCCTTTAAAATTTTGATCTATTGCCACCTATCAATAGTCTATAACCAATGTTATCCACCAACCTAATTACTACACAAGAGCAGCATACAATCTCCTTGTGAGAGATGGTCTGTGTTCCAGTAGTGTGAATTGGGCTAATGAATAAAGAGTGGTTTGCAATGTGTTGAACTTATAAAATGTAGAAGCTGGTGTCCTTCAAATCTATAAACCTCAAAACTCTTGTAATACTATTTGAGTAGGTACTTCAAAGTGAGATAACTACAAAATACATTAGTATTTTGTATGTTTTGAATTATCAAAGACTATTGACATAAGAAAGTAGCATACATAATAATTATTGTATTTTTTAAATTTTCCTAATAGAACAGACCAAACCTGCAGCCTAAGTAGTCATGTCATTGCCTTTTTTATGTTTGTCAATTTCAAATATAATATAATATAATAGGTATAAAGACAAAATTCAATTAACTATTCCTACACTATAGGTACAATGTAATAATAGTATATGAAGTCTTTCTAAGAATGTATTTTATATTATTATTAATAAATACAGTTACATATTTTATAACTATATTCATTTTCCAGATGTGTTAAGTGGCTGAAGGCCGTTGGCAAAGAAGATCTTGCATATCTTTCTGTTGAAAAATTGCATGGCTTGCGACATGTTTGTGAAATACATTTTGCAAAACGAGATTTCACTAAGTCCAGAACCCGTTTGAAAAAAAAGGCTGTGCCCACACTTCACTTAACATCACCACAATTGCCAGATAATATAATCGCTGAATTCCTGCGAATAAATACAAGTGGTAAGAATTTTGCATATTTGTTTTTGCACTGGCTTTTACTCCCTAATGAGATAAAATTTTGCATACTTGCTAAATTGTGATCACTTAAGTTTTTTACCTGGAAAATAAGAAGTTCTTGCAGAAAACATGCATAACATGACAATGATATTTGTAAACATGTATTTCTCTAATTTCAGTAGTGGAGCCATCAGTGAAAACACTGGCCATACCAGCAATTAGAGCTGCTCCAGCTGAATCTTCACTTATTAGTGAAGATCCTGCTGCTGTGGCATCAACCAGCCAGTCTTCCAGTGTTTTGGACACATTGTTAGGTAAATAGCTTTTTCTTAGTTGTTATTATCCTACTATTTTTATTCAGAGTTCCCTTGATGATAAAATCCACATGAGGAGATAGCAGGCGAAGAAAAATCACCGAGATAGCTCTCAAAATCAGCCATGAAATGGCAATGGTCAGGTGTCAGGGGCAGGCCACATTGCATGTAGAACCGACAACCAAACAGGGAAGATAGTATTCGAGTGGTGACCATAAACTGAAAAATGCAGCATGAGCCGGCCCCTAGTGGGGGCCGGGGGTCATGCTGCATTTTTCAGTACTAGGTATCACTAGGTGGACTAACGATTTGATCATAAATTTACGTTTGTAAAAATGTAATCTCTATTTGATTTCAGTAGCGGAGCGCTCAGTAACAACACTGGCCATACCAGAAATTAGTGCTGCTCCAGCTACATCTTCACTTATTAGTGAAGATCCTGCTGTTGTCGCATCAACCAGCCAATCTATCAACATTCTGAATATAAAAACTGGTAATTATTACCTGTCTACTATTATCTGTTAACTTATTATTATGCTAGACAGCTTCGCTGAATCTTCTTGACTCTGGATAAACTAAAACAAAACCAGGATAATGTTCAGAGAACATGCATGATCTCTAGATCTCTATTTTTACGATTCCATATCACTACAAGGAATCCTTATAAGTTTGTTGTATCCATCTGTCTGTCTGTCCATCTAAATTCTTTACAGCCTTAAACTTTCAAAGTTATAAATGTATGCATGCATGAAATTTTCACAAATGTAGTTGAAATGAAGACCAAGTTCATAAAGTATAATTATACATTTTGTTTTGTATTATAAACTCCAACTAAAAGGAATTGAAAAATAAAAATTGTCTTAATTTTATATTTGCTTTACATGTAAGGTGGAGATAAATGTTTTTACCTGACTTTTTCATGTGGGATATCACTGAATAATAATTTTTAATTTCAGATATAATACCTGTCAATACACCCAACCAGCCTGGTAGTAAAACATGTATGAGGGAATATGTAAAAGTACACCCAGCAAACAAAGGTGTAAAGAGAAAACTGGATGATACCATTGGTAAATTTCATACATGATCTTTGATATTATATTTTGTTAAATAAATCAAACTAACTTTTAAAATTATGACCTTAGATGCTTTTCATTCTGTTATAACTTATAAGTGATCCTAAGAAAAAGTTAACTTCAGAATATTTTTTACAATTTGTATGGAAAAAGAGGACAGCAAATGTATTCATAAATCTAAATGCTTTCAGATGTAACACCGAGGAAGAAAAAGTTGATGATGCAGTTAAAAAAGACAAAGTGCACTCTGGCATCATTAAAAAAGAGTGCTAAATTGATTGAAAATGTATCTTCCTGTGTATTAAAAGATTTTGTCTTAGCTGACTTACAAAACCAAAAAAGAAAACCTCAGGGCAAAAGATGGACTTTGAAAAATAAAATATCTGCATTGGCTATATTTAAAAGGTCACCAAAAGCATACAGATATTTGCAACACATTATGCCTTTGCCGAGCATAAAGACTCTGCAAGGCATATTAAAAAAAATTCCCATGGAACCAGGAATAAATCAAGCTGTGATAAAACATCTAAGAAAAAGTGCAGATAATTTCAAACAGAAAGATAAACTCTGTACCCTGGCCTTTGATGAAATCGCCTTAAAAGAAAGACTGTCATATAATGTGGCGACAGACAAGGTTGAAGGGTTTGTGGACTTAGGCAGAGAAAGGAAAGGTGAACTGGCCAATCACGCCCTTGTCTTTATGTTACAGGGGGTGGGAAAAAAAATAAAACAGCCATTGGCTTTTTATTTTGTAAAAGGGTCTATCTCTTCTGAAAATTTAGCAGCACTGATTAAAGAGATAATCAGGGAAGTAAGTTCCACTGGCTTTAAAATAATAGCAACAATCTGCGACCAGGGACCTACTAATCTAGGAGCCTTAAGACTTTTAAAGAAATGGCATAAGGGTGAAGAACATTATTTTGAAATGGATAGTCAAAAAGTGTTCAACATCTTTGATGTTCCTCATTTATTTAAATCCATCCGGAACAACTTTTTAAAACAAGGAGTAATTAAAATGGAGGAGAGGACAGGCAAGTGGAGCCATATTAAAGAAGTGGAGGAGCAGAACAGAACTTTCCTCTATTTAAGTAAAATTACGCCCACACACGTACAACCTAAGTATAGGGCAAAAATGAGGGTCAAATATGCTGCCCAAATTTTGAGCCAGACAGTGGCGGTAGTATTAAAATTACTCGCCAAAAGTTTTGAAAACCAACACAGATATGAAGAAATTCTCCAAACAGCACTGATAGTTGAAGACCTTAATAAACTATTTGATTATACAAATGGACCCTCTTCACCAGATGATATAAAAAAAGGCATAAGAGAAAATGTATCTGGAAAATCTGATCATGTAAGGGTGTGGACCGAATTTCGCAAAAAACTGTCCACACTAAAATTTGTAGGAGAGTATGGAGGTGAAGCTAAAAACGTGAGATGTATAGAAGGTTATATCACAACCCTTAAATCTCTAACTGATATTTGGAGTATGTTGCAAGATGATGGTTACAAATATTTAAATTTGCGGCAGTTGAATCAAGATGCGCTAGAAAATTTGTTTGGAGTTATAAGGCAACATAGCCCTACAAATAGACACCCAACATGCTCAACATTTATGGCTGCTTTAAAAACATCTGTAATATCAGGAATGACAGCCCCGCATAGCAGGGGCTCAAATTGTGAAAAAGATAGGAACATTTTAATGACTAATTTTAATGATGTCATATTTCACAATGAAGAAAAGTCACAAACGGAGGATGAAACTGAACAAATATCCTTGGACCTCTTAACTGAACCCCCAGTGCTTAGCCTACCGGACGAAGTCGAAGACATAGAGATAGAGGCAGATTTAACGGAGATTAAAGAACAACCACTTGTATATGTAAGTGGGTATATTGCCTCGACAATCATTAAAAAAACAAAATGTATAAACTGCACAAAAAGCTTGACAGTAAACAATCCAGCAGACAATCCTCTATATGAACTTATAAAGTTAAAAGAATGGTGGCAAGACAAACAAAGCTTAACTTATCCATCTTTAAGTTTATGTAGAGTGGTAGAAAAAGCTCTCCATATATTTGAAAGTGAAGGCATTCCTAATATTCACAATACAAATATTTGCCAGTGGACAATTACTCTGTTTCATGCTAATAGTACTTATACATCATGGTTGGAATGCAATGAGCACACAAAAACTATAACGCACTTAGTATATGTTAAATTGGCTTTGTTGTTCATTCGCCGTCAATGTCATAGGGTCAATCTGCAAAAGGCATTAAAAGAAGAAGACTTGGCTGATAGCTACAAAAAGGGACAACAGCATGGGATTGCCAAATAAAATTGTAAAAGCTGGGTCGTAGCAAAGATCTATATATATGGACTAGCTGCTCCCCCGCGGTTTCACCCGGGTGGAGGTATTGGATTTTATGGTTTTTATTTTTTTGCGCGGAACCATAATTATTTTTCTAAAATTAAAGTAGCCTATGTTACTCCTTGTATCATCAGCTATCTGCCAGTGAAAGTCCCGTCTTAATCGGTCCAGCCGTTACGGAGATTACCCGGAACAAACACACAGACAAAAATTTAAAAAATGGTTGTTTTGTTATAGGTTCCGTATAAACTTTCATATGCATTTGGTAAAAAGCTGTTATTTTGATGTTACAAACAGACACTTCAATTTTATTTATGGCAATCCCATGCTGTTGTCCCTTTTTGTAAGTGTTGGTCCCATCCCATTCAGTTGCCAGCCAGTGAATTATAAAAGTTATTGTAAATATGGCCTACTGTCTGTGTATGGAGTTACAAGTTTAAGCCTTAGTGGAGAATAGGATGTTATGATCAAAGAGAATATAAGTTATGATTTTCCTGTGTTTTTAGCTGTACAGTTTTACTATGTGGTTTACTAACTTTGGCTTCTCAACAATTTTCACACTGCTCAATGCCTTTAGATGACATGAGGAAAATTAGTAATATTAGGTACTTATGTATTCTAATGTAGCTGTTTTATTTGTTACCATACTTTATTATTATTATAGAATTGTTCATTTTTACCCTGTCAGTGTAATGTATATTGAAGATTTTTATTTATTATTTTATTTAAAATATAAATAAAATAATTTAACTTCTGTAACACTAATTGTGCCATGTCTGCATAATATACATCGATAGATACTTTTGCATTTGCAATGTTTATACCCGTAATAAATTATTTTCATAAACTTGGTAATTATTTCCTTTTTACCCACTACCTAAAAAAAGTTCTAATTGTCGACGAATAAGCACATCCCTATGCTCAGAAATATCGATATCATATAATATCGATTTCGTAAACACCAATCGATAAAATATCGATTAATATGGAACATCTCTAATATTATTTTATGTTGGTACAAAATAGGAGCTAGCTTCATACAAATTCATTTTTCTGTATAGTTCTTAGAAGTGCGCACTCTTACGTAGTATTATATTCTCTTTGAGAGGTCGTAGAAGACCACGAAATTCTATTGATTCAATTTTTTCATGATTTGCACGTGGTCCGTGATTGATGCATAGTCATCAAACATGCATTACCGTCTAGTGTTCGCTTTAGTTATGATTACCATCAGGAAACAGACAAACGAACCATACGTCGCGTTATCAAAAAAACTTACCTTTCTGTGCCTCGTATTAAGTACTAGTCGTTTGTCGTACGACTGATACGACAGCAGTTAAATTTTTTGAAGATTAATAGGTAGCGTAACTTTAAACAAAATCGGTACTGAATTGTTTTGTTTTAAATACTGTGTATTATTTATTCAGTATTTTACAATATTTTTTCTGTCCATTTATTTAGAATCTAGCAGCAATTTTGACTGTGCCACTGGCTGGCACAAAACCAGCAAATGCCATTCCACCAGCTGGATTTTCTGACTCATTCACTTTCAAGTCGTCAGTTGTTGAACGGTCGATCACTTCTTCGTCATAGTCCGTGAAGTCTTCTTCTAAGAACGTCACAGGATGTGCCAGTAATTCAGCTGGAGACAACAACTCGCCGGATGGATTTTCTGGATTACTGGCAACTGCCAAATTCTTATCCACATGCTTCAGAGGTGTTATTTCAAGGAATATTTCTTTACTTGTATGTTTTGGCTCTGCATTGTCTTTTTCCTTTTTTACTAGGACTTGTGTTTCCGGCAGAAACCTAGACACTAAAGGAATATGTGAGAAGGTAAACGGCATTGGTGACACAAACTGAGGTGATGCTTGTAAGAAATATTGTGGAAAAACTGGTAGAAACCCAAATGCGCCGAAGCTCGAGGCAAGTGAATTACTGGTAGGTGCTGGAACATAAAAAAACAGCTTATTATTGTACAGGTTTTTTGACCCTACAGATTAATTTGAATCCTAATTTATAGTGTTCGGCTGGCTAGCTACCACCCTCAAGTTGAAAATCTGCCACTAAATAGCTATCAATGTATTCCAGCGGCAGAGATATGACAATCAAAATTAAGGCATTCATCGTCTTCAACCACATCGTCAATCTATTAGGTCGAGTTAGTGCAGAAAAAGCTTCATGCTCAATTTCTATCGTGTCTAATGTATAGCTATTAGCGTTCCTCAAATTTCTAGAACACTAGGAAGGGGTCGTGCAGGTATGTTTGCCATTCGTGATTAGTATACTATCTGTAATTACTTCAGATTAGGAATTTCTTGAGCTTTCACTAACCATCATATCCAAAAGTAGCAGCCATGGACACAGTGCCCTTAGCATTCACTGGACCTGCAAAAATGACCCCACCTTCAGCTGGAACGTCTTCACCAGCACTTGCATCATCATCGTCTTCTATAAACTCTTCAGATTCCACGTGGTTGTCTCTTTCAAATTCCTCGAGAATCTTTAGAAGAAAAAAAACGTCACTGTAATGTCTAGCTACGACATCTCACAGTTAAATACATCGGAAAAATCGATAAAAAGTTAAGGACGATCAGTGGAGTGGATAGGTTGATTAGCTGGTAAGGATGGGAAATGAAAAGCACGATGGTGGTAGAATAATATAGAATTTACATATTTACAGCAAAAAATACGTACAAACATGTATTGATCAAGCTCTCAAGCCGTGAAAACGTCTGACATGTTTAATGTTCCTATAATACTGGCATCATTGCCACTTTGAATGGCAATGATTAGTCTTTGTACTAAATAGATACCAGGCATCACGTCTGAATTCGACCAGACCAGGCCTTTAAAAACTTGATGTGCTCCAGGTCCCCACGGTCAAAGTGTCACAATTTTTTTACAACCTGGCTGATACAATCCCTCCTTGGTAATTCTGAGAGTTTTCAGACCCAATGCGGCTTGGTCGATGTCACATGTCCTAGAATTCTGCTATTTACTGGATATTCCCTTAGTCGTTTTTTACAGCATCCACGGAAGGTGATGGTCTATTTCACACCAAGTACACAGCGCTCAATAAAAAAGTGTTGTCTACTTACCAGTGGAAAATCATCTCCAAACTCCTCTGAAGACAAAAATTCATAAGGTGTTTCCAAATCGTATTCCTCAATTTCGTAACCCAATCCAAACTGCGACAGAAAACCAAGAACATAAAAAACCTTCCGCAGCATTATTTTATTTACAACTTGACTAATACTTGACACTACAGCACCTGCGCAATGATTAATACGTGACCTAGTTTTATATGAAAACTTGCATTATCTTAACGTGACCCAAAATACAATTTCTTGGAAGTTATAAAGAAATATATTAGGATTCAGTGCGTGCTATGTTCACCATTCCAAGGTGTTTAAAACTGACTCATCGATCGGGGCAAATCAAATTCTTCTGCGAAGATAGGCCAGATGTAGCGACGTTGGTCATCTATCTTACTTACTTCTACTTCTTACTCGGTGCGTATATAACTCTTCAGTGAGTGTCTGGGTTGGTACCACCGCTTTGCTCGTGAAGTCTGCCGCTAAGCAGTAATGTGCAAGCATTACTGTGTTTCGGTTTGACGAGCAGAGCAGCCAGTGAAATTACTGGACTTATGCAGGGTAACGAGCGCACTGCAGTGATACGCAGGCCGTTGTGTCTCAAAATTCTGAGTGGCACTGCAATTGTTATGCGCCGGCGTTATATGCTTACCATCAGGCAAACGGCCAGCTCGTCTCGTTACCAAATAGTTCTAAAAAACTGTAGGTCGGTGGTTCGAATCCTACAATAAGCTTGAGTTTTCGGTGGTGGAAAACATCGTGATGCAAACATAGCACGGTGGTAGGGCACTTCTAATACTCGCCAGGCTATCGCTCCTTTAGGCATCATTCTTTTGTATTGAAATAAGGTTGAAAATGGCAATGCGTTTGCTTTTAGTTGAAGATTATTTCGTAGTTTTTATTTTATTAAGAAAAAGTGATAGCATGTTGTTTAAATATTTTTACATAAGTCTTTATATGATTAAATTTCCCTTTTTTTGGTTAAAAAAACTAGGATAGTTGTCTCTCAAAATATTGAACATTTGGCGACAAAAGACATTTTTCGTGGTCATTTTGCGATTATTTACAGGATTCTATGTTATTTCTACATAATATTTTAATGATAAGTCTTTGCTACAAACACTTGGCTAGACCCAATACGGCTTGGTTGATGTCACATGTCCTCGAATTTTGTGGTTCTTAAACCTTCGGGTTTACTCACGAGGTTTTCCTACACCGTTTTTCGACCGAAAGTGATTGACTTTCGCTAAATATAGTTTGAGGAATGCGAAAAGAAAAATAAAAGAAGACGTAGTGATGATTTTATTTAAAACCTTTTTATTACAAATGTAAATAAATAAATAAATATTTTTCTATAAACAATGTGTACTTAACAAAAAACAAGAACCTTCTTAACGTATTATAAAAATAAAGAAGGAGCAGTATTTATAACTGTAACTGTTTCAGAAACCCCTATTACTGGCAAACCACTAAATATTGGCAAATTACTCAATTCGCCCATGTTGAATAAGTTGCTATTTATTGGCAAACTATTACCAAATATGTTACTAACAAAACCGTTTCTAACTGGTAGGTTATTAATCGTAGATTGGTCAACGCCTGGCAGATTGTTAGCCAACAAGTTATTTCCTGGCAGATTATAAATTGACAAGTCATTGTTTGGCATGTTATTAGCCAACAAGTTATTTGCTGGCAGATTATAAGCTGACAATTCATTGCTTAGCAAGTTATTGGCTAACATGTTATTTACTGGTATATTATTAGTAGCAAAGTTATTTAGTGGCAAGTTATTACCCAGCAGGTTACTACCAAATGAGGTAGTAACCGGAAGATTACCTAAAAAGTTATTATTAGCTGGCAGATTATTAGGCAACAAATTATTTTCTAATAAGCCATTAACTGGCAAGTTTGTTAAAAATGATTGACCACTGTTTAGAAGATTCCTTTGAAAGTTCTGGATATTATCTGTTATCGCTACATTATTCATTTGTAGATTATTGTTGAAAGGTAATTTAAGATTATTTGTAAGTAAATCATTGCTAGCATGTATATTATTCAGGTTAAATGCATTCAAATTATTAAGTTGCCCATTAATAGCCAAAATGCCAGGTATATTTTCATTATTAGGGATAGGTGTAGGAATGTTTAGTGTAAAACTATATGGTATTTGTGGACTTAGTGGTGGTAACCCATTATTCACTGGTAACCCATTATTTACCACTCCATTATTAATAGGTGCGTTATTTGGCAAAAAATTGCCAATTGGCAATTCGTTATTATTTAGCCCAGCATTGGTGTTTGCCAGAGAGAATCCGCCATTTGTTAAAAGTCCATTAGACAGAAAGTTTTTCGGCAATTTTGGAGCATTATTGGCCAAATTATTGATGTTTAGAGAGTTGGCAAAACCGTTCATATTTGATAGTCCGTTATTGAAGAAGGCTCCATTATTTGTTACAAAACCATTGTTTAACAATCCGTTATTTAGTGGTAACCCATTATTTGCCAGATTGTAACCTAATAAAATATTAGGCGTAACGTTATTAGTTGCTAAAGTATTTGAAACCGGGACGTTATTTACTTGCAGAGTTCCATGAAAAGTATTTGGCACAGGTAAATCACCAGCCGTAGGTAAATTAGGTACCATATTTCCTACTGGCACATTGTTGGTAGCTGGTAACTCGTTACCTATTTGCAATAAACTATTATGCAGCATCGCATTATTACTTGGCATATCATTATTGCCTAGCCCGCTAAAGAATGGGAAGCCAGTCATCAGCTGTAGTCTGTTGACTGGCAAATTGCTCTCAGCTGGCAGAGATAAGCTGTTTGTAACTGGTATATTGTTACCTATTGGCAAATTATTTGCCAGTGCTGGATTCGGTTGCACATTTTGACAGCCACCACTTCGCTGAGGGAGGTACAGCTGAGCAAATATTGTCTGTAATAGTAAAAATTCGTTTTAGTAAAAAATAATTATTATGCAATCAATTGGGTTATTTAATATGTGTTATAGTATTTACCTGAGTTAAGAAGACGTTTATCAAAATAAATGAAAATTTATAATCAATTAGAAACATGACTATAATAACAAAAGTTATGATTAAAATGCTAATTAGATTTTATACATTTATATTTATTGAAACTTTGTAATTATAAACGTTTTTTATCTCATCGTGCATTGTTTTATGAGACGTTGTTACGATAGCGGTTTTATGATAGTTATCTTTTGGAACGTGACAATTTGTATTGGGCAAGGACTGTTACTTATATTTTTCACTGTTAGGTATCTTAATTTAAATACATTAGTAGAACATTACGTACTGACTGCAGTACAGAAATAAAACAATTGACGTCCGACCCGAGTAATACGAGTATAGCCGAGTCCTTTTAAAAACGAGGACAAGACTTGTATATTTGCGAGGAAATAGTATATTAATAAAATTTAAGAAAACATCCAAAATAATTGCACAGTAGGATCTAATTATCATCTATTATCATTCGCGCCAATATGATCGCGCGCGGTCTATTTTCTTTTTTTATCATTTTGAAATGGAATGTGTTTATTTTTTAATCTTTCATGGTCACTAGCACAAGAATTAACTTTAGTAACAGGATATTTACTATGTATTTTATTTGTTTTGAGCATGATATTTCGACACTATTGCAAGCACCATGTTCACGAGGAAACGAATAACAAATATAGGAGTGCTCAAAACCAATAAAATACATGGTAAATATCCCGTTACTAAAGTTAATTCTTGAACTTAATAAATGTTTAAATGATATTGATGCTGGCGTCCCTCAGGGATCTGTGCTATCGCCTACGCCAGCCATACTCAAAGTGTGTTCCGCGGAACCCTAGGGTTCCGCAAGAATTTAGAAAAAAAAATTCAAAACACCTCTCTCTAGTCGACCGTTCTGATGCAGCGTATCACGTATCACGATTCACGAGGCGCATCCGAACCTAGTCGCCTCGTACAATTTTTATAAAAAAAATACCGCACAAAAAATACCGCAATATACAAGACGCCGAACCTGATATGAGACTTCAATTACTGTCCTCTATCAAACCTGATATCCACCAATTGATGACATAAAAACTATTGGTTTTATTGTAGGGTTCCGTCAAGTATTTCGCTTTCCAAAAGGGTTCCGTCACCAAAAAAGATTGAGAACTGCTGGCCTACGCTATTTTTTCGGCACATAAACGACATTTTCGCTTGCATTTCAAGAATAATAAAAAATAATACTGTCCTGCAATTTCAAATTATTGTCGTGTTAGAATTTGCTGGGGTGTTATTTATATGCACACAAACACAATTTTGTTTACTCCGTTCTGATAGTGGTCACGATTCGTGTCGTGTTCCGTGTTTTTTAAAAGTAAACAATTTTATAATTTTATTATTGTAAGCGAAATAATGACTGACGACTTTAGTTCGTCATAACTGTGATGTTCACAACAATAACTTATGGTTATTGAAACAAGTAGTATTTTGATGTTTTACCTACTAATTTGTACAAACACGCAATAAGGCACTATCTAAATGTAAAATTTTAAAGTAACTTTTTACTTACAAGTTAATGTTCACAATCAATATTTGATTTATATTTAACTAGATTCTGCCCGAGGTCTAACACGCGTGGCGAATCGCACGGGAACAGTGCATTTTTCCGGGATAAAAAGTAGCATGTTAGAACCCACATACACGAGCACTCCAATTCACAACGTTCCAATCCAACGTACCAAAAACCGGCCGTGTGTGGCGAATCTCGGATAGATTTCGTGGAGTGATAGAAGTATTAGAAATCCAAACGTTCCAAATATAACGTTCTGTTATAACACTGTTTAGTTAACGATTCTAAAAATTAAGGCTGTAAAGTGCTGACTAGCATTTTCCAACTTTAGCAACTCATTGTTAGTGGCCGATACGACAATCCATTTCGCGCTCAGTTGCCAGGAGGTACTCGAGACGCAGAATGACCAAAATATGTAGCCATGGCGCGCTTGGACTGGAGTGCCCCTCTGTGGGCTCGAAATTGGACCATCATTTCACTCAGTCCGCGACGCTCGGAGCGATGGAGTTTGAATGAATGAAAGAACCTCTTATAAATATATTTTATAGTGTTAATCGACACGAGCGGATGTTTACACAAATATATACATCACAAAAATTTCGGTTCCAACAGGATTCGAACCTGCGTCTTCTGGTTATCTTGACCAGACGCCTTCACCAAGTAGGCTATGGAAGCAATCGATGTTGCTCGGCTTGTAAGCCACAAAGAAAAACATTAAGAATTTCACAATCAACATCGATTGCTCCCATAGCCTAGTCGGTTAAGGCGTCTGGTCAAGATAACCAGAAGACGCCGGTTCGAATCCTGTTGGACGCGAAATTTTTGTGATGTATATATTTGTGGAAATAACCTATTTATTATATTACTAAATCATAATAAATGTCTGAGTTATGAGGTGATTCTTTTATACTATTGGATAACGAGACGTGTCATATGACTGACGGTAACCATAACGCCAGAAGTTTCAAACACAAATGCCCGCGCTGCACTGCAGTGCGCTCGTTACCCATAACTTCACTGACTACTTTACTCATCGTACCTGAACGCGGTAATGATTGCACATTACTGCTTGGCTCCAGACTACGCAAGCAGAGTGGTAGTACCCACCTAGACAGATACTCGCAGAAAAGTTAGCCCTACCTCATTTCTATTTATAGCACGCTCAAAGTTATAACTATAATACGTAGGTCACGCAAATAAAAGACCATGAGAAAAGCCTCTAGCATTAACCTTCAAAACCACGCGAGGCTGTTCGCAAGGTCTGTCCTCGAATGAAGGCCGTGTTGAAGGCTTGTCCTTGGTCGAGGACACTGCCGAGGTCGAGGCCTCGTTCTAAGGACACGTCCTTGTGCGAGGACGCGAGCTATTTCGGGATAATATTGATTTGTGGAATCGTGCCGGGAATTTTCCACTGCGATAGTAGACAAGGTTTAGTTAGGTGGTAAAATTATTTGTAAGATTGTCGATAGATCGGTCTAACCACAAAAAATTAAACACACCCTAAACATGACTGAGTAGCGTGTTTATATTAACAATGGTTCAATAATGGCGACCATCGAGATATTACTTTCTAATCAATGTAGGCGACCATAGAAAAACGTTTGTGCTATAAATACCAAAAGTGCCTAAAGGGGTCATTTTGCGGTGAAACTACTGTTTTAAATCAGTTGTTTAGTAGAATAGGGGCCCGTAAGCGTAGTATAGGTACCAATGATAAAAGGATACTCTTCGTAGTATACTGAATAAATTCAACAGAATCAAATCACGTGTCAAATTGGACCGGCAAAATACGTCTCACGGAGCACGGGTGGGTCTGTTGATGTCTTTGTCATTTATTATGTTCTGATAAAGACAGCATTAGTTGTAGTCTATGATTCGTTTAGACGAACATTCAGAGACCCACTGTTACAGTCATTTATTTTAACCTTCATAAGTGCTCCTTTGGGGTCTATACGAATAAAACATTTTGAATTTGACGGCCGGGGCCGATTTTGTGTAAGCATAAAGTTTGTTCTCGGGTCTTGGATGTTTGTGATGTGTATCTGTGTGTGTCCATGCCACCTGCGACACAGGGAATCCTAGTGCGGGGGTATGAGTGTAAGCATTTATTTTATTATTTATTATTTGAATTTGACACTACTCCTACTGTTTGTCTATTGTACTTACGTCATAAATACGTAACCTATCGTCAAGTAGCCACCCCTTCAATGGAAAGGAGGGGGTTGTGAGTGGGAGCTCCCCCCTAAAAAGTCAATGCGACGGGGCTTTTCCACGTGAAAGGAATTATGTTAAAAGATATAAATAACTTTTATTCTACTTAGGGCGGAGTTTGCTAGCCATTTTTTAATACAAAATTGGCATGCTAACTATCTCACTTGATGGTAAATGACGATGCGGTCGACTATGGAGCACGTTTAAATATTATATACCTACCTGCCTATTCACTCGTGATTTGAAGAAACTCCGATTATAGTGATCGAGAAACACAGACTAAGGCAAGGAGTTCCACTCCTTAGCGGTACGCTTAATGAATCTACTTAGGAGCGAAACGCTTCGTGCGTAACGGAGAAGTTTGAACCGAAAGTTAACTGAGATAGGTTCAGGTTCAGATAGGTTTAACTGCGAACCTGAACCGAGGTTTATATAGTTTAAACTTCGGGTTTTTTGAACAAGCTTGACAATCTCGACCTTAGTTACACCACTCTGAATGGTTCGTGAACCGTTCGTGGTTGAAAATCGAATTTGCGCAGTAAAGAGCAACCGTGTTACCTCAAAAAATACTTGTAGACGCCTGTTTAGCTAGGCAACGTCTAAAGATAAACGTCTTAAATGATTAGAAATGTCACATCAGAATGGATTTAGTCCACGGCTGGACATCTTATTTGTGGTTGCTCATATTCAAACACATACTAATATAAGGCATGTTTAGGAGTTCAGCGTTGTTTAACACAGGATTAGGGTGTGTTTAATTTTTTGTGGTAAGAACGTAAATATTTAAACAGTATTCTAAATTATATTTTCATATTCATTTGTGCGTGAATAGACCCGTTTCATTTTCAAAACGTAGGTATATGTTTAGAAGTTGTTGAAAAATTAATACACATGAAATTTTTATTAATCCGTTTTTTAATAAATAAGCTTCATAAATTACACATCACCATCACTAAAATTACTGCCTTAAAATAAAATTCTTGAATTATTTCCCTATTTAATAATAATGAATTTTCACCGTTCTATTTGGAATATAATCAGTCGGAATATTAGTTACAACCTCTCTAGCTGGAACGCTGGCAATTGGAAATGCGTTTCGCCGTTGCAACGGCAAGCCGTATTCAGCCGGCAATGGCAACCCGTATTCAGCCGGCAATGGCAACCCGTATTCAGCCGGCAATGGCAATCCATATTCAACCGGCAATGCCCCAGCATTTTTGCAAGCGTTCGCTGCTACAGTCAAACTTTGCAATGCTGTTTGCTTCAAGAGCTCTGCTAAATACATGTTCTTGTTCTTATTTGGTGGCATTTGTTGTATTGCCGTAGAAATAATTTCTATGCGTTCTGGCATTTGTGCTGGGTTGTATTTTGATAGTAGGCTATTAATAATTTGTTGTTTCACGTTTTGTGCAGGAGTTGTATTTATTTGTGGCTGTGATAATCTGAATGCTGGTACAATTCTATATTGGCCTACGGCCATCTGGAAGAAAACATAAACATTTTTAAGAACTCAACTTTCACAGAAAACATTTCATAATTATATTATACAAAAATACTAGAAATAAATAAAATTGAACTGCCTGTTTGTAATATCAAAATAACAGCTTTTTACTAAATGCATATGAAAGCATATACGGTACGTATAACAAAACAACTACTTATTTTGTAATTTTTTGTCTGTCTGTCTGTTTGTTCCGGGTAATCTCTAAAACGGCTGGACTGATTTTGACGAGACTTTCACTGGCAGATAGCTGATCTTACAAGGAGTAACTTAGGCTACTTTAATTTTAGAAAAATAATTAGGATTCCGCGCAAAAAAATAAAACCCATGAAATCAAATATCTCCACGCGGGTGGAACCGCGGGCAGCAGCTAGTTTATATTAATATAAAAATCGATAACAAGGAAGAAGAATGACATGTCTTGTATTTAAACAATTTAAACATAATATGTACTTACTTTAATTAAAATAAACTGAAATATAACAAAAAAACATGACAGCCGCATTTTGATAAAATTATTTTTTAGTTTTGGCAGATTTGTAGTAAAGTTTTTTCAGTAATGGCCTAGCAAAAACATTACAGGCTTTTAAGTGTACATTCGTTATCTAATTAAACGTAATTATCTTATAAATGTATAATTATGCAACTGATTGCTTATCTTGGTTTTGTAATAGTAAAATGTAAGGTTTTAATCAGATTCGTGTTATGACAGTTCTTGGTAAGATAAAGCATAAATTGAGTAATTTACTTCTTAGAGAGTAAATGATAAGAAAGAATTAAAAAACCAAAGCAATTTAAAATAGTGTCCTAGTAAATGTTTGGTAATTAATTAAATCTATACAAATAAATAAAATTAAAGTGTCTGTTTGTAATATCAAAATAACAGCTTTTTACCAAATTTATATGAAAGTATATACGGTACCTATAACAAAACAACCATTTTTTAAATTTTTGGCGGTGTGTCTGTCTGTTTGTTCCGGGTAAACTCCAAAACGGCTGGGCCCATTTTGACGGGACTTTCACTAGCAAATAGCTAAGGCTATAAGGAGTAACTTAGGCTACTTATATTTAAAGTTAGGATTCCGCGCAAAAAAATAAGAGCCATAAAATCTAATATCTCCGCGCGGGTGAAAGCGCGAGCAGTAGCTAGTACTTAAATAAAAACATACCAAAACTAAATACAAGGAGGAGGTATAGGTATCTTCTTCAAATACTGGCATTTGTTGTTGCAAGGGGACGCCGCTGGCAGCAGCAGAGAGGCAGAAACGGGCGATGCAGCCGGCAGAAATGGATTAGCCAATGAATTCGGCGCTGGCAAAAACGGGTTTGCCAGTCCTATTGGCACTTCAGTTACCATTCCATATGGAGAGATAACGGCGTCTAAACAGCCTATAATAGGGTTTGTGACTGGTAAGGGAGAACAGCATGGTGGTAGGGGAGAACAGCATGGTGGTAGGGGAGAACAGCATGGTGGTAGGGGTGAACAGCATGGTGGTAAGAGAGAACAGCATGGTGGTAGGGGAGAACAGCATGGTGGTAGGGGAGAACAGCATGGTGGTAGGGGTGAACAGCATGGTGGTAAGAGAGAACAGCATGGTGGTAGGGGAGAACAGCATGGTGGTAGAGGAGAACAGCATGGTGTTAGAGGAGTTACACTGGTAGTGGTAGTGTAAAGGGGCAACCCTGGCACGAAGTTTTGACTGCTTGCCTAAAACAAAATTAAAAGATTACCTTTGCAAATAGGTAATTAATTAATTAATTTTGATTGTGTACCTGTTTATTTTTTATTTGGTAGGATAATTTGATACTTTCAAATTGGTTCTATAGCAATTTTATCAAAATCGGTTCAGTAGTTTGTCACTGAAGTCGGTTTGTTGACTTTTTAAAGCAATTTTTGAACGTAATTAGAGTGGACAAATACCACCCACGTTTATATTCTTGTAATAAATCTATACATCTATTTTTACAAATAAATGAAATTGAAGTGTCTGTTTATAATATCAAAATAACAGCTTTTTACTACCTAATGCATATGAAAGTATATACGGTACCTATAACAAAAACACAATTTTTTAAATTTTTTTTGTCTCTCTATCTGTTTGTTCCTGTTAATCTCAGAAACGGCTGGCCCGATTATGACGGGACTTTCACTCCGATGTTACAAAGAGTAACTTAGGCTTCGTGAGCGAAGCCGCGGGGCACAGCTAGTAAATAAATAAAATAGTTTACTCCGCTATGTTCACTTGGGTGAAATCACCTTGTGTTGATGTTAGTGGTAGGACTAACTCTACTGCGAGTGTCCGTCTGGGTTGTTACTACCACTTTGCTCGTGAAGTCTGCCGCCAAGCAGTAATGTGCAAGCATTACTGTGTTCCGGTTTCATGAGCAGAGTAGCCAGTGAAATTACCTACTGGGCTTATGAGACTTAATACCTAATGTATCAGAGTAACGAGCGCAGTGCAGTGCCGCGCAGGCCTTTGTGTTACAATGTTCTGAGTGGCACTGCAATTGTTATGGGCCGGCTTTATGCTTACCATCAGGCAAAGGACCAGCTCGTCTCGTTACCAAATAGCATAAAAAATAAAAGAAAAAAACTAGGTGAACAAACATTTTTCATCCTTTTTATAAAATGGTTGAAAGTACTTACGTAAACAAATAAGGAACAAAATAATAAAATTATCGACATTATTGTAGGTAACAGATACGTTTTTGTACTAGATTTATAAAAATTGAGTCAGTTATATTTATGTACTAAGATTTATGTAACTGAGTAATTGCTTAAATTTTACACAATGCTTGAATTCGTTACATTATAATCAAATGAAAAAATATTGTTATCCTTATACGAATTCGTTTATAACATTCCATAATTCCTACTTCCCTACTAATATTATAAATGCGAAAGTGTGTTTGTTGGTTTGTCCTACTTTCACGCAGTAACGGAGCAACGGATCCACGTGATTTTTGGCATAGATATAGTTTATGGACCGGAGAGTAACATAGCTTTATCCGCGGTCCTACTGCACAGGAACCGTGTATTTTTCTGGGATAAAAAGTAGCCTATATTATTCTCCTATCCATAAACTATATCTATGCCAAAAATCACATCGATCCGTTACTCCGTTACTGATGCGTGAAAGAAGGACAACCCAACAAATCAACAAACCAACAAACACACTTTCGCATTTATAATATTAGCAGGATTAGCTATAATTAGCTTAATTAATTAGGTATGAATTATAATTAGCTTAGCCACCTTTTAACAAAGTAGCTCTTGAATAGTTTATCAATGACTAAAATTATAACTTTTCGTTACTCAGGAATCGAAATGTAGAAAACAATGTCATGTTTTTTTGTAAGTTTACTTGCGAAAAAATGTAATGCAATTGCAACATGTTAATTATTCACTTACCTATTAGTTCTGTTAATTTTTAAACACTTTGAATCACATTTTAACTCTAGTGAAGGTTACATAAAAACTAGGTAATTAAACGAGGTATTCTAATTAAATTTTTTATTTATCATCGCTAGCAATAAATACACTTAGCTAATTTAAAATAAATATATTAAAAAATTAACATAATATAAATAAGTATCATAACAAACAAACTACAAAGTAGGTGGTGAAATAGGAATCTTCCTAAGAAACTGTCCTTTTGATTGTGTCGGCGGGGGCATAAATGGAGACGACATCGCTGACACCGGGGACGCTACTGGCAAATAAGGATTTGGGATCCCAAATGGCATATACGGGTTTGGAGCAGAAGCAGCTGCTGGCAAAAAGGGGTTGGGGCTGGGAGATGCTGGCAAATAGGGGTTTGGGGCGGAGGCTGGCATGCCACAAGGATAGACAAAATTCTCTTGCGGCAGTTCCATCGGAGCAGTTTGATATATCTCCTTAGGCAATGTGAGAGAATCAATCAAATTACCCGAAGGCACTTCTCTCACGACTTGCCTAACAACATTCTGTTGTTCTGGATACATAATTTCAGGAGTAAACACTCTTTGTTCGTTTGATATCATTCTTTTCATACCATCGTTGGTGATTATGGCCCGTGGTACTCCCATTTCATTGGATATCATTCTTGTCATACCATCGTTGGTGATTATAGCCCGTGGTACTCCCATTTCATTGGTGATTATCCTACCTGGCTGCATCTCATTTCTGGCAATTAGGGCTCGCGCTGGCAATCCGAAGTCATTGCTGGCAATTACAGTTCTTTGTCTATTTGGCATGGCTATATTTTGATTTGCTCTCGTGTTAGCCATATTCATTAATTGCATTGCTTGGTCTGTGTTCGCTGGTGACATAATATCAAGCAATGCCGAGGCAATGGCACTTTGAGATATCGTTCTTGCCGAGCATGACGACAAAAGTATTGTGGCAACAAGAATTATTGTAATACTTTTCATTTTTTATTCTGAAAAATAAATTATTTAATTTTAATTAGATAAATAAAACTTATATACAATCGTGAAGGTCACTACGGATGCGAGTAATTAAATAAAAATAGGTTGTTTTTCGGGCCGCACCAATGACTTATTATATCATGTTATTTGCGGATTATTCACAGTTCTAAAACTGTGAAGGAAAACATCGTGAGGAAACCCGCATGTGATGTATGAACTCTTTATAAACCTACAAGTTTGTACGGAACCCTGTGGGCGCGAGTCCGACTCAGACTTGGCCGGTTTTTTTTACAAACCTCGACGTTTCCATAAATTTGCATTGATCGTGGTCACCAGAAGGCCCGTTATTTTCCTAATACCTACCTATTCAATTCACGAAAGTTTGAAAAGTATTAAAAACTTATAAGAGTTACCTTTTCAAAATAACGACTAAGGCGTGTATAACAAAATTAATCTCTTCATTTGCTTTTATATTTATTATCGTTATGTATTGGTTTATCTTGCACCTATCATAAAATTACATTATTGAATGAAACGTGATTTGAATTGCACTTATAAGAAGTGCAATCGATATCTCAGAAAATAATATGTCGCTTATATTTCGTTATCTCTAAGTTATTAATTACGAAAATGTAAAAAAATTTAGAAAAAATACACTACCTAATAGACATTGAGTTTGATTGGCAAGATTAGCATTTTACCATCTATCTCCTCTAATTTAGTCCCTCAACATGAAATCCCGATTCACGCTATCCCTATAGGACGCTATATCTATAATGTACCTACTTTATAATCACTTTATTTCTAAAATACGCTATCACGATTCACACTATCCCTAATAACTCCAGTTCTAAAGCACTCTATAATATAGTTACTTACTACAACCTACCTACTACATTAAAAGTTAAGATCATTCTTTTTTATTATTTATCGTTTTCATAATTATTCTTTTTTTTATAATAAATCCTATAAGTAATAACCTCTAAGCTCAAAAAAGGTATAAGCTCACGCTGTGCACTCTATAAGAATGTGATGGCGGCTAGGAAACCTACTTACCAACTTTGTATAGGTTCTCCTCGTAAAAGGTAGGGTACGTACACACATATGAGTTTAAAAAAATGATGTAAGGGACTATAAAATATTTTATTCTTAAATAGGCAATATTTTTAGATTAAACTTAAAATCAAAATACATTTATGAACATTTTCTTATAAAAAAGGTGGCTGCAGCGTGACTTGCCGCAAATACTTCCCAGCGCACGTCCCGCAGCCAGTGACAGGCGGTGGTAGCGACTGGCATCCACAACCAAAGACTGGCAACTCTACGGGCGACAATTGGAAAGACTGGCAGGCACATGGCGCGTCCAACGCTGGCAACTGAGAGCCATATTGTATGACATTTTGACAACCACAACCACATGGCAATCCGTATGAAACTTGAATTCCATTGTCACAACCACATGGCGCGTTTATTACATTCTGGCAACCACACGGCATGTTCAGGTTTTGACACCCACATTCCATTTTAGGTAACGGACATCCACAAGATGGCAATTGTATAACCGGTGGCTGGCATTTTGGAGATTGAATGTAGTGTGGCTCTGCATATGGTACTTTTAAAATTGAGCTGGGTACTTCAGCAGATGATACATACTCCAGAATCGGTCTCTGCATAGCCCTGCAGTTGCATGGACTCTCCACAATCTGGTAGGAAGCCATGGGCGCTTGACAAGATGGCAAATCAGGAAAGAAAGGTGGCATTGCCTGGTAAGGGCAAGATGGCAAGTCAGGAAAGTAAGTTGGCATTGCCTGGTAAGGGCGAGATGGCAAGTCAGGAAAGTAAGGTGGAATTGTCTGGCAAGGGCAAGATTGCAAGTCGATAACCAAGTCGTATAAACCTGGCAAGTTTATTGCCGGAATAGGAATTCCAGAATCGATATTAGCAATCATTTTAGGCAGTTTTGCATCAGGAACTCTGCCGTAATTTGGCACTTCTGGGTTTAGTACGCCATAAGTGTCAACGTATTTGCAACCGCAGCCATAGTTTGGTAGTTCATCTAAGAATATGTTCTGGCAGTTGCAGGTTCCGAGGTTGCCATAAGTGGGTTCTATAATAGATTTGCATCCGCACGGGATTTCTATTACGGAAAGTTGACAGCCGCAAGAACTGGGCGCGCTTACTGGGCGTTGTCGACATTTCTTTTGTCTTTTTAATAGTCTTGCGTTGATCTGTAAACAACCATTTATATTTGTAGATAAACTGTATAAAAATAAATCTTAACTAAGTACCCACCTACGTAACTCAAACGCTTCAATAGTTATCGAATAGCTAGGTCGAATCCAAAGAGAATATAAAGCTACTACAATACTTTACGACCAGCAGGGCTAACATGCGCGCCACACGACAAAATTTTGTCTACTGTTTTGTTTCGCTCTTTCCCTCGCGAACATGAGACAAATGCACGACATAAGCATCGACAAAATTTTGTCACGGTGCACATGTTAGCCCTACAGATTTCGGTAGGTTATCGTAACATTCGATAAATTTATTGGTTTTTTCGATTCGACAAATTTATCGTTTGGACTTCCGTACTTGTGGCGCTGGTAAAGATACATAATATGTTTCTTCACTGAACGCTCAATAAAGGATTCGAACCGGCGATCTACATCAGCGAGTGATCTTATAACCACTAAGCCATGACCGCTTCTACTCAACACCAGAAGTTGCCATTATGCAAACAAATAAAAATCCCGGAAATCACTTTGTAGTTACCTACTCAATGTATAATCAGCTAACTGAAGTATTTTGTTTAAGGATGTAAAAACTTGCGACTAAGCAAAAAATACTTATACTTACGCAAATTAAACCGATCGCTAGTAAAAATAAAATTTTGCACAATTGCATGTCGTTAGAACTAATTGTAAACTAGGTATGTAAAACTGTACACGCGTCAGCTTTTTATAATACAAATTTCCCGGACATAACACACATATTGCATATATATTTACACAACATATTAATATAAGCAGGTAGGTACCTACTTACATTTTTTGTAACAAATATTACTATGATAATCTTTAATCAACGATAAATTTTACACAAAATATTGGGCAAATGAAAAATTATTTTAATTTGATAACAAAACGAAATTGTTAAATTTCTTCAAATCATTGTACAATCAATATCTACTTAGATATACATATTACTACGTAAGTCAAGGACTTTACACAAAAACCTTGGCACTGAGGACCGATCTTTCAATTGCAATGTAAATGAACAGCTATGGAATCGACAAATTTAACTGATCCATTCAAATTTCTTGTACATTATCTGAAGAATAATATCGAATGTGAACTTTATCTTATGTTTTACCTACTTTACTTATTTGGAAACAAGAATGCCGGCGAGTGTCTTGCCCCAGTCTCGAATGGTTGTGGAATCTAGTCATTTAACTTTCATGGGCACTCTCCTGGGGCTCACGTGAAAAGATAACTTAATATAGGTAATTCTGATGTATCTTCTAAGTATGTAAGTAGGTATATCACAGATCTCTTAATGTAGATCATCTTAGAGCAGCCTGGCGCGTGCCATCTGTGTTGCCCTAAGGTAATCATTAAAAATTTAAATCATATTAACTATTATAGCAGCCCTCACATACCTAATTCATGATTTATGGATAAGCATCAATCGCGGACCACGAGAAAACCATGGAAAAACCATGATCCCTGCTTGACGCATATCGTATCGTCTATTGTGGTTGTGGATGAGGCTTGATGGAAATCTAGTCCGAGCACGGCACCCGCTTCTACGACCTCTATTCAAAAAAAAAGTTTCCCAACCACTGCGTGCTCAGTGCAGACGCCGCGGTAAATAAGCGGTGGTGCGCAAGTGATGTATGGAGCGGAGCAGTCGTCGCTTCAGTGCTTCCAGACCGCACTATCTGGCCGTATTGCCGTTCTTGTCTATTTCGTGGTTGTTTGATGGTTTGCATCAAGCCGCGCTTGAGCGTGTATTATCTCGTAATCCGCGCTTGATGCAAAATCATTGTTATTTTGCCACAAAACGCAAAGCGTCTACGGTCTGCATAACCACACGCCCCACTTCGCATAATACACTTACGAGTTACGATAGGGGGGTTTTCCCGTGGACTCACTAACTAGACCCTGTCGCAATATCTGTTCTTAACGGACTTCTCCTACCTATAAACACTACATGAGTGGAACTGCAATTCTTATTCTTGTTATTCAATAGTATAATACACATCTCAAGCTGTTATAGCTGCCATAAAAAAACAACAAGTATGAAATTCTACAATTTATTAATTCTAAAACCTATTAGTATAAACCATGTCACAAATCTGAAGTACTTCTTTTCAACAATAGCATTTGTGCCTTAAATCTAATTGCAAAATAGTATAGGTACCTTTAGGTACATAATCCATTCTAATAAATATTATATGTGTTACCACAAAGAACCACTTTTATACAACACCTGTAATTGTGTAAAGCTACAACTTTTGTATAGTTAAAATGATTACAAATGTCACAACAGAATGTAGTTAGACATTATTTAAATCAAGATTTGCGGTTATCAATATTTAAACACGACACTAAGGCATGTTTAAAGGCGAAAATGCAAGATATTGTTATAAGAAAATCTTTTACAAACCATTTATTACTTTAGCTATGTGCGGATTTATCACACACACACTAAAATGATGAAGGAAACTCATATTTTCAAGAACCACAAAATTCGAGGACATGTGACATCAACCAAGCACTAGGCCAACGTGGTGGATTATGGCCATAATCATACTTTGGGACAAAGGTATCATCTACCTAAGTCCCAAAGTCCCAACAGTGGCAGCGTAATGACATCTAGATACTAACCCCGAGAGATGAAATACTGCACTATCCGATCTCACAATAATGTATTGATTTTGCTATAATTATTATCAGCGTTCAGCGTATTCAGCGCACGGGGGTATTGACGCGAGGCGGTGGCTTAGCCAATAAGAACGCATTATGTCTAGGCAAAAATGGTGGAATTTATTTCGTGCAAACCAAACGTCACTGCACCTCTTGAGCTAAGCTCGATGGTTGATGAACGGTCAGTTCAGCATTCTCAATCATAGAGGGCGCTGCTCTTTGAGCTTTATTTAATCCGATACTAAATGCTATTTTTGTATGGCATCCGCTCCACTCGCACGGCACGAATCGCATTTTGGAATATGTTGTTTCCATAAGTGAATCACGAAGATATATCCACGCTTCTACTGGACCAGTGTCAAAAATATGTGAAATTCAGTAATGGACAGGCAAAGCTAATCTCAGATGGCGCCACCATCGCTGGTGCTTGTCATTGATGTTTACTTTGAGGGTTAAAGAATTAAACTATAACCAGTAACATGCTCGCGTCTTAAAAATCATTAGATTTGAAATGGTCACTATATAACCTAGAAAAATAAATTGGTGTCCAACAATTTTTGATGAGCAATGCTTTGATCCACAATTTCCGTTTTTTCTCGTCAGAAAGGAAACGTGTGTACCTTAATTTTACTCTAAATTGCACTTTTTAGTGGCATACTTATTGCAAAGGCGATTTTTTGTTTACTTACTAAAATATTTTAATGCAGTTAGTGAAACAACACCAGCGATAACGCGCCACCTAGCGGGATAAGTAAGCAGTGTGGCTCCCCATTTCACGTTTATGAGAGTTAATACCTAATGTGTCAGGGTATCGAATGCACTGGAATACCGCACAGGCCTTTGTTTCAAAATTCTAAGTCTAACTTACTATCAGGCAAAAGACCCGCTCATTTATTTACCCAATACCCATTACACATATTATTTAAACTAGCTTCTGCGATTTTATCCGCGTGGCGAATTCTACAAGTGCATTTATCCACAGCTAGTTTTACTAAATAGGGATGTTGCATGAAATACAAAATACATAATTTCTGTTCTTATACAGTTTTAAGAAGATCACATTAACACAATAAAAATGAAATTCACAAAATTTTATAATTTCCACAAAGACACTGCACCTAAAAGTTTCCCGAATTCAGCAATTTTTTTATCATCCATTATTAATTTAAATGACACCATAAGATTGTTTATATTTTAATGAATAAAAAAATGTAAAACAACTATGTACTTGAACGCAGTTTTCGCAGCTAAATCAACAAAATGCATGTTTTTAGTACAGCTTTACGGCACGCGTAGAACAAGTGACGTCAGATGTTCTGTCCAATTTGTATGGAGCGTTTTAGCGCTCAGTAGATAAGCCCGACTTTAATTCTCATTTTTGACGTTTCTAGCGTTCTGATTCCAGTTTTTTCGATATAGACATTTGATTCTGATGAGAAAACGAATTGATTGATATCATAAAAAATGGAGTCAACATTCCGTGATGCGATTCGTCCGACGTGTTCTGCCTATAGCGACCAATTATTATTAATGTCTATAATAATTAATCATAATTTCTAATTGAAGGGGGTGGCTTCCCACTTGCTAAAACTTGCTTCATGGTCTTCAACATGGAGGGGATGATACCCATATGTTTGTCGACACACTTCACAGCACACTTTTCGAAGTCTATTGTCACTTTATCAATCTGAAAACAACAAACATAAATGTAAATATATGATTAATTATTATTATTATAAGACTAACTTACCTTATACCCTGTTCCAAAATCTTAGATATTTTATGTGAACAAAGGGCTGACAGAACGAAAAAATTTATAGAAAACTGTGTTCGATTTTCAGTTTTATCAATATAGATTTATAGATGTTCAATGTTTTGAAAATCATTCATGAGAAAATGAATTGATTGACAACATAAAAAAATGGAGTCAACATCCATATTGTCAAAGCATGAATTTAGAGGTGTCTAATTTGGTAAGGATCAAAGATATTTGTCAGCTCTAAAACTAGATATAGATCTTTTAAAAAGCTCTTATTATACTATTGTAATGTTTATTGTTATGTATTACTAGCGACACGCCCCATTTTAAGGGTACCCTTAATTCGGCCCTGTCGCAATTTCTTAGCTGACATCGCCTACACTATAACTACGTACTCCCAAATTTCAGTTTCATGGGTCAAGTAGATTTCCGATTTCGTGTCAGTCAGTTAGTGAATGAATTTTCGATTTTGTATCAAAAAAATTAGTAGGCATAAAATATGATCTTACCGAGTCTTGTGAAGGATTCGCCCCGAGCCTGTCTCGTGCCGAATCATTGCAGTCCATAACACACCGCTGCAACCGGTTTTGGAAGCTGTTTATCTCACTCTGAAACATAAAGATATCCATAGATAAATAATGGTAAATAGAAATATTTGTTACTTGTTGTCTTATGGTGAAGGGTAAGATTGTGAGCAAGCCCGCTTGTTCAAGGAACACAAAATGCACTGCTTATTTAACCCGCTAGATGGTGCATTATCGCTGGTGTTGTATCACTGTTAATCTTCATAATAAAATTTTAGTAAGTAAACAAAAAAATCGTCTCTGCAATAATGTATGTCTCTGTGAAGTGCATTTCAGTGTTAAAATAAAGGTACACATGCTTCCCTTCTGACGAGAAAAAACGGAAGCTGTCAAGCAAAACTTATTGGAAACCAAGAAAGCTTTACCTGCACATAATTGTTCGCTTGATTGAGAGGCACCGAGCATTTCTCTATACAGAAGTGCACACGTTCCAATGAGGAATCGGTGTCATCACAGCAATTGGCAGCGCATCTGTGCATGTCTCCCTGGAAATCCAAAAGAAACTCTGTTACATATTATGTTAGCTTTTGACTACTACTTTGACCGATCTTAAACAACAATGTGGTTGTAAATGGTGAATATGCTGAATGTAGATCCTCCAGACTAACATGTGCACCACAAGTAAATTTTGTCTACTGTTTTGTCTCACTCTTTCTCGTGTAAATACGAGACAAATGCACGATATAAGCATTGACAAAATTTTGTCAAGGTGCGCATGTTAGCTTGGCAGAACTGGCTCTCTAGTGCAGCTGCCGGACAGAACACAACCGTGTGTTTGATCAGATACAGATGATCCTAGCTAGGAGTTAAGGTCCTTGTATGTCGTTGTTGGATGTTATTTTTCTACTATGGACAACATGAGGAGCATATCTTTTGCCTGATGGTAAACACAATGTTATAGGCTGGGATTTATGTATTTAATGACATCATTAAACAACAAACATGAGTAATTTGTACTTTACTCCATTTGTGTATTCCATTTATGTAATTTTTTGTTTGTAAATAAATATTGTCTTTAAACTTTTTAAATAAATATATTTTAATGTCCTCAAATTTTCTAACCGGGCAGTTATTCTCTTAATACCGTACACTGGCCTCACTTTGACACTGGCAGAAAAACCTCAAGCAGCGTTTAAAAGCCATAATCTGGAGAAAAAGTAGGGGCCCAGAAAAACGATTGACACCATTATGAATTATTACATATGGCTCTAACTACTCAGCCATCTTCTCAACACATAAAGCTTTCAGTTTTTATTCAGTAAGCCTTCAGTATCCGAAGATTTCAATTATCAGCACCGGTATTGCATAAGCCTCCTTATCACAACTTAACCTCAACGAATAACGAACCTGCATTTTGCGCAGAAAACCCTTGTCCAGATCATTCACCAGCTCGGTTATTTGTTGTTCGATCCTCACTTTTTGTGCTTCAACCATTTTAATGCTTTTTTAATATGAATTTAGTAACAAAATAGACCGAAATCACGATATCACCGCGAGTTTTTTGAAATCTAGGCTTTTGACTTTGACATTGACGAAGACAATAAAAAAATTAAGATTTTTGGCAGCTGACGTTGACGTTAGTAAAATTTTTTTCGATGTTTTTTAATAATTTGAGTTTTTGGCTCTTCAAGTTTTATATCCAGCTTATCAGCTAACATAGAAAGAACATTATTACTAACATCACAGGGCGTGGTACCCATGTATAGTATACGTTTATTTATATTTAATTTTTAAACCCGACGCAAAAAAAGAGGGGCGGTATAAGTATCGAGTACTTAGTAAATCTGTGTGTAGTGCATCGTGCATCGTAACTCCTAAACCGCCTAAAGGGATGGACTGATTTTTAACTAGTTTTATTTGTTGGAAAGGTGACTTGATCGAGAGTGTTCTTAGCTATGATTAAAAAATGACTGTTCCAAAAAGTCTGTTCTCTTGAGAAGTGGGGTGAAGATATTTTACCATAATATCTTCCATCTCTTTTATTCCAACGGGTAAATATTATTAATGGCAGTTAGATTCATTCAAAGTTGGTGCAAGAAAATGGATTAATTAGAAGGTAGCTGGCACAGAGAAGCAAACGATATCAAATTACCATGTACCTACTATTTTGTTTTTTTGACCGATTGCACTTTAGCCTATCATTGACCTACACAAAGAGTACACCTATTAGTAACAAAAAAACTAGTACGTACTATATGATTAGGCCTTGCTAATAATGGGGCGACCTTTCTAAGTTCAAAAAAGATACTCCTTATAACATCAGCTCATCATCTGCCAGTGAAAGTCCCATCAAAATCGGTACAGCCGTTTCGAAGATTACCTGAAAAAAAACAGACATAGACACACAGAAAATTTTAAAAATTGTGTTTTTTGTTAAAGGTACCGTATATACTTTCATAATATGCATTTAGTAAAAACCTGTTATTTTGACATTAAATACAGACACTTCAATTTTATTTATTTGTATGTAGATACCTATGCCTACCTAGTGTAAAATAATATATTATTGAGTTGTTATTATTATTGCGCAGTCAACATCGATTGCTCCCACAGCATCTGGTCTAGATAACCAGAAGATGCAGGTTCGAATCCTGTTGGAAGTGAAATTTTTGTGATGTATATATTTGCGTGAACATCCGCTAGTGTCGGTAACCACTATAAAATATAATTCATATATTATTGAGGTTAATTAAAGGCATTTATAAATTAATTTTGGCATAAAAAATAAAACTATTATTTAATTTTCCTAAATATTTTAATAATGTATCACCACTACAAAGAATTTACAAATCTAATCCTAACCCAGTCAAAAAACCTTCTAACAATTCTTGATCAAAGCTCAAATTTTTTGGCAATTTGTGTTTTTCATACATGTCTGAAACGAACGACGATTTCGGTTGCAAAATCGGATCATTAGCAGATAAATCTTTTGGAGTAACTACGGTAGCAGTTTCATCTATTATTCCTGACAGCACCGGTGCTTTCGACGGTGGCGGCGGGATTTTCGGGTTTGGCGGCAAATCTGCGAAACCATTGCATAGTGGACACGAATACGTTGGCGGAATGGTCTCGCCTTTTATTTTTTCTTTTGGCATGACTGTAGCTTTAACTTTATTTGAAGGTGTTGTCAAAAAATAGGCGCTAGCGGTTGGTGGAGAAGTTTTTGGGCTTGCTGGTGGTACACTGCGTTTTGGGGTTTTCGCTGGAGGTGGAACGCTTGCTGAGCCAAATGTTGGCGCCGCTGAAAGCGTTTGAGGGTAATAATTGTAATTATAAGCCGGGTAGCTTGGAGGCACGTTGTTATAGTACTGTGAATGAACTACCTGGAAATAAAAAAAAACACATTGATTTCTGTGCAGTAAATCTAGCCCGCCGCGAGGTTACAGTCGAGTATTTTATCTCAGTCACTCATCAGCAGGTTTTGTATCGCTGTCTCTTTCAGACGCTTAGAAACTGTATTTCTACTTACGACTTAGATTCTGTGCTCCTCCTAGTAATACGACTAATAGAACGAATGCTTCGATTAGAAGATGCGCGTGATTTCCAGTAAAAAGAACTTGGTAGAAATTTTCTACTATAGGTAGATAAGTACCAATTTTTTTAACTATATGGTAATTATTTTTATAATAAATAATTATCTGGCAACACATCACTTTTCTAAAGACACTAAAGGTTGTATCAAGCTATAGGATTGTGACGTCGACCGAGAAGAATGCTGCTGCCCATTCCCTACATATTCCCTTAGCCGGCTGTTACGGCACCCGCACCGGTACATTTATTAATGAATTTCAATTCAAATTCTTAATAATACCTACCTACGTACACAATACTTATACTTAATCACATAAATCACATGGGCTCCAGGAGAGCGCTCATGAAAGTTAAATGACTCGTACCCGTTCCACTTAGCCATAAACTCAAGAAGAGCATGAAACTCGTGGTCAATAATATAATCGAAAAATTATTTGAATTATAAAGTAAGTAATAAAATATATTACCTGGAAATACGCCAAGCAGATTATTAATAATCCATATGCCATTCTGGGAGTAAAAGACAAAAGTAATATTTTACTGTAGGTACTTTATATAAATAATTTCATTTCATTACTTTTTATCTATTTGCACCGATTGCAAACGAGAGATAAGTCAAGATTCTGTAACAAGTATCATTTATTTATTTTAATAACTACCTACTCCTGTCTGGTGAAATTACCGATCTTATAAGACTTCCTAATGTCTCAGGGTAACGAGCGCAATGCAGTGCCGCGCAGGCCTTACTCTTTAAAAGTTCTGTGTGGCACTGCAATTGCTATGGGCTGGCATTATCCATCCCGGAAGGGGGTGATTAGGAGCATGGTTGTCGACATGTTGTGAGAACCTCCCTTGGAATTACGTCATTTCAAATGTCCATATAAAGAAAACACTTCAAAAGTGAAGTGCACGGCATTTTCTGTAATTGTTTTCTAATCAACATCATCCTATAGTTCAAGTTTATCAGCTGATCTAGGGCTGCCCGGAAGTTCTGTAGAAGAAATTTGACGTAAACTTTAAATGCCTTTTCTTCAGCGAAAAACTCGTAAAACAAATGTTGTTGACCTCCAGGAGTAGATTGTCCTTTCGGGAAAACTTACCAATTTAAAATCAGGCTGTATAAGCTACACTTTATTCTGATTACACGCGCGAGAAGCAGCGGGAGAAATCTAGCGAATCGGAAAATAAAATGATAAATTTATAGTATCTTTTATTTTGCTTATTTTTATACCTATAATAAAATATACTAAAGTATAAAATAATCGTAATAAATATGTGCGAAAAACAAAGAGGCGTAAACGCTGTTATACAGGGTGAGTTTGAATTGGTTTGTTATTCCGGAAGGGGTTGATTAGGACCATAGTTGTCTACAAATTGTGAGAACCTCCCTTGGAACAACGTTATTCAAAATTTCCAAACAGGCATGGCATTTTCTGGATTTTTTTAAGTCTCTTCTAATTAACATTATCATTCGACAAAGTTCAACATAGTTCAAGTGAATTAGCTTAATTAAATTAATTAATTAAAGGGCTGCCCGGAAGTTCTGTAGTAAATTTTTTACGTAAACTTTAAATGCCTTTTCTTCAATGAAAAATTCTGAATTTCAAAAACTCGTAAAACAAATGTTGTTTTCGTCCAGGGGTACATTGACCCCCTTTCGGAATAACATACCAATTTAAACTCAGGTTGTATAAGAAGACAAAGACACAGTTTAACAGACAGACGGCTCGACAATGACACTTTCTAGTTTCTACAATCGTTATCAATAATGAAAAAATTAAAAATGTATGGATTCGTTAACATATTAGTGAATTTGGTCTTATGAGACCAATAATTACCGTCTGCATTAAAGTCAACTATGATGAATCTTATATAGGCAACTCTTAAACTAAAGTCTTGGCTTAAACACCAACTACGTCTGCCTGACGTTTCGTAACTAAGGGAACGAAATGAATGAAAGTGTGTCTGATTTCTTATAATATTATTCTATGGTTTAATTGGTTTTGATCAAGGAATTTATAGGGTAAAACTTTCTTGGTTTTGATACTGAAAACCGAATTGCGCTTGCGCGAATTTTAAATAATTGAAATGACAGTTTTGTTTGACTCTGTCACTTAAGCGCCTGCTTAGTATCAGGGCTTGCAAAATCGGTGTCATAAAGTTAAGAATCGCCTAAGATAAGTGCAACGCGTGTACCTCCTAGAGAGATACGTGTCGGCTTAACTTTAGTGCAGATGGAAATTTATATATTTCAGGGTAAAGAGCGCAATGCAGCGCCGCGTAGGCCTTTGTGATTCAAAGTTCTGAGTGGCACTGCCAATTTTATGCGCTGGCGTTATACTTAAATTTCAGGCAAACTACCAGCTCGTCTCGTGATCTAATAGAATAAAAAAATGTGACTTAGGTATCGATACGTCATTTCCATACATTTTAACTTGTCTAAATTTTTCTAATACTCGGTAGTATAGATAACTGTTTTGGAAAGTGACTATTGTGATTATCTTAGCCCTACTTGAAAAGTTACAATATAATAGGCCTAACTAGCGGGGCCCAGTCAGGACAGACAGGAGAGGCGAGAGTGAGACACCTGCACGGTGACGTCACAGGGACGCTCTCCACTTCTAGTCCTGGGTTGTAACATGACGCCACCTGGAATTACAGATATCACAATCATCATCATTATCAGGTGGAAGACGTCCACTGCTGAACATAGGCCCCCATAGAATGCCACTTGGATCGGCTACTCGCCTCTTGTATCCAACGGCTCTCCGTTTTAACCTGGTCGTCGGTCCACGTTGTAGCGAGTCTGCGACGACTACCTACATGCCATGACCATGGTTCATCGTTCCACTCATTATTGTTTTTTTTTCATGCAAACAAGCAACGAGGGGAAGCCGAATCTCCCCAAATCTCACGTTGGGGAGAGGGGGGTCTCAGCAAATATCACGTAATTTTTTTTCAAATTAATACTGCAAGGATTGATAGAATTGGAGTGATGAACTTGACATTGGTCGCTTTCATCTTCTAACGACCTCAAGACAGTGTTTGCATGAAAAATTGAAAAACCTTCGGGGACCGTATATTCAGTACGCGTGTATGAATAAATGTTTGACCAACATTCGGATACTCAATGCTCTACTCTCTACTGTATTAAAAAAACTAAGATACTTACCAAAGGTGCGGCTGCTGGGAAGTACCCCAGTCCTTGAGGCAGCTCTGCCCTCATCGGGGGCAGTATCAACTCCTCGAACTGGCGTGTACATTTTGGAGCACAGCTGTAACGCTCAGGTGCCTCTTGGATTACTAATAAAGTGTTGGGTGGAGAAGGGGGCGAGATTGGAGAGCGGCATCTTCTCGCTGAGGTGGTCTGCGAAAATGTGAACAGTTGAAAAACTTTGCTCTTGGTTTTCTTAGTCGTCCAATAATAAACAAACTTGACGGCTTACCAACCAATGGCATAGACAGAAATTCAAATTTGAATCATGTCATTGGGAGTCTATTCACCGCTCTGATTTTTTGCCTAAAACTAGTCATCCATATGGTATGGTGATCGGATCAACATTGCGGTCATTGGTTGGCATCAGCTGAGTTTAATTACATTATAGGACAAGTATAAAAAATCTTTTTCTAAAATGAAAGTAGTCTAAGTTACTTCTTATAACACCAGCTATCTGCCAGTGAAAGTCCCGTCAAAATCGGTCCAGCCGTTTCGGAGATTACCCGGAACAAACAGACAGACAAACATTTTAAAAACAGTTGGTATGTTATAAGTAGGTACCGTATATACTTTTATATTATGCATTTAGTAAAAAGCTGTTATTTTGATATTACAAACAGACACTACAATTTTATTTATTTTTAAGATAAGAAGATAAGATTGATATAGATAGATTCTCCGTTTATTCGGGGTACTAAGTAAAGGACTCACCTCAATTAGTACCGCTAACAATGCCGCTAACACTTTCAACTGCATATTTTTTACTGTAGTGTGCGTTTTATCGTTAATTCCATCAATAAATACTTTACAGCTATTTCGAAAATGGGTATCGCAATATAGGTTACACGTACTTTAGACTTCAAATTTGTTAATACTACCTGGTTGGTTTAAACTTTGGCTTTTGATAGGTTATAATTTGAGCACTATCTCGCAGCTACCGGAACACACCGGAAGGGGCTTGGCGGCAGTTGTCCAACTTGAGTGTGGTAACTAGCCGATGATCTCTAGAAATGCGCTACTACACGTTGCATCACGAATCCGCATCGTATAATATAGTGGCAGCCCTCACACCTAATTCATGACTGATGGATAAGCATCAAGTTTGCGCGTGTATTCTCTCGTAATCCGCGCTTGATGCAAAAGCATGGTTTTTTGACGCATATTTGCATAAGCGTTTACGGTCTGCATGAGACCAAAACTGCGCTTAGTTACAATCAGTAACACGACCAGTTCATCTCGTCTTACTACTCGTCGTCTACTCGAACTTAGCTGTCTTTGCAGCTTTGCCTCGTCTCTGTTTGTTAACTTAGAAATATCAAATTTCTTGACGTGATTACTTATTTATCATTCTCTTTGTTAAATATAGTTTTAGTAGGATAAAAAAACCACAAGTTATTAAAATAATTGAAAAACTGAAAAATAAGTGATTTGTACCAGTATCCGTCAGATTTGTCCTAATTTTCGTCAAAATGTCCCAGAACTCGTCAATTTTTAACACTATTTTGAACTCTGTAACCTTGGTATTAAGGTTCATTATTAAATTGTTTTTTGGCAATATAACCCTCAAATTAAAATTATAGGGCAAAAATATACCCAAACTAACCAAACGCGTCGAATGCCTAGGACAAAAAAAGATTAAAGAATATTATTTTTTGCACCAAATGAAACCAAATTAATCAAGCTGTTAGAACAAGTTTTTTGTGAAAAACATACAAATATACGAATATATTTTTTTATTAAAGCTTTTTGTAAAATACGTAATGGGTTCTGTAGTCTCGTAGCCACCATCCGGCTCCATCATCGGCACCCTAAATATAGTCTAGGATCAGAGTACTTGCTTTACAAAGATCAAACGAACCCCAAACTCAATGGGGTTATGTCATTACGTTACAACGATACTATGGCCATCTTCCGGCTCTGTTATCAGACCAACTCGGTGATATAATTATATTGCATTGTAATCCGATTTACATAATTATGTAATTTTTCGGCTCAATCGAACATCGGGAAGTGGGTCAAATTTAGATTGCAAGATTTGATCTGCTTTGCTGGTCAGGGATTCCTTTTATTCCAGGGTGTTAACCAGAAACAGAGCGTTAGGAAGAGTGATGGGTATTTGGGCATCCTTATGCATTTTCAGCTTCAGGGAGCGCACCTGAGGTCTTGAAGAGTTTACCGGAGTATATCTCACTAAGGTACGCTACATCCATTAGATTCCGGTGTGCGCACAATAACACCTGGCTGATGGTTGCTACCAGGCTTGGGCAATTGTACCTTAGCTCGAACAGGTTTTCCCTGTCGATATAAGGCAATTAATTGTGATCTTTGACGAGGACATCTATATTAACATCTGACGGTCGAGTGTCCATGACTATGCCCCAAAGTAGTTCATAACAGCCTCATCAACCATTAGAAGGTTGCATCTGTCCGGCTCCTTAAACCCATTTACTAAGATCGAGGCCATAGTTCCACACCTTGGTTTTTACATCATGTCTAATGCAGTGCGCAAGCTTCTCTCTTAGATCTTTATTTGCCTCAGTGGTGACTATTCCGTCATTTTCTACGTCGAAGTTCCCAACGAGCCATATTGTTTTACCGCATCCTGGAACCCCATATACCCAATTGATTTTCGGTACTACCCAATTTTCCAAAGCGTCTTTGAAATGATATCAGCCATCTTCAAAATCTTGTCATCCAGCGTTATCTTCGTGCACCGGGCTGTAACTACTATGGTGTCATTTCAATGGACGTTAAAGCGTAGTCGTCCTGCTAGAAGGATTTCATGATATTCCGGCAGGCAATATGATTAACCTCCTTACTTGCTCTTACGATAGCCTGAAACTCAACAAAAGCGTTGATTGCGTGGTTTAAGGGCGTCGACGCTGATCTGTGATTGGGTGGACTGACCTCTTCCTTGTCGGCTCTCGTTAGGCTGTTTAGAACTAAGGGGGATTCCTCAAAAACTCAACCAAAGCGGCTGCCTGTCTTTCCAGTGGTTGGATAGCTCTTTATCTCGTTCCCTGTGTTTCTACGCTGATGACGTTCATAAAACCTCTGAATCTCCTTTCCCGGTTCCTCTCTTTAGGAATGCCTCTTTGCTGTTCTGAGGCTATCAAAACTGCTACTTTCTGTTGTAAGCGTTCCGAGTCACTCTGAGTAGTCCAGTTCATCGCCATCGCGCCATAGCTGTTTCGTGTTTCGGTACTTTGAGGAAGCTTAGGTCTTCCCTCCTGTTTTCGTACACGACCACCTCATGATTTATGGAAGCTTTAATGCGGCCGATGTGGTCAGCGACTTCACCTTTTTCGTACTCGACTGTCATTGCGTGTTGACCCTACCTGGTTCGGCCTCTCCAAGTTTTGAGATCTTTGAGAGAATTGAGTTAGAGCGAGTTTTGAGAGATGCCTGAGCAAAAAGAGTCTTCTCACCCAATTCAAATAGTGCGATCGTCGTTTCTTGCATGCATTAATCGATATTGGTAGTCTGCTATTTCCGTCACAGGTAACGCGTTATACGTTTTACGTTTCATGCTCGTTCGGGTGGTGCTTCCGTTCAGCAGAGAGGCTAAGCTTGGCGATATTGCAACATGTTTCCGTGCTCCCGCATTGCAGAAGCTTATGCCGAGTCTCGGTGCAGTCGTCCATGATATTGAATATTATATGTATTACTTAAAAAACCTAAAAATAAATATGGAAAACAGTAATTTTCATCATTAGCTATAAATTAATTTGATATATATAATATTTTATAAAATAATTTGATATTAGTCATTACTTTACTTGAAATAATTTTTTTTATGTTATTTGTTACGAGACGAGGTGATCGTTTGCCTGATGGTAAGCATAACGCCAGCCCATAACAATTGCAGTGCCACTCAGAACTTTCAAACACAAAGGCCTGCGCGGTACTGCAGTGCGCTCGTTACCCTGAGACATTAGGTATTGAGTCTCATATGCCCAGTAATTTCACTGGCTACTTTGCTCATCAAACCGGAACACAGTAATGCTTGCACATTACTGCTTGGCGGCAGACTTCACAAGCAAAGCGGTGCTACTAACCCAGACTGACACTTGCAGAAGAGTTAGTCCTCCCACTAACTATTTTACTTTACTAAATAAAATACTAATGATGGATCAGGGAATTTCCTGTACATTTTAGTGGTCGATCTAAGTGTTCTATATTTATGCTCACTCTACTGGGCAGGGAAAGTCATATGCACGAAGTTACGTCATATATTGCTTTAACTACGCCATACGAAAACATACGAATTAGAGCTGCCGTACGGGCATGCGGTTGCAAGGTGATGGTACGACTAGCGCCAAATTGCGCATTTTGCCTCGCTTGCAAAATATTAACCTGCAACGCATGCCCCTACAAAATATACAAAAAAGAAAAACCGAAAACTTTTTATTGTATGTACTTATTATAACTATAATTTTATATAAAAAAATAGAGGCGGTCTTATCGGTAACCGTAATTCCATACTTGATTATAGAGGTAATTATCTTTAAATAAAATAAAAGGAATAGTTTTGCAAACCCTCAATTAATTTACTCAAATAAAAATCTGACCGCCACCGCCCCTATAATAAAACCGCAAACCGTATCACTACACAATAAGGTTCAAAATATACTCAATGACGATATTACGCGCATTTTGTTAATCATGTCCCAGTTACCGTCAAAATAATATAAATACTGACGGGTATTGGGTCAGATAGGGTATTTTAAGTACGAGTACCTGTCATATGCATTAATAAGAAGCTAATAATAAAAATAGCACAATTTTATACATTATATCGTTAGAAAATTAACTTGAGCGTTTCACTAAAATATCACACTTACCAAAACGGCCTCCTGGTCCTGTGAAACATGGAAACAAAAGTGGTGCGCAGGACTACACTTTCAGTTACTAAACTTCCCAAAAAACACAAATTTCAAAATCGCTAACTTTGATAGCTCTTTTCTCCGGAACTATTATAGATATAACTAAATTGTGCCCTTTTAATTATGAAGTATATTATTTTAAATATATTGCTATAAAAAGCTTTTATTAAGCTCTCGTTTGAAATAAGTAACTGGCCTTTTTTTACAATCTGACGAGTATTGGGACACTGTCGACATTACCAGCGTTTACCTACTGTTATTGCGAGAAAATTATCATCAAATCATTTGCAAGAAAAAGCCAATGGTTTCATGCAATCAGTTAACTAAATCTGATATGACACGAATCACAGATAATGCTAGTTATAATATCGACGATAAAATAGAATTATTTTAATGTTAAAAGAGAAGACGAAGCAAGTGCTTTGTTTATAATTATTTATTTATCTATTTTGAAATGGCGACATTTTTGTTTGTGTTTTTGTGTGCGTTTAGTTTGTATAATCAGGTGGGTGTGATTAAAAAAATAATGACCTATACAGAAGTCATATAATATATACGTAATGCTAATATATTCTTTGACAACTAACTAACAACTTGAAATTGACAAAATACACAAACCGTGTCTGGCCAAGAAAGATGAAAAAAAACTAACATTGTACATGACACTGATAGTAATATTATTAAAGGTAGAACTAATGTGCAAGCATTACCTATACTCTGTCCCGATTTGATGAGCAGAGTAGCCAGTGAAATTACTCTAATGTCTCAGGGTAACGAGCGCACAGCAGTGACATACAGGCTTTTGTGTTCCAAATTTCCGAGTGGCACTGCAATAGTTATAAGCCGGCGTTATGCTTACCATCAGGTAAACGACCGGCTTGTCTCGTTATCATATAGCAAAAAAAAGTATTCTATGCTTGACGTATCACAATCACATTCTTTTTACAAGTTTATTGTTATTTAACTTGCCTCGTTAGCATGTATGGGTCCAATCTTGCAGGCTAAATTTGACTCATTTTGCCGGTGTTCGATTGAGGCGAAATTTTAAATACGTATGTAAATCGGATGATGACGTCAGAGAGCTGGTCTGGTGATGAAGCCGGAAGGCGGCCACAGGAACTCAGTAATGAAACAACGTTACCCCATCGAATTTGGGGTCGTTTGATTCGTCTTACAAGTAGTGATCCTAGGTGATCCAGGTATCCAGGATCTGATGATGGAGCCGGAAGGTGGCCACAAGATTACAGTACCATTTACGTACCTATTTTATAAAAGCTTTTCTGGAAAGATATTTTTCCACATAAAACTTATTTTAATCTCTTTAGATGGAGCTGACCACTATCTCACTGATCTTAAGTGACGATATGGTCAACGGTCGTGACCATCCTAAACCTAGAGTAGCGCTGGCTCTCAAGCGCAGCTACCTGACAGAAAACGTGGTCGTCGCGTAAATGGATCTTAACGGCGTAACTCACACTCGGCATACTGATAGACGCGGGACGACAAATTTTCAATGCAAGTGTGATCATTGAAAAATTACCACACTTATAGTTAATAGTTTAAAATATGTCGTCAACCCGGTCAACGACAGAAATTGCCACACATATGTAAGACATAAACTTTACTCTTCGCAAGAGAGTCTTGGTCACAAATGTGTACACAGCCCCTGTAGCTAAATTTACACAAGTAAAAAAAAGTATTTATGGTGGTACAAAATAATAACGTGTCTTTAATTATTTTTTAAAGGTCCAACTGCAAATCATCCGATCATCTATGCTGAACCGACCCTACACTGAAACAATCCTCGAAACGCCTAGGAATTACATCGAATCCTACGTAGATGCCCCTATAAACTACATCGAAAGGCCCCAAGGCTACATCGAAGCTTCTAAAAACTACATAGAATCCCCTAGATTCTACGTTGATGCTCCTATGGAAAGTGCTAGAAATTACGTCAATATTCCCAAGATTTTTGAAGCTCCTAGGAATTACTTACAGCAACAGCCCTCTATGATAGCCGAGCCACCTTGCAATGGCATTCTACCAGTTGCTAACATCCCTAACATATCATACCCTAATATACCTAATCAACCTTCAACTACCATTATTACAGACTGCACGCCCTCAGTTTGCAAAAGTTTAGTAGACACAATAAATATAATGACCGTCAGCAGTTTATTGCAAAATACTAAAGGAACTAATCAGGAATTTGCAGGACCAATACTAAGAGATTTACTATCGAATCCCAATCTCGCAGAAGGCTTTTTGAACCCTAAGTTTGGTTTATCAAAACCTAATTTCATGGCCCCTAACGTGTATATCCCTAATGCTGTTGCCTCTAATATCTTAGATCCTAATGTTGTTGCCCCTAATTTTCTTCTACAAAATTTAATAGCTCCTAGCTTGGCAACTTCTAGTGTTTATTCTCCAAATTCAGTTGGCCCTAATGGAATTGCTGCTGCAGGTTCTCTTTCTCCCAATGCATCTATTAACAACGGTGCTCTGTTATCTAGTCTAATAAAGCTACTCAGTGCTGGTGCAGTGTAATTTATTTTATGTTTATTTATTTATCTAACCTAATAAATTATTACATATTTTTAATTATAATGTTTTATTTTTAAGTTTATTATACCCATACTCACTGCAAGATTAATATAATATAGCTAGCTGTGGCTTACGGTTTTATCAACGAGGCAATTCTCACAGGAACCATGCATTATCCGGAATACAAAAGTAATAGTCACTCTCCGGTCCATAAACTTTTTCTACGCGAAAAATTATGTTATCCTGTTGCTCTGTTGCTGTGTGAGAGAAGTACAAACCAACAAACACACTTTCGTACTATAATAATATTAAGTAAAGGTCTTGACAACAATTTAAACAACAGGAATATTTTGAATTAATTTTATTTTCAATATTCCTAAGATAAAGTTACGTCATAAACTTAAAATTAGTTAAAAACTTATATGTCTATCATATAATATATAGACTACCATTAATAAACAAAGCCATTACCAAAGTTGCCGAAGATGTTGTTGCAACCATCAAAAGGTAACGGCTCTACATTAAAACTAACACATGGAACATGAGTCGGTACATATCCGAAATTGCAAGTCAACTGTGCAGGAATTGAAGCTGGGAATGGCACTTCAACTGCCATTGGTGCTATTGTTGCCAATGCTGGCTCAACACACCCAAATGTTGGTAAAACTTGGGAACCAAACGGATTTGAGCAAGCATCAATACCGAGTAAAGGATTAGAACCACAGTTATCAACGCCAAATGCTCCAAAACCTGTGCCAAAGTTTGAAATGCAAGGAGACACATTATTGCAAGGAGACTGATAAGCTACTGGCTCTTGGTAATAAGAAACGTCATTGCAAGGACTGTATTTATCTATGACTGGGCATTCACAGGTTATAACTTCATTTGGGTAGAAATCAGGCGATACCACTTCAAAATTGTTTACACATGGAGAATCTAGGAAGCCTAATGCTTGTGCTAAAGAGTTACCACATCCAGACGAAGATCCTAAAGTATGTTCGATTAAATTACTAACAATAAGTAGCTGAATAGCATTAGCTAAAGAGTTAGCTAAAGTATTGTCAACAGTAGTAGTAGCTACGATGGGTGCTGGAGCAGCGGCATAATATGGTGTTACTGCATTTGGGATAAGAGATGGCACTACTTGTGGTATATTTGTGAATAATGGTTGAGGGCATGGAGCTATGGGGTTGTTTAGAATTGGTTGGCTGATTAGGTTAGAACACTGTGGTATCTGGTTTTGGATAAAACATGGCGCTGCTATATTACTCAAAAGTGGTTGGCTAAAAGGTAGTGAAGGAGCACAAAGTGGTTGAGACCCTGGACCTATATTAGAAAGCGTAGCCGGGATGGTTCCGTAAGGGTCAACGCCGTAGGGTCCACAAGGTCCATAAATTTCAGGTCCAGGACAGGGGTCTACACCAAATTGTCCAGGGTAGCTGGTACCCAGGCCGTATATTTCTGACTGAGCCTGAAAAAAAAATGCTTTTAATTTTTTTGTACTATTTAACGAGACGAGTCTTTTCGTGGTAAACTTAATGCCAGCCCATAACAATTGCAATGCCACTCAGAACTATGAAACACAAAGGCCTACGTGTCACTCGTTACTCGTTACACGGGGCAAAATACGGCGCGCCGCTATCTTGCTCGCGCATCTTAACATTTTTGAAGATTAATAATCACTTAATAAAATTATGAAAAATCTCATTCGGTAAAGTTACTGGCAATAACATTACAAAGGTACGGCAAAAGTATTTAATTTTGATCCGATCAAGTTTTCATGTGCATGAAAATGGGCAAAACCTTTGATTATAAACCTAATTTTACTTCTATGGGCAAAACATAAAATCCCATTTTTAGGTTTGAAAACTTGAATTGAATTGACTCAAATTGAATTTTTTGTTTAACCTTTGTAATGTCATTGTCACCAATTTCACGGAATACGATTTTTCATAATTATATTAAGTGATTGTTTATCTTTAAAAATATTGAGATGCACGAGTGATAGCGGTGTGCCGAATACTGCCCCTTTTCACTGAATACTTTGAACACAGTAATGCATGAACATTACTGCTCAGCACAGACTAATTGAACAAAGATGTAGTATCAACCTAGACGAACACTCGCAAAAGTCCTACCACTATAGTAAAAACTCAATTATTTTATTGCGTTTATGACAGCGTGTCAAAAAAGTTACAAAAAACACGAATGACTCTTATCAAACATGGAAATAATTAGCTTTGTTATCTTCTAGAAAAAAATATTGGCAATAGCAAAGGTTAGCAATCAAGCAATAAGAATTTGATTTCCAATTATTGTTCTTATCTAAAAAGAAATACGTTTTCGATAAGATAGGAAACCCAATAAAAATTAGCAAATTTTTAGTGGAAAACTACAATAATACAACACTTTTTTTTAAATCAAAATAACCCATCCTAATTAGGGGCATAAAAAAAGTAGATAAAAGTTTACCTTACAAATCAGGAAAGCAAACGTCAGAAACACGACCACCGCCATCTTGAATTTAATGTCATTAAAATAATAATACCTGCCCCCTGGTTATATACCCCACATAAACACGTAACCCAGTGTAATAGTGACACAATTATGATTTACAAGTTTCGTAAAATAAAGATAAAATGCAGGTTGAAATGTTAGAAAATCTAAATTTTAGTTGTAGGTAATCAAAGCTTAGTCCCAGACGGAAAAGATTTAACCACGTGAGTACGTGGATAATTGTTACCCAGTTTAAATAAAGCGGCTGCTCGGAAAACAATGATAAATGTTATCGATTTTATTCTAGAGGGTGGAAGCTAGCCAGGCGAGAAATAGAAAATGCCTTACCAAAACCTATAGTTGCATGAACCATCGACTAATAGATCGACAGCCGACGTCACAACCTTTTTTTTTTATTTGGTAACAAGACGAGCTGGTCGTTTGCCTGATGGTAAGCATAACGCCAGCCCATAACAATTGCAGTGCCACTCAGAGCTTTGAAACACAAAGGCCTGCGCGGCACTGCAGTGCGCTCGTTACCCTGAGACATTAGGTATTAAGTCTCATAAGCCCAGTAATTTCACTGGATACTCTGCTCATCAAACCGGAACACAGTAATGCTTGCACATTACTGCTTGGTGGCAGACTTCACGAGCAAAGCGGTGGTAACAACCCAGACGGACACTCGCAGAAGAGTTAGTCCTACCACTATACCTACCATATAGCTTTCAACATAACATTATTATTAGCGGCTGCCTGCGCTTTCACTAACGTGGAGATTCCTACAGGAACCGTGCATTTTTCCGGGATAAAAAGTAGCCTATGTTACTCTCCGGTCCATAAACTATATCTATGCCAAAAATCAAGTGGATCCTTTTCTCCGTTGCTGCGTGAAAGAAGGACAAATCAACAAACCAACAAACAAACTTCGCATTTATAATATTAGTAGGTACGGACGGATATTACGTAGATAGATTATGTGTGTAAATAATAATATCATACCATCTCAAAATACTATTTATTATTCAACCCTACACGCAAAATTAATGGCAATACCAAGAATCATATAAGTAGGACTAAAACCAATATTACAATGTTGCACCCCCTCATTCTGTCCACCCAACCCACAACCCTAAAGCTTCGTTCACGTAGTTCAGTAAACAGTAAAATATAAAGAACTAGCTTCCGCCCGCGGTTTTCACCCACGTTCCCACAGAAACCGTGTATTTTTCCGGGATAAAAAGTAGCCTATGTTACTCTCCGATCCATAAACTATATCTATACCAAAAATCACGTCGATCCGTAGCTCCGTTACTGCGTGAAAGAAGGACAAACCTTCAAACCAACAAACACACTTTCGCAATTATAATATTAGTAGGAGTAGGATATATAAAAAATATACATAATAGAATATATAAGAAATATTTTATATTTTATGGGTCTTAATATCTTTATGACATAAGGGTGTCTTATAGATATTTAGCTTTCCTAAATCGTAGTCTCCTCTAAACGAAAGTGTTTGTTAGTTCATCCTTTATTTTTCATGCAACGGATCGACGTGTTTTTTTGCAAAGAGGTAGTTTAGGCACTGGACACACATATGCTACTTTTTATCCCATAAAATGGTTCTATGGACATCTCCTCGCGGTTCACAACAGCGCAGAAACCCTAGTTATAGTTGTAACTCGAGATTTATGACTGAGCGCATCGTTGTAGTTTACGGGCCTTAAAGTAGAATTTATCGTCACGTCATTATTACCTAGAAGACGTTCTCACGTAGACCTTTCCCATATAAACTTCACAACGAAAGGTTGTTGGTTGTAATATAAGATGAGTAGTTCCTATTAGTTCCATGGAACATGACGTCATAGGACAAAATAACCTTCGTACTACAACAGATCTCGTATAATATTCCTTTTCGACAATCACCCAAACTCATAACAAAAACGCCTGTTATATTTTTTTTTTGGCTTCACGTGGTTTACGCTTTTAGCCAGTGTCAAGTTATAATAAATCTCTAGTTTTGGTGCATGAAAGTCGTCAAAGTCACGTTAAAGATTAGTCTAGGTGCGGTCGAATCAAAGTGACGCTTTAGTAAAGCGGTGGATACTTTTGTTATAATTTATATCATCTTAACATTTCGTCTCCCTTTTTTTTAGCTTCACCAACCCTGACCCTCTTGATTAGAAAGCACGTAGGGCGGGAAGAGGCACTCTATTATATTACTAGATGAACAACTAATATTATAATCATCATCAGCCTGTTGATACAGGCTGTTTGATTGATATGAACTTCTAAACATAAGCATCTGACCTCCCAATAAGCGCCACTGATCCCGATCTATCATAATGACAAATTTTATCCAACGTATTTTTTTCTTTGCTACAAGATAACGAAACGAACCTATCGTTTGCCTAATGGTAAGTATAACGCCAGCCCATAACAACTACGAGTTATTAGGTGCTAGCTTCTGCCCGCGGTTTTCACCCGCGTTCCCACAGGAACCGTGCATTTTTCCGGGTTATAAAGTAGCCTATGTTACTCTCCGGTCCATAAGCTATACTATGCCAAAGATCACGTAAATCCGTTGCCCCGTTATTGCGTGAAAGAAGGACAAACCATCAAACACACTTTCGCATTTACAATATTAAAGAGGAAGCAGGATTAGTAGGAAGTAGGATAGTAGGATTAAATCTGATAAGTCCATAAATGTTACTAGATTGTAGCAAAAACAACTAGCTTCATATGTACGCAGCGCTACTCAAATTTGATATTCGTACGACCCTCGCTACGTGATTGGAAACTATAATTCCTATATTCGATTTTCTTTATTTATATTTCTGAGAGATTTCCCTAATGAAATCATGGAAGGCTTGGGATTTCGTATTGTTAAATTATATCTCTTCTGTTTCTGGCAAGATGGTACTTAGTAAAGTTCCAAATCCATCGTTCCGTGCGTCAAATTCAAATTCCAAATGCTTTATTCATTTAGGCCCCAATGGAGCACTCATGAAGGTTAAATAAATGACTCTAACAGGGGGTCCCTAACGCTCGCCTACCCGAATCACAGACAAAAACTAATGCTGTCTTTATCGGAACATAATAAATGACGTGGATTGAGTGGTACGATGATCCAATTTCGATCCCACAGACGAGGCGGGGATCCGGGCACTCCATTCCGGGCGCGCCATCGCTCCATTTTTCAGTCATTCTACGTCTCGAGTTTTACCAACTGTGTACTCAGTGTGAGTTTCGCAATTAAAATCCGTTTACGCGAACGACCGCTTTTGTCGAGTAAAAACACAGTAGTTCATAAATGCGGCGCTAGCAGCGCTGTACATTTTTTCATACGAAACCTTCGTAAACGCGTTCATTGTCGAACGCGTTAGCTGGTTGCAAAACTCACACTAGGCCCTCAGAACGCGAAATGGATCGTCGTATCAGCCACTACGGTGATTTAGAACGTTTGGATTTCTAATATTTCTATGACGTAATCCAACTCAGATTCCCCATAGTGGTGGTACCAACCCAGACGGAAACTCGCAGAAGAGTTACTCCACAAAAAGTGGTTGTCTCTGATTTTTTTCCGTACACAGCTTACAACTTCCAAACTTTTCTCGATACAAGAATATGTTACAAAAGCAAATACAAACTATAAACGTCAACCAAAACGTGCCAAATTTCAAAATGGCTATCAAGCAAACTTAGCGATAATGAACATGTCACTCGAAATCGTTATGCAACTGATTGCAGTTTTGTAACAATAGATTGAAGTAATCATGTTTATATGAGTAAGAAAGAGGAGTATTGCATACACTCTATCACTCTAGTCATGGGGAAGGCAGCTCTACTATTGATGAGCTATTTACTTATACGAAAGGTAATTCTTATATTTTTATACTATTTGATCTATATATCTATATATATATACAACATATATATATACAACATATATACAACATATATATATATCTATATATATGTTGAAGCTATATATCTATGGTTGAAGCCTACTTATATATTTTTAACACTATTGGGTAACGAGACGAGTGTCGTTTGTCTGTGGATGAAAAGCATAACGTCAGTCCAGAACAATTGCAGTGCCACTCGGAACTTTAAAACGGAAGGGCTTGCACGGCACTGCATTGCGCTCGTTACCTTGAGATTTTAGATATTTTATAAGTCCAGTAATTTCACTGACTACTTTACTCATCAAACCAGAACAGTATGCTTGCAGATTACTACTTGGCGGCAGATTTAATGAACAAAGTTGTGGTACCCACTGAGACAGATACTCGTAAAAGATTTAGCCCTATACCACTTGTTTATTTCTTTTATAATGTAAATCTATTTTGGAAGTTGAAATTGTTGAGCTTGTTTTTTTTTATTTAATGCATTTTGCTCTTCAAGCTCCAGGGCTCGCACCCTTTGTTTGGCAATTCAAATTATGTATACAGAAAAATCCTTACTTATCATCAACTTTACAAAAGTAAACTTACTCCGAAAGCCTAACTAAAGTGTCGTTCACTTTAGTTCACGAGCTAGTTTTGTTTCATTCCTTCTGATAACGAGACGAGCTGGTCGTTGCCTGGTGGTAAGAATAAAACAAGCCCATAATAATTGCAGTACCACTCAGGACTATGAAACACAAAGGCCTGCGCGGCACTGCAGTGCAATCGTTACCCTGAGACTGAGTTATTATATAATTCATGATATTCCAGTAATTCCACTGAGTAGTATAATTGACTCATCAAACGAGAATACAATTATACATTACTATTAGATGGCAGAATACACGAGAAAAACGAAAGACACCACTCAAATGGTCACTCGCAGACAAGTCAATTCTATCACTAGATGGAAGAAAGAATTTAATAAAGAATTTTTCTTTTCAGATTTTGATATCACACGCACAACCGTCATTAGCGCAATACCTGCAACTGGCCGGGCTAGTACCACCTGCACTACCATCTGCACCTCCCCCCCATGGACCTCCACTGAGCTACCCGAGTACTTCAACCTACCAAACCTCAAGCTATCCAAATTCTGCAAGCTATCAGAGCACTCCAAACTATCAAAGTTCTCCAAACTATCAAAGTGCTCCAAACTATCAAAGTTCTCCAAACTATCAAAGTGCTCCAAACCATCATAGTTCTCCAAACTATCAAAGTTCTCCAAACTATCAAAGTCTTCCAAGCTATCAAGGCCCTCCAAGTTACCAAAGCCCTCCAAGACCGAATCCTTTACCAAGCCCTTCCCTTCCCACTCCTCTAAGCGCAGTAGCGAGTTTAACTGCCTCCATACCAGTCCCACATTCTTTACCAGAGGAGGCACCACCGACAGTTCCAAAACCATCAAAAAGTTTGGCAACGTCTAATTCAGATTCAAATGTATTGAATAATCTTGCAATAGCTTTACAGTTGTTGATTGTCAACAATATACTCAATAAACCTTTTCCTGAAAACACGCCAGAGTATTTAGAAAAAATAGAATTTTCTAAATTCGAATCAATACCAAAGTACGAATCTTTACCTATATCTCCTTTAACTTTGTCATATCCTGTACAATCATCTGCGTCTTATAAAACTCCTATGTCTTACCTAGAATCTCCAATGCCTCAAACTGTATATGCTTATGAAAGTCAAAGTTTACCTAATGCTAACTTTTTAGGGTCATCAGGTGTCATTGAACCTACTATGTTTGGACCATCAGCGAGCTCTGCTAGACCAAATCCTAGGTCAAGTATGACTTTAATGTCTCCGTATGAAGCGTTAGGACCTAATTCACCATACTCTGACCCTATATTGTCATCGGTTTACTCTCCAAGTTATTCTAAAAAAGACTTCCAAAGTCCGTACGCATCGATTTTAGCTTCTGAAGGGCATAGAGATTTGTTTTCTTTGGCTGATTTGTTTTAGTTTATTTACTGTGATAGATGCTAATAAATTATTGTTTTTGTTGAATGCTTTTTTTATTTCAATGTGTAGGGTAGGCTCTTCCCGTAGGTACCGTAAAAATCGGCTAAGGGAATGTCCAGAGAATAGGCAGCTGTATTCTCTTTGGTCAATATCGAAACCTACTGCGCACTTTGACAAATAACAAATGATCTAAAACTGCCATCATCAAGACGCCTGCCATGTATTATGTTAGGACATGTATAATTATGACTTAGGTTTTGTTGTGGACGTCTTTATCTAAACTACCAGTGGCGCAAGTACGTAACTTTGCGATCCATAGTACCTAATCGATATATTGACACGATAAGTCAAAATTAGAAATAGGTAGGACGCTGTTGATTTTTGTCGAAAACGAAACATAACCTTTTTCCCGAATTTTGCGACGAGAAGTTTTACTTGTAATCTGTTATCGATTGCATCTACGCAATGAAGTTCAATTTTCATTGCATTGAGCGAATAACTAATTTCGTGAAGTGATTTACGTGTGAAAACCGTGGTAAACGAAAATAAAACCATATAAAAATTATCGTTAAAATAGTCTTCGTTCCATAAACCAGTCTTCGAAATATGAGATGTGCATATTCTCTTCATGTTGAAGAAAGTTATAGATTCGGCTTCGTTTAGTTTTCGAAAAAATCAAGATCTACCTATCTCTAATTTAAATTTTTAACGATTCAAATTGTCAATTTTATTTGTCGAAAAGGTCGCTTCTTGCACTGCTGTACTATTATTAAACCTAAATAATACACATACAATCATAAATCCTATTGAGCCATCGCTTTGGGGAAAAGATCTAAATTCCAAATCTTTTTCCTTATTTGAGCCTTTGTTCCAATTTTGCGCTGATTAGGTAAAAAATGAGCTTAGGTAAAACCATATAGGTATATGTAAAACATAGTTGCTTCCTGGAAAATATGACGGAAACAGGCTAAGGTTCATGTAAATAAAGGCTAAAAGGTAACCAGTAGAGTAATTTAAATTCACTCGTAACGATTCCGAGTAAGAAGCGACTGTTTGTAATCGTTTATATTCTGAATCAACTACAACTACACCTCTAGGGTACCCGTAGGGGTCCCTTAATCGTTTGTCCCTCAATGTTTTGTGGACGGGGCTGTAATACCCTGTCCAAAAAAACAACCTGTATATTTTCGTACTCTCTTTAGTGTGGATTAAAACTTTAAATGTATTGCTAAAGTTCGGGCCATACTAACGTTTAACGTCACTGTCCATTATCGCGATAAAAGCGGCGTTAAAAATGTCACACAATGGCGCGATAGATTGACTGATCACAAATACTTTTAGCGCTAAAGAACAAGACCTCTCCGAGCTATCGACTTACGTGTTACGTCAAACGCCAATCTGAATGCCGTTGTCAAATTAACGCGATAAGACGTAGCTATCTATATTCATATTTATATTCATATTCATATGCAAGCATTATTGTGTTCCAGTTTGACGAGCAAAGAAGCCAGTGAAATTACTGGGCTTAGGGGCACCTTAGACGCTCAAGCAAACGTACGTTTGCTTGTCAGAATAACAACGCTTTTGCGTCAAGCGCGCATTTCGAGTACCACGAAATCCGCGCTTGACGCAAAAGCGTTGTTGAGCGTCTAAGGTGCCCCTTACGAGACTATATCCAATGTCTCAGGGTTATGAGAGCACTGCAGTACCGCGCAGCCCTTTGTTCTGAGTAACACTGTAATTATGGGCCGGCCGTTACGCTTACCGTCAGGCAAACGACCTGCTCGTCTTGTTATAAAAAGAGTAATTTAAAAAAAGTTTATTATCCATTAACGCGTTACTCATACATTTGCCGTAAGTGTGACCCGAGCATATTACATATTTTGCAAATATGTTTGAGATGAATATCTTTGTGATATATGGTGTATTTTATCTCGTGTGGAGATATTATTGGCACGTCGTCCCTGAGTTTCCGCAATATCTCAAGTTACAGCTGATATGGAACTTTTCCGGAAGTGTGGCCATTAAATAGGCAGTAACGTTCTTACCACAAAAAAGTTATAATACACTGAGTGTGTTAAACAGCATCTAACCCCTAAACATGCCTTAGTCGCGTGTTTAAATATTAACAACCACAAATCTGGATTGAAGTAGTGTCTAACCGTTGTCTAACTCCATTCTGTTATTCTAATCAGTTTAGACGTTTATCTTTAGACACTGTCTGGCTAAACTGGCGTCTCAAAGTGTTTTTTGTGGTAACACGGTTAATGTACTGGTTTCATCCGCATTTGGTTTCCTACCGGAACGTGCATTTTCCCCGGAAAAATGTAGTCTTGCCACTTTTCCGGCCCATACATCAACATGCGCCAAATTCTAAAGAGTTTTCTGAAACCGTCTGGTATCTCCTAAGAAACGGATGACGTAAGGCAACCCTTATGCTCTCTCTCTCTCTCTCTCTCTCTCTCTCTCTCTCTCTCTCTCTCTCTCTGTTTAGTTGTCCAGCAGTATAAGAGCCCACATACACGAGCACTCCAATCCACAACATTCCAAAACAACGTTCCAAAACCGCCCACGTGTGGGGAATCTCAGATAGATGACATGGAGTGATAGAAATATTAGAAATCCAAACGTTCCAAATCCAACTTTCCAACTCATCATTAGTGGCCGATATGACGATCCATTTCGCTCTCAGTGGATGGACTCGAGATGTAGAATGATCGAAAAATGGACGAGGGCGCGCCCGGAATGTTTTATCTTTGTTGTCATTTGGCAATTTTAATCTGAACTGTTTAACTATTCAGGCGTTTAACACTGTTTATTAATAATTAAGCCATAGTGTATAACTGTAAGGTATAAGTTCCGCTGTTTTCCTAGCCCCTATTTTCCTCCAGTTAAGCCATACATAGCGCGTTACATTAATCAAACTTTGCCCTCGTTCATGGGACCAGGGGCCTTACTCCGTAAATCGAACGTCGAAGCTTCGGCTGACGGATCGGCATTTTCCTACTACGAAAGACAAAATGTCAAGAGCGAACATAGAATTGAACGTTGGATCCGAAACACTTTCATAGTAGGAAAACTGCGATCCGTCAACCGAAGCTTCGACGTTTGTTTTACGGAGTAAGGCCCCTGGCCCGGCGGGATTTGTGACTTTATACTGATAAATTGAGTTACAATGAAAGCGTTATGTCTTGATCATATGACGCTTCGTACAGGATGACAGCGCTTTCAATACCGGTGAAACATTTTTAACGTTACCTCTACTCGATCGCGTTACCGGTAAATATAAATTACAGGTAAAAAATTAAATGTAACTTTTGCCACGTCATACCGGTAAACATTCTTAACGATACTATCAAACTAACGTTAATTTTACCGTTACTTTGAAATGGGTAAAGCTGTGTCGTGCAAGTGGGTCCACGCACGGAGTCGCACCAGTGCGTTTTTTATTGATTTTGTTAAAATTAACGTAACTACCTAACGTTAAATACTGTTGTTACTTATGCTATATAAAGACTATCTAGCATTAAGTCCTTCTTTGTACATATTTAATCTGTATGCTAAAGAATAAATAAATAAACTAACGTTAAATATTTTTAACGTTATGCACGGTAACGCTTTGTATTGGACGGTTTTGTTAATTAACGGTATTCTTTATGGTATTTGGTAACGTTAACAATCCCTGCAGGATGATGATTTCTTGACATGGTATCTTATGTACCTACATATTCTATTGTACACTTTTATACTTGACTGGCTTCTGCCCGCAGTTTCACTCGTGTAGTGATTCCCCCACACCGTAAATTTTTACGGGATAAAAAGTAGCCACGGATATAATATATAGTTAATTTTGTTAATTTTTTTTTTCATGCGCTTCCGCTTGTATTATCTCGTAATCCGCGCTTGATGCAAAATCATGGTTATTTTCACAGCAAAACGCATACTTGCATAAGCGTCTACGGTCTGCAACAAGTGCTGAGCCACAAACCTTCAAATATAACGCTGTAGTTACCCAAGCATCCACCACACAAACACGTAATTTATCGTAAACAATCAATAACCATAGGTACACAATCACAATAATTTATCTGTCATATCTAAGTTATTGCTTAACTAAGCAAGCTTGTTCTAAGTAATCATATAACTTGGTTGCTCAAGAGATTGTATAATTTCAAATATATAAAGTGTATGTTTTGACTTCTGTTTTAGTCGGTACTATTCTTTTTGAAGTAGATATTCTTTGGTCTCGTATATTCTTTTATTTTTGTAAGCTTGTACAAGAGTACAAAGAAAAATGAATACTAAACTCTTTGCTTTAGCTTTTGCACAGCTATTGATATTAAATGTAAGTTTTATTTCTTTTCTATCTTTTTTGAGTTAAACTAATAAGGCAGGATATGTAACAGTTGAGTAAATCGCGCGTCTTGAACGCGTCTTGTTTCTATAAGCATTCCTGACGTTTAATTTTAATTTGGAATTATGTTAGTACGTTTAAAATAGTAATTGTATTGATAAATATTATTTATTTATACAAACTGTTTTAATAATACTTAATTATAACCAAGCCAAAAGATAATCCTGCAGTAAAGTTTTATTTATTTGTAACTAATATTATAGATAAAGCATTTAAAGTTTAGAGTTTTTTTGTTTATTTGTTACCGCTTATCTCTGGTAACGCTGGTCCGCATGTAAATACTATTTTACTAATAGGAAGCTATATTACCCCCTGGCTACATATTAAACTGATTCCACGCGTGCAAAGCCGCGGGCAGAATCTAGTTTAAAAAATAATGCTAGCCACAATCATGTGATACCTACATAAAACTTTCTTGATTACTTTGCGTTATTGATAATTATGCAGTCAATTTCAAATCTTATTTAATTTTCCAATAATTTTTACATGTTACAGATGGTCCAATCACAATGCATGAATCGAATACTACCCGGTTGCGGTCCTAACGTACTACCCATCGGTGAAACCATGCTACCCAACCCGTTGCTGTACCCACAAAACTATATAGGACCTAACCTCATGGATTACCCTTATGAGATATTACCTAACCTACCTGGGCAGATACTACCCAACGTGTTGTCCGGTCAGATGCTCCCCAACGTGTTGTCTGGTCAGGTACAGCTACCCAGCATGCTGCCTGGACAAATACTACCCAATGTCCTACCCGGTCCTGTACTACCCAACGTATTGCAAAGCCCTGCAATACCTGCAGCTACAACTATCATTCAGGACAGCACAGTTGCTAACAACCTGGCTAACGCGTTGCAGTTGATGGTTGTAAGCAATCTGTTGGCCAATACACTACCCCAAAACGAGGTACTCCCCAACTACCCACCCATAGAGTTGCTGTCTCCTTTTGGCGGTTTTGGTGGATACAATTATATTTACTGACAATTTGACTGATTTAACATTAATTATGTCATAGAATACATATTTATTATTAAATAAAATACTAATTTAAATTAAAATTTTATTGATTTCACTAATTTAAATTTCTTTTCGGTATTTTCAACAGCGGATTTGTTAGATAAGTAAATTGTCAAATTGTCGCATTTCTTGACCACGGATGAACAAAGCGTTGTTTTTTTTTCTTAAAGTGTTTTTTTTACTCCACGCTATTTGCGTGTCACGTTATAATAAATCTCTAGTTTTGGTGCATGAAAGTGGTCAGTGTTATAGTCTAGGTTCGGTCGAGTCAAGGTGACGCTTAAGTAAGGCGGTGGATACTTTACCGAATGCTTCTATGGAGTTTTGGATAGAAAACGAAAATACACTTTTTCGTTCATTCACAAAAATAAGTAAATCGTTAGTTTGACACGTTATTTTGTCAAGTGAGATATGCGAGGCAGAAATCGGCGCGCCGCTGTTGCTCGTGCATTTTAACATTTTCACAGAGATCTGTGAACATTTTTGAAGATAATAATAAGCTGTTACGCGTATCAAGCTATATTTACAAAGATATTTAACAAATTTTAGCCTATGCGTCGTGTCGTTGCCGGTTGCGTCACCTGCACTCTGCGCTGCACTAATTTTTCCAAGGAAAATATTTTAATAATATTTTCATAATATAATAATAAATATTATATTTTCCAAGGATAAAATACCTATTCGACGATGTTTCTTAATAACCATGTATTAAATAAAATATAACAGGCTAAGAAAATAATGTCTAATTAACCTCAATACGGTGTCCTCGTTTTACCGAGGCCATTGTTTATTTCCTGTGTGTTTCATCCATGACGTTAACAAGACAAAGACAAGTGGACGCCTTGACTAATGATGCCATGTCGACAACACAGGGCACTGACTTATATGTATGGACTGGAAATATCTACAAAAAAGGTGCATACCTACAAGTCATACGGTCGAATAAAATGGCTGCCATTGCTAGGGCTGCGCCAATCAAGACACATAGGTATTACAATAACTAGTATGGATATTAGATACGAGTCTGAAAGATATCTGTTTCACAGCAATCACATCTAATCGAAAAAACTAACTGTAGAAAACAGAAACGACATAGCTGAGAAAACGCATTCCTTCCATTCGTAAGATCGCTAGGTCTGAACCCCTATTATGCTCTAAATCCTACTTTCAATCATATTTGGATTATATATAATTCAAGTATTTTTATCAATTAATGGTTATAGCTACTAATATGTAACTAAAACAAATAACAAAATGCTGACATTACATTAACATCGACTATCTGTCAGTGAAAGTCCTGTCAAAATTGGTCCAGCCGTTTCGGAGATTACCCGGAACAAATAAACATACAGACAAAAATTTTACAAAAGGTTGTTTTTGTTATAGGTTCCGTATATACTATATGCATTTAGTAAAAAGCTGTTATTATATGATATTACAAACAGACACTTCAATTTTATTTATTTGTATATAGAAAAAAAACTCTGTGGGATGGTATCTCGATGCTGTGAACCACGGGATGGATATAGTCACTCGGGCCGATTAGAACACGCAGAATGATTTATGTTAAAACTGCAGATTATATCAATATCGTTTCAGCGGAGGAACTAATTTTGGAAACTGTTACGGCCACGGTACAACACTATTTCACTATTTTTTGTCTATTAAAATGGCTGATATGGCACTTACCTACAACACTGTCACTATACGTATAGAATAGAATAACACGGCACAATGACTAATATGGCACTTACCTACAACACTGTCACTACGTAGGTATAGAATAGAATAACACGGCACCTCCATGTATTTCCTACCTCCATGACACAGAGTTGCAATCACTGGAACTTTTTCGTCGGATATAGAATACATACTTTTTTGTTAGATATAGAATAAATACTCTTTCGTATAGAATGCTTGATAATGAAGTAGGTTCTATTCTCTTTTACCCACCTTTGTTCATTTCAATAGATTTTACGCAGTAGATAAATTGAACGTGTAGGTACATTCGTTATTTTTATTGTAAAGAAACGGAAAAAGTTTAGTCATGTCATTTCATTGGTGTGATATTGTGTTCATGTTGAAAGGATATATTATATACATAGCTAGCGAGATAGCATGGTTATTTTGACAGCAAAACGCAAACTTGCATAAGCATCTTCGATCTGCATAAAGCCAGAGTTAGTTAGTAAATAGGCTTTCATATATGTTGTAATATTAGCAAACGTGACAAAATGCAAGATTTGATGTTACCTGATGTTTACCTGTAGTGATATTACTTTAACTAGCTTCTGCCCGCGGTTTCACCCGCGCGGATGTATTGGATTTCATAGCTTTTATTTTTTTGCGCGGAACCCTAATTATTTTTCTAAAATAAAAGTAGCCTAAATTACTCCCTGTAACATCAGCTATCTGCCAGTGAAAGTCCTGTCAAAATCGGCCCAGCCGCTTCGGAGATTACCCGGAACAAACAGACAGACAGACAAAAATTTTAAAAATGTGTTTTGACCGTATAAACTTTCATATGCATTTGGTAAAAAGCTGTTATTTTGATATTACAAACAGACACTTCAATTTTATTTATTTGTATAGATTGTTGTTTTTATACAGCCTGATTTTGAATTGGTATGTTATCCTGAAACGGGATCAATCTAACCCTGGATGTCAACAACATTTGTTTTACGCCTTTTTTTTAAATTCGGAATGTTTCCAACGTTAAACCTGAAATTGGCAAAATACAAAAACCGTGTCTGGCCAAGAAAGAAGAAAAAAAAAATTACGGCAATATTGTTCTAATATCAGCTGATTCACTTCTACATATATAGTAATCTGTGATTCACTTGAACTACCTTTGTTGATTAGAACAAACTTAAAAAAATCCAGAAAATGCCACGCACTTCACGTTTGAAGTTGAGTTATTTTTTTCTGTTCTGCGAGTGGGTATCTCCATTTTTCTCGTGCAATCTGCCGCCACGCAGTAATGTGCAAGCATTAGTGTATTCCGGTTTGATGAGCAGCGTAGTCAGTGAAATTATTGGGCTTATGCGACTTAATACCTAATGTCTCAGGGTAACGAGCGCAATGCAGTGCCGCGTAGGCTTTTGCGTTTCAAAGTTCTGTGTGCTGCCATTGTTATGGGCTATCGTTATGCTTACCATCAGGCAAATGACCTGCTGTCTCGTTATAAAATACTTGTAATAAAAAATAATTCGTAAGTATAGAATTTTTTTTCAATTGTCTATTTGCCCTTATTAACTAGCTAATACATAAATAAACACTACATCTAACTACAAAGACACAAAGCCCTAAGACTAGGACTTATCGTTTATTTTATTTTTACATAAGTACTTATGTAAACTTTTTAATATTTTTTTTATGTTATTGGTAACGAGACGAGCTGGTCGTTTGCCTGACGGTAAGCATATCGCCGGCCCATAACAATTGCAGTGCCACTCAGAACTTTAAAACACAAAGGCCTGCGCGGCACTGCAGTGCGCTCGTTACCCTGAGACATTAGGTATTAAGTCTCATAAGCCCAGTAATTTCACTGGCTACTTTGCTCATCAAACCGGAACACAGTAATGCTTGCACATTACTGCTTGGCGGCAAACTTCACGTGCAAAGCGGTGGTACCTACTAACCCAGACGAACACTCGCAGAAGAGTTAGTCCTTCCACTAACAAACTAACATATATACTAACACATAACACTATGTGAGTCTATCTTAATTCTTGCCGTATTAGTGTACATACACATGCCATGACATACATACACATGTATGCCATGGCGCAGAGACCTACATTATCAGTCTCTTACGCTCCCAGTGGTGGGATACCGGCTGCGGCCTTCTCTCAGAGAGAGAATTATGGGCCATATCCACCGCGCGGGCCCAGTGCGGCTTGGTGGATGTCACATGTCCTCAAATTTTGTGGTTCTTGAACATGAACATGTTTCCTCACGATGTTTTCCTTCACCATTTTAGAGCGAGTGTGAATAATCCGCACATAACTTGATATAAGTCATTGGTGCGGACCGAGTTGATATTCGAACTATGGTGCGTCGGAATGACAGTCGTACAAGTTCTCGCTCGGCCACGCTCGCTCTAATGACATGCAATGATATTTTTCTTTTTTATTTATATATAAGTATAGAGTTGTCTAGGCCCTAGACCGAATGTCGACACCCTAGATAGTGTTTCGTCACTTTCATGTGAAGTATAGACATACATTCAAAGAAACCATGTCGTGGTGTAACTATGAAATATATTTACTACGAAATTTTGTAATTTTCAACAAATAAGAGAGTGACAACATAAGTTTGTTAGTAACATCGAAATTTATAAATAAGCAATCCACCATTTTGGTAAACATTTGACGTCAAGATGGCGGCATTATCAACGCGTTTAGTTTTAATATTAACGTATTTACAGGTACATAATATTTAAATAAATTAATCAAGTTACAGTTTAGTGAAGGCCACCAAAATGACGTGTGAAGGAAATCGGTAAATTATTGTTTTAGCTTTTTATATGGTACATAAACTAAAGCCACAAGCATGTGATTATTTTGAATTCCGGTACAATATACAGTTCACTTGTTCAGGAGTGGACGTTGTCCAACTGAAAGTGATGATGATGATACAGTTAATTCTATGTGTCTTTTCTAGACTTATATGCTTCGTCGTTAGGTAAATAGCACAAGAAAAGTAATATAAGTACTTACACAAACGTGTCTTGGTGCAATATGCACTTTATTCAGAAGTTATTTAAAAATAATTAGCTACCTCAGCCTCTGAACAATAGTAAAAATTAACACATCTTACATAAAATATTAATGCCACAAAAATAGTTTTTTCTTCTTTAATTTGGCTCTAGTAAATAGTAAATAACTTCGCTGCGCGCGAAGCCGCTCTTTACGGACGAGAGATGTTTGCCCGCGCAAGGTTTAAAAGCTACACTATATAGTATATCAAATATTTTGATGTCATATCAATAAAAAAATTTTGTTGCTGCTTCGGTACAATATATTTTTATTTCATTCATATTGATAGTATGTGTACCTAGTCCTAAATTAGATTAAATTATACAAATTTACTTTCAGATTTACACAATTATCTACGTTAATGGACTAACATTGCCACTTCAAATTACAACATCAAAATGCGAGTCATTTCCAAAGAAGGCATCGAAACCAAATCAGGAAATAAGCAATGAGAAACAAGATTCTGAAAATTTAGTTCTATCAACAGGTGACTTTGCTTATGCCCCAGTTTTACCAGCAGAGCCATATTTATCATCGATATTAAATCAAGTTTTAGATTCAATAGAAAATACTCCATCCGTCAATTGTCAAGATAAATATTGCAAGGTTTCACCGCTTACACCAAACGTATCGTTTTCTCCATCTCTAACCATTTCAGATAATGTCGATTACAAAATAAATCTATTACCAACATCTGCAGATATATCCTTTAATACAAGAAACTATGTTTCCGAGCCAAATATGTTTCTAGAACCATGTGGAAATTATTTAGAATTACCTACTGTTAACTCTATACCTGGCTTAACGTTCCCCATGGTATCCAGTTCAGTAACATCTTCAGTACCTTTTCATTTTGATGATGATAGATTTAATGTTGCCGATTCACAATCGAATATACCTTTAGCAGATAATATTCAAACACACATAACTATAACCAGTCCTTTGGAGCTATTGGATGTAATTACCCCACCAGGCGCAATTTTAATTGATCCAAAAGCTTCTTCAAGTGCTTATTCTTCTGGGTTAAAATTGCCTTTAACAGTGACTTATTCTTTAACGGATGCAACTTCATTTCAGTCACCTGAAATGATTCCAAGTCTATCAATCACAGAACCTTTACTAAATATTCCACCAATTCAAAATTATGGCCCTACTAATTATAATGATTTATCGAACGGTCAATCAATTTCATCAGATTCCTGCTGCGATACATGGTCACCAATTGCAAATTGGGATAATCTTGAAGTTCCAAATATAAAGCGAGAAACTTTAGCCACTACTGTTATAACTCCACCGGACTTTCCAAATACATCTGAATTTACTTCAAACTTAAGCAACAATCTAGAAACACTACCGCAATATCATTCATTACTTCGCGATATTCTAAACAAGATTGTGCCACAAACATCATCTAATAACAAACACAGTAACGGACATAACTTTGGCAGTGGAATACCTTCTACACTACCACCATTGTTCGATGTTACTGAATTACCATATCCAAGCCAGTTAGAAAGTTTTCAGAAACCTTTGCTGTCTAATTCAAACAATTTTGCAACTCTATTTCTTAATGACGAACTCACGAAGCCATCAAAATCATCAGATTTTTTTCTTACATCTTTGCAAGATGCAAGTCCTTATGATGAGACTTCACATTTTAGTCAAATGACCCCACAATCAATTATACACACCGTTCCGTCATATTCTGATATATTTTATTCAACAACACTAAACACTAATTCTTTTGTAAATGAACCCAATGTTGTACCTTCTTTAACATTAAACATCAGTCCAATGAAAAAATATTTTGAAGATGTAAGAGCTGTAACTGCAAAACTAAATGAGTTTATTTCATCTTTTAACAGTCGCGCAGCCTTAACAAACAAAATTGTATCACCATATTTCGCAAAAACAATAGCATCACCAAGTATATTAATGCAACCAAATGTATTACCAGATAATTTGTTGAAAATTGGAGCTGATATATCAATTATAGCATCCACCCAAGTTTTGGAAAATAACGAAAGTAAATCACCACAAGTGAATACGGCACCTAAAGTACCTCAGTATATTAAAAATACCTACAACTTTCCTATATGTGCTACTCCAGTACAATACAACAGTTTCCAAGCCAGCGTTGCTTCGCTTTCCAATAATAACTTCTTACCATATTCTTATAACAATATCGCACCTAACACAATAACTTCAAAGCCGTTAACAAATTCAATTAGCGCTTGTAGAAATAAGTTGCCTCTTATATTCCAACCACCAACATTTAACTCAATGTCTGATAATTCTAATCCGTTCACTACAATTTTCACACCAATCTTAGTTTTAAAAAATTGTGATCTTATCCTACAAAATTAACAAGCTTAGAAAAAGATCTTACAAGTATATTTATGGCAGATGTTCAAAGCCCATGTACGACCTTTCCGAAAATTTCATTGCCATACATTTCATCTTTTTTTTTATAAACACTTTACCATCATGTTAATAATCAACAGCAAGTGTAGCAGATGAGAGAATCATATATCAAGATCAACCACATTAGCTTTAAATCCTTCTACATCCTCTTTTAAGTTACCTATGTCTTCATCGCCTTTAATAAACGGTCCAATAATTAATTTGTGTTGTAAAGATGTAGAAAGAATGATGGATTTGTTGGAGTCATCAATTATTTTGAAAGACGAAGCTAATTGTGATTTAGATTCTTTGAATGGTGTTTAGTCTGCACTGTAAAATTTTTATCGACAATTTAGTAAAATCTTTAATACCTACTCATAGCTCTTTTAATTTAATTTAGCGCTATCCCTTATATTTTAAGATAAGTAGATCGCAAAAGCAGCATACAATGACTTGCAACACAAACATTCTAGAAATTAATTATTTGCAGAACTGTGACATTCAGAGGCTTTGAATGCAACAACTTTCTAAATTAGTATTGTGTGATTATATTTCGCTGAACTTGGTTTATATAGTCGAGCAATCTCGTCTAGAAACAGAAGATTGGGTACTAAGTATATTTACTTAAGACTTCGGCGTCGGCGTGGCAGGACTTGGCAGGAGCATGTCAATTAATAATTTTTTTTTTATGTTATTGGTAACGAGACGAGCTGGTCGTTTGCCTGATGGTAAGCATAACGCCGGCCCATAACAATTGCAGTGCCACTCAGAAATTTGAATAATAAAGGCCTGCGCGGCACTGCAGTGCGCTCGTTACCCTGAGACATTAGGTATTAAGTCTCATAAGCCCAGTAATTTCACTGGCTACTTTGCTCATCAAACTGGAACACAGTAATGCTTGCACATTACTGCTTGGCGGCAGACTTCACGAGCAAAGCGGTGGTACTAACCCAGACGGACACTCGCAGAAGAGTTAGTCCTCCCACTAACAAAAGAATTATGTACTCTAAAATTACGTCGTTTTTTTTACTCAATAAGCTACCATTTAACGACTATCTCGCCTGATCTTCAGCGCATTATTAACCACATTATTGTGGTCAAAGATAGCCATTTCGCTGGACCTAAATTAGGTCTGGCACTCGAGTGCATAAAGCATTATCATTACACTGTGCATGAAAAGAGAGAAATAGCATGTTTGCACAAGATTATTACAGATAATACCATTTCTAAAGATTGACAGTGGGCCCCAAACTAAGCTAGGCCCGTATCTTGGAGGCCCTTACTTAGCGGATGACAAACAGGAAGTTCGCGCGATTACTTAGAATTAGCAATTTTGTTACATATCTAAATGAAATTAAATTAAATTAAATCAAATGAAATTAAAATGAGAGTACATTTTTGGATTAAATGAAGTTAAATAGAGAAACGTTAAAATAAAGATGAAGTTATATAATATTAAAGATATTATTATTATTTAAGTGCATGTTGTATTTGCAGGTGTGTATGTAGTGTGAGTGTTGTGCGCAGTTTAAAAGCTGGATAGTGCTTATCTTCCGTGTGGAGGCGAGAGATAGAGAGTTGATGTGAGTGTGTGCGTGTGTGTGTATGTGTGTGTGTGTGTAGTGCAGCTGTCGAAACACACACAAAACACAGTGATAGGTGTTTGGTGACAGATTTTTAACTTGAGGGTAGCTAGCCAGGCCAACTAGAACTGGACTCAAACTCTTCTGGTTATTTATATCATCCTAGCTATGAGAGCGATCGTTAAGCTCTAATGCAATTAATAGCTTAGGCAATATTATTCTAATTATTATTTGTTACAGAAATATCGCATTGTTAATATTTTGATTGTAGAGATGAAAACAAAGTTCGTATTATAATTAATTTATATTTTCTTTTTGAAAAATAAAATGTTCTACCAGTAATAATCATCGAATTGTCCTAAAGACTTTGCTACAATATACGTAGTTTGTCCATCACTGTAGTACTTCATGTCATCTTTATCTTCGTGTGCATTAGAAATAGAAGGATTATCTTCAGAATCGTCTTTAGTAACACCATATTTTACTACTCGGGTCTTAGCAAACACTGTTTCAATGCGATCATTATTTGGCTTGCCATTAGTCGAAGAAATTTTGTCAGTATCTAAAGCCATTTTTTGAAATTGTGGGAATTCTATATCCGAGTAGGTTTTACATTTATCTGAATTCCTTCTTGATGAATATTCTTGGCAAATCTCCTCGTCATGTTCGTCGCTGTACATATCGGCAGAAGGTTTTTCAACTTTTCTTGTTCTGAAATCGGGATTTTCTAACAGTGGAGGCGTTCGAAACTCCACTTCTTCGTGTTTATTTGTTTTAGTTGGTATATTCATTCGTTGAGTTATTCTATCGTGGGTGTAAGGTCTTTGCAGAGTATTTTCTTCGTCATCGTTGAAGTTTTTCATTCTATATTTGAAACCACGCCTCGTATTTGTATGGTCTTTATTATCAAGATTGGGTAATCGATAATCTACATTACTGTCATATTTTCTTCTTTCTCTATTTAATAGATCTTCGTGACCCCGATCTGTCGTGTAGAAATGTCTATCATCTTCTAAATCTTTAATATAATAGCTTTCATCGTGGCCATAGTAAGCGTCATCAAAAAAGATTGGATAGTAGTCATTTATTATACCATTTGTATGTAAAGTAGGAACGACATCTTCTCTCCCAAGCTCTGGAGTTATAAATGCATGCAAATCTTCTATCACAGTTGGTGGCATTTCCAATTTAGTTAATTTTAATTCTGTTTTTGGTCTTTCAGATTCTGGATCTATTTTCACATCTTCTTTGCGTACATCTATAGGGGTCACTTCATGAGCTATATATATAGATGTGTTTGTAATTTCTTCAGAAGATTGAGTAGTTTTTTCTTCGCTTTTAAGTTTTAGTTGGAGTTCTTCTATGCTTTCAATAACTATAGGATTTTCTGTTGTAGTAATTTCTTTCATTTTTGGTTTTAATTTTAGTGTAACATCATTTGGCAGAGATTCTTTATTATTTTCTTCTATAGGAGTCACTTCACGACCTATATATATAGATGTGTTTGTAATTTCTTCAGAAGATTGAATAGTCATTTCTTCGCTATTGGTTTTTAGTTGGATTTCTTCTATGCTTTCAATAACTATAGGACTTTCTGTTGTAGTAATTTCTTTCTTTTTTGGTTTTAATTTTAGTTTAACTACATTCGGCAGAGATTCTTTATTATTTTTATCGTTTTGACTATGTTTAGTTTTTCGTTTTTTATTGTTTTTGTTCTTTCTGCCAAAGTAAGGTTGATAAAATTGTTCAAAATTAAAAGGATAGTTTCCATTAGGGTAAAAATTATTACCCATAAATGGATAAAAATTTCTTAAAATTTCTTCAGGGTTTGGTGTAAATTTCTGTGTTGATTCACTTCTTACATTATCAGTCTTAGAATTTCTTGCGCGTCTATTTTCCTCAAAATCTTTAGTTTCACAGTTATCTACAGGTGATTCAATATTTTTTAAACAAGCGACATTTTCAGTTTCTATTGTAGATTTCATTTTTTTTCGTTTTCTTGCATGTGATGGAGGTTTCTCAATTATAGGTGGTGACGTTACTTCTTTCTTCTTTGATAAAGTATTACTTTGTTCTTCTGTAGAGTCTGTAATACTAAGAGTTTCTATAACTTCGTTGGATTGTTTTCTTCTTGTTTGTTTTAATTTCTTTTTTTTAATATTTTCAATAACAGGGCTTACGTCTGCTTCTCTCTGTAGGTTATCTTCTTCAAAGTTATCACTGCTGGATGGTGTTAAAATGATTGGATTTTCCTTTTTATTCGAGGATCCTTTTTTTCTTCTCCTTTTGATTTTCTTTGTAGCTTCTGGTTTAACGTTTTTGTCTTCTTTCTCAACCTTCTCAATCTCTTCTAATACTGTATCAGAAGTTTGATTTTGACTTTTTTTCTTTTCTTTATTTTTTATGCAGCCACTATTTTTCTGTCTTTTATTAGGTTCAACATCTTGTAGTATTATAGGATCCTCTTGATTTTCAATTATTTTATTCGTTTTTGCTTTTCTACTAGTGCTGTTTTTTCTTTTTTTGGCAACATTTTTTGATTTGTTTGCCGGTTTAGTATAATTTAGATTGAAAAACTCAGGTGGCACAATAAAATAGTTATTTATAACACTAGGCGCCGACCCTGTGTTTGGTTGTCTTTGTATTTCTTGACCGTTTTGATTGTAGAGTTTTGTATTTGGGTCAAGAATCTTCTGCAAACAAGGACTTCCAAATATTTTGTTTATCAAAACTTCATTTAAGTTTATCTTTAGACCCGCCTCTTTTGGAGTCTGATTTGGTACTGCAACCGGTGGAACATAAGGGCTTGCTTGACTTGCAGCTGGTTGGAAGGTAGATGGCACGGAATTTAGATTATTAAATTGATTTGGTTGACATATCGCACATTGCTCTGCAGGCGCCAGTTGAGACAAGGGATTTGCGGCTACCTGAAAATTTAAAAAGTTTCTTTTAATTTTTTTAACGACTGACAAGTGGGCAAAATAAACGTAAAAAAACCGAAAGCTGGCACAAAAATTGAATATTAATACCATGTTCCAAGCTCTAAGTCCTAAGAAATAAGGAAAAAGGTATAATATGTAACATTCATTAAGATTGATTGCCGTTGGGTGCAAGAGGCGATGTTCAGCAGTGAATATATTCTTCCGGCTGACGAAAGAGAACGAGGTAAATTCGATTAGCTATTACAGTGTGCTTATGTTTTTAGTACAGCTTTACGGCCCGCACAGAACATATGACATCACTTGTCCTGCCCAATTAGTTTGGGGCGTTTTAGCTCTCAGTAGATATATCCGACTATGATTCTCATTTTTGACGTTCGTTTTCCAGTTTTTTTCTATACAGACATTTGACTCTTAAGGGGCAGAATTCGGCGCGCCGCTATCTCGCTCGCGCATCTCAACATTTTTGAAGATAAACAATCACTTACTATAATTATGAAAAATCGCATTCGGTGAAATTGCTGACAATAACATGACAAAGGTTATACAAAATTTTCATTTTGATCCATTCAAGTTTTCAAACCTAAAAATGGGATTTTATTGCCTTTTTTATTTTATTATTTTATATTTATTGTTTTGCCCATTTTCATGTATGAAATCTTGATCGGATCAAAATGATACTTTTGCTGTACCTTTGCAATGTCATTGTCAACAATTTCACCGAATGCAATTTTTCATAATTATATTAAGTGATTATTTATCTTCAAAAATGTTAAGATGCGCGAGCGAGATAGCGGCGCGCCGGGTTCTGCACCTTAAGAGAAAACGAATAGATTGATATTGTTAAAAAAATGCATCAACATCCCTATTTCACTTCTACTGGTGACCTCTTAATCATTGACTCGAGCTCTGATGATGACGATAACCTACAAATGACGATTTGATACATACCGATGTTACAATAATCGACAGCCAGACAAAACACACAACACTCAACATTATATGTGATGATCATCATTCATAGCACTAAAGAGCAACATAAAAAAATAGTATTTCAATCAAATTTTTTTCCCAAACTACGTGACGTTTATATAATACAGGTTTTATATTGTGTTTGTATCGAGATGCCGATTACAAGTATTGCATCGTTTTCCTTATCGATTCGATATCGATTATTCATCTCGATTACGCACGTGTTGTAAAGTGGAGTTGTCGAATGATAAATTTAGTTGTATTTCCACATAGTGCTCTGAACTGCTCCTGACGAGTCAAGTAGGTGGTAGGACTTACACTTCTGCGAGTGTTCTTCTGTCCTTCCACCGCTCGGCTCGTGAAGTCTGCCGTCAAGGAGTAATGTGCAAGCATTACTGTGTCCCAGTTTGATATGCAAAGAAGTCGGTGAAATTACTGGGCATATGAAACTTAATATCTAATGTCTCCTGAGAACCTGGTAATGAGCGCACTGCAAATCCGTGTAGGCCTTTGTGCAATTGTTATTGGTCGGTGGGCCAACGTTATGCTTGCTATCTTTAGACAAACGACCCGATCGTCTCTTTATTATATAGTATAAAATAATGCAACAAATATAGTTCTATCTATATATTCTACAACTAATCTGGCGATCGCCACTTCTACTCCTAGATGGTAAAATTTCATAAAACTTCCCAAATTGCGTAAATAAATGAAATGTAGTTTATCATTTTAGTTTAACTGTGGTTAATTTATTCCTTACAACGGTACTTATTTATCAATTTACGAAAAACCACGAAGTTTTTTTTTTCGAAAATGATTCAGTTCTTTTTCTGGTGCTTCTATATCCTTAAACAAATTCTCTCATACTCTCATTCATGGTGGTAGGACTAACTCTTAGGCATGTCTCTCTGGGTGGGTACCACCACTTAGCGCGTGTTGTCTGCCGATATAAGCAATAATGTGCGCATTACTGTGTTCTGGTTTGATGAGCAAAGTAGTTAGTGAAATTTTATTTATTTTATTTTGTTAGTGGGAGGACTAACTCTTCTGCGAGTGTCCGTCTGGGTTGTTACCACCGCTTTGCTCGTGAAGTCTGCCGCCAAGCAGTAGTGTGCAAGCATTACTGTGTTCCGGTTTGATGAGCAGAGTATCCAGTGAAATTACTGGGCTTCTGAGACTTAATACCTAGTGTCTCAGGGTAACGAGCGCACTGCAGTGCCGCGCAGGCCTTTGTGTTTCAAAGTTCTGGGTGGCACTGCAATCGTTATGAGCCGGCGTTATGCTTACCATCAGGCAAACGACCAGCTCGTCTCGTTACCAAATAACATAAAAAAAAAAAATTGTATGGGCTGGCGTTAAGCTTACCATCAGTCAAGCGACTCTAGTCTCGTTATCCAATACTGTAAAAGAAATATAAATAAACAATCCAACCTCCCCTTACTGACCTGCTCTGATAGATCATTCTGTATATTGGCAGACTTGATGTTCCGAAATACAAAAGAACTCCGTTAAAAGCTCCGTTCTTTTGTTGTGCATAAAATATATTGTTTTCAATACACAAAAGCTTTAAGACTCATACGAAATGGAACTTTTTAATAAAACTGCTCGAGCGAAGGAAAAACCAGCTTACAGTTTTATGAAAAGGTCGTTTGTTAAGGTTAGTATTTTCTTGCTGGGAAAATTATGAAGTGAATATTTTAGTAAGTTTAAATAAATATATGTAAAAGCGAGGTCGGTCATCAATCTGTAAGAGATTCACTCTTTGACTTTGAGCTTTCATTGAATGAAAACATCGTGATGCAACCATAGCAGAGTGGTAGAGCACTTCTAGTGCTCAACTGGCTTATACCCTCAAAATGAAAATCTGCGACCAAGCACCTATCGGTGTGTTCCGTCAGCTGCACTTGAGAGTCAATTCTAATCTATGTTTAGCGTATTCTCCTTTTTTGACCGCATCATCGATTAAGATCAGGCGAGTTCTTGCTCAAACGCTATCAATATACCTATAAGTAAAAAAATTTTGTCGACTACATTCTAATCCTCGATTGAATTCAAGATATTTTCAATAATATCCTATCGAGCAGTTTTGTCACTATCAGCTATATACCGTATAACGTAAGTTAATCAGTTTTAAACATAAGTTTTATAAGTATTTTGAGCTAAATCTATACAAATAAATAAAATTGAAGTATCTGTTTGTAATATCAAAATAACAGCTTTTTACTAAATGCATATGAAGGTATATACGGTACTTACCTATAATAAATCAACAATTTTTAAAATGTCAGCGGAAAATATTTATTAAATTTATGTTTAAATATAATTAACTTACGTTACGGTATACAGCTCATAGGGACTGCTCGAAAGGTGGCACAGATTTCACAATGCGAGATAACGGTTGCTATCTTGAGAACAAAGAAAAAACGAATAAAATTAACAAACAACAATTTATTACTAAACCTAACTTACAACAACAGTTTCTCCAACTCAACAACAATACTGGTAATCAATTTGATCAGGCCGCTCAGGAGGCCTGTTCCATCAGTTAATCCACTCAGCAGATTCAACACTAGATTCAACACCTGAGCCACCAGGCCCAACAACAGACCTGGCGCTGCTAGAACATTAGACCTGAAGAGGGAAATCAATACGCTGATGTAAAGAAACAACACAGAAGCCAGGTCAGTCAAAGTGGCGTATAATAGAGGCAGAGTGCAGCCGAAGTACGGCAGCAATGCTGGAGTTAGGTTCTGCACTATGTTTGAGAGGTTGTTCAGATTGTTGATCAGGTTGATGAGAAACGGGATAAGGAGGCAGGCGAGCTGATTGGCGATTGGTAAGACTGTGGAGATCTCGTCGAACGCGAGGCGGAGCGCGGAGACTGAGTAAGCTGGGATCATTGCATCACTGGATTGCACCTGTAATTATTTTAGCTGTATTAAAACATAAACGCTTTAACACTCATAGTGTTACCACAAAATAGCCATTTTTAGTCGCCTGTTTAGCTAGACAGCGTCTAAAGATAAACGTCACAAAAGATTTGCGACAACAGAATTGTGTTAGACTACGGTTATACAGTACTCAAATCAGGATTTGTGGTTGCTCGTATTTAATCGGGTGACTAAGGCTTGTTTAAGCGTTAAGCAGTGTGTTTAATTTTTTTGTGGTAAGACCCTCGTATTCTTAGGATTTTGTGTGTTGCAGGTGGCACACAGATATACAAACAACACAAACATCCAATACCCGAGAACAAATATTATGTTCACCACAAAGAATCTGCTGCGACCGAAGCAAGCTCTATAGCCCATCGCTTTGCAGTCAGCGCTACCAACAAAGTGCATGCCATACAAATGTAGTGGATGAAAAGTAGGTTCCGAACCAGTCACATGGGAATTTTCTTCCCAACAAGTGACTGACACTTACGAACTAGAGTGAGGTCATCTGTCGATCAGTTGTAGTTCGAATCCACAAAAGGTCATCAGACCAATGCTACTTCCTACTATAATATCCATACTAATATTATAAATGCGAAAGTGTGTTTGTTGGTTTGTCCTTCTTTCACGCAGTAACGAAGCAACGGATCGATGTGATTTTTGGCATAGATATAGTTAATGGACCGGAGAGTAACATAGGCTATTTTTTATCCCGGAAAAATGCATGGTTCCTGTGGGAACGCGGGTAAAACCGCTTGTAGAAGCTAGTCTGCTATAATGGTCTCTAGGCTAGTAACCTCTAAAGTTTTTCAGTAAGTAAATGTTTAAGGAATTCTATCCATCACTATCATAATTTTCCTATTTTTCAGGAATACCCCAGAGACACTCCCGTTTTTTCATTCAAATGACGTCATTTAAGGTGCGGTGCTATTACCCCGAATTGCGTTATGACGAACATTCGTTTGACGGATGTTCGTAAATGAGAACAATTTTCTTGATGAATGTTCTTAGGTGTCATTGAACTTTTAAAAACGTGTTACGTCAATTGGTTTATGACGACACATTTCCTTTAGGGTTACCTACCAATTTATTTTTAGCATTCAGTACTTCCAAATGAAAAACCGTAACCCTTATATAATCACTTGTCTGTCTGTCAGATCGTCTGTCACAGTCAATTTATTCCGAATCTGTAAGATAAGGATGAAATTTGGTACACATATGAATTTTTGTGACCTAAACACGGATTTGTAAGGTGAATTTCGCAAAATTATAGGGGTCACTTTTGGTGGGTAAATAAGAAAAATTAAAAAAAATTCGCGTGTGAAATACCTATTGGGCTTTTTGGTGAGGGTGCCAAAATTTTAAAATAATTTTAAAATTACATAGTATTTCTAGGCTCGGTTTTTAAAAAAACGGTTTTTTGTTGAAAATTGCCTAATATTTTTGTTGTTTAAAAATACAACTATACACCCTGAGTTTAAATTGGCATGTTATTCCGAAAAGGGGTCAAAATACCCCTGGAGGTCAACAACATTTGTTTATGAGTTTTTTAAATTCAGAATTTAACATCGATGAAATGGAATTTAAAGTTTAGGTCAAAATTCTAACTACAGGATTCTCGGTCAACCCTAAATACTACTACTTGAACTCGAACTACCCTAACTACTTGAACTGTCGAACTTTGTTAAATTATGACTTTGATTAGAAGAGACTTAGAAACAGGTTCAGAAAAAGCGGCGCACTTCACTTTTGAAGTGAATTTATTTTTTGTATGTAAATTTGGAATGCCGTATTTCCAAGGGAGATTTTTACATCTTGTGTACAACCATGGTCCTAATCACCGTCTGACCCCCTGCCGGCATAACATACAAATTCAAACTCTTCCTGTATAGGTAAATTTAAAAAGCAAAATCTTATCTAAACGCATAATTTCATCCAAAACATTAGAGCTGTTTCTGAGATACGCGAAATAAATTTAAATAAAGAATATTTATGTTAAAGTTCAACAAGAACTCCAAGTTTAGTTGGTTAAAAATAAATTAAAATACACATATAATAAATAAATAAACTATTGCACTAACCAATATGGCGACTGCAAATCCAAATAAAATACATCGGCTCATTTTTGACACAACCTTAACTAAACGACAAAATATTTGTGAATATATCTTTCTTAATTTCCATTTATAAAGACTATTTTATCGTTTATGTGATATTGTTGTTACATAACGAATTATGTCACAATTATGTAGTATTAATTGTAACATAATCGATTTGTAATGATAATCTATATAACTATAATGTAATATATGTTATCTTTGATGAGGAATTGGTGATTGATATAAATATTATTTACTGTAATTTTGTGACATTGGCGTATGGTTGCCTGCCGTGGTGTATTGATTAAGTTGTCAGAATCAACTTTTATATAACACCTAATTCATAACACTTTTTTATTTCATATTCATATCATTCATATTATAAGGTTATTCTGTTAGTGGTAGGACTAACTCTTTTGCGAGTGTCCGTCTAGGTTGTTACCACCGCTTTGCTCGTGAAGACTGCCGCCAAGCAGTAATGTGCAACTGTGTTCCGGTTTGATGAGCAGAGTAGTCAGTGAAATTACTAGGCTTATGAGACTTAATACCTAATGTCTCAGGGTAACTACTGGGACACACTGCAGTGCCGCGCAGGCCTTTGTGTTTCAAAGTTCTGAGTGGCACTGCAATTGTTATGGGCCGGCGTTACGCTTACCAAGGCAAAAGACAAGCTTGTCTCGCAAATAAAAAATTAAAAAAAAATCTCGGCACCTTTTTTAAAGTCGGTTCTTAATACGTGTGCCGCATCGCCATCGCTTCGCATCTCGGTGTTATCTGATCCTAATTTATGAAGTGACTATTACTTAATCTGTGTCCTAGAGCCGTACGTGCTGCTCTCCGAAGTATGGACAACCTTGACATTAAAATTCACCTACAGTGTCACATTTTCTGACAAAGCATTTCACGAATTGTGCTACTGAACGCAAAATTTATAAACACAGATTCAGCGAACTTGTACCGAGTTTATAAACGATTCAGGCTTTGCTCGAGTTATTTGCTAACGTATGTTTTTCACCTGCTTAATTTATAGGCTAGTATGTTTCGAGGTCTTTATTTTACTGCACTACTATTTTAATATACTAGCTTCTGCCCTTGGTTTCACCGATTCCCACAGGAACGATGCCATTTCCCGAGATAAAATGTAGCCTATGTTACGGTCTGGTCCATAAACTAGAGTCGTATTACTACAAAAAACACTTTTAGATGCCTGTTTAGCTAGACAATGAGTGCAAAAATTGTCACAACAGTATGGAGTCAGACAACGGTTAGACACTACTTAAATCAAGATTTGTGGTTGCTCATACATATTACTTATGCCTTGGATCTTACGACAAAAAATTAAACACTCGTTAAACCTGTTTTATTCACCGTTTAACGCCTAAACATGCCTTAGTCACGCGATTAAGTATGAGCAAACACAAATCCAGATTTAAGTAGCGTCTAACCATAGTCTAACACAATTCTGTTATGACATTTCTAATCATTTTTGACGTTTATCTTTAGACGCTGTCTAGCTAAACAGGCGACTAAAAATGTTTCTTTTTGTGGTAACACTACTTATGTTTAGGAGTCACTGTTTAGCATAGGTTTAAAGTGTGTTTATGTTTTTGTGGTAAGAATGTATGACTTGAAGTAAGTAACTAATTACTAAGTAATGACTAAATTATGACTGTGAGGTTAGCATGAATAGTTTTTTTTTTTTTTTTTTTTTTTTTTTTTTAAAAGGTCATGTTTTGCGTACTCAATAAATAAATATCTTCGATGCTGGAAAGATATACGTTGCTATAAACATAAACATAAACATAACGCTTACACACTCATACCCCCGCACTAGGATTCCCTGTGTCGCAGGTGGCATGGACATACACAGATACACATCACAAACATCCAAGACCCGAGAACAAACTTTATGCTTACACAAAATCTGCCCCGGCCGGGAATCGAACCCGGGACCCCTCGCCTTGCAGGCAGGGTTACTACCAACTTAGCTACGGAGCCGTCACATCATTTAATCATCATCGTTTATTTAATTATCATCGTCATTCATTTAATTTTAGGTGTTTATTGTACATGCTTAGTACTGCTGGTATATTATATTTTTAAATAAAAAGTACTTTTTATGACTTGAAAATTATTAATAGTGCAAAAAGGATCGCCCGAACAGGGACTTGAACCCTGGACCCTTGGATTAAAAGTCCAATGCTCTACCGACTGAGCTATCCGGGCTACGGACAAAGTAGGCGATATTTTTATTGTTTATGTTAGTGTTATTTGAACACCAATATTATCAACTATGGCAAGGCTATTACAAAAATATATTAATGCAAAATAGGCCTAAAAACTATATATCACACGGCAATATTGTATCTGTAAACAGTAATGGTTACTTTTGTGTTGTAGAAGGTCAACATTATCGGGCAACAATGGCTGACGTAATCATGCGCGTCGAAGCAGTTTATATTACCTTTTTTAAATTTCACTTCATTGTTTTTTTTAGTTCGGAATTAATATTTTTACACATCAATAAACATTATTTTATTTAGTTATTTTAGTTTATTTTGTTTACTTTTTCTGTTATTATGATTAAACACAGATAAACATTATTAATATTCATTTAAAAATAGTATCTATTACAAATTATACTCGAATTTGTTTTTATTGTTTTGTATGTTTATTAATAGATTATTATTAACTAATATAGTTTCAACCTTGATTATTTCTAACGAATTGTGGATCGAATTTTATCTTTTTTTATGTTATTTGGTAGAGAGACGAGCTGGTCGTTTGCCTGATGGTAAGCATAACGTTGGCGCATAATAATTGCAGTGCTACTCAGAACTTTGAAACACAAAATCCTGCGCGACAAAATCGTATCTTGAAGCTGATCTGATGATGGTGATGAACTGTTTCTGTAGCTAGGTTAGATATGTAGTGTTTATTTATGTATTAGCTAGTTAATAAAGGCATTTTGAAACTATCTAAGTATATTCCAAATTTCATCAAAATCCGTTTAGTTGCTAGAGATACGTGGTAACAAATATTCCCACACACAAACTTTCGCATTTATAATAATAGTTGGAAGCATTCACCTGTTCATGATAATCTATAGATAATAATGATGATATATATCTTCATCATATAATAATTGTGTTACAAAACAATTAGGTAACTGCCAAGCAATATACATTTTTCACTTATCGATTATTTATTTATCATTTACACAAAATCATATCGTTAATTGCATAATTTTGCAACATTTAATGTATAAAAAGTGTTTAAATAAAATTTATTCTTGATACAAAATTTCGTTGTTCACGAAGAAGGGCAGGACATGATATAATTAATGTTTTACAAAAATGTCTAAATTTAAGGTAGTCGTGCTTTGTTTTGTTGCAGTTTTCTTATCAACGGTAAGTTATAATTACAGTTATAATAACAAATTATTAGGTCAATTAATTAATTATTATTATTAATTAGCCTACATGTAGGCGTGCAAATGTTATAGATTACTAGCTGCCACACGCGGCTTTGCATGGATTCAGGATAAAAGGTAGCCTATATAATAGTACTCAGAAGTAATGTATATAGCTTCCTAATTCGTGATTTTTTTAAATCAGACCAGCCGTTCCTGAGAAAAGAAAAAAAAGCTTATTCACATCACAAGCTTCGAAAGGTCTTGTTTATCATTCTAAATCTGCGCGCAAAAGTACTTTTTATCCGCTAGGAAAAGGTACATGCGCGCGCGCCAACCGCTGCCGTCCGCGCCGGTCACTGATCTGAAAAACCACTTTTGCGCGCAGAAACTCAAATGATAAACAGAACCTTTCTTTGCTTTAGAGTGAGTTCAAAAATTGTGTGTTCCGCTCGGTAGCAAAGTCATTTTGAAACCCTACGCTCAGAATTCTATTTTCAGTCTTAGGATCCTTTGCTTCCAAGGATTTTAATACAAGTACGCGCGCCAAATAAAAATAACAACTTTGCATCCTTGCGTGACAAATAACAATTCCTGTTTAAAATATTAAAATGGAAAACAATATTATACTTTAACTTCTTCTCGTCTTTCCTTCTAGCCAGCAGTATCAGCGACGGATGGAGTTCAGCTGCCAGCAGTATACCCCCTAGTGAACATCCTCTTACCTCTTCTGAACAACGTCTACAACCTGCTGCTATCCCTCCTCTCGATCTTCGACACGCTCCCTCCTTCTGTAAGCTGCTTAATACCAGTAGACCTTGGGGCGTTGGAGACTTCCTTGCTGAAGCTGTACTCCCAAGCATTGGCAATAGTGAACTTCTTAAGGTCTTTGCCGGAGTATGCTTTTGGAGCAAATCCTAATACTCCCCCAGCTGGCGTGCTGAATCTTCAAGGGTTGCTGACGACCCTGATTTCATCTATTTCTGAGTTGGCTGATGATATACTGATAGGCATTGGGGGTGGGTTGCTGCCAGGGTTGTTGAAATTAGTTGTTATGGTGGTTAAGTGCCTGCTTACGCTGCTACTTTAGTTTAAGTGTTATTTAATAAATTAATTAAGAAAGGATTTTGTTTATTAAAAACCTATCTTTTACACGCTAGAGTACTGGACGAGTTAGATAAGATTTTTTTGGTACCTATTGGATAACGAAACGAGCGAGTCGTTTGCCTGATGGTAAGTATAACACCGGACTATACATAACAATTGCAGTGCCACCCAAAATTTTGAAACACAAAGACCTGCACGGCACTGCGCAGGCGCAGTGTGCTCGTTATCCTGGGCACACAATAGATAATAGGTGGGCCAGAAACATTAGAGGTCTTAACACAAAAAAATTAAACACACATTAAACCTATGTTAAACACTGTTTAAAGCGTAAACATGCCATAGTTGCGCGATTAAATGTAACCACACATCCTGTAGACGCTGTCTAGCTAAACAGGCGACTAAAAATGTTTTTTGTTTGTGGTCACACTGTAGATATTAATGCCCGTTTTCACCAGCGACAAATAAGGCGACGCTTAACTACGTAACTACTAATGTAAGCAAAGTCCTAAGTATAAACCGTTAGAACACACCTAAAAGTTGGTGAACTCATAAATATTTAGGCATCAGATTCAGGCATCTCCTAGGTTTAGTAGTTTATAAGCGCAGTAACTACTTTGCTCATCAAACCGGGACACAGTATTGCTTGCGCATTTCTGCTTGGTGGCCGATTTCACGAGTAAATCTTTGGTGGCACCCAGACGGACACTCGCAGAAGAGCTAGTTCTACCATCTAGTAGAAATGTGCAGTGGGAATTAAAATAATGTACTAGTAACGAGCAACACCTTGGTGGCAGCGAGCAAAGCGGTGGTACCCACGCAGACATACTCACAGAAGAGTTTAACCAACCGCGTGGTAAACAACTTCCAAATGAACAACCATAAACGTCGAAATTAATTACGAACTCTTTCAACGCAATTAAGTAAAAAAAAACCTAAACAAATGACGACGAAACTGCGTTGTTTGTTACAGCGAACGTAGAAACAACATTAATGGTACAGAGCCCCGGTTTAACCACCTTCTGATAATTATGAAGGATCAGTGGTAGTTATTTCGGCTGCCACTGTCGACGGTTCAAATCCTGCGTTGACCTTGTGATTTCTGTGAACCATTGATATGCAAAGGACTTATTTAAAGAACTATCGTCTTAGTAACGAGCGCACTGCAATATCGGCAGGCATTTCTGCTTCAAAGTTCTGAGTGACACTGCAATTTAATGGGCCGGCGTTATGCTTACCATCAGGCAAACGACTCGCTCGTCTCGTTATCTAATAGAATAAAAAAAAGTTAAATTAATTCACATCATGTTTTTTTATCAAACAACTAACTTCTGCCCGCGGTTTCACCCGCGTTCTCACAAGAACCGTGAGGAACCATGCATTTTTCCGGGATAAAAAGTTACCTATGTAGGTGCCATAAATTGCCCATAAATTCTATGTCGATCCATTGCTCCGTTGCTGCGTGAAAGACCAACAAACAACAAACACTTTCGCATTTATAATATTAGTAGGAAGTAGGATTAGTAGAATAGGAAGTAAGATTTCTCGCTTATATAAGCACTTAATTGTGCAAAGTCTACGTCTAAAAAGTTATATTTACAGACGAGTGACACGTCACTTAGTTAATTTAATAAAAAAACACTATTATCAGAGAGTGGTCTAGGTGGACAGTGGGCTAGGTGCCATTAAGAAGGTTCTATTCTGGTGTGCCCACTCGACTACCGGTAAATGACGCGCCGCCCACTCATTGAGTAAGGGTGTGTTTTGTTGAACGGGGTGGTTGTTGCGACAGGGTCGTAGTGGTGCTGCGAAGAGTTGCTGAAATAACTTTTTCTATAATTTTTTCGTAATCTGTTTAGTAATGTTATCTATACAAATAAATAAAATTGAAGTGTCTGTTTGTAATATCAAAATAACAGCTTTTTACCAAATACATATGAAAGCATATACGGTACCTATAACAAAACAACCATTTTTTTTATTTTTGTCTGTCTGTCTGTCTGTTTGTTCCGGGTAATCTCCCATACGGCTGGGCCGATTTTGACGGGACTTTCACTGGCAGATAGCTGATGTTACAAGGAGTAACTTAGACTACTTTTATTTTAGAAAAAGAATTAGGGTTCCACGCAAAAAAAATAAAAACCCATGAAATTGGTTGTAGCCCACGCGGGTGAAACCGCGCACCTAGTCTATAATAAGAATGTGTGAATGACGAAGAAACGGTTTTAAAAAATGAAGTATGTTCCTTGAAGAACGTTCTCCTGTATAGCTAAAACATCGAGATACTAGCCCCGAGAGATGAAATACTGTACTACCCGATTCCACAACAATGTCGTATTCATCAAGCGCGGATTACGAGGTAATACACGCGCAAGCGCGGCAACCAAAACCATCAAAAATCCATGAAACAGACAAGAACAGCATTACGGACAGATAGTAGCTTGTACTCCCTCGAAGCCCTTGCTAAGCCCTGCCTAGACTCAAAGCGACCTAACGCCGCGACGTGCTAATCTTGTTGTTAAAAAAGTTACAAGTCGCGGCGACTGATAGTCGTAGCTTTTTCCGTTCCCTTATGCCCGCCGTTCATGCTCGTTCATGCGCAATAGGTTCTCCTGTATGGATCGTCAGTTGTGCCCAAGCTGTAGAGGAGCAGACACGATGACACGGTAAGTCCGTACACAATTTTATTGTCACATTTTGTTACTGGCCACTTCGGGAAGAAAAATATAATTGGCATCTGCACTGTCTACTAAGAAGAAAAAGAAAGATGACGTATGATATTGGCGGGAAGGCGGGTTTTTTTTAATTTGTGTAGCGGAGATATAAAATTCTTAACTGCACAAACAATGTGCGTGCATATAGGTACGTAGGTAAACTTAATGTTAGAATTCATTATTTTCGATTTAATCTCAGAGTCATGTGGTGATTTTATAGTATATATCAGTAGGTACAGACTGGATATTTTATACCTATGTTGCTTTAAAATTTTCTTATTCTTTCTTTTTTTTCTGGTTTGTAGTCTGTGGTCTAGGGTATGAAAGTCACTAGGAGGAAAAAGAAAGCTGATGTTTGCTATTGGCGGGAACAAGGCGGGAGCTTTTTGCATAGAGGATTCTTTGTTTTCAATTGATTATTTTTTTTAAGTTTGACTAGCCTTGTTTGATGAGTTTGAAAGACAATCTGGGCTTTGTTTTTAGGAAATGGAGTTTTTTTACACTTTATTTACATTTTTGACAGTCTTCAAAGGTTTGTTAGGTTGTAAAATTGAATTTTGTTTTTGCCTTTTTAATTTTTTTGGGTGTTGACTTGGCTTATAATTTTAATATTTGATTTGATACCAAGCGACAAAGCGGTAAAAGTCGATTTTCCATCGATCGGCCCAAATCGATCAAATCGGATTTACTTGTACCAATACGATTATAAAAAAACCGGTAGTTTCTAAAGGGGCAGCCCTAGATCAGCTGCTTCATTTGAACTATGTTGAACTTTCTTAAATGATGATGTTGATTAGAAAAGACTTGAAAAAATTTCACGTCAGTTCACGTGTCAGTGTTGATTACAGTTTTAAAACTTATATAGGTTAAAATTGGCTTCCAAGATTTCATTACATACTTACAAGTGAAGCTAATATGAAATGACAATGATTATATGATTGCCTTTGCCTATGACAATGGCGGTCATCAATAAACCACTGTTAATTTTCGAATGTTCTCAATCAATTCATTTTGCGATGAAACCATTGTCATTTTTAAACCATTTGTTTAGTAGAATTGGGGACCAGGTTTAATTAATTTTACTTTTAATTGAAATATTGTTTTATAATGCTGAAAACGGCATTAATATTTTCATGCAACAGCAAAAATGGTCGCTTGGGGACTACAGTTAGAGATTGGACGCTTTTTATTAAAATAAAGGAAGAGGGTGGTATAAGAAATTGAAAAAGGTTTTTGGGTTACGTCGTTTAGTTACAGAGTTCCTATGGCCACATTCCGGCTCCATCATCAGACCAGCTCTGTGACATCATTATATTGCATCGTCATCCGATTTACATGATATGTACGTAAATTGTCGGCACAATCGAATACCGGGAAAGGGGTCTTTAGCTTGCAAGATTTGACCTAAACAAACATACATACTGTAAGAATAAAGTTAGAACATGGTGTGGTGCTGTGGTGGTACGCTATGACGTCAGCAACTCAGTGCTACGCCGTAGTCGTCCCAGCGCTACGCAAGGGGAAGACGCGGGGAAGGACAGCACTCCTCATTGAACTATGAGCGATAATACACGTGTCGATTATTCAAACCGAGTGTCTCATTTCTGCACTTAACAATACATACAAACATTGCCAGTTAAATAATAAAAAAATCAACGAATTGCCAATAATTCGACGACTGCTCCCTTTCAAACCCTCACCGAATTAGATCGCGTGGTATTAACCTTTTAAGCGTACCAAATGGTTTTAGCCAGCCTTGATTCCACTTTATTTTCGTCAATTCGAAGCTATTTTCGGACATCGAGTTTGTAAATAAATAAATATTCGCTGTTTTGAAGGGAAGTTTATTTAAATTTCTTGAAATGAGTTTAACGAACTTTTATCGATTACTAAGCGAGTAAAGCCAAACGTAAAAGGTCAATCTGTAGGTTGAGGGAATAATCTTGAACTTGTAGTGACGGAAAATATCGTGATGCAACCATAGCGCGGTGGTAGATCTTTGTATAGTGTCCGGCTAGCACCCACCCTCAAATTGAAAATCTATCATGCACCAATAATAATCGACCACCAAACGCGGCCATTAGAAACATGGCCACACGGCTGCTAGCTACAAAATAGAGAGCGCGTATAAGGACGGCCTAAGCGCCCAAGTGCCCCTTATATTCTCTCTTTATTTGTGCGAGCGGGGAGAAGCCAGCGTTTGTGGTCTAGCGTGCGCGGGATGCGAGCCACAAACGCGGCATCAGCTTGTGGCTCGGTTGCAGCCATTTGAATGCTAAGTTTGCGCCGCAATGACTTACATAAGGTATTAAAAAAATATTGTCCGCAGCTTCTGGTCGCGTTATTTGGTTCGGTGGACCAATGTGCGGTAGCACAAACGCCCAACAAGTTTGATTATACCTATCTATTTACTGTCTTATTAGCATGATTTATTTGTCCACAGTATTACCATGTCTCTCACCGCTCTCGTCGTGCTGGGCTTCATTGCTAGCGGCCACGCCTGGGGCGGCATCTTCAATCGGTTCAGTTCCGATATGCTAGCCAACTTGGGATACGGCCGCTCGCCTTATAGGCATTACCCTTATGGGCAGGTAAAACTTAACTTACTTAACTTTATGGTTAGGTAAACCGTGGAAGATACTCGTGACCTTGGTGTAAATGTTTGCCTTATAGGATTTACTTGTGGAGATGTGTACCTCTTGCCGCTTAGCCTTATAAGGTTATTTATTTATTCTATTCGTTCTTATGAACTTGGTGACCATGGCTGTTCCGACACAACCAAAATATAATTTCACTTTTGTTTATTTGTTTTTGCTAGGAAAACCTTGGAAAACGGCGCTTATTCGTCTGCCTTAGATCCACAATTTTGGGAGCATATCGCTCCCAAAATTGGAGCATAGACACTCGCCTTCTAGGCGTTACATTTGTGGTTACATACAGGTAAACTTTATATAACCTTACGGTTTTGGAGAATGCCTGATTAACCCAATTCTAACAAACAATATGCATGCAAACTTGGAACAAAACCGCTCACCTTATGAGCACTTTTACTAATGGAAAGGTAAAACTAAACTTATTAACCTTATTGTAAGGTAAAGCTAATAAACATGACGTCACATATGTCGAAACCTTTTTTACTACAAGACTAGTGGATCTTATGCCTGATGGCATAGTAATTTACCTACAATTGTTAATCATGCATGTTGCATGATAAGCAATTGCAGTGCCACCAAGGCATGGATGGCACTTCACAGTCCACTCGTTACCCTGAGACATCAAGACAAAAAGAAGACAAGTTTCTTATGCTCAGTAAATTTACTGACTTAACCTCAATCTTTATTTTTATACATCTGCGTCACAACTGGTTAACGGTTAATTTTAGCGTTATGTAGGCGTTGTTTATGGGTAGGTCATCTGACGCGTGTAAAAAAAGGTCAATAGGCATTAAGAACAGGACCAAAGGGCAATCTCCAGTCATCTGGTGCTAGAGTTTATTTATATATGAACAGTGGTGGCGATTCTGTCGTTTCATACCTAAGCCTAATTTTAGTTTCGCTCTCCCGCTTTCCAATACCTAACGTGAGAAAGAAATGGAAGATGTTTGACAGATCTAAATTTAGTTTTAGTGAATATCTTATCATATCTTTCTGAAGTTCTCATTTTTTTTTTTTTTTTTTTTTTTTAAACAAACGCCTACACACTCATACCCCCGCACTAGGATTCCCTGTGTCGCAGGTGGCATGGACATACACAGATACACATCACAAACATCCAAGACCCGAGAACAAACTTTATGTTTACACAAAATCTGCCCCGGCCGGGAATCGAACCCCTCGCCTTGCAGGCAGGGTTACTACCAACTTAGCTACGGAGCCGTCAAATTTCGAAAGAGAAATTGAAACTTAAATTATGTTTAGGATATGAGGTGACAGAATCGACACCAGGAGGCCTACCAGCGTCAAACAACAAACGATTCATAAGCAGAGCAGTTCAAAAGCAGCTCTTAAAATGAAGCACATTTTTTTCGTACTATTGTCTGTTTAAAGCAGCGCTGACTTTAAACTAACTCTCAGCCGAATGAATGAACTAAAACATCCTCACGACGACTTGTATACGTCTGAGCGAAAGGGATAAATGTATCGCGTGCGTAATGCTAACTCGCTCGCACGGTGTGTTTGATTTCTTCGTTCAAAAACTTAATTACGCTGCTATTGGACCTATAAATTAGCGTTTTCGATGGTTTTATTGAAACTAATTTACTCTCAAATATATTATGAAAATATTACGCTTGATTGATATTTTCACTATCGAAACAACGATCGTTGTCTAATTATGACAAAACAGTAACATTATAATTATATAAACTGGTGGTAAAAAGTTTGCAATGCAAAGTTGAAACATTTAAAAAGGTTTTAGAACGCATAGAATAGAATCGATTTCACAATAAGAATGTATACCGGTATTACATTCTCTTTGGAATGTAGCGTCGATTATGCATGTAAAAGAAGGCTTGTGAAAATCTTAGGAGGTTGTGTGAATTACCCTGACTAGCTGCTGCCCACGGTTTTATCCGCGTGGAGATATACAATTTAATGTTTTTTTTTGCGTGGAATCCTAATTTTTTTTAAGCCGGAACTTGTGTTTTGTTCATAGTACCGTACTTACATAGTTTAGTAAAAAGCTGTTATTTTGACATTACAAACAAACATTTCAATTTTATTTATCTGTATAGATAGTAATATGCCTAAGTAAATAGATGTGAAAGCACTGTACAAAATAATATAATAATAATCGAATGAAAATTAAATATCGAATACAATTGCGCGCGCAAACCTTTGCATGCGAAAAACTCCAAAATACTTTAACTTTCGATTAGGACTCTCCACAACACAATAAACGTAGTATCCCTTAGTACGAGTAGTTTGTGGAATAAACTCTAAACTAAACGTAGTGATTATATACTTTTTGCTCTAAACGGTTCACAAAAAGTATGTCTGCGAGTAACTTTTTATGAACCGCAAACTTTGACTGCTAACTGTCGAACTAGAAGTTGAGAAGCTGTCAATTAACAGACGATAGTACGAAAATGATCACAAAATGAATGAACGAATTCCTTAGCAGGCTACAAGCAGCTCTGCTTTTGACACAACGGAATATAAAACGTTATGTCATAAAACGGAGAGACCATAGTACGAATTTATAAAACGTTTCATTTCAAGTCTTAAACTGAGCTGCATTTAGAGACGCTGGTAGGCCTCCAGTACTGTTTATCCTATTCTTATTCCAACTAATACCTATTATACACGCGAAAGTTTGTCAGAATGGATGTTTGTTACTCTTTGACGCAAAAATTACTGAGCGGATTTTGATGAAATTTGACAGTAGTTTAACTTATACATCAGAACAACACCTAAATTATAATTTATATAATATAGGTGCAATAGTGGTCATAAGCTATCTATAAAACCTATCGATTATAAAAGAACTGAAGTCTATTGTTATATCTAGCAGTTTGAATCAGAAGACAATTGGCTCATGTGAAAGGGTTTAAAAAAATTGTCTTGTTTCCTTTTGAGATACTGAACTCTAAAAACAAAATTTTGTCCTTAGGTGGAACCTGACGATGTGTACGCCGAAGCTTTGGAGGGGAACCGCATCGATGACGTCATAGACAACCCTGTCCAGTGCTACAACTCCCCCTGCGGGGAAAACGGTGACTGCTGCCCTGGATTCATATGCATGCAGACCGGTAAGTCAACTGGAGATAGACTCATGCATTTTGAAATAGAATCATGCGTTTGGAAATAGAATCATGCGTTTGGAAATAGAATCATGAGTTTGAAAATAAACTCATGCGGTTAGGAATAAACTCATGTGTTTTGAAATAGATTAATGAGTTTGGAAACCGACTTGTGAATTCGGAAACAGACTCATGAGTTTGGAAACCGACTCAAATGCTTGGAAACAGTCTTATTGAAACAGGCTGCTTTAGTAATAAGATTGGGACGCATGAGGAGAAATTTGATACAGGGTATCAGCTTTTTAAGTATTTGAAAGCAGTCTTTGTGTTCTAAAGCCATGTTACAACCGTTATTCTATGTTAAGACATACACAAGGCAAGACAGTCTCAACTGTTTATAAAAAAGTATCCATTTGCAATGTTTGGAGATGAAAGAGCTAGGTGGTACAATTGAATTTTTGTTTTTGTTTTTTGAATGTTTGTTTCAGATTAATACTTAAGGAATAAACTCTATACTTAATTACGTGGTTTAATATCCCGTCACTGTTTTTATACTATTGCCTATTGGATAGCGAGACGAGCTGGTTATTTGCCTGATGGTAAGTGTAACGCTGGCCTATAACAATTCTGTGCCCTCGTTGGTCTAAGACATTAGCCGTGTTACCACAATAAACACTTTTAGACGTCTGTTTAGCTAGACAGTGTCTAAAGATAAACGTCTAATTCGAAATGTCACTCCAAAATGGAGTTAGACTATGTTTAGACACTACTATGAAGATTTGTGGGTGCTCATATTTAAACGAGCGATTAAGGCATGTTTAGATGTTAATCTCTATTTAACTCACGTTTAGAGTGTGTTTATTTTTCTGTGGTAAGACCGCCAGTCCTTAAGCTTCATAAGTCATATTATATGCCCAGTAATTTCACGCATGATTTTTCTACACAACAACGGCAACTTTAACCTAGTCTAAACTTATAAATTCCCTTAGTTGAGAAAACAACATTTACCTTATCATAATCATCATAGCCTTACGCTCCCACTGTTGGGACACAGATCTTCTCTCAGAGAGTAGGTACGCGCTATAATGCACCACGCGGGGTGGATGTCACATGTCATTGAATTTTTATACTCTTGAAGATGCTTTCCTCACAATGTTTTAAATCCGCACATACCTTGATATAAGTCATTAGTGCAAATCCGAGTTAGGCGAGCTGGGATTTGAACTCCGTTGTGTCAGGTTGTAAGTCGCACGGCAAGTTCCCGTTCGGCCACTTTAACCTAACCACATAATTTATTACTTTTTAATTATTCCCAAATTAACATTAAGAAAACCCCGGAAAAGCAAATTGCGAAATGTAAATTTAATTAATTTTACTGAAAATAAATACAGCACGCGATGCAAATAATTCAGCACAAAGTTATTAAATGAAATCATAGCATTCTCAGAATTTATGAAATGTGAGGGAAAGTCAAGGTTAAACATTGAACTTTTGATATTATGATTTCCAAGAAATTTTTAGGGTTGCTGTTTCACCTTGGCTTTATTTGTATAAGTATTTAGTCTTTTTTCTTCAAACACACTCGCATACACATACACAGACACGTGTGTATGGGACACACAATATGATTCTTAGGCGCGCATTTCATGGTCAAGCAATTGATGGATAGGTATTCATCAATCACGGACCACACTCCAACCATGAAAAAACCACGATCAGCGCTTGACTCATACCATACGGTCTATTGTGGTGCTTGATGGAATAGAAATCTAGGAGAAATCTTTGTAAGGCGGCCCATACACAGACGCTAATAGATGTTTGATGGATGAGCATCAATCACGGACCACGCAAAAACCATGGTCCATGACGCATTTCGTACCGTCAATGGTGAAGCTTGGTAGAAATCTAGTGTGAGCGCTAACCGTACCACGGTTAGAGGTTGTTGTTAGTGGGAGGACTAACTCTTCTGCGAGTGTCCGTCTAGGTTGTTACCACCGCTTTGCTCGTGATGTCTGCCGTCAAGCAGTACTGTGCAAGCATTACTGTGTTCCGGTTTGATGAGCAGAGTATCCAGTGAAATTACTGGGCTTATGAGACTTAATACCTAATGTCTCAGGGTAACGAGCGCACTGCAGTGCCGCGCAGGCCTTTGTGTTTCAAAGTTCTGGGTGGCACTGCAATTGTTATGGGCCGGCGTTATGCTTACCATCAGGCAAACGACCAGCTCGTCTCGTTACCAAATAACATAAAAAAAAAGATAGTACAGTTAGGCACCGCAGCCGCTTCTACAAAATCTACTCAAAAAATATTCTTAGAAGCATGGCGTGTTCTGTGCAGAAGTCGCGGTAAATACGCGGTGGCGCGCAAGTGATGTAAGAAGTAAACATTGTATAACGATTAAATAGCTACATAATCTTATGTCTCCTTCGATTCAGTTTAAAATTGTCCAAGAACGATAAATACAAAACATTGTGTAATTATACCAACGTTATACACTGTTTATTAGTAAGGGGTAATATAAACTGAGGAGTAGGCGACAAAACGTTACTTTTCCACTTTTAATTTTTTTACAGAAACTAAAAAAGTATTTTGAAGGAGTAGTTGTGTTTTGAAGTCGATTTTCTACCATAAAAAAAGCTTTTTGTCGAGATTTTAACGCATGAAACGATGTGTCTTAGGGTTGCCAACACGAATTAATCGAAACAATAAAAACGTTAAAAAATGGAAAAGTAACGTTTTGTTCGCCTACTCCTCAATTAGTAAAGTGTTTGTTGGTTTGTCCTTCTGTCACGCAGCAACGGAGCGGTGGATCGACGTAATTTTTGGCATATATTTAGTTTATGGACCGTAGAGTAACATAGGCTAATTTTTATCCCGGAAATATGTGTTTCGGTGCAGTGTGGTCCGACTTATCTGTACGACTAGGTGGACTACAGGCCTTAACTACAGGGGTCGTGGGCCAATCATTGCAGAACGATTGCTGTTGGAATCTATGTGAAACCGCAGACAGCAGCTAGTTTATTATAAAAGCCTGAATTCTCTATTCAAAAAATAAATAGCTAACGGTAACGAGTAGCAGGCAATCAACGAAGAGCCCAAATGATACCAATTACTAGGTTCGTGTTACTGCGTGATCGTTAAGGTGCGGCTAGGGGTGGGGGTGTTTGTTCGAAGAATGGGCCTATGACGTTGCTCAGCCACACTTGGAAAGAAAGAAAGAAAATATATTTATTTCAGGAACATTTCTTTTATTTCGTAATGCTCTTTTTGTGCGTCAACTATAATGTTTTTGTATCAATTCAATTCAATTTATTCATTAACAATTGTTACATTGTGTTTGAAAAAATTACACAAAAAAACATCAAATCAACAATTCAAATTAATTAATAAATACAAAAAAAAAGTTAAAATAAAAAGCCAGAATTTATGAATTTCAAAATGACAGTATAAAAAGTAAATAGATACTACAAGATCACTAATGTCATCACATCTTACGAGTCACAAACTCTTCCACCGAATAAAAACACCCCTTCAGCAAAAGCTCTTTTAATTTATGTTGAAATATAGCGAGGCTTTCTATAGACTTCATACTGACAGGTATCTCGTAATTCGCGCTTGTTGCACAACCATGGTTATTTTGACAGCATAACGCAAATACGCCTAAGCTTGTAACGCCCACACATATTTACCACACCGAGGCTTACAACACTGTAAAAGATTTGTGTACCTCTATAGTACCTAAGTACTATAGAGGTACACAAATCTTTTACATCTTTTACATTATCTTTTCGCTGTACCTAAGTACAGCGAATGAAATAATTACTACAGTATCATCTGATGGTCGCACCAAATTACGCACAGCACAACAACGCGTTTAATTGAGTAATTAATCTCAATAGCGTACTAAGGTTGGGCAATTGGACATGTACTTAACTCTTAGGCAGCCCTCACACCTAATTCATGAGGATAAGCATCAATCGCGGACCACGTAAACCATGGAAAAACCACGATCCCCGCTTGACGCATAGCGTATCGTCTATTGTGGTTGTGGTTGGGGCTTGATGGAAATCTAGTCCGAGCACGCTTCTACCTATGCTTCTACGACCTCTATTCAAATAAATTATTTCACAATCACTGCGTGCTCAGTGCAGATGCCGCGGTAAATAAGCGGTGGTGCGCAAGTGATGTAGTAGCGTAAAGCGGAGCAGTCGTCGCTTTGAGCCCAGGCAGTGCTTCGAGACAGCACTATCTGGCCGTATTGCCGTTCTTGTCTATTTCGTGGTTTTATGATGGTTTTGCATCAAGCCGTCCTTGCGCGTGTATTATCTCGTAATCCGCGCTTGATTCACGCAGCACTTTACGCCTATATTCGTGGTGCGTTCGCGATATAACTTCGTACGTTCGTACGTTCTACGACAAACTATATTGGCCACAATAAAAAAAAAACTTCGCAATGCGGTTGTACTATATTACATGTCGTCAAATGATTATTTATTGTATCTTAAATAATAATTAAATTAATTAAATAATAATTTGAATCAAATAAATAAAAGGGTAAAGAAGAGAAATAAAAGACGATAGTGAATGTTATTATTAGTACGATAGTTACGATAGTGAATGTGAATGGCGCGCGAAGTATAACCAACAGCAAACCGCATGAACTTTGACGCGATATAATCCATTGATGTTGCGGCAATTTAAACACAATACACAATTATTTACATCAAATTCAACCTTATTACCATTTCACAAAATCCATATTCTAAAACTGAACATGACAACTTAAGACTTCTTACTGAATTAAATACGATCTAGTAGTTCCACCATTTTGTTCTACTCCGTGCGTTATCCAATCTATACAAATAAATAAAATTGAAGTGTCTGTTTGTAACATCAAAATAACAGGTTTTTACTAAATGCATATGAAAGTATACACGGAACCTATAACAAAATAACCATTTTTATTAAAATGTTTGTCGGTCTGTCTGTCTGTTTGTTCCGGGTAATCTCTGAAACGGCTGGACCTATTTTGACGGGACGTTCACTGACAGATAGCTGATGTTATACGGAGTAATTTAGGCTACTTTAATTTTAGAAAATGATTTAGGGTTCCGCGAAAATAAATCATCATCATCATCATCGGCAAATAAATAAAACCCATGAAATCCAATTTCTCCGCGCGGGTGAAACCGCGGGCAGCAGCTAGTAGTATATAAAAGTAAAGTACTAACACAAACTCACGTAAATGTGCTCCAATAAAATGAAAATAAAAACGGTTTTATAGGATATAGCTTCGTTAACACTTGGCGAACTAGTGGGTGACGCAGAGAAAAATGAACTTGCGGATTTGGGTTGAGCTGTCTGATTGCTTGGCTAGATAAAAGTAATGTGAGACCTCATCATCAGCCTTATTAGACTAGACTCCCACTGCTACTTCTTCGAATTCCCAAAGAGTGTTGATGAACCCTCCTTGGGAATTCTAAGAGTATTGTTAGGTCCAGAAATGAGACAATTCGGTTTGAATAATCGACACACGTGTATTTTCACTCGTAGTTCAATGAGGACTGGTGTCCTTCGCCGCGTCTTCTCCTTGCGTAGCGCTTGGACGACTACGGCGTAGCACTGACTTCATGACGTCATAGCGTAGCACCCAGCACCATACCATGCTCTACCTTTATTCTTACAGTATATAAAGGCAGGCAAGCGACCGTCTGTAAAAATTTCCCAAGACCTAAAAGTAGTGCGTCTTTGTCTTTATACCTAGGGCAGAAGGGGAGACGTTTAGAAAATATTAATAACTAGCTGTGCCCCGAGGCTTCGGCCAAGTAGTTAAGTTACTCCTTATAACATCAGTTATCTGCCAATGAAAGCCCCGTCAAAATCGGTCCAGCCGTTTCGGAGATTACCCGGAACAAACAGACAGACAGACACACATTTAAAAAATGGTTGTTTCGTTACAGGTACCGTATATACTTTCATAAGCATTTAGTAAAAAGCTATTATTTTGATATTACAAGCAGACACTTCAATTTTATTTATTTGTATATAGGTATATACATAGATAATTTGTTGAATTATTTCTACATCTTCTGTCATGTAGCTTTTAGGCTAAGTGCTCCACTTAACAGCGTTGACGAAGGTTCTTTAATAAGCAATTAACCTGAAAGTCTTAAAAGCCTAATATATCTACAGTATAAAATTTAGACTAAAAAGTTTATCTTTTAAAATATGCTTTGGAAACCAGAAAATACACGGTTTCTGTGTGAATTTCCACGCTGGTATAATCGCGGGCACAGTATATAGTAAACCATATACTCGTACTTATAGAAGTACAAACACAGCTAATAGTTACTGTTAGTTGTTAGTGGGAGGACTAACTCTTCTGTGAGTGTCCGTCTGGGTTAGTACCACCGCTTTGCTCGTGCAGTCTGCCGCCAAGCAGTAGTGTATTAAGACAAAAACGGGTCTTTTCGCGCACAAATAAAATCAAAATATAATTTTGACTAACCTCGACGTTTCGATCAAGTTGCATTGATCGTGGTCACGAGAAGACTCTTTTCGAGTTTTTGTCTTAATACAATGAATCCAATTCGCGAAAGTTTAAAAAGTACTAAGCAGTAGTGTGCAAGCATTACCGTGTTCCGGTTTGATGAGCAGAGTTTCCAGTGAAATTACTGGACTTATGAGACTTAATACCTAATGTCTCAGGGTAACGAGCTCACTGCAGTGCCGCGCAGACCTTTGTGTTTCAAAGTTCTGCATGACACTGCAATTGTTATGGACCGGTGTTATGCTTACCATCAGGCAAACGACCAGCTCTTCTCGTTACCAAACAACATAAAAAAACAATTTGCATATAAATTCGTAGTCTGAAAGGTTATCGAATAAATCAGAACAAGAAAAATATTCGGCCAAATATTCGGTTTGGCAAGCAGTGAACCGGTTATCCGGTTCGGTTTACAAAATCATCTCTAGTACAGATTAAGCCTACGCTGGTTCTCATTCATATTAAATCAGCACCCGCGGGGGATTACCCGAATGGAGGCTCAGAAACGGTTGATGGCTTTACAGACTAGTTGATGTGTAGACACGTGTTAGATTTTTTTGTGCTATTTGATAACGAGACGAGCTGGACGTTTGCCTGATGATAAGCATAACAATTGCAGTGCTACTCAGAACTTAGCACCGCAAAGCCATATGCTGTGTGAGGCACTGTAGTACTCTAATTATGTACTGAGACCACAGCTCTCTGAGACGTTATGTATTAAGGCGCTCTCTGAAGCAGAACGTTTGTTTTGCGTCGCACAAATATCCGTTTCCATACATATTACCAGCAAAATAAAATACAGTAGTTTTCATAGAAGACTTATCTATAAAACATTCTGTTGAAATGGCCAGAAATCTTGAAAAAACATCGCAAAAAAAAAAACCCCGAAAAATTTCTTTTGTCTCGAAATGCTCAATATTTTGAGCGACAAGAACCATATTTTTTGTAACCAAAAGAAAGGAAATTTAATAATCTAAATACATATATCGCAAAATATTTAAAACGAATGCTGTCTCTCTTTCTTAATTAAATCAAAACTACGAAATAACGTTCAACTGAAAGAAAACGCATCGCCATTTTGAAAATAAATTTCTTTACAAAAGGGTACCTAAAGATCTCTCATAAGCCCAGTAATTTCACTGACTAAGTAATTTCAGTTGCTGTTATACCCGAAATAGTATAAATAATAAATTACACATGATGGTCTGTATACAAAGTGGAATAGCTTTGCTGACCTTTTCAGCCTACCTCATACAATATTCCATACGGGCTCTGTGCCGCTCATTCATATAAAATCACAATCCTCTGGGATTAGTCGCTGATTTCTAGACGCAGCCTGGTTATAGCTACCACAATTACAATGGTAGCATAGCCTCTATCATTTCATAGCTCAGTTATTCATCGATGCATGGCGACCGATTTTCACCTTGATACTGGTAGCTAGTTGCAGTTGCATCATGCTGTTTTTCTTGATCAAAAGTCCATGCTAGGATTCGAACGATCGACCACAGCACCACACCATGTTCTACCTTTATTCTTACAATAGGTACACAGATAATATGCTACAGATATTCATCCATTTCCATGTCGCTAACTATAGTGATAAACTTCAGTAATCATTCTAAATTATACCCCACTCATGTACAACAACAGTGTAAATCAACTTACCTTTGTTTTCTCTATGATTTATATACCTCGTGGATTTCATTCACAGCGCGTAATCCCAGAGGATTGTGATTTTATTTGAGTGAGCGGGTATACTGAGCCCGTGTGGGTAAGGGGTATATTGGAAGCCGACTGGAAAGGTCAGCAAAGTTATTTTAGTACATGGCCCCAATTCTACTAAACAAATGGTTTAAAAATAACAGTAGTTCCGCCGCAAAATGATCACTTTGATGAAGAGCATACAAAAATTAGCAATGGTTCATTGATGGCCGACACGAGCCCAGATTATCCTACTTATAATAATAATAAAATTTTATTTCGGACTACTACATCCATACTTATATGTTTTTAGTAAAACACCTTATACCTATTGTTAGTGAAAAATAAAATAAAAGTTTAAAACATGACAAACTTATTATCCAGCTAATGTTATAAATGCGAAAGTGTGATTGTCTGTTTGTTGGCTTGTCCTTCTTTCAAGCAGTAACGGAGCAACGGATCTACGTGATTTTGGCATAGATATAGTTTTTGAACCGGAGAGTAACATGGGCTACCTTTTTAGCACGGAAAAATTCACGGTTCTCGTGTGAACACGGGTGAAAACCGCGGGTGCAAGCTAGTCAGGTTCAAAAAGTTCAAATAGCCCAAATACAGATATCGGCTTAATCTAGTCTAGTTATTAATAAAGCTCTCTCGGCGATAATAATTATACCAACTAGGTACTCAATTTGCCAGACCAATTAGAGGTATTAATGTACTCCAAATTTAATCACTAAGATCAAAGGCTGGCACTTAAGGTTTACGTTACTAGTAATTGAATCAATTTTGAAAAGCTTTGCCTTACAAACTTTTTTTTATTTTTTGATAACAAAACAAGCGAGTCATTAGCCTGATGTAAGCGCTACGTCAGCCCGTGACAATAATTGAAATACCGTGCCATTCAGAACTATGAAACACAAGGCCTACGCCATAATGCATTGGTTACGTAGCCCTCACACCTAATTCATGACTGATGGATAAGCATCAATCGCGGACCACGAGAGAGCCATGAAAAAACCTCGACGAAACCCGCTTGACGCATATCGTATCGTCTATTGTGGTTGTGGTTGGGGCTTGATGGAAATCTAGTCCGAGCACGGCACCCGCTTCCATCTAAGCTTCTACGACCTCTATTTAAAATAATTGTTTCACAAGCACTGCGTGCTCAGAGCAGACGCTGCAGTGAATAAGCGGTGGTGCGCAAGTGGTGTAGTAGCGTAAAGCGGAGCAGTCGTCGCTTTGAGCCCAGGCAGGGCTTCGAGACAGCAATATTTGGCCACATTGCCGTTCTTGTGTACGTTTTATCTAAAAGTAGGGCAAATTAATACCTACTCAATAATCAATCAATAGACGAACGTTACAGAGACCCGCTGTTAGAGTCATTTATTTTAACCTTGATAAGTGCTCCTTTGAGGCCTGTAGAATAAAGCATTTTGAATTTGAATTTGAATCAAGCAAATGGCCCGGTTTCGTCTCGTTATCCAAAAATATAAAAAAAACATCAAACAAATTAATTCTCAAAAATAAAAAAACATACTCCCTCAGGAACATAGATACACAAATGTAAGTAGACCGGGCCAATTATAAAGCAACGAATAAAATACACGGTTTCGCTTCACAAAGGCAAATTATTATACACGCATTTGGCCTTCAGCGGTCCCTGTTACATTGAGATTATACAGAATTTACGATTAAATGGACGTACCACAAAGGATTACACGCCCGAGGTGCTGCGGCCATTTTGCAGAAACGGATCATTTTAATTGATTTATTAGGAAGGGAAATTCGGTTTGCCAATTTGGGAAAAGTTATCTTTTGATAACTACCTAACCTTTTTGAAAGCTTTAATAATTATTATCGTCTTATTATTATCGTCTTTAATAATTATTAGCGTCTGGTCTTTTTGTTTTGTGTGGCTAGTTAGTGTTAAGGTTAAAATAATGATCATGCTTTATAATTACTAGTTGGTAACAATAGTAGAGCGAGTGTGACTTTCAATCCGACGCACCATAGTTGGAATCGCGACTCGGCCCGCACCAATGACTTAAATATATCAAGTTACGTGCAGATCATTCACTAAAACGGTCTAAAACGATCAAAGAAAACATCGTGAGGAAGCCCGCATTTAGTGAAAATCTGTTATTTTGATATTACAAACAGACACTTCAGTGTTATTTATTTATATAGAAGATAATAATTTTGAGCGCGTCCTAACACCCCTAGCGTTTTTAGCCAAAGGCTAAAATATAACTATTATATAAAAAATGGAAGGTCCTGTCAGAGTCTCGTCTAGTTTTTTTTACAGTAGGTATGTATTACTCTAGTTTAGAGTATTGTAGAGTATTGTATAGACCCGTCACGATCGAGTCCTATTCACGAATCAGTCAAATTCCAAATTGCTTTTATGAAGTTTTGGAGAGAACACGAAAATACACGGTTCTCGTCTCTGTACTATTTGGTTTACTTACCTACCCCTAGTATGAGTTTGCAAGTTACTAAACTTAAAAGTTTCGGTGTACTCACTAAACTAATAATCGTGTTCAGTGTAATCGGTAGGAAATCCGGTGGAAAACGAATACCCATCGTTGCGCAAAACAAGCAAATGTTAACTTAAATAAATATATATTTGAAGTAGATTAATAATGTTTTCCTTTTATCTTATTAATTTATTATAACAATACGTTCAATTTGCGTTTGAGTAAAGGTTTGGTCTGGTTTTATTCAAGCGGTAAACTAATATTTATTTTGTTCAAACGAATTGATTTTTCTGGTATACTCTTTGATAGAAAAAGGTTTTTATTTACCTATATCCGTACATTATAAATGTGAAACTGTGTTTTTGGGTTTGTGCTACTTTCACGCGGTCCAGCCGCGTTGGCAACCGAGATCCGCAACCAGTTGTCGAATAAAAAAAATCTTGCTAGGGTAAACGCTGGTAATGTCGTCAATGTCCCGATACTCGTCAGATTGTAAAAAAAGGCCAGTTACTTATTTCAAACGAGAGCTTAATAAAAGATTTTTATAGCAATATATTTAAAATAATATACTTCATAATTAAAATGGCACCATTTAGTTATATCTTTAATGGTTCCGGAGAAATGAGCTATCAAAGTTAGCGATTTTGAAATTTGTGTTTTTTGGGAAGTTTAGTAACTGAAAGTGTAGTCCTGCGCACCACTTTTGTTTTCAAGTTTCACAGGACCAGGAGGCCGGTTTGATAAGTATGATATTTTAGTGAAACGCTCAAGTTAATTTTCTAACGATATAACCTATAAAAGTGTGCTATTTTTATTATTAGTTTCTTATTTATGCGTATGACAGGTATTCGTACTTAAAATACCCTATCTGACCCAATACCCGTCAGTATTTATATTATTTTGACGGTAACTGGGACATGATTAACAAAATGCGCGTAATATCGTCATTGAGTATATTTTGAACCTTATTGTGCAGTGATACGGTTTACGGTTTTATTATAAGGGGGCGGCGGCGGTCAGATTTTTATTTGAGTATATTAATTGAGGGTTCGCTAAACTATTACTTTTATTTTATTTAAAGATAATTACTTCTATAATCAAGTATGGAATTACGGTTACCGATAAGAACGCCTCTATTTTTTTATATAAAATTATAGTTATAATAAGTACATACAATAAAAAGTTTTCGGTTTTTCTTTTTTGTATATTTTGTAGGGGCATGCGTTGCAGATTGATATTTTGCAAGCGAGGCAATACGCGCAATTTGGCGTTAGTCGTACTACCACCTTACAACCGCGTGCCCGTACGGCAGCTCTTATTCGTATGTTTTTGTATGGCATAGTTAAAACAATATATGACCTAACTTCGTGCGTATGACTTTCCCTGCCCAGTAGACTGAGCACAAATATAGGACACTTAGATCGACCACTAAAATTTACATGTACTTCCCTGGCCCATCATTAGTATTTTATTAAGTAAAGTAACATTTAAAGTAAAGTAATGAGTAATACCAAATTATTTTATAAAATATTATATATATCAAATTACTTTATAGCTAATGATGAAAATTACTGTTTTCCATATTTATTTTTAGGTTATTTAAGTAATACATATAATATTCAATATCATGGACGACTGCGCCGAGAGACTCGGCATAAGCTTCTGCAATGCGGGAGCACGGAAACATGTTGCAATATCGCCAAGCATAGCCTCTCTGCTAAACGGAAGCACCACCCGAACGAGCATGAAACGTAAAACGTATAACGCGCTACCTGTGATGGAAATAGCAGACCACCAATATCGATCAAGGCACCGCTTCATGACCCGCCTGACGCAAAAATCCTAGAACGCAAAAATGGCCTAAAGGCTTTTTTGTTCATCGAAGAAAAACAGGCATTACGGAAAAAGAAAGACAACGCCAGAGCCTTCAGTTGGCATTCTGAAAATTTGGAAATTAATTTCCAAAGAAAATTTCCGAAGACAATTAGTGCGTGGTACTTTCCTAAAACGTGTTCTAGGAAATACTTGTTTTTGAAAATGCCTTACAAGTTTGTGAAAAAAATGTTTGTTATTTAGAATCTCCATTACATGTCCAAGGATTATATGGAAGTGTTTTGTTGAAGTTTACATTTATGAGAACACTGTGAACGGCCAAAGTCAAGGAAAAATTTGTCCAAAAAGCTGGTTTTTGAAGGCTTGTACTGAGTTGGAATCTCAAAATTTTACATTTTTGCTCCCACGGAATCCTAGATATAGAGCACATGATACCTATTTGCTCAAAACATCTAAAGAAAAATTTATTAGGACACTATAATCGCGTACGAGCGTTTGTATGAAAAGTACGGCATGTAGCAGCCTCTTAATGCGGTCAAGAAACGACGATTGCACTATTCAAATGGGGGGAGAAGACTACTTTTGCTCAGGTATCTCTCAAAACTCGCTCTAACTCAAATCTCTCAAAGCTCTCAAAACTCGGAGAGGCCGAAACAGGTACCAACCACGACAACGACGGTCAACACACCCACAAAGTGAGACTACTCTCACTTTGTGGGTGTGTTGACCGTCTACACGCAATGACAGTCGAGTACTAAAAAGGCGAAGTCGCTGACCACATCGGCCGCATTAAAGCGTCCATAAATCATGAAGTGGACGTGTACGAGAACAGGAGGGAAGACCTAAGCTTTTGCGCTGAAAACATTTGGCAGAATTGTCTCTTCGTTGACGAGTCCAGAATTAGCACTCATCCGGACAACCGACGTCTCCGTGTCTGGAGAAGACATGGGGACACTGAAAGACAAAGAACTGCCACCGGAACCGTTCAACAAGGCGGGAAATCGGTATCCTTTTGGGGCAGTATAATGATTGCTAGTATAATGATATAATGAATGCTAGAACAACGTTGATCCCGTATCGTGGCTGGATGACTGCAGCTTTGTACCAAACCATTGCTATTGAAGGAATTATCAGGTCATTTAGAATAAACCATGATCCTCGAGTCGTATTGGTTGACGATAATGCACCCAGCACATCGAGCTCAACGAATCAACGCTGCTCTGCGTGAATACGACATTACCAGGTTAGACTGGCCTGCCGGCTCGCCTGACTTAAACCCGATAGAACACGCGTGGGATGCTGTCAAGCGAGCTGTTTGGAACCGTCAGCCACCTCCCCAGACAGTGCCAGAGATCAGGGAAGCCGTTATTCAAGAATGGGACAGGTTACCGAAAGAAATGCTGAATAACTTAATTCTCAGCATGCCAAGAAGGATTGCCGCATGTGTTCGAGCCAGGGGAGGAGTTATCTTATACTAAATAAAAACAATTTAATAATAAATGTTGATAATATTTAGTTATATCCTCTTTTTCTTTCAATTATTTAGTAGTCAAAATTGCACTAGGACTTTTAAATTCAATTTTAGTTACTAAAAAATATTTTTTTTTTATTTCAACAACTGTATCTTTTTTTTAAAAAGATGTTACGTAAGCAACATTCTTTTAAAAAAGTAAAATAAAAAATACCATCTTTTGCTAGTGATGTCAAACTTTATTTGATGTGTGTGTGTAAATCGGATTACAATGCAATATAATTATATCACCGAGTTTGTCCTGATAACAGAGCCGGAAGGTAGTAACGTATAGTATAGTAACGTTGTAACGTAATGACATAACCCCATTGTGTATTTACAAGAATCAAAGGAACCTTAAGCGATATTTAGGATGCCGATGATGGAGCCGGAAGGTGACTACGAGACTACAGAACCCATTACGTATTTTACAAAAAGCTTTTCTGGAATAATATATTTGAATATTTATTTATATTTTTTCACAAAAAAACTTGTTAATACAAAAACAGCTTGATTAAATTGGTTTCATTTGGTGCAATAAATAATATTCTTTAATCTTTTTTTGTCCTAGGCATTCGACGCGTTTGCTTATTCTGGGTATATTTTTGCCATATATTTTTAATTTGAGGGTAATATCGCCAAAAAAACAATTTAATAATGAACCTTAATACCAAGGTTAAAGAGTTCAAAATAGTGGTAAAAATTGACGAGTTCTGGGACAATTTGACGAAAATTAGGACAAATCTGACGGATACTGGTACAATTCACTTATTTTTCAGTTTTTCAATTATTTTAATAACTTGTGGTTTTTTTATCGTACTAAAAATATATTTACCGAAAAGAGTTATAAATAAGTAATCACGTCAAAAAATTTGATATTTCTAAGTTAATAAACAGAGACGAGGCAAAGCTGCAAAGACAGCTAAATTCAGAAACTGACGAGTAATGGGACGTTTACCCTACGCAACCAGTTGTCAAAGAAGATATTCTAATCGCGTTACACAACCCAGACTAATAATAGGCAAAGGCTACTTTTACCCTGGAAAGGTATACGGGTTCGGCATGTTCAAGAACCACAAAAATTTGAGGACATGTAATATCCACCAAGCTGCACGGGGCCCGCGTGGTGGATTATGGCCCGTACCTCTCTCTCTGAGAGAAGGCCGGTATCCCAGCAGTGGGAGCGTAAGAGGCTGATAATGATACTAATAATTACATTTATTTCTTTACCATTACTAACAAAAGAGCTTTTCTTTTAATTAATCAAACACAGATCGACATCGCATTAATTAATTAAGATGTTTTCCGCTTTATTAAAACAGAATAATACAGATGGGCTTAGCTTTAATTAGACCATTGTTAATTAAATTAGTAAGGACAGAAATTATAATTCTTTTAGAATTAATAAAGAAATTGTAGTACCGAATCCTAATATGATTAAAGTTCTGGCCAGCTTTGCGTGTTTTTAATTAATAAATATTCTGTTAATAGAGTACCAAAACTTAGTTCGTTGGCAGTAAAATCTTACTTTAGATATTTTAAAGTAGCTTCTGCCCGCGCCTTTGCTCGCATGGTATCAGGGTTAAATTTAGCCTGTAGTACTTTATGATAGTGTAGCTTTCTATTTGGGAAAGAATTTTTAGAATCGTACCTGTGGTTCCAGGGATTAGCGGTAACAAACAAGCAACTGTGTCTTATAATATTAGTATAGATACAGGTAATAATAGTAACTATAAGTATATTAGTGCAGAACAGTTAATGTATAAATATGAATATTACATTTTAAAAAAATTGGCCCATGTTACCATGGTTACTATGGATGGTAATTTACGTCGCAACTTCATACAAACTTTGCTAATAACAACTTTAGATTTACAATCGCTTCGAAGCAAACGCCATTTGTGAACGCCTTCAGAAATAGTCACGGGTATTTTAGCGAATTACGCAAGCAACTCTAAAAAGTCCCTGCTTTTGTTAGCGACCTCGCAATAAAAAGCTCATCTAAAACGCTTCCAATCTCCCTCTCCCCCCCATCGTAAACATCCTGCGTCGTGATTGCCGTTTTCACATCAGCGGAATTTCCTTTTCGTTCCGTTAACGGATATTTCTAGAAACTGGGCTTGTATTTACTCTGGAAACGGTTCTTACAAGATGAATGGTGCCGGAAATTGGCGAGTGAATTGGCGAGGCTCTGAAGTCACAACCAGTGCCCTGTGCGCCGAAATACATACCTAATGGCCTGTGATGCCTGAAGTAAATTAATTATTACTAGAGCGTGACATTGACTTGATGGTCCAGACTGTCACGTGAATTTGGCGGTTTTTTGTATAATTAAACTTGAACTCTATGATAAACTTAACATTGGCCAAATGCGCAAAGCATGAGAAATAGCAGTGTTGAAGCAAAAAAAATCTGTTTCTTCTCTCAAAAACTCTTTGACTAAATTGACTATACCACGCAGGTACCCGTCTGCACATCCTAATTTATATCACATAAACAAATTTAAAGTTGCTTTGCTCCCAATTACACAATAATTCGAGAAGAAAGACAAAAAAAACTCGATAGGAACACGTACATACTACTTACGTAATAGGTACATTCTCCTTCTTCTTTATACCTACCAGACAGACAGTAACTTTTACCACAATAACACATTGTGATCGGCTTTTCGAGATCTAACTTTGAAATTAGCTTTAGGAAGTTAAAGCCTCAAGAGAGATAATGGATTTCTCTAAGTTTTTAAGACTTGCTTCTGTGTTATCGCAACGAAAATTATGTTGTCTTTGAGTTGACATTTGTTGAATACTCAGCTAAGTATTTGGAAGTTTTAGAGGTTTTGGAGTTGTCGTGTTTTATCTAGGGTTTTGCAAGTATGGTGGAATTATTTAGAAGATATTACTTGGTTCAAGTTAAAACTCTCGTAACTTAGGCTAAGATTCAGAGACGAATCTAAGCGTGGACTCACGCGTCCATATGTCACATTTATATACAGTTTTGACATATGAAAGCAAAAATTTACGCTTAGACTCGACTGTGAATCTTAGCCTAAGACTCAATACCTGACTGCGCGAAGTGAAGGAGGATAACCTTTTCATCGGCGTTATATGTATGTTTGTTCCTTTGTATCGCTATAGTACTGTTACTTTAAATATTCGTTCAGTAGTTTTTGCACGAAAGTGCACGGCAGCACGGCAATGCGCTCATTACCCTGAGACAACAGATACAAAGTCCTATTTGCCAAATAATTATTTTCACCTTTTACTAAATCTTCATTTTGTTCGCAGAGGATGGAGGGCACTGCCTTCCTGCCTTTTCCGGGAGGAAGCTAGGAGAGATCTGCAACCGTGAGAATCAATGCGATGCTGGCCTGATCTGCGAGGAAGTGGTGCCAGGTGAGTCTTATCATCATCATCCTGAACAATAATAATAAATTACACAGGGGCGGCTTTGTGGCAAGCCGTCTGTGAGTGGCGACACCGTGTACCACGGCTCCCTAGGGCTTAAATGAGACCCCTGACCCCCGGCTTGCTTTAACTGGCTTTCTGGGGGTGGAGACCGCAGGAGCCCTAAGCACGGTAGCACCTCAGTGAAACTGCAGCATACCTCTCAACACCCTTTAGCCATCCGCGCCAACGTTGCCTCTTGCGTCACCAATTATACTGGCAGCCCTTATAGGAGACCGTTCAGTAGGTGGCGAGCCAACACCTGCCTACATATTTTTACATGAGGCAGTATTGGCAGGCGCCGGAGTCTCATTTCATAGATCGGTTTAAAGTCATCAAACACTCATTATAATATTCCAGGCTTTTTTCACATCTTACAATAGTCCATCTCATCACTACCTCCCCAACTCAGTCTATTATTATTTAAATTAAATGTTGGCTGCGGCTCCATTAACGCCTATAAAAGTCCCGGGCAAAGACCCGAGATTAAATAAGAGAATAATGATAGTATTTTTATTGCAGACAAAAAAGTCCATAGCGGTATTAGTAACAATATGTAACAGTATGTTAGTAATACGAGAAGAAGATTGTGGCTTTCATTTATTGAGCATAGGAGAAGACAGCCCTATTTCATTTATTTTATCCAGCTTGTCTAATAAATGGTTTATGTATTAAAAAGGATTTTTTTTATCAATCACTCTACAAAGTTTTTTGTTCACCAGGTGAAATGCACGTCTGCCGCCCCCCGACCTCCGGCCACAAGCAGTATAACGACGACTGCTCCACCTCTAGTGAGTGTGACATCACGCGCTCCTTGTGCTGCATCATGCAACGTCGCCACCGCCAGAAGCCTAGGAAGGTAAGAAACAGATCGACCACGTTCAGTGTGACATCACGTGATCCCTGTTTTCTGTGAATCATTGCATGCAGCCTTGGTGGATGTCATATGTTCTCTAATTACTTGAATATTGAACATGCGGGTTTCCTCAGGAAGTTGAGTTTTTCTTTTGCCCTTTTAAAGCGAGTGTGTAAAGCCGTATAATAACTTGATTTGTCATAATCAAGGCAAGCCAGGATTCGGACTCTGGCCAAATTGAAAGATGAACTAGTTCCCGCTCGGTCACATTGTTGATTTAATATAATTCACTACGATTTTCACAACCAGTTGTCAAAAAATAAAAATAATCTTACGCCGCAACCAGTTGCCAATAAAGATATAATAATACATATTATAATTCGCCAAATTAAAGTTAGGAAAAGATCTGTACGAGTCGAATAAAAAGCTTCACTCATAAAAAATCCATTACAACCTGAACAAGTATAATTTGGAACCTTATAAAAATAAATTTGATAAACACAAAAAAGTCCTAGAAACAAGTAAACCTATTAAAACAAATCTTGAGTGCTTCGTCGCGGCTTATTCAAAATCCCAAATTGCTTTTTTGTCTACAAAAGAAATCCCCTACTAGCCCATTTATTTCCAAACAAAAAACTGTTTTAGTAAGAACTCGGTGTGACAAGGCTGAGTGGAACACTTTTAACGCTTCTCCACACAGGTTATAACGGTCTATTTTATCGCCATACGTTATCGCAATAGCAATGGGCAATTGGGCAGGCCAGTAAGTAAGACGCAATTCAGATACTCGCATACGCTGCTCGCACAACAGCTTAGTACGACTAGGGTACACACAAACAATAAAAATAAAGGCATATAAAAACGCAGCTGTATAGCAAGGACGTGGGACGCAGTATCGCAATAACGCATGCGACGATATATTTTTTTAATAGCTAAGTTTTTAATTTATACTTAAATTAACACTATACAGACATGAAATGAAAAACATCAACATCAAATTAACCGCCTTATAAGTTACTTATAACGCACCGACGCGACGGTTTGGGGGAGCCTTCTCTGTACACAATTTCGCACAGTGTATATTTTACTTAACATTTCGGTAGAGGCTTTCATAAAACGCTGAAAGAACTCGTCCCGGGACGCTCATTGAAAAACTCTTTTGATATAACTCTGTCAGCTTTTGTATCTCTGCTTCATTAAATTTTCATACGTGAAAAGGTAATTTGGTAGAACCTTCAACTTTCTAATAAATTCGTTGAAATGGTACAGGTCACAGGGATTAATGCTTTGTGGTCGTTATTTTAAATCGAATCGCGGTACTGATTAAATTTTGACATAGAAATATCTGTAATCGATAATCGATAACCGCATTTATTATATAAAAATTGCTTTAAAAAAGCGACAAACCGACTTCAGTGATAAACTACAGAACCGATTTTGGTAAAATTTCTATGGGACCAATCTGAAAGTATATCCTTTCAAATAAAAAAAGAATTTTCCAAAGCGGTTCATAAATGACAGAGATCTGAGGTAACAAACATAAAAAAATACCCACCGAATTGATAACCTTCTCCGTTTTTGGAAGTCGGTTAAAATAGGCCTATGACGGTGTTTATTCTGTCATCTCACACATAAACCTAATTTTAGTTTCAATCTCTCTTTCTATAAGAACATGAGTAAGAGATGGAATACATTTGAGACCTGTCAAACTAATCACTCGCTTGTGTCTAGTGTAAAAACGGCAATGAATTTAGTGGCGTCTAATTTATCAAGGTTGAAAGATTTGACAGCTCTACAACTAAATTTAGATCTGTCAAACATCTTTCAACTCTTTCTCATGTTTTGTATTGGAAATAGAGAGCTAAACTAGAAACTAAAATAAGGCTACACTATTAAGTTAAGTATAATTTGGATAGTCTACTAGCCATTAGATAGTTTTTGTAGCTAAGTTAGTTTATATCTAGTAGCTATACAAAAGGTAAATGTCTATCCTCAGAGCTGCGGATACTTCAAAGAGCCTCTCATCTGCATCGGTCCAGTCGCCACAGATCAAGTCCGCGAGTTCGTTGAACATACCGCTGGCGAGAAACGCATTGGAGTCTACAGACTCCATTAAAATTTGTATAATTATGTTATATAAGTTCCGTCAAATGAGCAGCAACCTCTGTCCCTATTTATTTTCATTAATGTTTTAAAATTTATTTTTCCCGTTTCTAGTTTTCATTATCAAGACTATTTTATTTGTTAAAAAAAAGAATAATTGTTATAATTGTAATTGTTTTACTAAGTTTATTTTTCCTGTATTTAGTTTTCTTTATCCAGACTATTTTATTTGTTAAAAAAAAGAATAATTGTAATAAGAAAATATATCTTTGTAATTACAGTTACCAGTTGCAAGAATATGTCTTCGTAATTACAATTCGTTTGTGTTTTATTTTGTTTTTCAAACTTTTCAGTTTTAATTGAGTTTTTTAAAAATTCGACTGCTGTTTGAAGAAAGGATTTTTTTGTGCGTACTCGCTTTGTGACTTAATTGCCTGTGTAATTTAATTGCCAGGCCTGAACCGGCTTGTATGCTAATGAGGCTTCAAAGAAGGCAGCTTTAAATTCAGAGCAGTTGCTGCTCATTTCGCGCATTATTTAAAAATTCTTTTATTCATTTTACTAATAAAAGTTATTATTTCGTTATGGAACTTAATAAATTATTAGCATTTTTTGCGATTTTAACCATTATTCTATCTTTATGGTATGCTTTTGTTTTATAATGTTCATTATTGGAAATAAATATTTAAATAATAATTTTTATTAGTAAAAAAATGTTTATTGCGAGTTTCTTAAATAATTCCACCCTAAAACGAGCCCAGAACCTACTAAACTTTTTTAAGTTTAAGAAACTTGCAATATTTATCGATTATTCAAACTATTTTTGAAATTGCGTATTATTTTACTTATTTTGTTCAAATTATGTTCGAAACGAAATTATCTTACTAGTCTTAGCTGGATTAAATTCGATTAAAGCTATTAATTATATCATTTATTATCTTTAATTATAAAAACGTAATTTCAAAAGCAGTTACCCAAAAAATGACAAAATAGCTTCGAAAAATGGAAAAACGACATGCCTTATTTTATTTCGTATAAAGCTTTTGAAAAACACAAAAAGAAAGTTAATAGACAGAGTGAATTGATTTTATTTAATTTCTAAAATTAATGTGTAGTAGTTTTAGACTAGATATTACTAACTAAATGTTTGACTAAACTACTTATGGATGTTATTAATAGTCATTAAACTTATGCGGCATCAGAGTCGCGTCTTATAAAATCTAAATGTGTTTAATCTTTAATTAATAATTAAATAGATGTAATATTAATTAAGTCTTAATTGAAACAAATACATATCCTACTGGCTGAGGCATTTATATTAGTTTTAAAATATTGATGTTAAATTAAAAACTATAAAACATATCATATCTAGTGGTAACTTTTAGAGTAAGTAAGTAATTTATGCTTTTTCCTTACTATTTTAGAAGTCAAATCTATCATAGGTGCCTAGTTAAAATGTTAAAACATATCATTACTATTAATATTTCTTTTAATATAAGCTGTAAAATCACATTTTTATGACATATCACAATTTTTTCGGCTCTGTTGAAAATTTTATAGTAACTTAAAATTTAGCCTATTGTCTGTGATGTCTACTTTCTGATAATATTAAAAAAAAAGATATATTTTCTGCCAAAAATACTTTCTATACGCTGTTAAAGATATCAAATATCTTCTTTGAACTATTTTATTTGCATTATTTTTATTTTATGCTAATATATTATATTAGAATGGCCTAAGAGTCTATGAATGATGGCTTATTTCTTACCAGCGAATAATATATGAATGTTGTTATAGTAGTCAAATAAGTTAAAATGTTGTATGTACGATGTAACTTGTGAATTAAAAACTATGTGTTTAATAATTATATAAATTATGTCAGCAATGTCGTTTTTATTTAACCATAAACTTAAGAGCACATCCAAGAGGCAAGGAATTTGGAGAATAAGTATTTAAGGGCAGGATACTCTAGTATCCTGCCCTTAAATACTGGCGGCTACAGATATTGGCGTCTACGCCATCAGGGGGAAATGCAAAATACACCCCAAGCTGGACGTCAGCGCGGGCCTAACGCCCCCACTACGAAAAAGAATAAGGACGTTTTGCTTTAGAATGCGCCTTAAAAACGACATTCTACATTTCAGGCATTGAACCTGTTTTTCTTCTAAGTCTAATTAGAAACCATATAATAAACAAAACGTGATAGTTAACACTTTATTTAGGCACTTACCTATACCTATTTATTTACCTAACGCCTTTGACAATTCAATTAGGAGCTGTGTATGAGTAAATAAATATGAGATGTGCATAAGTTTGAGAGGTCTATTAGAAGGAAAAAACTGTTTGTTTTAATATAAATGTGAATCGGTATTTACCATTATTGTAAAAACATTTTTTTTTTATGTTATTTGGTTACGAGACGAGCTGGTCGTTTGCCTGATGGTAAGCATAACGCCGGCCCATAACAATTGCAGTGCCACCCAAAACTTTGAAACACAAACGCCTGCGCGGCACTGCAGTGCGCTCGTTACCCTGAGACATTAGTAATTAGTAGAAGTCTCATAAGCCCTGCAATTTCACTGGATACTCTGCTCATCAAACCGGAACACAGTAATGCTTGCAAAGTACTGCTTGGCGGCAGACTTCACGAGCAAAGCGGTAGTAACAACCCAGACGGAAACTCGCAGAAGAGTCCCTCCTCCCACTAACAAAATTATATGAGTTATATTTATAACTAATGAATAACGAAACGAGCGGGTCATGTTCCTGATGGTACGCATAACGCCGGTCTACGGTAGCTAGCCAGGTAAGCACAAAAAAATGCCCTAACATGATGCTGTGCCAGCGTAGTTTTGTCACAGTTTTACAATGTATGGTTTTGTGATTTTTTTAACAAAATATTTTAGACCTAAATATTTGTACCTGCTTAGAGTGCTTATACAAGTAGATATACCTATAAGTTTCATTGGAGTACCACAGAGAAAAAATACGAAATATAGTGGTAAATAAAGATATTTATTTCAAAATCGACACTAACTTATATTAATAATAAACAGCCACATGCATTTCAGTCCATTATGCTTAATAAGTATTACAGTAAGTAGTAAGTACTTTTTAAGCTTATTAATAATAATTCATGGATTCAGACAAAAACGGGTCTACGTACTGCGCAAGTACGTATCTTTTCGATCGATAATATTCGATAAAATTGTCAGTTCAAATCGATATACTAATGAATTCAAAAACAGTTGCCTAAACTGGGATCAGCAAATACGACCAGAACTTAATGACCCTAAACATAAAAACTCGATTCACGAATTCCCTAAAGAACGTTTTACCTTATAACTAGTGCTAAACCACGCGAAATCTAATCGCTGAATTTCTAAATACGCTACCTATAATATTCGTAGCATTTATGTTTTTTTTTTTGAGCATTCATAAGAAGCCCAGGTCCCGAAATCTTAAAACACTTGTAAGTACTTCACAGCAGTCTTTTCAGAATTCCTTTTTACCCGAAGAACGGAGGTGGAGGAGGGGGGTAGAATCCTCCGCCGTAGCCGTAGCGGTAGCCACCGTAGCCACCACCGTAGCCACCGAAACCGCCAAAGCCGCCAAATCCACCGACCACGACGGGACGGCCAAATCCTCCACCCCAACCGCCAATCCAATGGCTGTTAATGAGCTGCAAGAGAAAATCTTATTCAAAACTAATGACTTACACACTCATACGGCCAGGGCCGGATTAACCATGTCGGGGCCCCTAGACCTAGACCATGTATATCATTTGTAATTTTTTTAATTCTGATTTTGTTCATAGTATTGATGACCATGACAGTTTAAAATGATATTCTCAAGTAAATGTTGAGGCGTGTAATAGACATGACCTTATACCGTAAAGTGAGAAATAAACCAATCACGCCAAGCCCGTAATAGTTCAGGCAGCAAAAACAAAGATAAGCTTGAAACACTTTTCTAGGTTAAGATTAGATTAGATTAACTCAGTCGTGGAATTCGAGCTAGAGCAAAATTAACTTTATTCTTCTTTTAAAGATAGTTTATCGTTTTAACACAATCTCGCCTTATCTTAAGACTCTTAAGAGTCGATATAGTGGCTCTCAAGTGACTTGATGGCTAGCACTAGGACATGCCGTACCACCATGCTACGACGATCGTAGAATTCGAACCATCGACCCGTAGATCGACTTACCATCTGAGATATCACAGCTTAAACAAATCATTGCATAAAAAACACGACTGCCCTAGCCAGTGTCACCCGGGATGATGTAAGGATTCTAACGATACCCCATACATACAAATCTGTGCAGGCATTTAATTTATGGTGGAATAAGCAAACTCACATACACACATGAACCCTAAACACATATACACTCTTTTTTGTGAATTGATGTAAAAAATACAAAAACTTAAAATACCTGAACTAAAGCGAAAAGCGTCACCAAAACGATGAAAAACTTAGTTGCAGACATTTTGGATTATTCTTAACTATTTGCTTCTTGCCACCAACAATGACAGAAATTATTAAACTGATTGTCATTGAATACGACACATTATATACTTCAAGTAGGGTTCAAGCTTCCCAAAATACATGCCAGCTGGATTAATAACATCTAAGCCTTATTTCAGTGGAATAAAGATGTAATTGCGACACCATTTTGTTGTGAAACCACAACAAATATTGGGGTTTTTTGTCTTGTCGTGCTATTTGATTTGACAAATATATGAGAAGTAATATGAGTCAATGTTTCCATGATTCTCAAATTTGTCGATGAGTTTTAGTTTGAGCGAGTTTTGTTTCTATAATTACTATTCATCCATGACACAGGCGTTTCTTTCCCTTCTTCCCTTAGAATTCCCTTAGTAGGAAGAGATCTTGGCTCGGCCTAGTACCAGCTTGAGGCGTTGGAGTCAATTGAGAGACGAGCTAAGATACCTACTCATCATTTGGACATTGTAGGTATATGATATACTAGCTCTTCCCTGCGGCTTCGCCCACGTAGACTAAGTTACTCCTTGTAACATCAACTATCTGCCAGTTAGTCCCGGCAAAATTGGTCCAGCCGTTTCGGAGATTACCCGGAACAAACAGACAGACAAAAATTTCAAAAATTGTTGTTTTGTTACAAGTACCTACCGTATATACTTTCATATACATTTAGTAAAAAGCTGCTTTTTTTCACACTTCAATTTTATGTATTTGTATAGATAAGAAATTAATAATTATTCATATTAATTAATATGAGTTTATACCCATGAATGCCTCATAATACACATGATTGACATACTTTATATTATTTAATAAGATTTTTTGTAAAAATTCCACATGGCAACGACTGGCAAAATGGAAGGACAAATTATTTAAAATTACCTACCGGCTACCCCCATACCGGCTAACTCTATTTTCGTGAAAATTCATTTCATATCATCATTGACAACTTATTGAAGCTTGGCTGCAGAGCCTTGAGCATCAGCTCAGAGTTGTTGGTTTATCTCTTTTCTATCAGTTACGTTTACCGAGTGCAGTGCGGAATTACGAAGCTTAAGTCCCCTGCTCCGCGTTCCATCGGACAATCAGACAAACTCCTTTCTTTAGTCTGTTTCCCAATCGCTATAACCTGAGTATATTCAAGTCACGAGTGAATAGGTATCTTCTAGGTAAGCATGCTCCATCATCGACCGCATCCTCACTTACCAGAAGGTGAGATAGAGGTCAAAGGAAAGCCTATATTCTGTATAAAAAGAAGTGCGATAAATGCAGTACCATTAGCGCACGTCTGGGGCCCAAATCAATAAAGAAGCAATAAGAAGTTCAATGACCTGTAAACCAAAGGCAATCTTAGTGTAAAATTACACAACACTGGATCCAGTTATGAAATCAATGCGTCATTAAACACAAGAATAGTCACAACGTTGCGGTTTATCTTCGTTCAAACAAACGTCAATACTCACATTATAAAAGAAGCTATGTGTTGTTGGTTTGTCCTTCTTTCACTCAGCAACGTTTCAACTGATTGACGTGATTTTTTGCATCGAGATGAGTTGATGAAAGATTGACATATGCTGGTTTTTATCCTGGAAAAAATTGCTTTAAAAAGCTACGAACTGACTTCATTGACAAACTACTGAACCGATTTTGATGAAATTTCTATGGGACCAATCTGAAAGTATATCCTTTTAAATTAAAAAAGAATTTTCCTAATCGGTTTATAAATGACGGAGATATGAGGTAACAAACATAAAAAACCCACCTAATTGATAACCTCCTCCTTTTTTGGAAGTCGGTTAAAAATAGAGCTACTGTGGGAATCTCAGCCCTCAGGTGAAACCGCGAGCAACAGGTAGTATTGGATATTTTCCGCAGTAAGAAGCGTCTAATTAGCAGGTGGCAGATAATTTGTATGTACTTACTGGTGTCAGGGATTCACCTATGTACTTAGGCTTAGGCTGTGATCATATTTACAACTAGCGGTTTCCCGCGGCTTCAGACTGCTGAGGTAGGTAACAGAAATTAAAATGGTAGGCTTTAAGGGCTTCGGCTCGAGATTTTCCCTCTGAGCTACAATTTGGCCATCTCTACAAGAAGGGTGAAGAGATTCCTCTCGAAGAACGGTATAAGCAACGCGCAGACAATGATGGTATTGCAGATGTTCATAGGCACCGGTAACCAGTGAAATTACTGGGATTATGAGCCTTAATACCTAATGTCTCAGGGTAACGAGCGCACTGCAGTGTCGAAGAAGCATCGCCGATAAATTACAAACCCTATGTAGAAAACCGTATCAAAGGTCAAACCGTTTTGGAGATACATGGGAACATTCATGTGCATACACTAACAAACAAACAACCTCTCACCCTAAACGCCTTTTTCGTTACGTGATGGGTAAAAATTCCAAGCAACAAACTTATCTGACTCAACTAATCTTTACACAAAGGATCTACACACGGCTTATCTTATGAAACATTTTCATTTAAATCTGAAACTTACAAAACTACCCTTAGAGAATCCGCTAGGTATCCAATAAGCGTTAACTGATCCCCTGATATTTCACCCCCTGTCAAGGTAAAAGCAACTTTATTTTAATAGTGGAAGTGTACTTCTCGCTTGGGTTGTGCTAACATTTGCAAAATAGATACAGTGAGGTCAAGAACGTTGGTGACGTAAGCAGGATAAGGCAGAGTTGGGACAGATCTTATCGATAAACTGACTATAGATAAAATCAATGTGAATTTTGGCTCAGATCAGTTTTCAGCCACACAGTTTACATTGTTTTAATACAATGCATAAATTTGGCTAATTAAATCAGTAATTTATTTAAATCCTATAAATTGTAATAAAAATTGATTACATTACATACTGGATGAACCAGAAAAGGGGAGCTAACGATACCCCATACATCCAAATCTGAGCTATGGTAGCTAAAGAAACTCAGATACATACATAAACCCTAAAAACATAACACTCCTTTTTTGTGCAGTCGTGTAAAAATGACGTGCTCTTGTTCTAGCATCTATAACAACATCACCGAACGATACCACGTGACTTTAACGTTATTAGTTAATTTAGATTAATGAATTGAATTTCAAACACAATGTATATTTTTAATGAATAAATATTGTCATACTGATCTTATTCGCTCAGTCCGATACCACTTAAAATGCACGAAACTTAGAGTAGGATACGACACGAAAAATGTGACCATATATTGTTAACCGATTTTGACACCCAGATCACCCAAAAAAACTATCGAATATCGATATCTCTATCGACACTGTCCCATCACTACCGGTAGTTTCCACGCAGTGCAGTGCGCAGGTAGAATTGCAATCGATGCGAGCTGCATCCAGCACCTTACATAACCAGTGCGAGCGGGGCGAGGGTGTTTCAGATGAACGAGAAATATCACAAATCCTAACTACAATTTTTTTTAAACTATTCGGTTACGAGACAAGCGGGTCGCCTGCATAATGGGAAATTGCAGTGCCAGTCAGAACTTTCAAAGATAGGTCTATGCATCACTGCGCTACGCTTATTACCCCGAGACTTTAGGTATTTAGGTATTGATGCCAGTTTTCACCAACGACGAATAAGGCGATGCTTAACTAAGTAACCCCTAATGTAAGAAAAGTCTCAAGTATACACCGTTAGAACACTCCTAAAGATTTGTGTAACGTTTTTTTGCCCTAGCGACTTTAAATGATTAGGCATCCGATTTAGTCGTCTGGGCTTGGTGGGGTTGGTGAAAACGGGCATAAGTCTCATATGTCCAGTAATATCGTTGACAACTTTGCTCATAAAAACTGTGCACAGCAATGGTTACACATAATTGCTTGGCAGCAGACTATACGAGCAAAGTGCTTTTACTCGCCCAGAGGGACTCGCTGAAGTTAGTCCTACCATCTACTCCTATTATAGGATTTGTATACGAAAAACGGGCCGTTTTGGGGTCTACTTTTCTTTTTACAACCTATCAAAGGTTAGGGTTTGAGCACTATCTCGCCTGATCTTAAGAGACGAGTGGTCGAATATGGTGAATGCTAAACATAGATTAGAACTGACTCTCAAGTACAGCTGAACACACCGATAGGTATTTGGTAGCATATTTTCAACTTGAGGGTGGCAGCTAACCAGGTGAGCACTAGAAGTACCCAACCAGCATGCTATGGTAGCATCATGATATTTTTCACCACCGAAAGCACAATGTCATGATAGGAACCATAGACCTGCAGATCGACAGAATGCCGGCCAACATCAACCAACGTAGGACTAACTTTTCTGCGAGTATCCGTCTAGGTTGGTACCACCGCTTTACTCGTGAAGTCTGCCGCCAAGCAGTAATGTGCAAGCATTACTGCATTCCGGTTTGGTGAGCAGAGTAGCCAGTGAAATTACCGGGTTTATGACTTATGAGACGTAGGTAATACCTAATGTCTCAGGGTAACGAGCGCACTGCAGTGTCACGCAGACCTTCGAGTTTCAAAGTTCTGAGCGGCACTGCAATAGTTATAGACCGACGTTATGCTTAACATCAAGCAAACGAACAGCTCGTCTCGTTATCAAATAGTATAATAACAAGTGAAAAATAATCATACTTATTTCATTTACCGCAGCTATTGCGTTTCTATTATTTTCAGGCGTTTTTTCATAACCCTTGTAATAGTAGGTACCTAGTAATCATAAAACTAATCTTAATCAATGCAAGGGGGTCTTACCGGCTTACAATTTGTTGTTCGTCTTCGACCCCAACCCGATTAAAACAAGCGGTCGCTATATAGGTCTTCGGCTAGAAGTAATAGTCTAGAATTTTCGCTGGTAATCATTTTATAACGAACGTTAGTAACGAAATACAAAACGAAAAGAAGCGAAAACTGTAGACAACTCCTTCCACACGAAGACAAGTGACCGCTGGTTTTAATCAGTTTGGAATCGAAAACGAACACGAGATTGTTAGCCGGTGAGGCCCCCGTTCCATTTTCGTAGTAAGTTCCGTGTTTTGAGTTTTGAGTTACCGAATTGATAGGTACTTCTTAAAATTAGTAGGTAATGAAGTTTTTTACAGTTGAAGGAAAAATAACCGTTCACTCTCGTTCGGCACAATTTCAGGAGTAATTTCACGGTTATTTACTAATTCACACATTGTAACGGGATATTTACCGTGATCATTGACTCTACTATCAATGACTCTCAAAAACCTAATAGTGATATCGTGAGTGTGTTTTGACGTGACTTTCCAGTGAGTTCCGGTAGTTCGCGTAATAAACGACTGAGAAAGCGGGTAGACAGATTAATTATCTGCTCGTAATTTTCGTCTACAAACCACCCGCAGTCTCGCCAGTATTCCCGTGAACATGATGCTTCCAACAGCGCCGAAATATCGAGAGCTCAATGCTCATCGCTCAATAATAATCACGGTAAATATCCCGTTACAATGTGTGAATTAGCTTAACTTCGATTCAAAATGGCTGCGTATCCACCCGGAGACAAAAAATACTGGCCATGTAAAAACTCAAAAATGCGAACATGCAAAAAGTTTGCTGTCATGTTAACCACTTTGGTTAATTAAAAATGTGCATGTAGGCGTGTGGTAGGTAATCAACTTTGGTCGGGTCATTGGCAGGAGCAGGTTTACAGATGATCGGACGCTGTGCTACTTCTTTCAAAACACTTTTATTGGCTACAACTGTAAGTTACAACTTGTAACTTTTGCAAGGTGGTAGAACTACTCTGCGAGTGTCCATCTGGGTTGGTATCACCGACAAGCAGTAATGTGCAAGCGTTACTGTGCTCCGGTTTGATGAGCAAAGTAGCCAGTGAAATTAGAGTTATGGGACTTAGTAACGAGTGCAATGCAGTGCCGCGCAGGCTTTTGTGTGTCCAAGTTCTGAGTGGCACTGCAATTGTTATGGGCCAACGTTACGCTTACCATCAGGCAAACGACCAGCTCGTCTCTTTATCCATTAGAATAAAAAAACTGGCTATGTAGTGGAAGAAATTCAGTGTTTACGTATAATACTTCTAATTATTGTCGTATCGAAATGAAACTTTGTATTTATATATGTAATATACAGTACCTATTTTGGATTACAATACAAAAATTTGATATCATGGAGCTGATCTGATCCAGCCAGGAGGTGGATATATAGTGGAACTCTTCAGTGGCTTCAAGTAAAGCCTTCGAGATAGGGCTAATATAATTCGTTTAGACGAGTCCAATATATTGCACTTAGTATCGAGGTTCTGACGATGGATCCAGCAGGTGGAACTGTGTTTTTAGTTTCTTTAAATTAGTTATAATCCATACTTCAGATAAATAAAATTGAAGTGTCTGTTTGTAATATCAAAATAACAGCGTTTTACTAAATGCATATGAAAGTATATACGGAACCTACTACAAAACAACCATTTTTAAAATTTTTGTCTGTCTGTCTTTCTGTCTGTTTGTTCCGGGTAATCTCCGAAACGGCTGGACCGATTTTGACGGGACTTTCACTGGCAGATAGCTGATGTTACAAGGAGTAACATAGGCTACTTTAATTTTAGAAAAATAATTAGGGATCCGCGCTAAAAAATAAAAACCATGTAATCCAAAATCTCCACGCGGGTGAAACCGCGGGGCAGCAGCTAGTTATTTATATTTAAGGCCCCATAATAAGCCAATTATTAGGTAAAATCCTTATGATAATATTAAAATTAAATAATTATTATATTACTTTAAAATTCCGATCTGTGTCACTAAACTTTTTTCGTTTCAGTTGGAACCACCGTAAAAACAAGTAAACAAATATTTGTCGATTTAACTAGCGACCGGACGTATCATTGTCTTCATAGAGCCAGCACGTACGTTCACAGCCTCTCATGTTCATCTCAAACCTATTTTTAAGTCCCAAACATTAACTTTTTGCTGAGATTTCACATCATCACGGCGTATAACCAGGGAGCCCACAGAAAAACTGAGTCCTTCTAAAGGTTCTTTTACATGGGGCAATAGTTGCCATTTGCCTCTCAACTAGTTTGTTTTGGTAGCTAAGTGTGGTATTCCATTCCTCAAAGACCTTTGTCCAAGTTGCATTTGATCTAAAACTTGAACGACTTTATGAAACTTTGATAGTTTGTGAAACATCAAAGTTTGATCAAAAATTATGACAACGATAGTAGCAGCATTTATGGTCAGAAATCCTCAATTTTTTCAAACTACGCGAATTACTGTGCAAAATTTGCTAAGAAAAATTGGACAAAGATCTTGGACGAGTGGAATGGGCTTCTGTCAAAGAACTTTGATCAAATAAGGGACACAGAACTTGGACAAAGATGTTTGATGAGTGCAATATCGGCCTCAGTTAGATGTAATAGTAGGTAATCAGTGAAATTACTGGGCTTATGAGACGACATATGTCTCAGAATAATGAGCGCAATCTTGCAGTGCCGCGCAGAACTTTTTGTTTCAAGTTCTAAGTGGCACTGCAAATGGCTCGTTTTACTTATCATCCGCAAACGAGGCGCTCGTCAAATTAACTTATTTAAAAACGTAGATAATTTGTTGAAATCCGTTCGATTACTTTTTGATCACCAAGAATCGTGTCGTGTGCACAAGACATAAAGGAAGCATGTATTAGCACGATTGAATGCAATCAAAAGTTTATAGAGAAACATTTTTATAGCAAAACCAACCTTCTTTCTCTGCCAATTGAAACCACATTTACATCAAATCTCAACGTAACTTACTCCATTGCTCAAGACACAAACTTGAGTCTGTATTACATCAAGTAACTATGGCTCTTATGATTAAGTAAATAGGTGTGATTTAGGTGTATGTTTCAATAGTGGTTAAGACTTTTGTTAAGTGGAAGTGTTAGCCTTCAAGCTTGAGGCTCTCACTTCGCAGTACCAACTGATATTGTAAAGGTGAAGACATATTGGTAAGGCGGGTTTAAGCCCATTTTCTGCGTCTGTGTGTTTGTTCCGGGTAATCCGAAACGGCTGGACCGATTTTGACGGGACTCTCACTGGCAAATAGCTGATGCTACAAGGTGTAACGTAGGCAAAGCCGTGGGGTTAAACATATATCCAAATTCCAAACATGTCGGTCAAGTATAAATTTAATAATTCTTCTGTGACTTAAAATATTTAATCCTAATCAATGTCCTGTGTCAGCAATTTGGGGACAAAGAGGATCATGCTCACGCAGTATTAACACAAAAATATTATTCTTGTAACGAGACTAAATTGACTAGCTTAGTGTATGTACCTACCCCGAGTGCTGTCAATAAAGCTAGCTAGCTTCGATATTGTTTTTGATGATAAACTTTTACTTTTAAAATTTGATTTCAGCAAATTCAATAAGTTTTTTCTGAGATAATTATTTACGTTACGTTAAGTACGTTTCTGTCAACTTTAACTAGGTCCAACATAATTATTTCTCAAGTCTTTCGTAGTAGAATTCAGAAAAATAAATATCAGACTGGACTAAATAATTAGGTCTCCGGAGCTAGTTGGTTAGAACCCTGCTCTGCCCGTCTAGGGCCTCGAATTCGATTCTCGGCCGTGACAAACTTTGTGAAGAAAAATCAGTAGAGCTTTTCCCTACTGTCTACTTAAAACACCTGCGTGTACGCAGCCTTTTCCGATCAGATATACGGCGCACGAGTCAGTACCGCCACTGCCTCCGTACGCGACGGACGTGCGAGGAGTCACTGACCTATCGGCCATCTTGTTTGGTCAGCTGTCAAATTTTTAGGTTATATTTTCCTTAACCCAGTGTTGTGCTTTTTGTGATATGTTTAAGAGTTTAATTTAGGTAAGTTATGTTCATTTAAACAAATCTTAACATCATTTTTTTATTTGGTTTAAGTTAGAATTAAGTGATGTAAGTTTGAAGGTCTTTTTGATTTATCTGTTTTGATTGGATGTCAAAAAGATCAAAGCTGTCTAAAGAGATTGTTGACGCGTTTCACATCAAGTTACGATTAAGTAGAGTATACAGTACCTTACATAAGTTGCATAACATTTGTCATTGAAATGTGTAACTTTAAGTGATGCTTAACACGTCTCAGACGTCTTCGGAGCGGTTAAGTGGAGTAGGTACTTTAATAACTTGTACTAACGTTATGACTTATCATTACTTAGATTACTAATTGATTCCTGAGTCTAAAATGAATGTAATAGTTTATTATTAAAAATAAGAGATAAGAGTTTTAATTGAAATATCTCAATTGGCGGGTTTATCAATACTAGCGATCTCTGCTAGACAACCTCTGAGTATAGCCAACAAGTTATTTTTAAGTATAAGTGGTGCTCGTATATAATGAGGTCATGAAGAATTTTACATGTAAATAACTATAAAAATTAATGATACGAGTACTTAGCGGTATTTTATTAATGGGTGAAAAATGGGTCGAATTGCGAATACTTAATTTGTTGGTAGTCGATTTGAATATACAAAAAACAAATAGGTACGCTGTTGGGTAAGCCAAATCTAAATATGAATTGAATTATAAATCAATTTAATTCAAATTCAGAATTCTATATTAACACGGGCCACAGGAGAGGGCTCGTAAAAGTTAAATGACTAAATTAAATTAAATTAAAATTGCGTGTTTAGGATCAATTGAGATAGTGTTGAAACGCTTACCTATAATTGATTATAACTATTTAATCTAATGAGTGCCTCTGAAGGGCAAAGGCCTCTCCCTCATCCTTCCAACGATGGTCTCATGGAACGCAACATTCTCGGTGTTAAGAGGAAGGACTGAGAAGAACAACACTGAGAATAACATTGCGTTTCAACACAAGAATTGCAGATGTAGGAATAAAATCTGCCAGACTCAAGTAGGACTGGGCGGGTCACGTCTGTAGGATGCACCCCGAGAGATGAGCATTGAGCACCCTGCACTGTCACAAATTGGGTCACTAGCGACCGATGAACTCGTCTAGGTCGTCCTAGGAAGCGGTGGAAGGACGAAGCCAATGCCTTCAACCGAGTTTGGATATAAGCATCTAGGACCTGCAAATACAGTATTTTAAAAAATTGAAACAGCTACGCAAAGTAAATACCATTAATATTTTCTATCTAAAAGGAAGCTATAATTAAGAAAATTAAACTTGCAATATAGAAACAATATTTGACTATCTGAATTACACACTCAGAGTTGGTTTTTAATTATTTTAGTCCAAATTGGATACTTTTAAAGCGACTTTGACCGTGCGGTTCCAGCTAACAATGCTACCATACCTTCGCGTGGGTGCCGTAAAAGTCGACTAAGGAAATATCCAGGGAATGTAACAGCATTCTCCTCTGTCAATATTGTAATGTACTGCGATCCTCAAGACGCCTGCGAAGCATGCTGTATTATGACAAAATCCCTTCCGTAATGGTAAATTTGGCAAAATCTCTCCCTAATGATAATTTTTTTCAGTGGTAGGACTAACTCTTCTGCGAGTGTCCATCTGGGTTGTTACCACCGCTTTGCTCCTGAAGTCTGCCGCCAAGCAGAGGTGTGCAAGCATTACTGTGTTCCGGTGATGAGCAGAGTAGCCAGTGAAAGTACTAGGCTTATGAGACTTAATACCTAATGTCTCAGGGTAACGAGCGCATTGAAGTGCCGCGCAGGCCTTTGTGTTTCAAAGTTCTGAGTCGGCTGGCATTATGCTTACCATCAGGCACACGACCAGCTCGTCTCGTTAACAAATAGCATTAAAAAAAACTAGTGTTCAGCAGTGAACATGTTCTTGATGGTGATGGAAGCTGACTTTCAGCAACCAGGTTCTTTGTTTGACCGAAGCCAACGCTCGATAAAGGTACTCGCATTTTTCTCAGAGAAACGAGTTAAATACCATTCATATGTTTGAATAGGAAAGCAATCGCTATGAGCAGACGTGACGCGATTGCTTGTCACATCACCTTGCACAAAAAAAACAAAATTAAATTAACGAGGAACTCTGATTTTTCTAAATGATTAGTATTATTGTTACGTATTTAAAATTTTTATAACTGCTTGACGGAAAGTAGAGTTAGTTAAAGAATAGACTGCAAATAGTGTAGGTTATCTGTCCACCTAAATCATTAAACATCGATTTTTATTCAAATGTTCAATATTACGACACGGCTGCAAACATCTTCTCAATGTCAGCGCGGATTTACTTAACCTCAATATATATAGGCGTGACTCATTTATACCTATATCTCCTAAACTATGATGACGTAATTTTCATTAGATTTGTGGTTAAAACATAAATCAGTATGCTGAGTGTGAGTTTTGCAGTTGAAATTCATTTACGCGACGACCGAGTTTGTCGAGTAAACGCCATAGTACTAAAAGCATGCGCGATGATAGTTCATAAACACGGTTCTAAGGGCGCATACATATTCTCATACCAAATCTACAAAGCGTTAACTGGTTGCAAAACTTACACTAGTACCTCCGTACTATTATATACTATATGTGTGTGTTTGTTGGTGTGTTGGTTTGTCCTTCTTTCACGCAGCAACGGAGTAACGGATCGACGTGATTTTTTGCATATATAATAGACTAGCTTCTGCCCGTGGTTATCACCCGCGTTCACACAAGAACCGTGCATTTTTCCGGGATAAAAAGTAGCCTATGTTACTCTCCGGTCTCTAAACTATATCTATATCAAAAATCACGTCGATCCGTTGTTCCGTTGCTGCGTGAAAGAAGGACAAACCAACAAACACACTATCGCATAGATAGACATAGTTTATGGACCGGAGAGTAACATAGGCTACTTTTTATCCCAGAAAAATGCGCGGTTCCACTGGGAAACCACGGGCAGAAGCTATAAGTAGTAGATATTAGGTTATAATATAATAGTCTTAGAATTACCTACTTGCTAAGCCTCTATTAGTTTTTAGTTCTTATTTTGTATTGTTAAGTAAGTACCTAATTTAAGTTTGCAACGCCCTCCTAACAGGGTGCATATGTTTACGCTTAGTATAAGTTGAATGTATGTGTGCAATAAATAAATAAATAATATAGGTTAGAGGTGAAATATTTTTATGATATAATCAATTAATCATATTCTTGCTAAGGTTATCGTTTGACCGCTACTGTACCTGCAGCGCACGTACGGATCTTTTCGATCGATAAAATTCAATAACATTGAAAGTTCAGATTGATAAAGTGCTTTTATCGATTTCTTATATAATTTGTGTTTCCAAAGTCTTAAGTTGCACAGCATTTGTTATGGGCTGGCGTTAGTCTTACCATCAAGCAAACGACCAGCTCGTCTCGTTACCCAATTGTATTAAAGACTACAGCAGACGCACCTAAGTTCGAATTCCAACTCGGCATTATGTGTGGACTTACGCCACACTCGCTCTAAAATGGTGAAGGAAAACATCGTGAGGAAACCCGCATGTTCAAGAACCACAAAACTCGAGGACATGTGACATCCACCAAGCCGCACTGGGCGCGTCGTGGATTATGGCCCATACTCTCTTCACGATAGTAAGAGCTGGTAGGCTGATAATGACGAGTGTACATAATTATATTGATACCTTCATGTTTTTTTAACTATCACGCAGTTTTTTTACTTATCGTCCTTTTTCGCCAAAAAAATCACAAAAACAACGCTGCAGACTTTAAAGGAAAAAAAAATAAAAAACAACCAGTAACATATTTCGGGCTTACGGCACTTCTCGTTTTGGAAGACGGGATCGTTGACTTAACTAAAAAGTATAGACGGCGCTTTTACAACCCGTAAGTGAAGCTATTAAAGTAAGCCAACCTTTTATACGTCTAAATGAAAACCCAACGGATATGTACACGTCACAAACCTAAACCTTATTTTAGTTTCACTCTCTCTCTCTCGAAAACAATTTAATTTTAATTAATTTAATTTGCCCATACAAATTTTCTTTTAACACACCTAAACTTAAGCTGGCTTAATACAACGGCTTCAGAAAAACAAGTCTACCAACCACTCTCTCCATATTATTTTTTCGGTTATGGACAACCTGGATGGCCGGTGTGACCGGTCGGGTGACGTCACAGCACCAAAATATCGACCTTGCGTCGTTGCAGCCAGTTCGAAGCCGGCTTGGGGACCAATTTTAACCATAGCGGTCTACAGGTGCATTCTGCTTTTTTTATAGGTATTTGCGGTCAAAAAGGCGTATATGCTAAACCTAGATTAGGGTTGCAGGATCGCATCGAAAGGTACTTGGCAAAAGATTTTCAATTTGAGGGTGGTAGGTAGGCGAGCACTAGAAAAGGCCCTGCCACCCTGCATCACAATGGTTTCCTTCACCGAAATCTCAAGCTTGATTTGAACCAATGCCCTACACATCGGTGGCCGACGACGTTCAAGTTTAAAATCTATCGCTTAGTTACTAGGCCCTAGTAGGTAAACAAACAGTAGCAATCAGACATTAGTCAAAGAAGTACAATACAATAAACACCTTAGTGAAAATTTCTCGGTTTCGGCTCGCGCGAATAAACACACCTCGTGTGTATTGACCAACATAACACACTTGTATCATAATGTGCTGTTAACAAGATGCATGGCCAACTGGACTTATACTTTTACAGAGGGGAATGACTACGCTTTTTTTTTTATGTTATTAGGTAACGAGACGAGCTGGTCGTTTGCCTGATGGTAAGCATAACGCCGGCCCATAACGATTGCAGTGCCACCCAGAACTTTGAAACACAAAGGTCTGCGCGGCACTGCAGTGCGCTCGTTACCCTGAGACATTAGGTATTAAGTCTCATAAGCCCAGTAATTTCACTGGATAAAACGTTTGGCGTCTCACACCCGTGTTGCTTTATTAAGGTAAAAACGTAGAGGGCGCTGTAATAAGCGAAAAATATTTATTACAGCGCCCCCTGGCGAGTTTATGACATAACATGTATCTAAGAACCATTGCCGATGAATCACAAATCCTATGCAGAAAACCGTATCTAAATCGGTCATCGGTGGAGATAAATAGGAACAGTCAATGTGCACATTAAAAACAAACAATCTCTCACCCTAAACGCATATACCTTCTCGGTTCCGTCGTGGGTAAAAAGTAGAATAAAATTATTGACTTCCACGATTTGATTACATAGTAAGTTAGTTACAAGTGAAAGCTATTGATGAATATATAAAAGGTGTGTTTAAAAAGGTTTTTCACAATGTTTCTAATGCTGACAATAGCAGATGCTAATTACCTTTATTTGAATTATTTTTTTACTATTATTAATTTTGAATCGACAATAAGGATGGACTCAACATATCCCTAACTAATACTTTATCCGGTTTGTCACTCCGGAAACATACGGCATGCCTTGAGGAGGTTATTATCACGACTTGTCCGTTAAGAGGTAGGCGGAATGGCAGCAGGAAATCGTTCTTTACAACTAAAATAGTACATTACTGTCCAAGCACGAAATAAAGTAATTGATGGCCGGCCGAGGAGTATTGCAAGGAGGCTGCTGTTTCCTTAGGCAGACCGTAGACGCTTATGCAAGTATGCGTTTTAAAAATAACCATGCATCAAGCGCGGATTACGAGATAATACACGCGCAAGCGCGGCTTGACGCAACACCATTAATAAACCACGAAATAGATAAGAACGTCACTATGGTCAGATAGTGCTGTCACAAAGTCTCCGCTCTGCGCTACTTACATCACTTGCGCACCACCGCTTATTTACCGCGGCGTCCGCACTGAGCACGCAGTGGTTGTGAAACATTTTTTTGAATAGAAGTCGTAGAAGCATTGGCAGAAACAGGTGCCGTGCTCGGACTAGACTTCCATCAAGCCCCAACGACAACCACACTAGACGATACGATATGCGTCAAGCGGAAATCGTGGTTTTTCTATGTTTATCTCGTGGGCCACGATTGATGCTTATCCATCAAACAGGAATTAGGGCTGCCATAGCAATAAATTTTCGACCACGCATGGTCATTATTATATTTTCACTCTTTTGAAAAGGATACCTAAGAACGCCTAAATGTGGTACCAACCTTATAAAACCTAACTTTCACCCTAAGAATAATTTTAAAAAAACTGTCCAGATTTTTCTCATTATTGGCCTGTTTATAACGGCATGTTATTTCGCTGCAAAAAACCGACTGACGTATATGATCACCCTTAAGGGGATTAGTTAGCCAAAACGACTACCTTCTAGAAGGAACTCCTTCCACACGGTTGGGTTTAACGACTTGAAAAAATACATTCAGTAACCCTACTATTATATACTAGACAGTGTTTTGTCTCGTTTTCACGCGTAACACCTTCCGTCAACGAGAAGTTGACAGCAGTTTATGGCATAGATTATCTTATTGAGCATTTATAAATGAGGGGGTAAATCGTTTTTCTAATTGAATTTTTTTTATCAAGTTGTAGGACTAATTTTTCTTCGGGTGTTCGCCTGGGTGGATGCTCGTATAGTCGCCGCCAAGCAGATGTGCAAGCATTACTATGTTCCGGTTTGATGAGCAAAGTAGTCAGTGAAATTACTGGGCTTATTAGAAGCTTACACACCAGAGATCGTGCTTATACAATATGAAATGACCCTATGTTACGCGTGCTCACTTGTGCGTCTGTCAACGCATTAAAGAGTCCATTAAAAGAGGTTTACGGCCCGAAGGCTGGAACCCTTGTAATGAAATTAAATTTTATTGGGTTTACAAATAATGGAAGCTTTATTTAACAGCTTTTGAATTATTTCGAAGTTTGTGTTTGCTAATACTAACATAATTAATTAAGCTGTTGGACTTATACAAAGTAAATAGTCTTCCTTCTGTGTTTTTTATACTATTGTGTATCAAGACGAGCTGGATGTTTGCCTGATGGTAAGCATAACAACTGCAATGTCACCCAGAACTTTAAATCTCAAAGGCCTATGCGGCACTGCAGTGCGCTTAGTATTAAGTCTCATAAGCCCGCCCCGTAAATCACTGACTACTTAGCTCATTAAAGCGGAACACAGTACTGCTTGCACGTTACTTGGCGGCAGACTTGACGAGCAAAGCGGTGGCATCCACCCAGACGAACACTCGCAGAAGAGTTACCACCTTGTCTCTTAGTTATAGTACTTTTTTTTATTACGTAGAATTGATAATGTTTACTGGTAGTGATTTCGGCCGCCGATCTGCAGGTTGATGGTTCGGATCCATGAGGTCAACCTTTTTTTTTTATGTTATTTGGTAACGAGACGAGCTGGTCGTTTGCCTGATGGTAAGCATAACGCCCGGCCCATAACAATTGCAGTGCCACCCAGAACTTTGAACCACAAAGGCCTGCGCGGCACTGCAGTGCGCTCGTTACCCTGAGACATTAGGTATTAAGTCTCATAAGCCCAGTAATTTCACTGGAAACTTTGCTCATCAAACCGGAACACAGTAATGCTTGCACACTACTGCTTGGCGGCAGACTTCACGAGCAAAGCGGTGGTAACAACCTTTCGGTGATTACAGCATTGTGATGCAACATACCACCTGAGCTTGGATAATTGGTATGTTACCCCGAAAGGGAGTCAATTTACTCCTGAAAGTCAACATTTGTTTTACGAGTTTTTGAAAGTCGGAATTTTTCATTGAAGAAATTACATTTAAAGCTTAACAAGAACAGAATTTCCGGGCAGCCCTAGATCAGCTGATTCAGTTGAACTATGTTGAGTGAATGAGCTGATTTAGGGCTGCCTGGAAATTCCAATTCAAACTCAGGCTGTATAATATAATAATAATCTATATTATATTATTATTATCTAGATAGATACTATTATACATATACATAATTAATATTATAATGAGATAATAAAGTTTGTTTGTGTGTTACCGCTAATATTTGGAATCACTAGCTCGATTCTAAAAACTCTTCTAACAGAATGTCACAATATCCCTGACTGATGTAGGCTAAATATTTAATCCTTGCACCACGCGCGCGAAGCCGCGAGCAAAAGCTAGTTTCATATAATATAAAAAAATAAAAATACGTAAGTCGCAATGAAAGGTATTTCCCTTCACGAACTGTTAACGGCCGTCGTAAACGGTCTGACGGCTCCGTAGCAAGTTGGTAGTAACCCTGCCTGCAAAGCGAGGGGTCCCGGGTTCGATTCCCGGCCGGGGCAGATTTTGTGTAAACATAAAGTTTGTTCTCGGGTCTTGGATGTTTGTGATGTGTATCTGTGTGTGTCCATGCCACCTGCGACACAGGGAATCCTAGTGCGGGGGTATGAGTGTAAGCGTTAAAAAAAAAAAAAAAAAAAAAAAAAAAACTATAAAATATTAGTACCTACCTATTTACCTAGTACAAGCGCAAGTGTGATGTTTATTGAAGCTGGGCTTGAACGCAGAGTGTAGTTATCTATAGTTAGGGTTATCAGTTTTTTTCTTATTCGTCTAGCTTTTGCCGAGATCCGATTAGTATAGTTAGAATAATTATTTTTTTATTTCAAATAGGGACCTTTGACCACGATCTCACCTGATGCTAGACGACGATGCGATCGCCGATGTAGAACGCTTGTTTAGAAGAAACCTTCGTCGTCGTCTTGTAAACTCCCAAATTATACCTATTGGGAAACACAGAGGCTGGCAAAGAATTCCACTCCTTAGCCGTCCGATTACTAGCACGTCTAAGCTAATACTATATAAATTCACTTCGCGAAGTGCGCGGCATTTTCTGTAATTTTTTCTAATCTCTTCTAATCAACATCATGATATAAGAATGTTCAACGCAGTTCAAGTGAATCAGCTGATCTAGGGCTGCCCAGAAGTTCTTTAGTAGAATTTTGACGTATACTTTAAATGTTTTTTCTTCAATGAATAACTCCGAATTTCAAAAACTCGTAAAACAAATGTTGTTGACCTCCAGGAGTAGATTGACCCCCTATCGAGGTAAACATACGCAGTTTAAACTCAGCCTTTATTGACAGTTGACACCCTATAAGTAACATTTTAAACACTATTAACTAAAAAAAAATAAACATTTATTTTCACATTTAAACCTAACCTCCATTAAACACATTTAATTTCTTAGAATGGTTGTTAAATAAAATGAATGGGCTATAATAGTAATGGGTCCTAAAGAGAGAATTATAAAGTCTACTATTCTACTAAGTTAACTCCGGTCGTGATACGCCTACGGTAGTATAGTATTAGTATTCAGTGTTTTAGGGCAACAACCGCAATGCAGTGCCGCGCAAGCCTTTGTATTTAAAACTTCTGAGCGGCACTGCAGAATTTGCTTACCAAGCCGCTCGTCTCGTTTTAAAAATAATCATACATGAAAACTGGCAAACCATAAAATATTTACCATTTTTAAGTTTGAACACTTGATTGGAAATGAAATTTCCATTCGGGGGGAAATTAATGAATCTGATGGTATCATTTAAATTTTATTATATTTAATTTTTTTTGATAAAGAAGAATGTATTGAATTCGGGAAACTTTTAGATGCAGTAGTATCTTTATGGAAATTATGGACTTTTTGTGAATATCATTTTTATTGAGTTTATGTGATGTTTTTAAACCTGTTTTAAGACTCCAATTATGTATTTTGTGTTTTATGCAACATCCCAATTGTGAAAAATCTGCTGGTGGCATTGCCTCGTTGAACCGCATTATAGAGTAGGCGCCAGAAACTAGAATATTACTTACACAAAACAACACAACAACTTAGTACAGCCGTAATGTGTAATTATTTTAATTACGAATCACCGCAGCCGGGAATCAAAGCCGCACGCTCCGTCGAGTAGCCAACGATGCGTCCTAATAGGTAACAAACGGTACTTCACGTACTTTTTGTATGTATGTAGGTGATATAGGTGGTTTTTTGGCCCACAAAAGTTTGATACAGAACCGTGCAACGAGTCTATAGCCCAGTTGTGCATTTAGCTACTTAGCATGTGTAGAAAAATACAAGATTAAATAAATTGGATATTTTGTGTACAGCTAAATTTCTTCACTAAAAAGGTCTTTTAGCATAATCAAATTAATTTCTGGCATAATCAGATGAACTTCTGGCACTGGATAAATATATCACTAGCTTCTGTCTGCGGTTTGCACCCGAATTCCCATAGGAACCGAGCTATTTTCCGGAATAAAAAGTAGCCTATGTTACTCTCCGGTCCCTAAACTATATCTATGCCAAAAATCACATCGATCTGTTGCTCTGTTGCTGCGTGAAAGAAGGACACCTAGTTTAACTATTCAACCGTTTAATTCTGTTCATAGTCCTTCCCGCAGATCTCTTTGTTAAACTCTATTATATAGTGCTTTTTTTAGTGTGTAGTTAAGTTTCCTTATAAATAAACCGTTTTTGTTGTTTCAGATATTTTCCAGTGTTAGTGTACATAACAATAAATCCAAGATGGCTGCCGTCAAGTTACTGATGTGTTTGTGTCTAGTGCACGCAGCCTTCGCTAAAGGTAAGCTGTTTATGTATTTCCTAGACTAGACTTGCAATAATGTATATGAAAATACTGTTGAAGAATATTCCTAAGTAGTTAGCTAAGTGGTGTCTCGTCAATTCCAGTTGTAATCATTCTGTCGACTTGTAATTTAGTTCTAACGTTTATTTTTGTTTAGTTTTAAGACAATAGTTCCCGTCTTGATGTTTTTTTATCTTATTAATATCGTTAATTTCTATTAACATGTAACCTAATCTTATAAGAGTATGGACCATGTGTCCGTAGAGCGTAATTTATTATAATAAAAAAAAAAGAAAAAAGTAATTATTTTGGTATGTTAAACCAAATAATGTTTTTTAATTAAATTTTTAATAAATAAATCACAGATTAACGATAATATTACTGACACTAAAAATGCGCCTTTTAAAAAATCTAATGTAAGATTAAGGGGGGGGAGGGAGCCAAATCGAAATCTCACCAAGGGGGTCAAAAAACGGCAAAATCATCTCACGTAATTAATGGATGCTTATTGATATTTAAGTTCATATTCTTGTCGACAGATTTGCAACTTCAAAGTGGTAGATAGCCAATATACGGTGTAGGATTCGAACCATCATAATACAGATCGCCGGTAGACGTCACTACAACTGATTCATCATAGAACAGGTAATAGTGAAGTAAATTCAAATCACGATTGTGGAGACTAACTCGTAGAGAAAAGTCTGAAGAACAACAGTTCTTTGTCTTAAAACTAGACCAGACCGTGCCAAATGAATCTTTAAAAGCCTTGCGAATTACTGAAGGCCGTGTAACTTGTCTCAAAAGAGAAACAGCGATAAATCTACTTATAATGCAGGGAAGTTGCATGAAAAAACATAATTACTGTGGTTATAAGTACACCTCACAATGAAATTCACAAAAAATATATAGTTTCCCCAATGATACCGCATAAATCTAAAATTTTCCGAAATCAGCGATTTTTTATCGTCCAAAAGTAGTCTAAATGATGCTCAGATTCTTTACATTTCAATGAATAAAATAGTGTGTTACAGCCATGTACCTAAACGCAGTTTTTCACAGCCAAAATCAACAAAATACATGTTTCTAGTACAGCTTTTAAGACATAGAACATGTCACATGTTCTGTCCAATTTGTATGGAGCGTTTTCGCGCTCAATAGATACGACTGACTCTCATTTTTGACGTTTTTGGCGTTCGATTTCCAGTTTTTTCGATTTGGAGGTTTCATTCTCATGAGAAAACTTATAATTTATTGACGTAAAATATGGAGTCATATTCCCTATTTTTACATAGACTCTCCCTCCTTCTTGCAAATGTCTTGCTGACAATACCTAGGTCTTTATAAACATAGGTATAATTGTTTTGGCATTTTTTTACAGCCGGCCTTTCTTGTGATGCTTGAACATACGGGTTCTTCACGATGTTTTCTGTCACAGTTTTAGAGGGAGTATGAAGCCATTATTTGAACTCTCCAGTGCGTCAAATTGAAATTCACACAATTTCCCGCTCGGCCACACTCGCTCTACATAATTATACATTTACTCGTATATTATAATACAAAAAGTATACTGTTACTATAATTATACCTAAATTGGCATGACAAACTATGAATAGAGACTGTGCTCAAAGACTCTTTTCATAGTTGATTTATTTGCTAACGGTACATCGTTGACAGTTGTACATTCAAAACTTATTTGCGACAAACACCTCTATTTCAAAGACTGATATTTATTTTTGAAGCGATTGCTCTGTGTTCGTAAAATTCACCAAATAAATAGAGAGTTTAAACCCTAGAAAAAATTGCTTTAAAAAAGCAACGAACCGACTTCAGTGACAAACTACTGAACCGATTTTGATGTAATTTCTATGGGACAAATCTGAAAGTATATCCTTTCAAATTAAAAAAGAATTTTCCAAATCGGTTTATAAATGACGGAGATATGAGGTAACAAACATTAAAAAAATACCCACCGTATTGATAACCTCCTCCTTTTTTGAAAGTCGGTTAAAAACAATGAGTGCCTGGTATAGTGTGCGTTAAAATCCGTTTTCGCGAACGACCGCGTTTTGTCAAGTAAACAGCATACAAAAAAAATACGCGACGTCAGTTCATAAATGCGGCGCTAGGGGCGCTGTACATTTTCATGCAAAATCTTCGTAAACGCGGCCACTGTTGCAAAACTCACACTAGGCTCTCAATTGCCGGAACACCGATAGGTGCTTTGCGACAGATTTTCAACGCGGGTGGTAGCTAGCCAGGCGAGCAGGGGCGTATTTACCCTAGAGCCAAAAGGGCCATGACCCGGGGCGGCAGGCTGCGAGGGGCGGCGCAAGGAGAAGAAATTTAAAAAAGGCTCTTATTAATAAACAGTTCAATACTTAGTTAAACTGTGTTTTGTTTCTTTCGATTCAGTTAAAATTGTCAAAGAGCATCAAAGAAAAAAACTATGTTTAACTAAACCCCCACTTAGCATTGTTTCTTAATAAGAGCCTAAATCTCGTAAGGTGGTCGTGGGGGCTCGTGGGTGTAAGTTTGATAGACATCAAGATGCGGGGCTATCGTATATACTGACCAGCGCGACGCGTGACGGTAGGGCGGCGGGGCCTGCAGGCCCAGGGCGCTGAATCCTAAAATACGCCACTACAGGCGAACGTTAAAAAATGCTCTTTGCAAGCCCCCTTTTTAACCGACTTCAAAAAAAGGAGAAGGTTATCAATTCGGTGGGTATTTTTTTTTATGTTTGTTACCTCATATCTCCGTTATTTATAAACCGATTTGGATTTTTTTTATCTAATTTAATAAAACAAGTACTTACTTAATAAAATATACTAAAATAACTAAATAAAATACACAGCAATCTATTTACAATCTTAATCTAATAATCCGCTACCAGTAGGCAACTTTACTAAATATAAGTTTTGGAAAATTCTTTTTTATTTGAAAGAATATACTTTCAGATTGGTCCTATAGACATTTCATCAAAATCGGTTTAGTAGTTTGTCACTGAAGTCGGTGCGTCGCTTTTTTAAAGCAATTTTGTTTTGATTTCTGTTTCGCATTTTCTAGACTTCTTGGAGTATTTTTAAGCGGCGTAAAATAAATTTCCTGGCCACATATGACATAGGTAAGTATTTCAGGGTAACCGAGCGCACTGGATTGCCACGCAGGCCTTTTTGTTCCAAATTATTGTCGACTGGTATTATTCTTATAATTATACTATTAGGCAACGATCTTCTTGTCGCGCTATCTAAGAGTATTCAAAAACTACTTGTAAATGAAAAAATAATACTTTACCGTTGCAAGTGATTGCACATCCGCACGTATTTTATTACTAAGTTATTTACCAAGATGTGATTCCAGTGCAGTATTAGCAGCTCATGCGCTACCGTTGATTTACTCATTTTACCAGTAAAACAAACTAATAACAATAAAATAAAGTGCTATTCCAAATTGAATGTAATTTTACCGATTCGGTCAAAAATGTAATGACAGCTGAGTGGGCCAGTGGGTCCAGCTCGCGTGCGGTGGTAACCACCATGACCATGATTTCGAACCGTGGCCAAATTGAGTAAAAAGCGTGCCGATTACTTTCAATTTGGATTGGATATAAAAATTATATTCGTGGCTGAATGGTAATGGCTGGTATGGCAGATTTTACAGATCCGCAAAAAAGATTAAAATATTTTTTTGGCAAAAAGTAATTGAACCGACGCGACGTTTTACATAATCCGTAACTAAAAAAAGATTAAAATATTTTTTGGCAAAAAAGAATTGAACCAGCGTTTTACATAATAGGTGGCCAAGTTTTACAGAATCGGCTTACAGGTGAAAATTCTCTACAATTTTTTTTTCTATTTCCTCTACCAAAGGTAGATGTACCTACTTATGTAACGAGACGATCAAATTGTTTGTCTGAATGATATATTTATTTTATAAAATTTATGGTTACTGTACAATGCAAGTTAAATAAATAAAGCTTGTAAAAATGAAATCAAAGGCAAATAAGCCATCACACGTGAAGCGACTAGCAGTCTGTCTCATCTGACTAGTTATTTATTCTATGGTCAGTTATGTTATGATCATTAATTTCCATGCTTCAGATAGTCGAAATGTGGGGCGTCTTTTATATACGGTAATGAAATGAGCAGATCATTTGCGTGGTAGTAAACATAAAATCTGCCAATATTGCAGTGCCACGCAGGATTTAAACACGCAAAGATTTGTGCGGCGCGCTCGTTACCCTGAGACATTAGATAAGTCTCATAGGCCCAGTAATTTCACTGACTGTTTTGCTCATTGAACCGGTACACAGTAACGCTTGCACACTACTGCTTGGCGGCAGACTACACGAGCAAACTGTCGTATCCAACCACTGGTAAAACTAAACTCTGAATCTGTTTTTTTGTCTCTGAAACAGCCTGAAAGTAAAATGCCAGTATCATTCATGTTTCCTAACAATACAATTCAATATTTCGCCATGATTCACTGCTAACGGTTCTCGAGTTCGTTGCCAGCGCCATTAACGCAGCTCTAAAAGGCCCGTCTTATTGTAATTATTAATTGTAGCGCTATGCCTCATCGGGTGTGGGCAGGGTGATGCATTCATTTAGTTGTATGAGGGTACTAAAAGCCTCCGACAGCAGCTGTAACCCACACGTCATTCTTTTCTGTAGGAAGAATGACGATTAATTTTCTTTTTCATTCACAAGCTGGCAGAGTGCACGCAGGTTTCGAATGATCAAACGAATGATGGAATTAAATTGGCATTAAAATCGATTAAGAATTGGAGGAGAAATCGAGCAACATTAAAAACATGCAAGAGGATTGAGAACCTCCTCTTTTTTTTGAAGTCTTAAAAACCGGAGCTGTTTCAATCTTATCTGGAAACACAACAATACCTAGATGCTTGGCTACCGGCTTTCATTTGGAGACCACAGCATTCTCCACAGCTGCAACTAGCCAGGCATCGAAGGAGAAATCGGGCGCTGTACGACCACAGAAGATTTACTAGTAATACGGTCGGTTTTTTTTTTTTTTTTTTTTTTTTGTTTTTTTTCGTGTGTACCCTAACGCGAAAGTACGTGCTTTTTTTAACTCCGTAATTTAAAATAAGTTACAGTGACTATGTCGCAAGCTAAGCTTGAAAATGTGGTGTTAAAGATCCAGCAGACCTTGCTGTCTCTAGTGAAAAAAGTGGATTCCTTGGAGAAACCAAAATAGTGCAATGGATATCCGATTTGAGTCGATCTCTAAGGTAACTCAAATCGCCCCGAACGTCAAAATTCAGACGCCTACCCGAAATGTATCTGAGATTTCCGGGGCCATCGTGACGTCGAAGCAACTCAAGCAACGTCCACCGGCTCGGGCTGCCAGCGCTCGTGCCGTATCGGCCGTCACCGGAGACTGTCGTAAGAAGCGAGCGGTGTCGCCACATTCATTATTGCCCGCTAACACCATTAGTGCGAGCGAATCAGCTGTTTCTACGCAGCCGTCGCCAGCTGTTATCTCCGTCACTCCTACCCCGCCGGTTGAATGTAATGACGATAATGGCGTCATTCCTGCTGTCAGTACTAATGTAGTAAACAATGAATGGGTTGAAATAAAACGTAAAAGGATGCGTGCTCCTGTCAATGTTATTAAAGGAACTGCTGCACCAGGAACAACAAAGCTGGAAGCGTCTGAACGCTGGAAATACTATCATTTATATTACGTTAAAAAGGGAACTACTGATAAAATGATAAGCGACCATTTAGCTACAATCTGCAATACAGATGTGTGTACGGTTGAAACTTTAAAGTCAAAGGGTCCCTACTCTTCTTTTAAAATTGGTGTCCCTGCTAAGTTATCTAACCTGATATTGGCTGTTAATAATTGGGCTGAAGACATTTGCATTAAGCCGTGGCGCAATAATTTTCGTGGCACTGCCAAAGAAAGCGCGTAGCAAATACAAAACATTGGAAGTTATGTATCAAAATGTCCGTGGGCTGCGGTCTAAAACTGACCTATTTAAAACTTCTATTATTTCTAGCTCGTATGATATTGTAGCAGTTACCGAGACATTTCTAAATAGCTCTGTGTATAATGGTGAATTATTCCCACCTGGATACACTGTTCTGCGGAAAGACCGGACTGGCGAAGCTGGATGGGGAGGAGTTCTACTTGCCGTGCGGAGTCACCACACTATCAAACATATCACTGATATCGATGGTCTATCAAATGACCAGGAGATAGTCTTAGCACTAGTGTCACTTAATAACATGAAAATTTTAGTTAGTGTTGTTTACATCCCCCCCAACTATAGTAACGATCAATATTTCCACATACTTAATATTTTAGAAAACGCTGTTTGCAAATTTTCTGCACATGATATTATTATCATAGGTGATTTTAATTTAAATTCATTTAGTAGCACTGTTTTAGAACGTTTCAACATGTTTTTGGACTTTTGTAAGTTAAAACAACATAATCGTGTATGTAACGAATTTGGTGGTATCTTAGATCTGGTTTTGAGCAGCATATCCGAGGATCGCGTTCGTGTGACTAGTGGTACGGAACCGCTTGTACCTATTGACAGGTATCATCCACCGCTCGAGGTCGCGGTCAAACTGCCGTGCGGTGGGATGCGCAGTCGCAGCTATGCTTCCTTATCGCAAGCACCCCACTCCCAGGTAGTAAATAACAACTCCCGTGCAAAATGGAACTTTCGTAAAGCCGATTTCTACGCACTTTATTCATCGTTTGCAAATATAAACTGGGATAATTTTTTTGCTATCAAAGATGTCAATCAGGCTATTGATTCGTTTTATGTTGAGTTAAATAAATGTCTTGAAGCCTGTGTACCACTAAAACTCGGCAGCTATTCGACTCAAAAATATAATTACCCAAAATGGTTTACGGCAGATATTATACGTAACATTCAAAACAAATACTTTCACTTGGTTCGTTACAAAGAAGAAAATAAAACTTTTAATCTTGAGATGTTCAGATATTATAGGACGTTAGTGAAGCAGCTCATGGACGACGCGTATCCTATATATATGGACCGCGTCGAAAATGAACTAAGCAAAGACCCACGGGCATTTTGGCATTACGTGCGGCAGCGCCGTGATGACCGGCACGTGAGTGACGAGTTTACTTATGATGGTAGGACTGTTACTGGGCAGGAGGCAGCCGATTCGTTTGCCAATTACTTCAGTTCGGTCTTCCTCGATGCCATACCTGATCTAAATGTTACCGAGGCTCAGTTATGTACCGGTGGCGTTCCGGTGTCGGCATCACATATTTCCATTAATAGTGTCTCTAAGCGGGAAGTACTCCAAGCTTTACAGCGGCTGCGAGCCCGTTCGTCTGCAGGGCCCGACGGCATACCTCCCTTTGTCTTAAAGGACTGCAAGTCTATTTTTATCGAGCCACTTGTGCATTTATTTAATCTCTCCATTGAACAGTCCATATATCCAGATATTTGGAAAAACTCCCGTGTTACTCCGGTACATAAAGGAGGCGACAAGGCACCTGTGGACAACTATAGACCCATAGCGGTTTTATCAGTTTTCGGCAAATTGTTCGAGTCCGTTGTTAATGCTCGCATCGCACAGCAAATTGGTATCTATCTAGACGATAGCCAGCACGGCTTCAGGGCAGCGCGGTCGACTGTAACTAACCACATAAATTTCGTTAGTTACGTAACTGCAAAGATGGATGCCGGTCTGCAGGTCGATGCAGCATATTTTGATTTCAAAAAAGCGTTTGACCGCGTGGATAACGACATCCTTCTGCAAAAATGTGCCGCTATTGGTTTCAACCCAAAATTATTGAATTTCATGGCCAGTTATCTGGAAAATCGATCACAATATGTGCAAATAGCTGGATACCAATCTCCAAATTATTTCACCAGGTCAGGAGTGAGTCAAGGTTCTACGCTCGGACCGACATTGTTTTTGATAATGGTTAACGATTTGCCGAAGACTGTTTGCAATACTGAGTGCCTTTTGTTCGCTGACGATCTGAAATTGTTCACAGCCATCGCAAACAGCGATGATTGTGAAAGTCTTCAATTAGATATTGATGGCGTGGCGGACTGGAGTGAGAGGAATCGGCTGCATTTTAATTCTACCAAGTGCAAAGTTATAACAATCTCCAGAAAACGCACCCCCATCCACCATCAATACAAATTAGATCACATGGTACTGGAACGTGTAAGTGAAATCCGCGATTTAGGTTTGTTGTTAGATTCGGAACTTAATTTTAGAACCCACGTTACTAGCATTTGTAAGCAAGCCTACAGAATGTTAGGCTTTTTAATGCGGACCTCATATCATTTTACGAATGTGAATGCTCCGCTTGCACTCTATGCCGCGTACGTCCGCAGTAAGCTCGAATATAACGCGGTAATATGGGACCCTCATGAAAAAAAGTATTCTCTCATGGTGGAAAGGATACAGCGTAAGTTTGCACGTTATATTTATAAAAAAATGTATGGATATTATCCATACTTGTTCCCATCTTTGTTTGTTGCTGGAATGGTTGGGATGAATTCCCTTGAACTAAGGCGTAAGATGTTCCTCGCCATGCACTATTACTTTCTACTGCATGGCAACGTCAACAACCCGTCTGCGTTAGAGGAGCTGCGGCTGTGCGTGCCGTCGCACTACATGCGCGGCGCCGACGCCTCCCGCGGCCAAAGACGCCAACATCGCCTATTTGCGGCGCCGGCGCACCTGCACTCAGTCCGCGCTAACAATGCCCCTACCGCCAGGGTCGTAAGGCTACTCAACGATATGCTCGCTCAACAACCAGATCTAGATATATTTAATGATAGGGTAAGCAAGTTCCTTAATATACTAATGGCTTACCTTAGTTTTGCTATGTAATGTGTTGGACAATAGTCTGTAAGTTACATGTGTTGTATGAATAAATAAATAAATAAATAAATAAATAAATAAATAAATAAATCACTGAAAACGAACTCCCATAGATTCTCAACAACAACACTGGAACAGATATGCCAGTGACCAAAGGTGTACTCCGTTACGTCAAGGAGTTGGGATAACTTGGGTAGATTCTGGCAGAGGGAAATGCACAAAACACCCCTCGCGTCATGTCAGAGGAGGCCTTACCGCTTCCAAAAAGACTATACATCTTGGAGTAGTAATAGAATTATTCGGGTGTTTCCTCGTGGCCAAACTGCTTGTCAATAATGTATTTACTACACCTGACAATGTGTTGTCATGGATTAAGTACAGTTATACGCACAAATACTTAAAACTACTCCTACAAAAAATACCTGTCAGAATATTCTACATCGGTTCGCATTTGCTCTGTGCCTTGATAACCCTTTTTTTTTTTTTTTTTTTTTTTTTGTTCCCCGGTGGAAAAACTCCTTTATGAGCTTACCTCTCCGTGCCTCGGGGGAGGTCACGGAGAGAGTGTGGGCTTCCTGCTCGCCCACTGCGCAGCAGACTACACCACCAAAAAACCACCGGGACGTTTTACGGCTCAGCTTGGGACGGGGTCGCGGTTCCGCTCTCGCACTCCGCACAGGACCCCGTCAGCCGTCGTCCGCCCCACTGGGCGGACCCGCCTCGCGGGGAGAGAACCTCTCCCCCGCACGGCCAGGCGATGCGCCCAACGTAAGCGCATCGCCTCCGCCTCGGGAGGACCCTACCTATAAGCAGGTGCGGGACGCCGAATGCCCCCGCATCCGACGCCCCAGGTCCTCCCGGAGGAGACGGAGGGGTTCGACCGCACCCCCGTCTCCGTGCTCGACTGAGCACCTCCTCGCCCCCCACCCACCACGCCACCCAAAGGGCGGCGCTTAGGGCGGGGGTCATCAGAAAGGCGCGCGGGCGCTGACCACGGCCGCGCGCTCCCCTCGTCTCTATCCGGTAATGTTGCCCCCACCCCGAGTATGGCGAATCAGAGTGGGGGCTTTCCTCCTCCTGTGTCCCGTCCGATAATTTGGCGCGCTGCCAGCGGGAGCAGGGGAGCTCCTTACCCTAAGGGGTATCTCCCTGGTCCCACGCTGGTGGCCAGCGCGCCACTCCTCGTCAGCCCCCTCAATAAGAGGGGCCGTCCAGTATCCCGTCCGGTAATTGGCGCGCTGCCAGCGGGAGCAGGGTGCTTTTCTCAACCTGGTCCCACGCTGGAAGACAGCGCGCCCCTCCTCGTTGACCCCGCCCCAAGCGACAACTAGGGCACGCCGGTCAGGGCAGGGGTCCATCTACCGGTCCCGTCTATTATTGGCGCGCTGTAAACAGCACGCCCCTCCTCACTGTCACGTCCCTGCGGCCTTCGGACCCCGCTCAGCCCCTTTGCCCCGTCCGCTGTGCCCTCTGCTGACCCATTCAGAGGGACACGCAGAGGGGCCCACCTCGCCGGGTTATCAGCTACCCGTCAGCAACCCCTCCGGGACCGAAAAGTCAACCTGGAGATGTTGCTGACGGGTACCCAGGGTACACCGCGTGGAGGTTACCCGGCATAGCACCCCGTGCCTTGATAACCCTGATTTATGTAGGTTCAGTCGAGTTCAACCCCTCAATTAATAAACAGACCTGCAGGCAGACAACGATTGCACTCACGAGTCATTGAAAATTAGCCGCCATTGATGCAGCTATCAACATGTATGAGTAGGGGTGGGAATTTATAATTCTACTTTTAACTTTCTATCGGTAAAATTGGAAAATTTCTCTTTCACGACGTGGAAGACTAGATAAGATATTTAGCTTTTCACAAGGTGGTGGGACAAACTCTTTGCGTCCGTCTGGGTGATTACTTTGCTTGTGAAGTCTGCAGCAAAGCAATAATGTAAAAGCATTTACTGTGATCCTGTTTTGACACGCATAGTATTCAGTGAGATAACTGGGTTTATGAGACTTAATGTCTCAAGGTAACGAATGCACTGCAGGAATGCACAGGCCCCTGTGTTTCAAAGTTCTGAGAGGTACTGAAATTGTTATGGGTTGGTATTACGCTTACCATCAGACAAATTACCCGATCATCTCGTTATCCAATAAAGATTTATAATATTTCATTGGATTCATTGGATTTTGCCCTATATTCGCTAAAACAACTGCCAAAGCGACACAGACAAACTATCGACAATATTTACCGCAGATTATCGACACAGCACATCCCTATCTCCAAGGCTTCTAGCGTAGAGCGTGACTTGCCTATTCGCTCGCCCATTCGGTGAAGCGACTAGACCTTTGATACTACTATAACACGAACATCTATAGAAAGATTGTAATGTTTTCCACATCACGTGTGGTAATGAAACTGAGTGATTGTTTCTCTAAAAATAAACTGGAACACGATTCCAGCCAAACCTAATCCTGTCTCAGATCTGACTCAATCTAATCATCCACAAATTAGCATGAAATTTCACCTCATTCATTGACTATTTTGCACGCACGCGCCCATTGCCGCGACCTGACGATCGCCGTGCCAAGTCGTGCGGTCGCACAGTGGACTAGACGTCAATGATCTGGACAAAACAAAAAAAATCTGTGCCAATCCATCAGAGAATAACGCTACGCTAGACAAACCGTGGCGTAAATCGGTTTTTAAACACGTTAAATTCGACATGTTGTATGGTTATTATTTTGCGCGATGTTTGTTTAATGGGTAGGTATACAATACTACGATTAAAGTTATTTGCTTCGGCAATTTTCGTGTTTGCGAATTAGTACGAATATATCATCAATTTCCGACCGTCCCGCTCCTCGAGGAACGAACGGATAAAATAATAACGCGGTGTTATATTAGTCTTAATTTTTGAATAATTAGGTACTAATTTGGAAACACGAAAATTGCTGAGGCGCTTAATCAGAACCAGAATAATTTATCGAATAACTGATGTACAAATACGCTAGGTATAAGTAATTGCAAAGTAATTACAAAACCTCGGTATTTTGTGCTAGATAACAGATGTCCCACATCGGGCATTCAACAATATACAATGTTGGAATTGGAAAGTATCAAGATAAGAAAATTAAACAATTTCATGTGTTTATTATTAAAGTAAAGTTAAATTAGAATGAAAAATCAAACTATACATCTATATCTATACAAATAAATAAAATTGAAATGTCTGTTTGCAATATCAAAATAACAGCTTTTTACTAAATGCTTATGAAAATATATAATATACGGTACCTATAGCAAAACAAGCATTTTTTAAATTTTTGTGTGTCTGTTTGTTCCGGGTAAACTCCGAAACGGCTGGCCCGATTTTTCTTAGGCTAAGTGAGCGAAGACGCAGGGCACAGCCAGTTAAAATTATAAATGAAATTGGTCATTAGAAGTTACTGCTAGTAATTAGATAACTTTAGTCAAAGTACCGTAAATTGTTTTTCTAAGTGTATAATACTTACGACGCTTATCTATGTCGATCGCTTTGCTTATGAAGTCTGCCGCCAAGTTCAAATTCAAAACGCATTCAAAGCGCACTGCAATGCCGCGCAGGCTTTTGTGTTTCAAGTTTTGAACGACATTGGAATGGTTAACCATGCTTTACCATCAGACATACGAAGCTCGTCTTGTTATCTAATAGTACAAAAAATGTACATAAGTATATTAATACTAATTATTCTCAAAAGATTTGTTTCGTTTTGGTACTAAAAATGAACCAGGCTATCATTGTTTTTTTGGAATGAGCTCTCAAAATCTAGATATTCTGAAATGATCCCACAATTTTATACACCTGTGATTTCCTGAAAATACAAAAAGTTTTTTTTAGTACATAACGTGAAACGGAACGGTTTTTCAGCTTCTTTTTTGGTGAATGTGATAAAGAGCATAGACAATAAAAAAATTGACAGAACAGATGACGACACAGCTTAGTATTTGTCAAAACTGTCAAACATGACGTGACGATGACGCCATATTTTACTTTTATAATGTTGCTGCTTTTTGGATATTTTTAGGAACGCAGTGTTGCTAATTAATTTTGCATTTCTACTACTTACGCTTTTTTTAAAACTAGTTTAAAAAAACGCAGGCCTCTAATTTTTTATATTGTTCTGCCAGGTTCTTTATTTCAGGCACATATCTAGAAAACATTTTTAGGTTAGTTCATTTTTTCTGGGAATAAAGTACCAAGCTCCATACAAATTTGGTACAAGTCCTTTGAGAGTCAAATCACCCGATCAGCAGTGGGCTGCAAGTCAATGATCCGTATAAAAACAGATATGTGCCCCAGCACTGTTTGTGAAAAGAGCAATAACCTCCGAACGGTACAAAAAACACTGTTACAAAATGTGTTGCTAATTTTTTTTGTTACCTACAAAAGTTACCTAGTTTGTCAAGGAGACCGTCTATACGTGTGGAGAATCTTAAACCGTTAGATTTTTGAAACGCTCTCTTGTTGCGTTCTTTTCTACTCTAAAGACATGTGGTTTTCCCCTCGACAACAAAGAGCTACCAGCTGGTAAAGAAACTCTTTTCTTTAGCCACATTTAGGCAGCATTCCTCTCGGACAGCATCACAATCTGCTGCGATCACCAAGGCACTGAACCAGTTTTCTGGCTCATTATGAGGAAGGACTAACTCTTCAGCAGTGTCTGTCTGGATGGACACGCTCTTAAGGTGACCCTTCCCGGCCCGCCTAAGTAGAACGCAAACATAGCCTAAAGGCTTGTTGGTTCATCGAAGAAAAACAGGCTCTCCGGAAAAAGATAGACAACGCCAGAGCCTATACGGTTGGCATTCTGAAAATATTGAAATAAATTTCCAAAGTAGATTTCCGAAGACAATTAGTGCGTGGTAATTTCCTAAAACTTGTTCCAGGAAATACGTGCTTTTGAAAATGCCTTACAAGTTTATGAAAAAAATGTTTGTTATTTAGAATCTCCATTACATGTCCAAGGATCCTATGGAAGTGTTTTGTTTACTTTTACATTTATGAGAAAATTGTGAACTGCCAAAGCAAAGGTAAAATTTGTTTAAAAAGGCTGTTTTTAAGGCTTTTACTGAATTGGACATAATAATATACGGTACATATAACAAAACCATTTTTTTAATTTTTGTCTGTCTGTTTGTTCCGGGTAATCTCCGAAACGGCTAGACCGATTTTGACGGGACTTTCACTGGCAAATAGCTGATGTTACAGGGAGTAACTTAGATTACTTTTAGTTTAGAAAAAGAATTAGGGTGCCGCGCAAAAAAATAAAACCATGAAATCCAATATAACCGCGCGCGTGAAACCGCGGGCAGCAGCTAGTATAACATTATAAACGCAGAAGTTTGTGAGGATTGTTGTATGTTAGTCTTTCACGCATAAACTACTAAACGGATTTTGATGAAACATCATCACATTGGCATATATATAGCTTTCGTTGATTACAATTTATAAAGATATATACCACGTAGGTGAACCCACAGGTGGAAGCTAATAATAAGTATAAATTTCTTATTAACTTTGACGATATAAAATTAAATTAACATTAGCAAAGCTGGCTTTAACTGCTTATAAGCTTCCAAAGTTTTCTTTCGGAAAATTGAAGACTTGATCGTTTCTGAACATTTGATAGCTAATCGAAACCCGCACTTAAGTTTAATGTTTAATTGCACGTATACTACCTGTACTTGAAGCGATGATTGCTCAGTGGTAAAGTCGTCAGCCGCCGATCTGAAGGTTGGTGGTTCGAATCATAATGCAGAACGTAGAAGTTTTTTTTTATTAAGCTATTTTGCTCTGCAAGCTCAAACAAACCAAACAAAACCAGTAACAAAGGGTTACCAGTAACAAATTCAATTATTGTATACAGAAAAATTCCTTACTTATCATCAATTTAACAAAAGTACACTTACTCCGAAAGCCTAACTAGTAGAAGCTTGTGCAAGTATGCGTTTCGATCCATTTCGTGAAAAATGGAGTGATGGCGCGCGCGAAATGGAGTGACCGTCTGTTTGCTCGAAAATTGGATCATCATTCCACTCAATCCAAGACCCGCAGAGCTATGGAGTTAGGAGTGATCGTCAATGGTAAACTTTATGCGAACTTTATTAAAAACAACTGTAGAATTAGAATCGCTTCGAAGCTATAATACCATTTGTTTAGGTACTCAGTTGAGATAGCCATAAAAAAGTAACATATCACACAATATTGTACTCATAACAATAAAAGAAATTATCATACAAAACGTTCCGCAAAAGTTTAATAAAAATAAATAAAAATACAGCCCACGTACTACACGTACGAAATACCTCTTCATAGAAAGTACATTCAAGGACTAAAGTGGATATACATGTCCAACCTTTTACGCAGGAAAGAGACGTTGGTATTTTTCCTGTCATTTGTAAAATAAATTTCTTGTGGAAAAATATCTTTTCAAACTGTAATCATGTAGCCACACTCCGGCTCCCTCATCAGAACCCTGGACACCATTTATGATCAGAGTACTTGTCAAGACAAACCAAATAAGCCCAAATTTTGGATTCTTTACAGTTTCAGTTTTAGAGTTCAACGTTCATTTAGGCTAAGATTCAGAGACGATTCTAAGCGTAGACTTTGGCTTCCATATGTCAAAACTGTATAGAATTTTGACGTATAGAAGCGTGAGTCCACGCTTAGATTCGTCTCTGAATCTCAGCCTTAGAGACTGTCTATAGCTAAACAGTTATCTTAAAATTGTTTTTTGTTGTGACATTGAGATTTACTTATAACAAATCATTGTAACAAAAGTTACCTAAAAAAAAATATGACTGCCCTAGCCAGTGTCACTCGGGGTGATGTAAGGATTCCATAACGATACCCCATACACCCATATCTGTTTAGGTATTCAAAAGTGATGGCGGAATAAAGAACCTCACATACATACAAACATGAATCCTAAACACATATACACTCTTTTTTGTGCAGTCGTGTAAATAAAGAACCCGAAGTAAATCTGTATCAAGTAGCTCTACTATGTAACTAACAAAGGTTTTGTCGATGACTGTACGTTATCGCCGAATATAGCCAACGTAAGTACTCCACAACGTTGTCAAAATTAAATCAACTTTACCTGCTTTATCTGCATTCTGTCTGTATTGTGTTAGGAATAAAAATCAGGTATATTCAGGGTTCCGTATCTGTACAAATAAATAAAATTGAATTGTATGTTTGTAATATTAAAATAACAGCTTTTTACTAAATGCATATGAAATTATATACGATACCTATAATAAAACAAACATTTTTGAAATTTTTGTCTGTCTGTTTGTTCCAGGTAATTTCAGAAATGGCTGGACTGATTTTGACAGGACTTTCACTGGCAGATAGCTGATGTTACAAAAAGTAACTGAGACTACGTGGGCGAAGCCGCGGGGCACAGCTAGTTTGACAATAAAAATCACAAATGGAGGTCGTCAACCGATCTTTAGGTCTATGGTTTTTATTGAATAATACACCTGCCATTTCCCTGGCCAGCTACCACCAGTTGAAAGTTAATCGCTGTGACTGTACTAATGTATGTTTCTTAGGGTTCCGTACCTCAAAAGGAAAAAAAGATCTCTTAGGAACCCATGTCTCACTTCGTTGTCTGTCTGTCAAAACAAGGATAAAAAACCTGCGGGTGCTTCCCGTTGATTTAGAATCATGAAATTTGGCAAGTATAGCAATGTCTTATAGCACAAGTCAAATGAAAAATCCGGCCGTACATTCGTAGATACATCACAATTTTAAACAATTGTTTTGAACAGAGGTCGTAGAAGCATAGGTACAAGCGGGTGCCGTGCTCGGACTAGATTTCCATCAAGCCTCAACCACAACCGCAATAGACGATACGATATGCGTCAAGCGAGATCGTGGTTTTTCCATAGTTTTCTCGTGGTCCGCGATTGATGCTGAATTAGGTGTGAGGGCTGCCAATCTTACATCTTTTTACGGTTGTAGACAGTAATTGTTACGGAATCCTCGTGCACGTCAGTTCGCACTTCACAGATCTATTTGTATGTTTCATTGAATATAAAGAAGATTTCGCGATATTATGTTCGACTGTATTCAATATTGCTCACTACACATTTTATAACTTCAAAGTTCTGAATGACACTTCAATTGTTATGAGCTGGCGTTGTGCTTACCATCAAGCCAACGACCAGCTCGTCTCGTTATCCGATAGTATAAAAAATAAATAAAATAGATAGATAGAAAATTCTTTATTGCACAATCATAGTTGAAGGTACATAGGTGAACTTAATGCTATAAAGCATTATCTTCCATTTAACCTCGTTGTAGTAATGTGGTGATTTTAGAACGTAGTGCAGATTAATTTTATTGAATAGGTATTTAAATTTGTATAGAAAAATAAAATAAATGTACATACAAAAATAAAAATATAAAAAAGATAAATTATTTATGTAATGTGTATGTAAAGACTATATGTAATTATTTAAACATTACAATAAACACCTAAAATTAAATTAATTAAAAAAGGTAGACAGAATATAAGATAGAGTTGATAAGTCGCTTCTATTTTGCGACATTGGTGCTCTACGTCACGGCTTCCTAGCCAAGAACAAAGGCCGCATCTACAAGTTCGGAACGCATACCGCGTTTAGTTTTATTAGCGCTAAATGTAGTGTGAACAGTGCTTAACTTGATAAATGTACATGTTCATTATAATGTATAGGGCCCCCGAGACGGTCATACGGTTGCTCAAACCTTACGTGTTTGATCAAAAGGCTCCGTCAAACGGTACTGCGCAGTTTATAGATCCGCTCAACCTACGCTGTGACGTAAAAGTAGTTTTCAACACACTTGCTCGTAAAGTGGGATATTATTACTTTGATTTTTATATCCTACTAATATTATAAATGCGAAAGTGTGTTTGTTGGTTTGTCCTTCTTTCACGCAGTAACGGATCGACGTGATTTTTGGCATAGATATAGTTTACGAACCGGAGAGTAACATAGGCTACTTTTTATTCCGGATAAATCCTCCTCGGATTCCTGTGGGAACGCAGGTGAAACCCGCGGGCAGAAGCTAGTATTTTATAATTGTTATGTTAGTTCACACTACATTTGACTAATAAAGAATTTACCCGACATACACCATTACTCACCACCGTTGGCTGCACGAAGTGGTCCACAAATACTAAACACTCTTTGTTCTGAATTAGGCAACCGTGAATATGAACCTTTTTGATCACCAAGCCAAATTCATAATTGTCTAAGTAGTAGAATTATCTAGAACGTGAAATTACTACATAATTACTGTAGTATATACAGGGTGATTTTGAATTGGTATGTTCCTGATGGCCTTCCGGTGGCCTTCCGGGAGAAGGGGGTGATTAGGGACCTTGGTTGTGGACAAGCTGCGAGATGACATATTTCCAAAGGAGGTTCCCTTGGAAATATGTCATTCAATCCATACAAAAAAAAAAAATTGACTTCACACGTGTACGGCAATTTCTGGAATTGTTTCTAAGTGTCTTCTAATCAACATCATCATTTAACAAAGTTCAACACACTTCAAGTGAATCAGCTGATCTAGTGCTGCCCGGAAGTTCTGTAGTAGAATTTTGACGTAAACTTTAAATGCATTTTCTTCAATGAAATAATTCCGAATTTCAAAAACTCGTAAAACAAATGTTGTTGACCTCCAGGAGTAGATTGACCCCTTTTTGGGATAGATACCAATTCAAGCTCAGGCTGTAGACAGGCTGTATTTATTAGACGGGGCAGTAAGGGTAGATACCCTAATCTTTATAGCTATATACAGAAAAACGTTCTGTGAAGATCGACTCTACTTTTTGTGGTCAGGGTTAGATTGAACACTGGAAAGGGTTCATCACGAGTGGTCCTATCAAAACCGTAGCCATGACTTCACTTCAGCGGGGTCGAGCTTTGCACCAGAGAATAAGGGTCCAGATTATTAGTGATAGCTCCAAAAGTATAAATGATAGCGGAAATCGAAAAAAAGATTCTAAAAGAGGAGGAAATCCCTACTTCCCTACTAATATTATAAATGCGAAAGTATGTTTGTTGGTTTGTTGGTTTGTCCTTCTTTCACGCAGCAACGGAACAATGGATCGTCGTGATTTTTGGCATAGATATAGTTTAGTGACCGGAGAGTAACATAGGCTACTTTTTATCCCGGAAAAATGCACGGTTTCTGTGGGAACGCGTGTGAAAACCGCGGGCAGAAGCTAGTTTTCAATAAAAATGCCTAACTCCCGAAATTGTACCTCAAAAATTTATAGTTTTAATTTAATGCTGAAAATTGGCTTCTGCGCGGGTGTTACGCCTCCAAAGAGAGCGATGTAGATAATACTTTTTTTTATAGAAGGTATTCAATATGAATTTGAAAACTTTTTATTTTGGATATGTCGAAAATATTTTTGTATTTATAAAACGGTGGGTTGGCTCATGCATTTCAGATATGGTTTGAATCCCCAATACCTACCCCCTTGCCATACGGCAGCCTTGGGTCCTAAAATACCACCTAATATAAGCCGGGACTAAAATAAGCCTATAATATAAGCCGGGACTACACGGTAAAAAACAACAATTCTCTCAAATTTCCAAATGATAGTAAAAAAGTAACAAAATTAACTACCTACGTTTCCCATGATTTTTTGTCCGCGTGGAAGTTAAATTGTTCCGACTTGTTAAAAAAATCAAAACAAAAGTCAATCCAACTTCACAAACTCGTTCGAGTTGAAAGACAAATTAAAACAAGCAATATTTCTGTAGGCGGCCAGTATTGTCATGACAAATTTGACGTGGGACGACACCAAATTAAAAATACCGTTAAGGAACTCAAAACCGTTCCGTTTTGCACCTTATTCTTATTGCGATAAGGCTTTGTTAGACTTTAGTGCTTGTAATTGTTTATTTTTTCGAGGCTACCTTTTTTGGTGGGCTAAGGACTTTGTTAACGAAGTGGGCGGCGGTGTGGACTTACTTTACTCTATGACTGTATTGCATGAAATGTGTCAATGATTTTTCAACTACAAAATCATTAATCATAAACGCATACACACTCCTGCTACTGCTAGGATTCCCTCGTGTCACAAGTGGCATGGTGGCATACAGTTACACAACACAAACATCCAACAGCCGAGAACAAACTATGTTCACGATACAAAATCTGCCCGGTCGAGAATCGAACCCGGATCCCGCTGTGTAGGCAGACTTACTACTAACTTAGCTAGGGAGCCGGCTGAAATTGCTTTTCTTTTAGCATGATGGCGCGGCATTGTCTAATCCTCACCACCACCGCCTTACCGGCTAACGACCAGCGGTCACTAGTCTTCGGCTAGAAGGAATTGTCTAGAGTTTTCGCTAGTTTTCGTTTTGTAACAACTCGTTCGGTCTAAAATGAAAACCAGCGAAAATTCTAGACAGTTCCTTCCAGCCGAAGACCTAGCGACGACAGAATAGTTAGTCCTACCACCTAGTACATTTAATGACAGTAAATTTATTTATTTTCATACATCAACGTGGCCAGAAGACTGCCGCTATGGCCCCAATATTCCACATTTGGGCTGTCTGTACTCTGTACGCAACCGTCCTTAAATGGACAGCGTGTTATGTGGGTGACTGTACCAGGTTGATAATATTGAGGTTATTTCGTGTATTTAGTCTTTGAACGGATTTTGATGAAACTTTACAGTGACATAGCTTATACGTCAGAATAACACATAGGCTACAATTTATAAAGATATATCACGCGGGCGAAGCCACAGGTGGAAGCAAGTATGCAATAATCTAACAATCCACTTCATAAGAGCAGAAAAAGAAATAGAAACTCTTTCCTTTCTTCTCCAGCAATGACACGAGTAGGTAGTGTTGTATTCTGCCAGTTGCTATTAAAAAAAAGAAAGAAACTACTTTATTTGGTTCACCCCATAGTAGTAAGTTTATTAATAGTACTACTCGATGGTAGTACGGTTCGACCTATAAAGAGAATATAATCTAGTTAGTTATCTGTTAGCTAGTTCACCCTGTTTGGCAGGTTAAAGCCATGAGACCATAAACTAGTCCTATATTCATGAGACCATACCGCTTAGTCTGACGTAGAAAACGAATTTCGTGAAGAAACCTCACATTCTGCGTTTAAAAACAAGAGACCATATAAAAACAAGGGAAGCACGTTTCAAAACCTTTTTGCTCGTTTTTGCGAGTTTTAAAACCTTATTGCACGTTTTAAAACGTTTTTGCACATAATATGCTCGCTGAAGTATTTAATTAGTGTACACAATTTGCGCAAACTGACCACTAAAGCACTGGGGGTTAAATAAAAGAATTTCCGTGCGTGTACCGGAGAAATAGGTTTACGTGCGAACTTAGTGGAACGGATAAAGGTTTTTAATAACCTTATATTTGCATTTGAATTGCGGTGATCTGATAGACACAATTCTTGTTACCACAAAAACAACTTTCAAACGCTTGTCTAACTAGACAGAGTCTAAAGATAAACGTCTAAAATTATTAGAAATGTTACACATAATTGAGTTAAACAACGATCAGATACTCCTTAAATCAAGGATTCAATCAATGTTCATATTTAAACATGCGATGCATGATTAATCATAAGCTAGAGTTTAACACATGTTTAGGGTCTGTTAATTTTTTTGTGGTAAATCCATTTTGGCTTCTTGACTGGTGTGGAAATAAAATAACAAAAAAGCAAACAAAAAAAAAAGAAAAAGCTTCAAACGGTTGCACGGCATTTTCTGGACTTTTTAAGTCTCTTCTAATCAACATAATCATTTAAAAAAGTTCCACATAGTTCAAGAGCACGGCACCCGTTTCTACATCTATGCTTCTACGACCTCTAGTGTAAAAAATGTTTCACAACCATTGCATACTCAGTGCAAACGCCACGGTAATTAACGGTATTAACGCTGGTGCGCAAGTGATGTATGAAGCGTGAAGTGAGCATTCGTCACTATGAGCCCAGGCAGGGCTTCGAGACAGCACTATCTGGCCGTATTGCTGTTCTTGTATTTATCGTGGTTTTTGGATGGTTGTGCATCAAGCCGCGCTTGCGCGTGTATTATATCGTAATCCGCGCTTGATGCAAAAGCATGGTTATTTTGACAGCAAAACGCATACTTGCATAAGCGTCTACGGTCTGCATTACATAGTAGCAATATTGTGACAATTTTCCCTCATAAAACTGTCGTACGATAAACGTAGGAGCATAAGTTATTAGTTAATTTATGGTAAAACAATCGGCATTCTTCTCGCTATTAGCTAGGTAAACATTTACGGTCTTACCACAAACAAATTAAACACACATTAAACATGTGTCAAACACTGTTTAACTCCTAAACAGGCTATAGTCGCGTGTTTAAATATAAGCAACCACAAATCCTGATTTAAGTAGTGTCTAACACAATTCTGTTGTGGCTTTTCTAATATATTTTTACGTTTATCTTTAGATACTGTCTAGCTAAACAGGCGTCTAAAAGGGTTTTTTTTTTTGTAATATGGTTAGAATTATATTATGTCTCTGTACATATTGATACAGCTTTATTAGAGCAAAATAAAATACAAAATTCTAGCTTATGATATTAAAGAGACATATCAAAGTTAATAAATGAAAATTCTTGGAAAACAAGTCCGTTTTTACAAAAATCAAAACGACTTGCTAAATGCTAACAATATTCTTCATCACCAGAATTCTGAGAAACCACAATAACTCTTAAATATTTTTGTCTGCGGAACCCACGCTGCTCTACCACCCACGCTTACCCAACCTTTTTTACCTTTTTTGCGAATTGTTTGCATGTAGACAGCGAAATATTTTCTCTAATTAAAATTACCGCGGTTTAGTACAGTAGTAACATTTCTTGTTTTGTACCTCACAGTACGTAGATAAAAGACTTGTTATTTTAAAAAAAAAATTTTATTGGCCTGCTTTGGTAGACAGTGTCGACAGATAAACGTATAAAATTACTTGAAATGTCACAACAGAATTAGACTACCGTTAATCGGTTATACACTCCTAAAATTAAGTATTGTGGTTTTTCATATTTAAGCACGTGACTAAGGTATGTTTAACCCTAAGCGAGAGTTCAACACATCTTTAGGGGGTGTTTTTTTTTTATTAACTCCTTTTGACGTCTTCGTGTCATGACTAAATTGCAATTGGTAGTATAATAAATAACCCAGCCTGCAAAGTGAGCGACCTCGGGGTGTATGCGACTATGCGGCCGAGGCAAACTCTTTGTGGTGACCGGTGAGTACAAATTTTGTGTTTGGGTCTTGGATAGTTTTGATGTTTTCTTTGTGTGTTCGTGACACCTGCTCTTTTTATACAATGGGATAGCGATCCCTGCTTGACTATATCGTATCGCCTATCGTGGTTGTGGTTGAGACTTGATGGAAGTCTAGTCCGAGCACGGCGCCAGGTTCTAAATATGATTCTACGACCTCTACTAAAAAAAATTGGTCCAAAACCACTGCGTGCTCAATGCAGACGCCGCGGTAAATAAGCGGTGGCACGCAAGTGGTGTATATAGCGTAAAACGGAACAGTCGTCGCTTTGAGCCCATGCAGGGCGTTGAGACAGCACTATCTGGCCGTATTGCCGTTCTTGTCTATTTCGTGGTCTTATGATGATTTGCATCCAGCCACGCTTGCGCGTGTATTATCTCGTAATCCGTGCTTGATGCAAAAGCATGGTTATTTTGACAGCAAAACGCATACTTGCATAAGCGTCTATGCTTTGTAATACATCACGCTTGGCAGGCGTCTTGTTGATCGCGTAGATATTGATGATATTGACCGAGGAGATTGCTGCATGAGAAGAGATGGAGTGGGACTATTCTTGACCATAATACTTATGTATAAATCTCTATGGATATTGATATGTGCCAAGTAATTCCAACACAAAGTCAATAAAGGTAATCTTAACTTTTTCACGCATGCTTTTAACATGGTACCTATGCGAAATGTTTACGATACAGCTTATAAGTTTGCGCTTTTTCATAAAGCATTTGCAACCATGCAGTCATTACCTAACGTTTTACACACGCGGCGTCTAAAGTACAGTGCGGGACAGTTAACAACCTCCGTACTGAAGTTTTTTTTTTGTTTTAAGTTTCCTATGCTGGCATGACGTTTAATTACTTAAGCTAGCTCGAATTATTTTTTATCATGAATATTGCACAGAAGCCAAGGAAATAAAGAGTTGTTGTTGAAGTTTTTTTTATCATATTATATTTTTGTTTTTTTTCTGCTTCAATGAAAAATTACAAATTTCAAAAACTTGTGAACCTTTCGGGATAATACTCGTATACCAATTTTATCACAGATTGTATACAAAAAATTGCTTTTAAAAAAGCGGGAACTGGCTTCGGTGAAAGTATTATCGCGATATATGAAATTACACCGCATTTTTGCACAGGGATGTACTCTTTCATAAAATTTAGTAACGTTCACCCATGACGTAAGTATACCCTACTCATGAAAAAAATCATTTAAATCAGATGATAATTTGGAGAAATCATGTAACAAACACAAAAATATACAGACAAATTGAGAACCCTTTTCGAAATCGGTTAAAAACTCATCAATCCGTTGCTCCATTTATGATTGAAAGAAGGACAAACCGACAAACACACTGTCGCAGTTATAATATTAGTTGAGATTCCTTTGCTATTACTACTAGGGGTTTCTATAATGATTACTTTTGTAATCGTAATAATTATTAAAGATTCGAGAGCTCATAGTACCCCCCCAAACATGGCCGCTAACATTCACCACACAATTCTGGGAATTCCATTGTTTAACATAATTAATGTGAACGCACGCTAAGCTGTACAAGTGTACACGCTGTTTAGCTGTGATTTAGCTTGAACAAGGGTGTTTGTTCATGTTTTGTTTAACAAAACTAAGTATATTATTTATTACTATTTGAGGAGGAAATGAAATAAGCTAGAACGGCCAAGCGGGAACTTGTCCGATTTTCAAATCGATTCACCGTGGTTCTAATCGCGACTCGGCGCCGCACCAATGACTTATATATCAAGTTATGGGCGGATTTATGACACTAGCTCTAAAACGGTGAAGGAATTGAGGAAACCCGCATGTTCAAGAACCATAAAATTCGAGGATATGTGAGATCCACCAAGCCGCGCTGGGTTCGCTTGGTGGACTATGGCACATACTCTCTCCGACAGAATGCCGGTATCCCGCAATGGGAGCGTAAGAAGCAGAAAATGAGGAGGGAAATTCGAATTTTGTGTCTTTCATTTTGCCGCAAGAATGGTAGTTAATATTTGTCGAGCATAATTATTTATTTGTTTGGCACGCTCTGTAGTCCATACGGTTTGACCGATCTTAACATAATTACTGTGGAATTAATTACAAATTACTTTAAATAAAAAAGAAATTCACAAAAAATATAATTTCCACAAATATATATATAGAATTAATTAAATATATTTTAAAGTAACAACCGACGCTACCGGTATGTTCACATAAATATATACATCTAAAAAATGTTGCTGCCAACAGGATCTGAACCCGCGTCTTCTGATTATCTAAACGAAGTCTGCTAGAAGTCAAAGTCTGTCAAAGTCGAGTCAAAGTCACGTCAAACTTTAGTCACGGTCGAGTTTAGTCACGCTTTAATAAAACGGTGGATAGTTTTTGTCGTGGAGGTAGAATCTTAAGGTTAAATGTTTATCATACAAACTTTGCATGACCTTCTTACGTGTCCTGCTGTTATTTTGAACTCATAATGACTTAACATAGCCCTAATTTAAGCTTATATAGCCGCAAAATCAGTAATATTATGATTTAATAGCCTGGAAGTACATTTTTTTAGCCTAATATTTCGAAATATTTTACGATTGTAGTGGTACAATATTATATAGCACGCGCTCGTAGTGTGAGTTACATTTTCATGATGTGCGTGCAACGTGCGTTGTCAGATTGTGCGTGCAAGCGAGAATACATTACTTTGCGAGAGCAGAGCCGCGCTATATCGCAACGTGCGACGTTGCCGCTCCGTGTGACATAAAATCAAAACCACAAAAAAACAACAATTCAAATAAGCGAGAGTTATACAACTCAGTGCTGCCAGACCTTGCGAGTGTAAGTAACATTTTGAGTAACTTATGACATTATCGCGTAACTCTCCTGCTATATGAATGTTTTATTTAGGACCTTTTCATAGAGATTACCATTAATTTGTATTATAGACGCGTTTGCTTTAAAAAAATAGGGGGTTTCAAGTTTATCAACAAAGAACACGTTCAGGGTGATGATGGGGATAATAAGTAATTAATTATTATCTTAAGCTTTATCGGGAAACACAGCTATGAGCTCAAGTGACTTAAATAACAATAGAATTTTTTATTTTACTGTAACAATACTCAGTACGCGAACCTAATCAATCAAGACACTACTTTTGGCCGCAGTAGACTGGCCAAATTGAATGTAACGTACTGGCAACACAAAATACAAATTTTGTTGTGTTCTCAGTTCGCAGTTTTTAGGTTAGGTTAGTGTTTGTATTTTGCAGCATAATGTTTGTATTCATCATCCAGCTGTTATAACAGCAAAATTAATAGATCAAAACCGTGTTATAAAACTCATTCTGTCCTAAAAGTAAACCGAAAATAGGTTCGTGGTCAGCTCAAGCGTTTCCATGGCGACGAAGTTTCGTAAGTATTGAACCTATGTAAACAAACATGGAACAAATTTTTTGAATTCTGAGATACTAAGCAGGTACTTATTTCATTTTTACAGACGGGAAGACGCATGGCGAAAAACATCTTAGATTTGTTTGTCAAACCCAGTTCAAGTTCTGAAGTGTTACCTTTGACAATAAAAAATGCTAGAAAATCAAGACGGATCCGTGTTGAGGTTGACTATAACACAAAATAGACCAGTAACACAGCAAACCATGCCTGAAAACGTCCAAGAAGTAATTGTCAACGGATATGGTGTTCGGTCAGCAAAATGAATCTAAAATGAACTAGTTTTGCTGAAAATTTTCAAAAGCAGTTCGTCTTTCTGGATTCTATATCAACGAGGGATATGGGTTTCTAGGAGCAAGCCCAGATAGCGTGATTACAAATGAAGAAGCGATTTTAGAATGAAAGTGCTTTCTTTCGTTGATGGTTGATCGAAGATATCGAAAGCGCTGCCAAGGAAAATAAAATCCACTCAAAGAGTATTCAAAGAGGGAAGATAAAAAAAATCACACTTTATTATTACCAGATACAGATCCAGCTAAGAGTCAAAATGAAGAGATTTAATTTGGAGTGCTTTATCTCATCAGCCCAACCCACAAGAGTAGTAGAAATTGAGAGAGATGAAGAGTTTATCCTGGCGGTGGTTGTCTCACTTATTCTAAAATCTATGTAATAAACTAAATAACAATAAACAACTTTTATAGTAGCAAAAATAGGCGACATGCTTCATCTCCAAAGTAGACACACGCAATAAATCTTTTTAAATGTTACCTAGTCTTTCATTTTACTTTTCAATCTAGCACAAAAACTAGGTAATTGTTATTATTACTAAGTGCAATAGATAACCAAAATGTCTAAAAAAATATTCTTCAGCACAAAATGAGACTATAGTATTCCAGATTCGAACTCTGGTTCTTCAAATCGCAAGTCTGCCGCTGTGACAACTGCGCTAAGTCGGCCAATTTTAGTATATGTACCGATAATACTGTTTTCCCATTTGCATGTGTGTGTGTCGTTCATTTACATATACAGGAGTGCGGTTTTGATTAACATTTTCTCAAAAGTGTAGTTATCAATTGGTTCAACTATGTTTGATATGTGCTAAGAACAAATTGATAATACGGCAAAATCACCTAAAATGAGTTTATTTCTCGCTACTTAAAGTAAAATAAATAAAAACATGTTTTTGGAGAAACAGCGCCATCTCGTGGGATAAGTTGCTTAGCGACACGAGATGTTTGCCCTTAAGGTTAAATGTTTACCATACAAACTTTGCATGACCTTCTTACGTGTCCTGCTGTTATTTTGAACTCATAATGACTTAACATAGCCCTAATTTAAGCTTATATAGCCGCAAAATCAGTAATATTATGATTTAATAGCCTGGAAGTACATTTTTTTAGCCTAATATTTCGAAATATTTTACGATTGTAGTGGTACAATATTATATAGCACGCGCTCGTAGTGTGAGTTACATTTTCATGATGTGCGTGCAACGTGCGTTGTCAGATTGTGCGTGCAAGCGAGAAGACATTACTTTGCGAGAGCAGAGCCGCGCTATATCGCAACGTGCGACGTTGCCGCTCCGTGTGACATAAAATCAAAACCACAAAAAACAACAATTCAAATAAGCGAGAGTTATACAACTCAGTGCTGCCAGACCTTGCGAGTGTAACATTTTGAGTAACTTATGACATTATCGCGTAACTCTCCTGCTATATGAATGTTTTATTTAGGACCTTTTCATAGAGATTACCATTAATTTGTATTATAGACGCGTTTGCTTTAAGAAAATAGGGGGTTTCAAGTTTATCAACAAAGAACACGTTCAGGGTGATGATGGGTTAATAAGTAATTAATTATTATCAAAGAAAATTTCCTAGCAAGCTTTATCGGGAAACACAGCTATGAGCTCAAGTGACTTAAATAACAATAGAATTTTTTATTTTACTGTAACAATACTCAGTACGCGAACCTAATCAATCAAGACACTACTTTTGGCCGCAGTAGACTGGCCAAATTGAATGTAACGTACTGGCAACACAAAATACAAATTTTGTTGTGTTCTCAGTTCGCAGTTTTTAGGTTAGGTTAGTGTTTGTATTTTGCAGCATAATGTTTGTATTCATCATCCAGCTGTCATAACAGCAAAATTAATAGACCTAATAGATCAAAACCGTGTTATAAAATTCATTCTGTCCTAAAAGTAAACCGAAAATAGGTTCGTGGTCAGCTCAAACGTTTCCATGGCGACGAAGTTTCGTAAGTATTGAACCTATGTAAACAAACATGGAACAAATTTTTTGAATTCTGAGATACTAAGCAGGTACTTATTTCATTTTTACAGACGGGAAGACGCATGGCGAAAAACATCTTAGCTAAGCTCAGCTTATATTTTTTTGTCAAACCCAGTTCAAGTTCTGAAGTGTTACCTTTGACAATAAAAAATGCTAGAAAATCAAGACGGATCCGTGTTGAAGTTGACTATAACACAAAATAGACCAGTAACACAGCAAACCATGCCTGAAAACGTCCAAGAAGTAATTGTCAACGGATATGGTGTTCGGTCAGCAAAATGAATCTAAAATGAACTAGTTTTGCTGAAAATTTTCAAAAGCAGTTCGTCTTTCTGGTTTCTATATCAACCAGGGATATGGGTTTCTAGGAGCAAGCCCAGATGGCGTGATTACAAATGAAGAAGCGATTTTAGAATGAAAGTGCTTTCCTTCGTTGATGGTTGATCGAAGATATCGAAAGCGCTGCCAAGGAAAATAAAATCCACTGGTATTCAAAGAGGGAAGATAAAAAAAAATCACACTTTATTATTACCAGATACAGAGCCAGCTAAGAGTCAAAATGAAGAGATTTTATTTGGAGTGCTTTATCTCATCAGCCCAACCCACAAGAGTAGTAGAAATTGAGAGAGATGAAGAGTTTATCCTGGCGGTGGTTGTCTCACTTATTCTAAAATCTATGTAATAAACTAAATAACAATAAACAACTTTTATAGTAGCAAAAATAGGCGACATGCTTCATCTCCAAAGTAGACACACGCAATAAATCTTTTTAAATGTTACCTAGTCTTTCATTTTACTTTTCAATCTAGCACAAAAACTAGGTAATTGTTATTATTACTAAGTGCAATAGATAACCAAAATGTCTAAAAAAATATTCTTCAGCACAAAATGAGACTAGTATTCCAGATTCGAACTCTGGTTCTTCAAATCGCAAGTCTGCCGCTGTGACAACTGCGCTAAGTCGGCCAATTTTAGTATATGTACCGATAATACTGTTTTCCCATTTGCATGTGTGTGTTCTTATATACTCTTTGGTGTGTGTGTCGTTCATTTACATATACAGGAGTGCGGTTTTGATTAACATTTTCTCAAAAGTGTAGTTATCAATGGGTTCAACTACGTTTGATATGTGCTAAGAACAAATTGATAATACGGCAAAATCACCTAAAATGAGTTTATTTCTCGCTACTTAGAGTAAAATAAATAAAAACATGTTTTTGGAGAAACAGCGCCATCTCGTGGGATAAGTTGCTTAGCGACACGAGATGTTTGCCCTTAAAGCGATTATTGTAATAGGAGGTAGTTAATAAAAATTAGTCTTGGTCGAACCGGTGTTTTGTTCACAACAGTTTTATCGATTTTTGGAGAGAATACGAAAATACACATTTCTCGTCTTTGTACTCTTTGCATTCCACTGATAAATACACGCTTTGGTAAATAATAAGTTCTGATTAACACTGCAATTGGGATGTTGACTGATTTTGGGAAAGTGTATAAAACGATGCGAATGGGCCTAATATAACCCAAAATATTTAAAATTACTTTTTGAATACAGCTAATACTTTAATTTACATTCTGTCACAAAAACTACCGTTTCGCGGCAAAATTATATTTTTATTTGAATACAGTTAACATCGCAATTGTTATGGGCTGGCGTACTGCTTACCATCAAGCAAACGACCAGTTCGTGTCGTTATCCAATAGTAAAAAAAAACTCCAATAAAGCTGGCACTATGCGTACCATCAGGCAAACGAATCACGTGACTTGTTATAAAAAAAACTAAACCCTAGTGCTTTCTTTGAAGCATTAGTAATTAGATTTGAAATTAAATACTTAACGCCGGCAGAATCCACGACATGATATAATCTAACAAGCCTTTCAAACCAGCTCGTTAAGAAAAGTAATAAATAAAAAAGTTAAAAGTGAAGCAACTAAAAATGAAAACGAACAAAAGTAACAAGACTGTCATCGCATTTGAAATGTAACGTGAGAAATCGATAACCAGTTATTACTCGATAACCTATCATCACTGTGTCGAGATGCGATCGATATCGAGCTATCGACTCGTATTTTTTGTAATCGCCAGAATAGAGTCGGATCGAGTTGCAATGGTACCAAGCAATTTATGCGATGCAATCGAATGTCGACTCCTTATTGAGATAAATTATGAAGTAAGTATATTTTATCTGTAGCAAACCATTTTAATTTAAGAATGCACTTTTGTTTTGCAACACAAAACCTTTTTTTTACATGACGACTGGCGGAATGTATCATAATCTCAGTGCCACAATGCTTAAAAATGGTTTAGTAAAAGAACAGGATGACTATTTGACAAAGCCACTAGTAGCTAACGAGGTGATAGTGAACAGCATTCTATTACCTTTAAGTACCTATATTATATATTTTTATGTTTCCTTCTGATTATGTCGGCTAGTTGGACCACGTAAAGCATGTGGAACGCTAAAGGCAAGTTAGCGGGAAAAAAAGTAAAATTGACACAAGTTTAAAAATAGAACACGTTCCCGCCTGACGTTTTAGTTTTTATTTTTAAAAGACGACATTAATATTTTCTCCACGGCTGCCAGTTGCATTTTTATTTTTTTTAAGGTAATTAAAGCATGTAGTATAGGGCGTAAGATAATCTTAGCTTTTCTCTGGATGCGTGTACCTAATTATTTACGGACTAGATGGTAAAATATTTACGTATGTTTTCTCTTTGAGTCTATTCTATGAGCACTTATGATATATGTGGTGAGAAAAATTGCCTTTAAAAAAATCTGGTATCGACTTCCAACGTCTAAAATTCTTCACCATGTTATTATAGGTACTTAATAATTATTTATTCAAATAATATTCAGAAGAAAGTGGCCTGTTCTGCCGTGGGAATAGATGTTGATTATTTTCGCCTCTTACACACAGATAATACAAACACAAATTCAATCGATCGATTGGTAGTAAAACATAGAAAAATGTAGGTAACGAGCAAAACGGTGATACCGACCCAATATGGATAATCGCAGAAGAGTTTGTCCTACCACCTGGTATATCTGGCCGATATAAAACTTTTTTTTGGAACAGATAATGCACAAGTTTTATAATACAGCCTGAGTTTTATTGGTATGGTATCTCGAAAGAGGTCAGTGTACTCCTGGAGGTCAACAACATTTGTTTTACGAGTTTATGAAATTCGGAATTTTTCATTGAAGAAATGGCATTTATAGTTTACGTCAAATTCTATTATAGAACTTCCGGCAGCCCTAGATCAGCAAATGATGATGTTGATTAGAATAGACTTAGAAATAATAATTCCTCAAAATGTCGCGCACTTCACTTCTGTTGTAAATTTATTTTTTTGTCTGGAAATTTGGAAGGACATATTTCCAAAAGAGGTTCTCACAATTTGTGGACAACCATGGTCCTAACCACCCCCTCCCGGGATAACATACCAATTCAAGCTCACCCTGTATATAAATAGGTAGGTGAGTACTTTATTTTTATTGATTTTATTTTTTATTTATTGACGTTTTCATATTATGTGCTTTACGCACGCATGTATAGCACGCTAAGGTATAAAAACAGCTTAATCACAGTAAACATTAACCCCTTTTTTCAATCCCTTTATTCATAAAGGTTCAGTAACCCCATTACTAGAAAGTGTTTTGTCTCCTTTTCACGCGTAAGACCTTCCGTCAAAGAGAAGTTGACAGAGCAGTTTATAGCATAGATTATCTATTAGGAATGTTGACTCCGATTTTTAATGATGACAATCAATTCGTTTTCTCGTGAGAATGAAATGTCTATATCGAAAAAACTGGGAATCAAACGCTAGAATCGTCAAAAATGAGAGTCAAAGTTACGCATCTTACTGAGCGCTAAAACGCCCCATACAAATTGGACAGAACATCTGACGTCACTTGTTCTACGCGGGCCGTAAAGCTGTACTTACTAAAAACATGCATTTGGTGCTTTGGCCCTGAAAAACTGCGTTTAAGTTCATTGATGTAATTTTTTTATTCATTAAAATGTAAAGAATCTGATGGCATGATTTAAATGACTAATGAATGATAAAAAAAATGTTGAATTTGGGAAACTTATAGATGATCTTTGTGGAAATTATATATTTTTTGTTAATTTAATTTTTATTGTGTTAATACGATCTTCTTAAAACTGTATAACGACAGAAATTATGTATTTTGTATTTCATGCAACATCCCAATTGAGCATTTATGAATAAGGGGTAGGCAGATAAAAATGATAAAATACTTTCCCATAGTTTGACGACGAGACAGTTTACCATTGTTAGAACAGAGGTGCTATCTAAAAAGAGATTAGAATTTATACTGTAATTTTACGTTTCCCATGGATCTATCTAACTACAATCGAGAGGTTAGACGGAGACAAAACATAATAATATAGGTAAGTGTATAGACCGGTTGGGAGGTGCTCGTGGACGAGGAGACGCTCTCGGACCACCGGTATATCCGGTTCAGCGTCGCCTCGTCCGCGAACAGCCTCGTTGGTCGAGGGCCATCGGCGGTGGAGGAGAGGCGGTGGGCGCTGAAGCGCCTGGACTGTGAGCTGCTCCGTGAGGCAGCCATAGTCCAGGCGTGGACCTCCCCATCGCCGGTGTCGATGACCGTCGACCAAGAGGCGGAGAGTCTGGTCGCCGCCATGGCCCGCGTTTGTGACGCGGCCATGCCTCGGGTGCGGGCTCGTCCGGCCAAACGGTCTATGTACTGGTGGTCGGAGGAGATCGCGGCCCTTCGCCGCCGGTGCAGAGCACGGCGGCGGCGGTACCAGAGGTACCGGAGGCGGCGGCGGCGCGAGACGCCGGTTTCCGACGCCCTCTATTCCCGGTATAGAGAGGCGTCGAAGGCGCTGAGGACGGCCATCAAGAAGGCCAAGGCGGAGGCGTGGCGGGACCTGCTCGCGACGCTGGAGCGGGACCCCTGGGGGCGGCCGTACAGGTTGGCGCGGCGGAAGCTGCGCCCCTGGGCTCCCCCCACGACGACCACGCTGGACCCGCCGGTCCTCGCGCGGGTGGTCGAGGGATTGTTCCCCGGTGATCCGGGGACTGGATCCCTCCCACCCATGGCGGAGGTGGAGGAGGTGGAGGAAGAGGACAGCCCCGTACCCGAAGTGTCGGAGGCGGAGCTGGGGGTGGCTGTCCTCAAAATGAGGGCCAGAAACACGGCGCCGGGTCCAGACGGGATCCCGGGCCGTGCCTGGGCCCTCGCGGACGAGTTCATGGCACCGCTGCTGAGGTCCCTATTCAGCCGGTGCCTCCGCGAGGGTCGGTTCCCGCAGCGTTGGAAGGGGGGCAAACTCGTCCTTCTACGGAAGGACGGACGCCCCGTGGACCAACCTGCGGGCTACCGCCCCATTGTGTTGCTCGATGAGGCGGGCAAGCTACTGGAGCGGATCGTAGCTGCCCGCCTCGTCGACCATTTGGAGAGGGTCGGCCCGAACCTGGCAGACGTGCAATTCGGGTTTCGGAGAGGTCGCTCGACTGTCGACGCTATTGCGCGCGTCCGCGACCTCTCCGAAGAGGCGTGCTCCGCGGGCGGGGGTGTATTGGCGGTGTCTTTAGACATCGCCAATGCTTTTAACTCCCTCCCGTGGGGCACGATCAGGAGGGCGCTGGGGTATCACCGGGTGCCCCAGTACCTGCAGCGCCTCGTGGGAGACTACCTGTCGAATCGAGAGGTAGTCTTCCCGACGGCAGCTGGCGAGGGGAGGTACCCGGTCGTGCGCGGTGTTCCGCAGGGGTCCTGTTTGGGGCCCTTGCTTTGGAACATCGGGTATGACTGGGTACTCCGGGGCGCTAACCTGCATGGCGTCGGCGTCCTTTGTTACGCTGACGACACGCTGGTTACCGCCCGGGGAGGGACGTTCAGGGAGGCGTCCATCCTGGCGACGGCCGGCGTCGCTGCGGTCGTTGCCAGGATCAGGAGGTTGGGCCTGGAGGTGGCGCTCGGGAAGTCAGAGGCCATCTACTTCCACGGTCCGAGGCGAGCGCCACCTGCAGGCGCAACGATAGTGGTGGGCGGGGTCACCATCGCGGTCGGGTCGACGCTGAGATATCTTGGCGTCGTCCTTGACCGGCGATGGCAATTTGGTGCCCACCTGCGGCAGCTGGCTCCCAAGCTCTCGGGAACAGCTGCCGCGCTGAGCCGGCTCCTCCCCAACCTCGGGGGGGGAGACGGGAGCTGCCGCCGCCTGTATATGGCGGTGGTACGCTCGATGGCCCTCTACGCGGCCCCGATCTGGGCGGGGTCTCTACACCGGCTAGAGATCGCCGTCCTTCATGGGGCGCAGAGGGTCATGGCGGTGAGAGTGTGCCGTGGGTACCGGACACTCTCCCACGAGGTCGCCTGCGCGCTGTCCGGGTCCCTTCCATGGGACCTAGAGGCCGAGGTTCTGTCCTCGGTCTTTTGGCAGCGAGCGCAGGCGAGAGAGCGGGGTCAGCCTCCCGCACCGCAGGAGGTGGTGCGGTGGAGGCGGGACGCCAGAACAGCGGCACTGGCGTCCTGGAGGGGGAGGCTCCTCGCGGGGCCTGCACGGAGGGGGGACGGCGCCGTCCGGTTTTTGGAGGCGATCCGTCCCGTACTCGAACGGTGGGCCCTGCGAGGGCACGGGAGCCTCACCTTCCGCCTAACGCAGGTCCTCTCGGGACATGGTTGTTTCGGGAGGTACCTGTGTAACGTGGCGAGAAGGGAGGCAACCCCGGTGTGTCACCAGTGTGGTTGCGCGGAGGATACTTCGCGCCACGCACTGGAGGCATGTCCGGGGGGCGATGGACCGCGACGAGCTCTAGTCGCGGTCGTGGGCCCGGACCTCTCGTTGCAGGCCGTCTTGCGAAAGATGGTCGGTAGCGAGCAGGCCTGGGACGCCATGGTCTCCTTTTGTGAGACTATTGTCGAGCAAAGGGAGACCGATGAGCGGGAGAGGGAGATTGACCCCCTCTCTCTTCCGCTCAGGAGAGCACGGAGGCGGGGACGAGGTACTCATCGTTCCCCGCCTCCTCCGGGAGGGCCTGGGGCGTCGGATGCGGGGGCATCAGGCGTCCCTCACCTTTCATAGGTAAGGGCCCTCCCGAGGCGGGGGCGGCGCGTCTAGCGTGGGCGCGCCGCTCGAGCCGAGCGGGGGAGCAGAGCTCACCGCGAGGCGGGTCCGCCCTAGGGGGCGGACGACGGCTGACGGGGTTCCGCGTGGAGTGCGAAAGCGGCACCGCGACCCCGTCCTATAGACGGAGCCGTACAACGTCCGGTGTGGTTTTTGGTGGGTAGTCCGCTGCGCAGAGGGCGAGCGGGAAGCCCACACTCCCCCCGTGACCGAACCCAGGCACGGGGGGGCTGGCTCATAAAGGAGTTTTCCCACCGGTTACCAAAAAAAAAAAAAAAAAAAAAAAAAAAAAAAAAAAAAAAAAAAAAAAAAAAAGGTAAGTGTATAGATGAAGAAGATCACGCATTGCTTCTGAGCCTAACAGCGCCTAAGTCGTCTCTGGGAGGTACTTAGGAAGGCAAACGCGTTGCATTTATCTTAGGCGATTCCTAACTTTATGACACAGATTTTGCAAGTCCTAACGTTACGCAGGCGCTTAACAAGTGAGTGTCAAACAAAACTGTCATGTCAGTTATTCAAAACTAAACCACAGAGTAATTACATAGAAATGTATCATACTTTCGTTCATTTCATTCCCTTATGAAACGTCAGTACAGACGAAGTTGGTGTTTAAGGCAAGACTAGTGAACGGTTGCCTATATAAGTTTTATCGTAGTTGACTTTAGTGCAGATGGGCATGAGTGCGGCAATAAGTATTGGAGTAGAGTCCAGGAGGCTAATGAGCTGTTTGCCTCCATGCTTATTTGTCATATACAACCTGAGATTAAACTGGTATATTATCCCGAAAGAGGGTCAGTCAACTCCTGGAGGTCAACAACATTTGTTTTACGAGTTTTTGAAATTCGGACTTTTTCCTTTAAGAAAAGGCATTTTAAGTTTACGTCAAAATTCTACTACAGAACTTCCGTACAGCCCTAGATCAGCTGATTCCTTTGAACTGTTCTGAGCTTTGTTAAATGATAATGTTGATTAAAAGAGACTTAGAAAAAAATCCAGAGAATGCTGCGCTCTTCACGTTTGAAGTTTTTTCTTTTTTTTTTTGGAAATTTTGAATGACGTTTTTTCAAGGGAGGTTCTCACTACTTGTCGACAACCATGGTCCTAATCACCCCCTTCCGGGATAACGTACCAATTCAAACTCATCCTGTATATTGTCGATTGTTCACATCTCCAACTTACTAATATACGTACCAACTTTCTTCAGTTAAAATAATTATCAGTCATTTTCATTACACAATCGAACTAGAGTAACTGATTGTATCGTTCACACGTTGGCTCGGCCTCATTGCATGCCGCTTAGAATGTACTTTGTTACCGTACTGGGTATTATTGTGTTTTTCTTAATTGCTGGTCTGTGATTGATTTGTATCTATTTGCATGGAATTTGCATAGAGTTACTGGAAAGTATTATTATGCGTTGAAGACTATAAAGTTCGCCATTCAAGATCACTCCATTTCCATGCCTCCGCGCGTCGTGGGTTGAGTGGAACGATGATCCAATTTCGAGCACACAGACGGTCACTCCGGCACACACTTGACGGCTCCGTAGCTAAGTTGGTAGTTTAGTTGGTAGTTTGCCTGCAAAGCGAGGGGTCCCAGGTTCGATTCCCGGCCGGGGCAGATTTTATGTAAGCATAAAGTTTGTTCTCGGGTCTTGGATGTTTGTGATGTGTATATGTGTGTGTCCATGCCACCTGCGATACAGGGAATCCTAGTGCGGGGGTATGAGTGTAAGCGTTTAAAAAAAAACTCCATTCCGGGCACACCAACACTCCATTTCTCGTTCATTCAGTATCTCGATTACTGCCAACGTAACGCGAAATGGAAATGAAATCACTCCACGTAATCCATCTGAGATGGATGGTTTTTAAAACCATTGCGTGGAATGTTTGGAGTAGAGTGCACGTGTTTGGATATATGGGAATAATAAATACAGCGAGCTTGAGGGAGGAGAAACCTCAAGGAAGCAAGCTCTTCGAGTCACTAGCACGTGATAGATCATATCTAATAAATAGAGGGTAGGTACCCAAAATAAATGAAAAATAGTATTCTGACTTAACCAAATTTCAGTACCTACTTATAACATACAATGTAGAAATTGTAACCACTTGCCATTTTAAAAATATATAAACATAAACATAAACATAAACGCTTACACACTCATACCCCCGCACTAGGATTCCCTGTGTCGCAGGTGGCATGGACATACACAGATACACATCACAAACATCCAAGACCCGAGAACAAACTTTATGCTTACACAAAATCTGCCCCGGCCGGGAATCGAACCCGGGACCCCTAGCCTTGCAGGCAGGGTTACTACCAACTTAGCTACGGAGCCGTCATATAAAGTAAGCTATTCAAAAAATATAGGTTGATTAAGGGCCGACCTTTCAATTGCACGTTAACGAACTGATTGCTATTGTATCAATACATTTTCGTGTTAGTGTGTTTTTCGTAGCTTTCATTTCGAAATTAATAGACTGTTAGCTAACTAAGGTTTATTTCTTTAGAATGGCATACAATTTATTATTTAGAGAATTATCTAGCAGGACTTTATCTGACTATAAGATCGGTCCTAAGTCATAGTAATATTTTTCAATTATTTTAAGTATGTACCTTCTATTCATTAATGTATATTACATCATGTATTATCACACGCGTGCTTTCTCATAGGTCTGACTCTCGTTTCAGCAGTAAGTTCGTAACGACCCTTTAGCACTTCTCAGAACGCTTTTAGACCTGAATCTAGGTAATAATATAGTCTATGCACCACTTTGCAGGCTGTTTCTGTAATCCATGGCATCAATCACGGCATATGTCCGAGAGTGGACCATAACTTAGACAATTACTACCGCAATTTTCTAGCTAGGCATGAGACAAAACGGGACTGAAAAAAGACTAAGAACCATTTCAAGCGTATATTGTGTTACCTTTTGAAGTCAGTTTACATCAGTGTGATAGAGCACGATACAACTTAAAACTATTTGAAAAAACTTTTAACAGACAATTTAACCGCTGATTTACTTATTTATGACAGAATCGGTTGAAACAGGTGAAAATTGAGTGGGCGAACAATCATCCCCTTTTTTACTACCCTAAGAAGTGGTTTTTTTTTATTTTATGTGACCTACTGTGAAGTAACCTATCCAATGAAAAAATAATTATCAAAATCGGACTACTATGTATAAAGTTATGTAGGGTCATACCTATATGAAAAAAATATATACGGGTGGACTTGAGAACCTTCTCTGTTTTTTCGTCAGATAAAAACACTATTTTAATGTGAAAAATTCCAAACAGTTTACTCAATAAAACTAGGCGTAGCCTGTAATTTAGGGCACCTAAAATACCAGAGTTTACAATATTCAGTCTTGATTTTAAGCTTTTAACTAAGACCCCAAGACCACTACCTCATCCCAACAGTCACCGGCCGCGTATTTACAAACCTGTCCAGTTCAGAGGTCGTCGCGTAACTCCATACTGGGTTTTGAATACGCACGACTCTAGGGCGAAGTATACAGCTGTTATCAGTATGGGCATTTTCATTCAAATAAAACAACTGAACTTTAACTTAGATAAGAAGCGAAGCGAAAGGTTTTGTCGCACATTTCGGAACTTAAGGGTGTTTTATTTCCCACTCTGCGAGCTGTCAAATCGAGATGGTCATGGACATAGAGATACTATTCTCAAAGAGGTGTAGTGACGTTTGGTTTGCACGAAATAAATCCACCATTTTTGCCTAGACATAATGCGCTCTGATTGGCTAAGGGGACTAAAAATGTTTTATTTGTGGTAACACTATAGATATTAAGTTTCATGATTTTACTGACTACTTTGCTTATCAAAGCGAACACAGTAAAGCATTACTATGTTTGGCGGCAAATTACACAACTAAAGCTGTAGTGGTTCTCATCCAGACGACAACTAGCAGAAGAGTTAGTCCTACCGCCTGGTAACAAAGCGATTTTTATAAAATACATTATTATAAGTACCCATACTGTCCATAACTCTTTATATTTTCTCTCTAAAGGGCACTTTTGAAGGCCTAAGTGCCTAAGGCTGTTTTCACTGTTTACTTCTCTTGTAAGTTATCCGAGATTGAGTGTACCCGGGTAGGGTAGGGTAGATGTATTGTTAGGGTATAATGGAAGGGTAGGGTAGAATCTACGTGTTAGAAAGTTTAGTGTATTATGTAATGGTATATGTAAAGATTAGTTAAATATCATCGAAGTTCAAACAGCTCAGGAGCCTCCTTGCGACTACCCAAATACTTACTTAGACTAAAATATATACTAAATCTATACATCTATACAAATAAATAAAATTGAAGTGTCTGTTTGTAATGTCAAAATAACAGCTTTTTACTAAATGCATATGAAAGTATATACGGTACCTATAACAAAAACACAATTATTAAAATTTTTGTGAATCTGTACGTCTGTCTGTTTGTTCCGGGTAATGTCCGAAACGGCTAGACTGATTCGGCCTTATTACAAAAAACTCGTTAAACTCGACTTTGGTCGACAACCAATTTGTCTTCAACTATCTTTAGAGTCGACCTATAAACCAAACCTTATTACAAAAGATGAATAAAGCCAAGACAACTTAATACCAAACTGTAGCTATGGTAGAAATTATTTCCACAGATAATAAATGTCTTTATGCTACGGATACACGAAATGTAGAATTGACACAATGTACTAATTTTTATTTTGGAATATAAGTAGCTATTTTGTCACACAATACTATTTTCTAATATCGAAAAATATTGTAGTTAATTTTTAAATGACTTTTGATCATTGCGAGTAATTCAAAACATCCTAATTAGGTATTTACGTATATGAAAAAAATGTTAAGGAGATACTCCTTATATAATTATATTATCCAACCTATACAATGGCACACTATGGCTAAGTAACCATAGCAACATGTTTTGTTGATTGTGTGTACTGTCAATTCTTGTAATATATTCTGTTTTTACTATGTATACTTTCGATATTATAAGTATTTCCTATATATTTTGCTAAAAGCTATTATTCTACTCATCCACGCTTCCTAATACCTCACCACCCCTTCTTACTTTAATACAAAATATATGATTTTTTTTACGATTTGACAAGTAGAATACGTGGCCGCCATTAAAATAAATGCTTAAACCGTCGCTAAACTAGGTGCCCGGCAAGACTAACTTTGACACCATAGTCAACCAAGACCTAAGTGCTAATCTGCTTTTTGTAATAAGAAATTTGACAAAACTACGGTTTAAACTCCAGTTTAGCGTTAAAACTCGTTTTGTAATAAGGCCGATTGTGACGGGACTTTCACTGACAGATAGCTCAAGTTATAAGGGGTAACTGAGCCTACTTTTATTTTAGAAAAAGAATTAGGGATCCGAGCAAAAAAATAAAACCCATGAAATCCAATATCCCTGCTTGGGTGAAACCGCGTGCAGCACCTAATATATACTAAATATATAGTACTAGATACAAAATATATATAATAATTAAATTTCAAACGTAATTTAACATTGTAAAATCCTTTTTGAATAAAATGCCGCCGTTCTTGCCCTTCTTCTCAATCGTTCTATATCTCCTTGTAATGGGCACTTAGTCGTGTATTTCATTTAACTTTCATGAGTGTTCTCCTGGAGCACATGTGAATAAAGTATTTGAATTTGTTCTAACAAAATAATGGATACTGGCCGAGAGTGGTAGCGTAACGTTTTCATATGCATAGCATGATGGAAGGATACATTAATTGTTTTCGTAGTACTCGCCACTTTAAGTTTGTTTGTTTGTCTTATTATAAACTAGCTGTGCCCCGCGGCTTCGCTCACGTAGCCTTAGTTACTCGTTAAGGTGAAAATACACGGTTCACTTTTGTCTTTCACTTTGGATGAAGCAACCAAATTGATCCATGTAAACTTATAAGTGAATCATTCAATGTCATTGCAACAACAGCATTCCTTTCATTTCTGCTCCATTCAACCAAAGTGATTCAATTTGGTTGAACCGTGTATTTTCACCTTTATAACATCAGCTATCTGCCCCATTCGGTGACGCTGTATAGGTCGGAAGACCAACAGCACGGTCCTTCAAAAAAATGTATTACAAAATGCCACCCCCACAACAAGCCCTTTCATTTTACACATCACAAGCAGTTTAAAAACTTTTTTCTATTTTGCCCCCAAAAATTTTGAATATGGGGTCACCATATTCAAAATTCATTTATTTACGCTACATGTCCATCTTTGGGTCACAGATATTAATTTGTTTACTAAATGTCAAGAAATTGCCTGCGACAGACGGACAAACAGACACACGAGTTGCTATAAAGGTTCCGTTTATTCATTCGGATTCGTATTCGAAAGTCCGTTTTAGAGTTCTGTACATCCTAAAAAGGATTTTCCATTTTATCACCCTTCACTCAACAGATCTACAGATTTTAGAGATCATATTCATATTCATATATAAGTAACAAATTTGTTACAAGTCAATACAGAATTATGATTACAATCCAATGCTGGATTCTTAAATGAATATGGTTTGGTACAAAATAGTACTTATCAATCTTCAAGAAACGACAAAGTAATCTTTTTCATTACACACGACACATTCAACGTGTAGTCCCCATCACATACTACTGGTCTTCTAACCTGTATTCTATGTCAAAGCCCTTACTGCAGGTCAGTTAGGGTCCGGTCAGATGTGTGTCAGTGTTACTTAGGTCGGCTATGTAGGTACTAGGTAATCTATGGAGATGAGTTTTGTAACGGCTGATTTGATTGGAACTTGAATGTGGTTTATTTGATTGGTAAAGTTACTTTTTGTTTAATTTGCAATGTTTGTATGTAAGTATGTATGATCTATGTTTGTATGTAAGTATGTATCAAATGTATTGCATTGTCATCCAATTTACATATTATGTATGTAAAATTTCGGCTCAATCAAATACCGGGACGTGGGTCAAATTTAGCTTGCAAGATTTGACCTAAACAATGTGATTATTTGTGCTTAACTTTTAGACGCATCTAGCTAAACAGGCGTCTAAACGTTGATTATTGTGATAAAAGAGGTAACTCAGTAAGCTGTATAATATGGCCAGTGTGTCCATTAAAAATAATTAAAACTTTGAACTTTAATATGTATAGCATAATTAATTAAAAATTCCTCATACATAGTAAGGTCCATATTAGCAACGCCCATGGACGCTGCGAGCTATCTCAAAAATAATCTACGTATTACGAAAATAGACTGCATAAATATGTACTCGTAGGCTGAGAGCTAGGTGCATTAAACTTTGTGGTAAGTAAAGCGTCCCCGGCATTCAGTGGCTAATCCCTTTTGTGCAAAATCAACAGTAACTGATGTGTTAGACATCCTTAGCTCGCCGCATATATTTTGACAGATGACAGTAGACACTGGGCTAGACTCGTAATGTAAACTGCGCTAAAGTTATAAAACTGTGTTGGTATTTTAATAAGCCCGGCATTTATCAGCCTGTAATGTTTTAATGTGTACTACGTTTCACTTGTTTGCAGTTTTTAATTCAACGACTTGGGAGTTGGGTATAGCTCCCACATGTCTATTACTACGAGCGAATTTTGTTTATTAATTAACTAAGCTAAATAACTACGATAAATGTTTAGTCGAAAAAAAACATCGTTGAGAACTTACTGTCTTGGACAACCCTAACTCAATTTTTTAGGAAGTTCTAATCAAGTCACTTTATTGATTTTATGTTAACAAATAAATAACACAAAAATGTAGTATATGTAACGAAATATAACTGACTACTAAAAAATGTCATATAATAAATAAGTGAATATCTCACAATACAGCTATATTTCTATTAAGAGTTTTAGATTAAAAATACATTCTTCACTTTCAAGGTATGCTTCTGGCGTGCAATAAAGAGTTTTATGTCGTACTATTTTTCAAATAGGGTGACTTCAAACGCCACTAGCTCTCAGTCTTAGGCCGTTCTTGTACATTGGAGTACTAAATATAGGGCGTAACAGTTCGTTACTTTGTGAAAGCTAGCCTATACTTTAAAGGATTAATAGGGACGGGACGAGAAGTTAACTGGGCTTGTCTTTATCGATGGTTTTTTATTTGACTTTCGCTTTCCGAGGATGTGCTCCCTAGAGTGCATTCGATGTCTTGTACATAGTTGTGAATTTAGGATGTAGAAATCAAATTCCAACAACAGCAGGCAGGTAATATCATGGGTGGAAGAATATAAATGGAGGAAAATGTTGCTTACTGACTTTATTACAGGATCTATGCCTAGAGTTATTTTATCAATTTCCAATGTCAAAAGGATTTTTTTACTGGATAGGCCCGCCCGCATTTGATCACAATCTCAACTGATGTGGTCGACGATGTAAGTAGCATACTTACCTAGCAGATACCTATTCTCTCTTGTCTTGGAGATTCCCAAATTGTAGTATTCAGAAAATAATGTGTCAGAGATTAATAATTCCAATCCTTCGCTATTCGCATGTTGAATGTTGAAGCAAACCGCTTGTGCGTATATTATATAAGGCATATGAAGGAATAATTTGATGTATTATATCTTGGCAATATGTTAGGTTCTTTGACGGCGAAATAAATAAAACTTTAAACTAGAAAATATTTGGAAGGTTTAACACTACAAAATAACTACGTATAAGTACTTTTAGAACACAATTGGTATGTATAGTAGGTACTACCATTTCTTATAATTTTCACGTCAAGGAAGTTTTCATTTATCTATAGAGATTTTCATTTAGTACAAATTATGACGACACAAGGCTTTTTCGCAGTTTTACTGTGGTTTTCCTGAACTTCTCAATTGCCGGGGTATAAAAGTCTCCTTATTTGTGTCTATACCATACAAATATTGTTATAAATCTAAATAGTTAATTCAATGACTATGACGTTTTCCTGTGCCACGCATTGACAGGTGGCGCCGCCTGGTGGATATTGAGCTGAACAAATGTCGCTGGGAGCCAATGAGAGAAAAGGATGTTGCCGCCACTGAAGTGGCGTCATCGTGAACATAATTTGATGCCTTGCGAGTCGCCATTTTAGGCTCAGGCAGTTCTTCTTTGAATTTAGAGTAAGCCAGATCGGCAAAGAAGTCTGTATGGTTTTTGGATTATATAAAGCTAAGTATTCTTCTAGTTAGGTAAAATTAATGTGCTAAATATCAAAAGTGTACCTATGTAATTATAATGTGTTATCGTGTATTGAATATAAATTAGAAAACAGTTCCGATGAGTTTCTTGCCCATTCTTCTCAACCGGACTAAATCTTTGGAACGGGCACTTAGAATCAATTGCCTAATCAATTTGAAGTGAATTATTGGAAATACAACAATATTATGTGATTCAAGCTGTTTTATTTATTCTTGTAAGTAATGGTTGTAACAATATATAAAAAAATAAATTTCAATAAAGTCGGTAGAAGTTCACTTAACGACAATGAAGCACTTTTACTATTTATCGATTTATCGAAATATCGATACTACAGAAGTAGATGTACCCATCCCTAACGGAACAGTTACCTCCTGCGCCACATTTTTTATCCTGTCCTATAAAAACGTACGATCCTATACAAACATACATATGTCCGTATACATACATACAGACCGTATAATATAAATATCTACATGACCATATGTGTATGTATGTCCTACCTGATCAGGCGGGTTCGCAGGACGTATGGTTATGGATTTTTAGGGTTCCTCGGGGATATATTTGAAGCCTGATCTGGATGGAAGATTCTATGATTGAGATTTTACCTGTTGGTATTTTATGTGGGTATTTTTATTGAATGATTGATAGATTCTTTTTGTGTCTATATCTATAAAAAGAAAGAAAATTATTCAATACTATTCAGTGACATCACAAACGGTCCACATGGAAGACCAGTGCGAAAAAAATATAACAACCAGTAGGTATATTTTTTTTATACTATTTGATTTCAGAACTTTGACACAGAAAATCCTGCGCGGCACTGCAGTGCGCCCGCTACCCTGAGACATTAGGTATTAAGTCTCATAAACCCAGTAATTTCACTGGCTACTGTGCTCATCAAACCGGAACACGATAATACTTGTACCTTACTGCTTGGCGGCAGACTTCACGAGCAAACTGGTGGTACCAACCCAGGGGGGCAATCGCGTTAAAAATTATCAACCAAACCGCTACTAAACTACGACCGCATCACAGCTTTTTGACCGTTTCGTATCGCGCTAATAGTTTTACCAAAAGTTGAGACGTTTCTCGACAACAACTGACAGTTAACGCTGTCAAATGAATGGCAATATCGAATTCCACACGCCTGAACCGAAACTAAACAACAGTTGGTATCAAACCACAACCAAACCATAACTGTACGCTGTCATTTCAAATTAGCGCGATCGGGGCCCAGATTAAACACTCGCAGTCCTACCATCTACATTTGCATAATTATGAGGAATTTCATAAGCGCATTCAAGTTCTGTGAAACTTAGTATGTGGTAAACTTAAGTAAACTTAGTTGGTGTATACGGAACCATACGAGTATTTTAACTCTGGCACCCTAAAATAAATAAAAAACACTTTCGGACCTCGCCTTGCCATAAAACGAAGGGCCGATGAAATAAAGATATCAAGTAGGTATTTAATTCTACACTAGTGTAGCATCCTTTGTTGTTCTACCCACAAATTGACTGGAAAATATATGTGTTTTTTGCGGGTACATTGACCTATAGTTTTGAAGCGATAACGGCTCGGAGCACGGCGGTTATTTTCTAGCGCTCATCTGACTACCTACCACACTTAGGTAGAAAATCCGTCGCCATGCACCAGTCAGTGTTTTGACAGCTGCAGTCGGTGTTGAGCCAGTTCTAACTTCTATTATAGGTTTAATATTTTCACTAGGTGGTTGGACTAACTCTTCTGCGAGTGTCCGTCTGCGTTGGTACCACCGATTTGCTCGTGAAGTCCGCCGCGAAGCAGTAATGCGTAAAGTGTGTTCCGGTTTGATGAGCAGAGTTGCCAGTGAAATTACTGGGCTTATTAATTTTATATTATATTAATATTATATTAATTAAAGTATGGAGAGTAAAAATAAAAAGGGAAATAGGAAAGACCTATTTTCACCGCCACAAATCCGACTAGGTAAAAACTGGCTCTGAACTATCTCGTCTATCCTACTTCTGTAAATGGTATAATGACAAGCCATCTCTGCACTTAATTAGCGTCTGGTTTGACAGGTTCTAGTGGATGACACACATCGTCAGCTTATGTGGTAAACTATGGTATACCATTATAATAAGTAGTCTATAATATTATTCTAGACTTGTGTCGGAATGCGTCAACATTGCAAGGTTCAAAAACAGGATAAATATTTTTAATCTGTTACAGTACAGAGTTTTAACATTGCAACATAAAAAAGTATATTTTTTATCTGTATTTGAGTGTAGAGTTTTGGCGGGAACTCTTGTTTTTCCTTGACCAGAAAAAGTTTGCGTATCATATTATGCGGTAGGCTTAATTAAGTACTGTCAGTACTTATGCCAATTATTAACCATTAAGTGTTCGTAAACGTGCATGAGTGAAAGGCAAATAGTACAAAGACGAAAAACGTGTATTTTCGTATTCTATCCAAAACTCCTTAGAAGCATTCAGTAAGGTATCCGCTGCTTTACTGAAGCTTCACTTCGACTCGACCGCGCCTGAACTTTAACGTGACTTTGACGACTTTCATGCACCAAAACTAGAGATTTATTAAACTTGACACTGGCTAAATACCCAAATCGCGTGGAGCAAAAACAAAAAAAATGGTGGATTTTCATGATCGCGTATTAGCATAAAGCAAATAATAAAAAGTCGGAAAACGTATTTTCATCACAGATTTGTAATATATTTTCATATTCTCTCTCGTGTGTTTGTCTTTCATTCAAGCAGGAACAGAGCAAATGATTCACGAATCACGACATGTTTTTAGATATAAACTCCAGGTATAGACTCCTTAATCACCATATTAGAAATGATTTGAGATAATATCGCAGACGATCGCTAGTACAAAAACTGCTTCGACCACTTTCCAAGACACATCTCCTAACGCGTCTTTTTGCGAAAAAAGAAACTATGTCAGTAGCATCGCTTGCCTGTTGTGAACGGATGTAACTCGACGTTTTTACTGTGCTGGCATTATCTACGTGACTGTACGGCAAGTCAAGGACCAAATTAAAGATCTTAGTAATTTTTTACACATTTTTAACATGATAGGTTATTCGACTAGGTACTATCTCGTCTGACCATACCGAAAGAAATTTGTTTCCACTAAACTTCATCGGTTAAAATCAAAGGCATCCGACCTACCACCACAAAGGCATCCTACCCACACATCCATAAACCCTAACCCTACGTGATAGGGTCTATATTTCCCTGACGCATTGACGCATTACGTATGCAGAGTCACGTAAAGTTTCGCGGGCCGGATGTGGTGAATGCAAAATGGCTGCCTTTCGTTTTCAACCTTTTGTAGCTGGTGTTTTTAGAGCAAGGAAGTTATAATAAATTCAATTGTTTAGCCCTTTTCCTAACCACTACGTACACTACCCTTTTTTTCGTTGAAATCCTCATTGATACCACCAGCCGCGGGGCCAGCATGTTGGTTATATTGGAATCTGGCAAATGACACCAACCTACCAACCAAAAACAAACGGTGTTATCTATCCTAACACTGTGTGCCAGGATCGTGGTTACTTCGCACAACCTCCCCTGACAGCGATGCTCCGGAGAGGATCCCTCCTCGCTTTGATGGGTTGTGAACCTTATCTCCGCTTCCAAGTAGCGCGAAAAACAGCGCGCATGCCACCCCGATGTCCATAGCAGATGAAACACATCCCCATTACCCCGTGCCCACCGCCTAGGACTCGGTGAGAACGAGAAGCCATTGAATAACTCCCTAACTATCCAAGTCGCCAGGCAATCTATAACAATTCCTGGAAGTCGAAGAGTCGCCTTGACTCCCAGCTCTCTCTCCGCCCAGTCAAGATATACGCTGGTTATCTAAAGCCCAAGATATAGACGTTTACCCTCTACACCAACCTCAATTAGCAACGTCCCACGCGAGACGGAAGAGGAACAGATGAGGTCAGGATCGGAGACAATTCAGAAAAATATTAGACTGAGTTAAAACTCAGCTATTATTGGCTCATTACTCTTTCGCCAGTTCTATTCTTATTTTAATCGCATTGATTTCTAAATGATAAATAGTAAATCTCAACAAATCGCTCGCAGGCTTAAGAATTTACTAGAAAGCTTGATTCTCATAAAAATAGCAATCGACAATACAATCACAGATTTAAACGTAAAGTACATTACACACTTGTCAGCGTATCAGCGCCATCTGCCGGCAGTAACAGTTACTGACAATATGCCGAGGAGATTTATGTGTGGCGAGTAACAATGCGCCGGTGTGCGTTGTTCTACGTAGATGCGAGGCTAAGCGAAGGGTTTTTTTAAATAACTTTGTAAAAGGAAAGTTATATGTTCGACTGTATGTATTTTTTTTAAGTATGTTCAACGATTCCTACTTCAATTGTAGACCGATTTAAAAACTCTTTTTTTTGTTTGAACTCTAACTCTCGAAGTGGTCCCATATACTTAGTAAATTTTATGAAAGAACATCTGCTTGTGATAAAATGTGACTTGACCTTATTTCTATCGTGGTATTGTCATCGAAGTTGGGTACCGCTTTTTTAAAAGCAATTCTACTTGTTTAATAAAAGTTTGCTTTGTGTCTGCCATAATAAAATATAGCCTTTACTTGACTATACAACCTGAGTTTAAAATGGCATGTTATCCCGAAATGTACTCCTGGGGGTCAAAAACATTTGCTTAACAGGTTTTTGAAATTCAGAATTCAAAATTTTTCAGAATTCTGAATTTTGAAATTCAGAAGTTTGAAAGTAGAGAGAAAAGAAATTTTGAAATTTGAAAGAAAAAAAAAGGCAACTTAATTTTTTTTTTTGCTACATTGTAACATGATGAGCTGGTCGTTTGCCTGATGGTAAGCATAACGCCGGCCCATAACAATTGCAGTGCCACCCAGAACTTTGAAACACAAAGGCCTGCGCGGCACTGAAGTGCGCAGGGTAACGAGCGCGTTACCCTGAGACATTAGGTATTAAGTCTCATAAGCCCAGTAATTTCACTGACTACTCTGCTCATTCAACCGGAACACAGTAATGCTCGCACATTACTGCTTGGCGGCAGACTTCACGAACAAAGCGGTGGTAACAACCCAGACGGACACTCGCAGAAGAGTTAGTCCTACCACTAACAATAAAAGCTTTTATAAATATTATAGGTAGCTCAAAAGCTGCGCCTAGCTTCACAACCCTACGACACGAGACCAATCGCCTCCGGATCTACGCAATGTCCAACGTCCAACAACGTCCATTTCCAATAAATCGTGAGCTAAGGCGCTGCCATACGTGGCGATAGGAATTAATTGACTGACGATACGTGGAGATAGGAACTTAAGCCACCATTACACGGTCATGCATGTTTCCGTTTTGCTGTCAAAATTACCTTGGACTTGCAACTTACGCGGATTAAGAAAAATTACGCCCACTTACGGATTGAAATATATTTAAAATCCATGAAGCAGACACGGCGATCACAGATTTTAGCATCCGCGATCAGAATTTGTAGAATCTGCGATAAGAAATTGTAGAATCCGCGATCAGAAATTGTAGAATCCGCGATCAGAAATTTGGAACTCATAACATTTCACTTTCCTAAAAGTGAAACAAGATAAAGTTTTTTTTATACAGTGTCTAATATATAGAACATGTCATGTATATAACAAGTATAACGAATAAGGCGACGCCTAACTAAGTAACTCCTAATGTAAGCAAAGCCCGTTAGAACACTCCTAAAGGCTGGTAAAACGTTTTTTTGCCCTAGGCAACTCCTAAATATTTAAGCATCCGATTAAGGCGTTCCATAGTGTTGGTGAAATGGGCTTTAGTATACTATCTCACCTGCTGCTAAGTGATGATGCGGTTGACGTTAAAGCACCTAGCTTTACTAGTACATACCTATTCAAACGGGACCTGAAGAAGCGAAACCCCGACCCCAGGTGATATAACACAGACGCGTTTCCCGCTAGGCAAGGAGTGCCACTCCTTAGCGGTACCTACGCAAAATTAAGCTAGAAGCAAAACGCTTCGTGCGTTCTGCTGGTTATCGTTTTAGCTTACGACCGCAATAATTATTATCTTTGTAAACACGCAAAACTGTCAAAGTTAGTATTCGGTCTATTAAGTTTGAGATCTAGATCTGCACTAAAACCTAGGTCTGGGTAATGGTCGGACGTGACTATCTGATCGTGACGCGTTACGAACATGTTAATTACATAGGGTGATCACAATTCGCCTCAGCTACATAAGTTACACTGAGTGTGTACTGGCACTTTAATATTAACGATAATTACCTGTTCAGTAAAAGATCTTACTATCAAGTGACTGATTTTTTCATTAAATGGTGCTAATTCAAAACAAGCAATTTTGAAAAATGTTGTCTGTCTGTCTAATCTCCGAAACGGCTGGACCGATTTTGACGGGACTTTCACTGGAAGATAGCTGATGTTACAGGGGGTAGTTTAGGCTACTTTTATTTAAAAAAAGGATTAGGGTTCTGCGCATAAAAATTAAAACCATGAAATCCAATATCTCCACGTGGGTGAAACCGCGGGCAGCAGTTTATAATAATTTGCACAAATTGCGAATAGCACGAATCACAAATTGGACGAACAGCGAATGTGGACGAATTGAGAAAAATGTTCAATTGTTCATGCTCATAATGTAACACATTTAAATTAGATTAAGTTGATTAGACAAGTATGAACAATGAAAACTGTAACTTCTATGGTGAAAATGAACCAATATGATTGCTATCCAAAATAAAAGATCTGATAGTTTCTAAGAAACCTATCAGTATCACAAGCTGAAACCAATTTTATATCAAGGGACACTTTTTGAAGTGTCAATATTACACCACTAGAATGCAAATCACCCTGTACACGAGTAATTTAATACACAACGATGCCCGGAAGACTTTTTGTTAAGCATCCAAGTTCACGGTTCAAGGCATTTGTAACTGGTGCTTTTGAGAAACGGCGTAAAGCCGGACACAGATTTTTTGCACCAACATTATGCAGCACAGTGTGGTCTGGGCTAAGAGTATTAGTACTATCATGGGCGTCGCCAGCCCATGGCCCAGGGGGGGGGGGGGGGGGGGGGGCAAGTTAATACTATAGAGGATGAGAAAAATATGAAATACAGGTACAGTCAAGACTATACCCTACTTATACCTAGTGATAGTGAATTTATTCGAGTTTTGTCGTGCGGGATTTATCGGCAAAGCAAGACAATTGCACGGCCTTAGGACTTTGGTTCCTTTGCAGTTGGCTACATTTTATTTATCTCTAGGGGGGGCAGCTGCACCTCCCTGCACCCCCTTTGCGACGCCCTTGAGTACTACCACTATTCCCACGGGAATACAGGGAATGATCGGCAGCAGCAATTCAGGGAGTGATCGGCGTAGGATTGCTGCCGATCATTCCCTGGATTCCCTTACAAAACAAACTTATGAATGCAAATGCGTTGCACTTATCTTAGGGGGTGTCTTAAGTGCTTAAGACATTCGACATTAATTTTATCTTGTTTGGAGTGCAATGAGTTATTGCATTGCGTCTTGTGTGCTTACAGCAGTAAGTCTTGTGCACAGTAATGCCGCCTGTGCACACTACTGCTCTTCTCGCTCTTAGCATCATAAATCATAATCTACTGTGATCACCAAGATGCTTGCAAAGTGTGGGGTATTATGGCAAAATTCCCACTTTCATGGGGAGAAGGCTGATTTTGACCCAGAAAGTTTTCGGCTGATTATAATGCAATGCAACACATGCAATGCAACATTTGTTGGTTTGTCCTTCAGGGAGTACCGGAGCAATGGATAGACGTGATTATGTCGTTGTTTTCATGTTTTGTCATGGTTTTCTCGTGGTCCGCAATTGATGCTTATCCATCAATCATAAATTAAGCGAGAGGGCTGCCTATCAATTGCAGTGCCACTCAGAACTTTGAAACACAAAGGCCTGTGCGAACCTGCATTTTGCTCGTTACTCTGAGACAAGGTATAAGCCCAGTAATTTCACTGACTACTTTATCGTTTTATCATTAACCCGGAACACAGTAAAGCTTGCACAGAACTGCATGGCAGACTACACGAGCACAGTGGTGGTACCCATCCAGGCGTACACACACAGAAGAGGATCCTACCACCTGGTAGATGATTCTACCACCGTCGGTTCACGATTGCGACATACGCGTAGGTTCAGATTTTACCATCGTACATACATTTTATGTGCGTGTCAAACGTATTGGTTTATGTCCTTTTGAAGTATCACTTAACTGATGCCTGCTAATTTGAAAGCAGCCATAGGCTGGCTATAAAAAAATTTAGCATCGATAGTAAATAAATTACGCCCACGATCATAGCATAGACTCTGACCTCTAACTAATATTCCATATGAATTAAAGGAGTTAGGAGTACCATACTACAATACCCTAATATTTTTAGCCTCTTACGCTCCCACTGCTGGGATACCGGCCTTCTCTCAGAGAGAGGTATGGGCCATAATCCACCAATCCGCGCTTGATGCAAAAGCATGGTTATTTTGACAGCAAAACGCATACTTGCATAAGCGTCTACGGTCTGCATATGGCTTCGGCGCACACTGAGCGTTTGTGTGGCACCGACCGAGCTACCAGCTGAAGCGCTGGTTGAGTCTAGTGACCGCGTTCGGTAGCCCAATGTGCGGCTACTCTATAATAGTCTCTATCAAAATAAGAATGTTAGAAATGTATTGAATATATATTATATTTTACTAACATCAAAACTGCTAAGCCTTCGCACTTAGCTAAAACGCTGTAAAAGCAAGCCCTACTGACATTAACATAGATCTAAATTAATTCAACGACTGCTCGAGATGTAATTACTAAGATATTCTGTGTAAATAGTAATCAGATGACGGAAGACAGACTTAATGTTACTAGCATTCGTCCTAACTACATTCTTGAAGAGTACGGTTGTCATGGGTTCAGAAATATTGAGGATAAGTTCTTTTGTTTTGTGATAGGTACCATTTTTTTAATGCCAATAACTCATGAAAAGTGTCTAAAAGGCGGCTCTGAAGTTCACCATTCACGAAAGCTTCACTCCAAAATATACGACGCAAACATTCCAAACACCGTCCGTGTGTGGGGAATCTCAGATGGATTACGTGAACTGATATAAATATTAGATTTCCAAACGGAAATCTAATAAATCCGACGTTCAACAACACTCCAACTCATTGGGCGTGGCCGATACAACTATCCATGTCGCGCTCAGTTGTCATTACTCGACACGCAGAATGACTGAAAAATGGAGCGATAGCGCGCGGAATAGAGTGACCGTCTGTGTACTCGAAAATTGGACCAATTCTGCTCAATCCACGCGCGCGGAGTGATGGAACTGAAGTGATCGTGAATGGTGAACTTTACGGCAACCACGGGAAGAGACGGGGTGGTACTATTCTTAGCTCACTGTACTACGTGGTCACTCTACACTAAACTTAGGCGATGCTCAGATAGTCCGGTTCACCGTCCGTTCCGGTCGGCGCGCGTCGCGTGTGAACTAGCCTTTACCTCTACATGCTGTCTATTATGACGAGACTTTGTTTTTAGACCTTCATAGATTTATTTGTAGACTAGCTACCGCTCGCAGCTTCGCTCGTGTAGTGTATATCTTTATAAATTGTAGTATATGTGCTATTCTCATGTATAAGCTATATTACTGTAAAGCTTCATCAAAATCTGTTCATTAGTTTTTGCGTAAATAAGTAACAAACATTCATCCACAGATTCATCTTGACAAACTTTCACGTTTAGCTTAGATTTATTGTTCGATAGTTTTTAGGCTTCCATATGACACTTCGTAAACCGATCTTTTAGACCAGTAATCGAGCAAAGGTTCGAATCTAGTCTATGGTAATCTTTTAAAAGCGATGATGGGCTCATTGGTGACTTCGGCCGTCGGTATGTAGGTCGATGGTTCGAATCCTACAATGAGCGTGAGTTTTCGGTGAACGAAAATATCGTAATGTTAAACAAAATGTTGTACAAACTACTACACAAGTAGGAACATTTAATAACAGACTGCTCTAGCCAGTGTCACTTGGGATGATATAAGGATTCTAACGATACACAACGACGAATAAATAAACGAATTGTACAAAGTGAGCATTTGTACAGATGGCGATGCTCTCAATTGCAATAGCTTAGTGGTAAAGCATTTTTAGTGCTCAACTAGCCGTCAAAATGTAAGTCTATGAACAATCGCCAGGGATATTTTAATTCACTCGAAGTGATTCCGTGTAGGTAGCGACTGTTTTTGATCGTTTCTGTTGCGAAATCACTTCCACAGCCATTTTCATTTTAAAATATTTAAAGATAATTCTGAAAACTAAGTGCATGATCTCATCTTAGCAAGAAACCTTGAGCACTATTCATACAATACCCTGATGTTACGTTACGTCAGAGGTCACAATGCATACCTACATACACACACACACACACTCGTCCAGCTGGTTTTACATACCGGTTACATTTTGGGACAGATCGAAGGTTAGAGAAAGGTTTCCGTAGACTAATAAGGAACAGACGGCACGCTTTTGAAGTTATAGGAGAAATAATTTATTTGACTTATAAATAGTGTTCAAACGCTAACCCATTACTCGTATCAGCCACTTACGCTCCCACTGCTGGGAGGCAAGATAGGCAAGGATAAGGAAGGCAGGTAGCCTTCTCTCAGAGAGAGGGTTATGGGCCATAATCCACCACGCGGGCCCAGTGCGGCTTGGTGGATGTCACATGTCCTCGAATGTTGTGGTTCTTGAACATACGGGTTTCCTCACGATGTTTTCCTTCACCGTTTTAGAGTGATTGTGAATAATCCGCCCGAATAACTTGATATGAGTCATTGTTGCGGCCGAGTCGAGATTCGAACTGTGGTGCGTCGGATTGAAAGTCGCACAAGTTTCCGCTCGGCCACACTCGCTCTGCGACGCTAACCCACAGAGTATAAAAACTAATAAAAAACTAACATTTCTGCGAGTGTCCGTCTGGGTGCATACTGCATATACCGACACTCTATTCTGCCACCAAGCAAGCATTACTGTTTCGGTTTGATGAGCAAAGTAGTCAGTGACATTACTGAGCTTATACGATACCTATTTAATAATTATTAAATAGGTATCGTTATTAAATAGGTATCGCAATAGTTGCTTCTCTTTCATTCCTATGCAGACTGACAGTGACAGCTTTTCGGCTGTTGTTTGCTCTCTTTCTGTTTTATGTCATTGCGGCATCTTGCTCAATCTTAAGATCAAATTAATTCAGATTCCAGTATTCCACACATTCCTGCCAAACGCATATACTGACCACTCAAAGACTAAGAGAAATAAATTGACGGCGCGTCAGCCTTCTAGTGACGGTTTTGGCGCCAAGTAAATGTTTTTTTTTTTACTTTTGGCGCTTTATGTAGTCTGTGAATTGGAAAACGAGTCGAGTGGTTTACTTGAGACATTAGGTATTAATTAATACCTAATGTCTCAAGTAAACCACTTTATTTGAAGGCTTTATTGTTTTATATTGTTTTAAGGCAAATCATTTTTTTCATCGCTTTTCACGCTCGAACCCTCTATAACGCAATAGTTGCTTCTCTTTCATTCCTATGCAGACTGACAGTGACAGCTTTTCGGCTGTTGTTTGCTCTCTTTCTGTTTTATGTCATTGCGGCATCTTGCTCAATCTTAAGATCAAATTAATTCAGATTCCAGTATTCCACACATTCCTGCCAAACGCATATACTGACCACTCAAAGACTAAGAGAAATAAATTGACGGCGCGTCAGCCTTCTAGTGACGGTTTTGGCGCCAAGTAAATGTTTTTTTTTTTACTTTTGGCGCTTTATGTAGTCTGTGCTTTTGGAAAACGAGTCGAGTGGTTTACTTGAGACATTAGGTATTAATTAATACCTAATGTCTCAAGTAAACCACTCGACTCGTTTTCCAAAAGCACAGACTACATAAAGCGCCAAAAGTAAAAAAAAAAACATTTACTTGGCGCCAAAACCGTCACTAGAAGGCTGACGCGCCGTCAATTTATTTCTCTTAGTCTTTGAGTGGTCAGTATATGCGTTTGGCAGGAATGTGTGGAATACTGGAATCTGAATTAATTTGATCTTAAGATTGAGCAAGATGCCGCAATGACATAAAACAGAAAGAGAGCAAACAACAGCCGAAAAGCTGTCACTGTCAGTCTGCATAGGAATGAAAGAGAAGCAACTATTGCGTTATAGAGGGTTCGAGCGTGAAAAGCGATGAAAAAAATGATTTGCCTTAAAACAATATAAAACAATAAAGCCTTCAAATAAAGTACCTATCATATGATGATAAGTTATTCTCTTTAATTTTATCATCAGACATAGATCGCAAGTAGTTTATTAGATTAGATCGATGTAGTTTATTAGGTCCCACACGTTAAAAATGAGGGTCAAAGTCGGGCGTGTCTACTGAGCAATAAAATGCCCCATACAAATTTTGCAGAACATCTGACGTCAATTGTTCTACGCGGCCCGTAAAGCTGTACTAAAAACATGCATTTTGTTGATTTGGTCTAGTTGTCATACATTTTTTTTCATCAAAATGTAAATAATCGGATGGTATCAATTAAATTACTATCGGATGATAAAAAAATTGTTGAAATCGGGAAAATTTATGGATGGGACAATAATTATGTATTTAGCGTTTCATCATTATCGGCCTCTTTCGCTCCCACTGCTGGGATACCGGCCTTCTCTCAGCGAGAGAGAGAGGTATGGTCCATAATCCACCACGCGGGCCCAGTGCTTCGTATTTTGTGGTTCTTGAACATGCCGGTTTCCTCACGATGTTTTCCTTCAACGTTTCATGCAACATCTCTATTCAAATGATGATAATCTAGTGGGTACCTACTATTATTAATGTTTTATTTACTTACTTAATTTTCTTTGTTGCAGGATCTGAATCCCGAGTAGAATGCACTCCAGAGATCATGAAGGTAACGGTGCCTATGGATGGAAACAGGAAGATTGCCTACCTCGACCAACTAAAAGGTATAGTACCTATTTTAATACCAGTGTATACAGGGTGTATATTTTGGACGGGGCAGTAAACCCGGCGTTACCACAAAAACAATTAAACACACTGATATGAGCAAACACAAATCTTGATTTAGGTGTCTAACCGTTGTCTATACCGGGATTATATTCTCTTTGGTTGCCTAACTCCATTATGTTGTGATATTTCTAATCATTCTAGACGTTTATCTTTAGACACTGTCTAGCTAAACAGGCTTCCTAATAGTGTTTTTTGTGGTAACACGGTAAAATGTTGACCTCCCGGAGTACCTCCTTTTGGGATAACATACCAATTTAAACTCATTGTATACGATAAGTAAAAAACCACTGTAATAGCTACCGGGAAACGTTCAGAAAATATGTCCTTAATTTTCGAAGATATTTTCCAAAGCATTCAATTATTTTGAAAAAAAATTACAGTCACTCAAGCAAGAAAATCTGTTTAATCGGTGAAAAAAGTCGGGTTTCTTTTTGTCTATCGAATCTATTGAGTAAATATTCTTAAATTTTTTTTTTACAAACTCACTGAAAAAAGAATCATCAAAATCGGCCTATTCTGTAAAAAATTATGCGTGATCTAATAACTGATCATGTAACAAAAAAAACATTCGGAGGAGTTAAGAACCTTCCCCGTATTTTCGTCTGTTAAAAAGAGATGCCATATCCATATCGGTCACCCATCCAAATACAGACTCCAACGAACTTTGCTTAGCTTTTAGTTAAGAAAGGAGAGTCGAGCCAAGTCGAGCTTCAACCGTCACTCGGGTGACTCGAGTTCTCATTGTAGTGAAGTGAAAGTGAAATGAACAAATTCTCACGGTGATTATGTTTGAGGACAGTGTGCTGTAATGCACGCAGCTTAGTCTCTTACTGTGATGTAATGTAAGGTCGTCCGCTGAGGTTATAAGTTACAGAGACAGTTTAAAGCGAAAGTAGGTATTGTAATTAACGCCCTCTGTTAATTTTTTTTCTCTCTTCTTTCGTGGCCAGACACTGTTTGTGTCAATTTTGCCAATTTCAAGTTTAAAAGCATAGCGTTATATCCTCTTTGTACATAAGGCCTGAAATCGTTTCTATTACAGAGTACAAGCGCTGCCTCCCAGAGAGGAACCTCGCCGAGAATACCGCCCTCTTCGTACTCGATCTGCAAGACGTCCATAAGTGCGGAGTCGTCAGGGTGCTGGAGACGAGAACTGTAAGAACTATCGGCAATATAAATAAACAGCAAAAAACCAGAAGTTAAAAGAAGGTCTTATAAGAAGGCATGAAGCCTTCTTATACTTCTACTTATAGTCTCCTGGTACTTTATAATTTATTATTATATTATTATACATTTAAGAGCCTTGCTCTTGTCGGTGGAGTGCTTTCCATCTGCTCCTATCCTCCGCCAGGCGCTTGACCTCCTCGTACGATACAACATCTACCCTCTCCCTGATTTGGTCTAGATACGATCGTCTCGGCCTCCCTCGTCCTCGACTTGCCTCTATCTTCCCCTTCTATGATGGTCTTCATTAACTCATCGTGTCGTATGAGATGGCCAAACATATTTCCTCTTCTGTTCTCTATTGCCTTAGGTAATTTTCGTTCCTCTCCTACTTGGCTTAATATTTCCTGTTTTTTTTTTCCGTCCAAGAGACTTTCTCCATCCGTCGCGAGCACCACATCTCGAAGGCCTCCAATCTTTCTCTGTCTCTTTGTGTCATTGTCCATGCCTCATATCCATATAGGGCTATACTCAAAATATATATCTTAATTAAGCGCTTTTTGATGTTTCGTGAAATTTTAGAAGTGAAAAGATGTTTTTTACAGTTAAATGTTGCCTTGAAAATTAAAAACCGTAAAATATTTTTTTTATATTCTAGGGTATCAGAACGTTCTCCCACAAGATCCTGATAGAATCAGTGAATGGAGAACAGGAGACGCTGACGGTGAAATGCGTTGCCTTAGGGAAACGGCGGACGTCGAGAGACGTGGGGCCCTTCCCGCTTGATGACTTTGACGAACCCGAGTGAGTGTTTTTTATACTATTTGATAACGAGACGAGCTGGTCGTTTGCCTGATAGTAAGCATAACGGCGACCGATAACAATTGCAGTGCCACTCAGAACTTTGAAACACAAAGGCCTGCGTGGCGCTGCAGTGCGCTCGTTACCCTGAGACGTTATGAAGTCTCATAAGCCCAGTAATTTCACTGGCTACTCTGCTCATCAGACAGGAATCATCAATGCTCGCACATTGCTTGGCAGACTTCACGAGCAAAGCGTTGGTACCAACCTAGTCGGGCACTCACGGAACAGTTACTCCTACCACCTAGCAATATTTATAACTCTGTTCTAGTGTGCTGAACATCACTCGGTACGAAGAAGGGAAAGCTCCTGAACCAGTCCTTGGAGCTGTTGTGAAGCAAAATGGAAAACAGTATGTACCTTCTAATTTGTATCCCACTTCTTTTTACATTTAATAGGCTAGCGCTTAAGCACTATCTCAGCAACGATGCGGTCGAAGATGGTGGGGAATACGCTAAACATAGACTAGAACTGGCTCTCAAGTGCAGCTGCCGGGACACATGGATTTGGTGGCAGATTTTCAACATGAGGGCGGTAGCTAGGCAGAAGAAGGACTAGAAGCGCCCTACCACCATAGCCACGTTAAGCCAATCTTGGTTGCTGTCGTAACAGAACAGTCGTAAATCCAGAAGCGTTCAACCAGATTAAAACTCGTGTTCGGTAGTCTTCGGTTGGAATGAAAGTGTCTAGAATTCTCGCTAGTTCTCCGTTCGTTTCAAAACGAAAACTAGCAAAATCTCTTGACAATTCCTTCCAGTCGAAGACTAGCGGCCTTTGGTTTTAAAAGGTTGCAGTAGAAAACGCAGAGAATGGTAAGGCTGCTGGACTACATGGAAGGAAGGATGGTAGGGTAGGTAACTAAAAAGGTATTTAAACTGATCCTCAAATTCCTTCACTCCAGGGTATCAGGTGAGATCTCCGTGACTCCGGGAACGCCTCTGTCGATGGAGATCTTCCTGAACGAGAAATCTGCTCCAGTTTACGGTCTGCTCGTCAACTACATGCACGTTACTGACACCGGGAAGCAACAGGAGACTATCATACTGAACGGGTGAGTAGATGAAACGGAAGGTCTATCCTCTAATATCTAACGCTTCACTAGATAATCATACCAAATATTCAGTGGATAATTACTGATTATTTTCCTAAGCCCAGTAATTTCACTGGCTGCTCTGCTCATCAAACCGCAACACAGTAATGCTCGCACATTACTGCTTTGTGGCAGACTTCACGAGCAAAGCGGTGGTACCAACCCAGACAGACACTTGCAGAAGAGTTAGTCCTACCACCTAGTGTAATGATGGATAGTAATTCCTTAATCTTCTTCCAGCTGTTCCGTGGACCCGTATCTCTTTGACAACTTCGTGACAACCGACGGAGACGTGCTGACGGCTAAGTTCAGAGCATTCAAGTTCCCTGACAGCACTTACGTGCAGTTCAAGGGTACCGTCACAGTCTGCTTGGATAAGTGCCAAGGGGTGAGTTTGCTGTTGTTTTTTCTTTAAACGTTTGTACCTTTTTAACTAATTACCGTGCTACCACAAAAAAAACACTTAGACGCCTGTTTAGCTGGATGCCTTGTTACCACGAAAACACTTTTAGACGCTTGTTTAGCTAGACAGTGTCTAAAGATAAACGTCTAAAATGGTTAGAAATGTCACCACAGAATTGAGTTAGACAACGGTGAGACACTACTTAAATCAGGATTTATGGTTGCTCATATTTAAACACGCGACTAAGGCACGTTTAGGTGGTAAACGCTGTTTAACACAGGTTTAGAGTGTGTTTAACTTTTTGTCGTAAGATCGGAAATGTCTGAAATTATTAGAAATATCACCACAGGACTACTTAATAAAGATTTGTGGTTGTTTCTATGAAAACACGCGACTAAGGCATGTATAAGAGTTAGTCGCTGTTTAATAGATGTTTAAGGTTTGTTTAATTTTGTGAAGACCGCTTATCTTAGCTTTCTCGTCGCCAGGTACAGTGCAGTAACGGAGTCGTGGGCTACGGGCGGCGGCGGCGCTCCATCGCCGGCGCAGAGTCTAATAAGTTGTACGAAGTGTCACTCACTACCTTTATCAAGGTGGACTACGAGAATGGAGATAGAGAGGCTGGTACGTACACTGTTGGGTCACCTTGTTGGGTTGTCTTTTTGGGATGCTATCTTTGGGATATTGTTGTCATTAGTAAAAAAAACTCAAACCACTTCACTGGTACTCTTATTTCTGTAACCTTGAAAGTCCCTACATTTTAAATATTATATATCCAATACCTCATTATCCAATAGTACCTATAAAAAAAACTTATAGTATTCCTCTTTACTGTTGAAGCTGCACGTCTATGGAATGCCTTACCAGTTTCCATTAGGCGTGCACCTTCATTGAATGTTTTCAAAAATAGCGTGACAAAATTTTACCAGTCAAAGTGTGCTTCTTGACTAATTTTTCATTCTGTACCTGATGCAATTTGTTTTGTACTTATCATCATAAGTATTTATTTTATTAACTAAATTACCTTTAAAGTTATCATTATTATACATATACCTATATATAAATTGTATTTACGGTATGTAGTATATATTATTATATTTATATATTATACATATTTTATATTATAAATATTTGTTTTGAGTATTATAATGTATTATAATAAGTAGATATTAGTATTTATGTCTGTGTAATCATTTTATTCATTAGTATGGCAGTATTGTTAGTACACTCCTCGTCGTCTTCGATTTTAATAAATCCTTTCCATCCAAAGGTTGCCTGGAAGAGATTGCTTCCAGCGATAAGGCCGCCAGTTGTAGCACTTAGTGTAAAATATTTATGTTCCTTATTTATTTTTCTTTGGTGTGTACAATAAAGCGTTTATCTATCTATCTATCTCTTTTTGTAAGTATTTTGTGCAATAAATAAGTTGGTACCCAAGTATTTATTCCTAATTGTTCTGATTGCAGAAGACGTTCTAGCGTTACTAAAGAACCTCAAAGTCGCCAATCAGCGTCTTGGCGACCGAAATGGTACCCTTGCCACAGTCGCCGAGCAAACCCCGGGCAACAAGCTAGTGGTGCACAACGAGGAGTTGAAAGTACAGTCAAAGGCGAGTGCGGTCGCGAGTACTATCATGGCGGTCATCGTCAGCTTTGCTGTTTTATTTTTTAAGTAGAAACTAGGACAAGAAACGAATTTACGTAAAGGACAGTAAAATTATTTTTCAAAAAAAATTATTAAAAATTAGATGATATGCTTTCCTTTATTTAAAAAAAAATAGCAGATGCAATAGCATATTTAATGAAATCACAGGACAAGAAACGGATTTACGTATTGGTATAAGATATTAAATTATTTAGCAGAAAAACTAAAAATTAAGGGCAACTGCAAAAAAAATTAAACACACGTTAAACCTGTGTTAAACACTGTTTAACGCCTAAATATGCCTTAGTCGCGCGATTAAATAATGAGCAACCACAAATCCTGATTTAAGTAGTGTTTAACCGTAGTCTAACTCTATGACATTTCTAATCATTTTAAACGTTTATTTTTAGACACTGTCTAGCTAAATATGGCGTCTAAAAATTGTTTTTTGTGGTAACACAGCAGGTGTTTTGCTTAATTAACTTTAAACCCGTTTTTATACATTTATGTCACTATTCAGTGGTTCGAACTCGAATTATTAATCATCAGCGAAATACACTATTTCGCTGTATGAATCATCAAAAAAAAAATGTGTAAAAAACGCTAAAATTGAAAAGATCCCTTCACTGAATTTAACATCTGTGATAACCGAATAAGACTTTCATAAGTATCAAATTCTGTGGAAGGATCAATAAAAATTTAAGTACATATAGTTTGTATGGAATAGGGTGTTTTTTACTAAGACCAATCATGTATAAGGTGCTAGAGTTAAGGTAGTTATTAGGTAGGTATTAGAAACATTTCTGGATACCTATGTTAGAACAAAATACTTTTTTTTATTTTGATGCTTTTACACGGGCGGTTCTTTGAAAAAGTATTTATCTATAATCCTAGCGAAGACATAATGCGTAAGTAATCATATTAAATTATGCGAAGATTTACATACCTCATTCAATCACGCTAATCCGTTGCTCCATTACTGCGTGAAAGAAGGACAAACCAACAAACACACTTTCGCATTTATAATAATAGCTTCTGCCCGCGAGTTTCACCCGCGTTCCCACACGAACCATGCATTTTTCCGCGATAAAAAGTATCCTATGTTACTCTCCGGTCCATAAACTATATCTATGCCAAAAACCACACCGATCCGTTGCTCCGTTACTGCGTGAAAGAAGGACAAACCAACAAACACACTTTCGCATTTATAATATTAGTAGGATTAGGCGTAAAATAACATTCCATGGATTAAAAAAACCGCCTGTGTAAGATCACATTCTATAATTTTTTTCTTACTATGAATACTTATTTCAACTGCCATTTTATTTCTTTATACTTAGATATACTTATTAACCCAGTAGTTGAACTATTAGTTGTTATAATTATGATAATAGTGATTTTAATATAGAAATACTAATAGTGCTTAAATAATAATCGACTACAGAATAATAATAATGCTAACGCATTTAAGTCCGCTAGTCTTATAATAAAATGTTTTAAAATAATAAGCAAGCATGAAAACATTGTTAATACTAATAATAAATTTAGATTTCGCTGTAAAACTTTATCCATAGACATAATTTAAGCAAAATCTTTGATTTTAATTACAAAAGTGTTTTTTAATCAAATCGGTTCAGTTGTATCATCGATTCAATTCTGTTTCCAAATAATATTTTAAATGTATATTAAGTTTCAGTGACAATCATTTCTTACCGATATTTTTTAATTTAATTAAATAAAAAATACTAATAAGTAAATAAAGAATCTCATTTATTATTAACATTGTTTTATTTGTGCCTTTAGTCCCGAGTATGAATGCTATCCAAATTCATCGCTTGCCGTAAAGGCGGGCAAAGGTAATCCAGGGAATTCTCCTCAGTAGACATCGTAATCTATTGTGATCACCAAGACACTTGCCAAGCACCAAGATAAGCTTCCAAATGTAAGCTTTAAAATGTGTATTGAACGAAGTTATTTGATGAGTGGACTAACCACCCTTAGATACGTAAAGTAAAAAAATAATATGATTTCAGTCTTTTAATAGAACCATTATTAACTGAACTAACGATAAAGGTACAATGTAATAATAAAATTAGCCGTCTTAAATAACAATTTAAAATACTAGCCTAGGCAAAAGAATTCAGTAAGAAAGGTGCTTGACGCGTTTGAATCCTTACGAGCGCCCCAACCTCGGTAGGCTAATTTATCGATGGTCGCATCCGAGCCGTACAAGTTATTATGAACGTTGGCGACGTTGTAAGTAGGTTTGAATTCGCATGTTTAGTCACACAGAGTTATCTTTCTGTAACTGTGCTATTACTTATTCTGTGGTAGGAGTAACAAGCAGATCCAATCGACTTTAGATAAAAATTTTGTTCATTCGAATTTTATACTGCTTGGTAACGAGACGAGCTGGTCTTTTGCCTGATAGTAAGCGTAACGCCATATTGCAGTGCCAATCAAAATCACTGACTACATTGCTCATCAAATCGGAACATGGTAATGCTGGCACATTACTGCTTGGCTGCAGACTACCCAGACGGACACTCGCTGAAGAGTTAGTCCTACCACCTGAAAAAACACGCCATAAGTTTAGAGCGACCACATCGTCAGAGTGTATAGGTATAGCCATTTTCAGACCGAATTCTTTTACATTGACTTTTTAAACGACAAAATCACATAATAAATAATTTAACTATTAAGCTAAATTAGTTATTTAAAAATTTTAAAATAGATTATTCTTTAAAAGTAGTTTTAGTTTAAAAAGGACTGTTTGCGCACCCCCGCGAGTCGAGGGTGCGTTTGGGGGGAAATGGGTACCCCCGGGCAAAAGAACAACACAGAAATATAGCTCAGCGAGAAATAGAAATGATGTAAGCCAACTCACCCACTGTCCAGCTCCGTTCTCCGCGATGACGGCGCCGTCAAGTCCAGAAATCCAGTGATAGGCACAGTAATCACCAGTATCACGGTTCCAATAGGGTGTTGGATGCACAACCGAAGAAATAGTCCTCAAATTCAGACCAAAACGGAGATTAGGCAATACTCGAAGCCTTCGCGTCGCCTGCACGGTTGAGACTGGCGGGCGGTAGTATCAGCGGGCAGTGAGAGGCAATACAAACAAAACTACCCTCACTGAGCATAAAAACAAAAATTAATATGTGACTACAACATTCCGCCCACCAAAATGCGAAGTATTTTCTATGAAAAAACGAATAAACGAGATCGAAATAAGCTAAATAAGGCGCGCCGGGCGCTACTTAACTATAGTAAAAAAAATGCAAAATTACAACTAGAAATGGTAACGCGACACTAAGAAAAGTGAGCGCGAAAACTAAACTAAAGGGTAACGCGAAAGTACTATGAGATTACGCGAAAACTAAGCTAACTAAACGAGACTACAAAACTAATCATTATTTGGTAAAGGGCAGAGCTTTACCAGTGGTTTTTGTAAATGACCTGTCTGAGTTTTAACAGTCGCGACGCGACATATACCGTCCTTAGCACGATGCAATTGAATGATACGTCCGAGCGACCAATTAAGTGGTTTGGTTTGTTCATCTTTGATCAAAACTAATGATCCTAATTTAGGTTCGGAAGAATCCGTTAGCCATTTTGCACGTTGGTTTAGTGTATGTAAGTATTGCATATGCCAGCGTTTCCAGAAATCGTGATGGAGTCTCTGTACAAGTTGCCAGCGACTCAAATGGGTAAGTTTAACGTTCGAAATATCAGATTCTGGAACTGACGACAGAGGTTCGAGTGTGAGGAAGTGCCCGGGCGTTAACACCGACAAGTCATTGGGATCGGATCCCATTTCACACAATAGGCGAGAATTTAACACTGCTTCGATTTGAGTTGCCACGGTCAAAAATTCCTCATAAGTCAAGATTTGACTTCCAATGACGCGAGCGAGATGAATTTTAAAAGATTTTATGTTAGCCTCCCAGAGGCCACCGAAATGTGACGCTGCTGGAGGATTGAATGAGAATTGTATGGCTTCATTTGAAGCTGCTTGTTGTATAAGAGGCAGCATATCGTTATAGGCACCAACGAAATTGGTTCCCTGGTCGCAGTGAATGCGTTGACATCGACCGCGTCGTGCAACGAATCTGCGAAGCGCGCCGAGAAACGCTTCACTTGTCAACCCAATAACGAGCTCAATATGAACTGCTTTTGTGGCGAAGCAGATGAACAAACAAACGTATGTTTTGAATGTCCTTGACCCACAAAAACGAACTATGTGGGTGGGAAAAGGACCCGTGAAATCAATTCCAACAACGGAAAACGGTTTTACTTGTGAAACTCGAAACCTTGGAAGATCTGCCATGCGAGGCGTGACAGGCTTCGGGTTTGTGCGATAGCAACGTATGCACTTCGACAACCGACTGCGAATGGCACGACGAGACGATAATATCCAAAAGTTTTGAGCGAGCAGAAAACTGAGCGTACGAAGCCCAGGATGCAAGTTGGCATTGTGACATTGATCGATAATGAGTGAAGTGAGTCGATGTTGTCGAGGCAATAGCAGTGGATGTTTGCGATCGTAGTCGAGCTCCGAATGAGCCAAACGACCGCCCACCCTGACGAGACCATCTCTGTCAAGGAAGGGGTTTAGTTTTTGCAAAGGTTTTGGCAATGCCAAACCTCTTTTCAAATTGGCAATTTCAGTCGAAAAAATAGAACTTTGAGCAATTTCAACAAGAGTGTACAGCGATTGTTTCAATTCTGAAGCGACAAGGTGACCGGATCTGCGATCAGATCGGTTTCGACAATTGTATACGAAGCGAAGTAAGTATCCCATGATACGTTGAATCTTGTTCAGGCTAGAATACTTGTCCAAGAAATTATCAAACTTGTCAACGGTAACAAACAGCGATGTTTGCGTGCTACGTTGCTCCTCGATTGATTCAGGAGGTTCCTCGACATTAGATAAGATCGGCCATTTGCTGGCGTCTTGCGACAACCATGAAGGTCCATGACACCACAGGGGGTGATCGATGAGCTCCGGGATTGTAAGTCCACGGGTGGCACAATGAAGAATCGAACCTATGTCCGATTGTAAGCGAGGACCTACAAGAAGCTGCTCGTTCAAAGCAGTACCGTTGACTTCCGGTTTTGCCGTTGCGTCAATAAACATGCGAAGAGGGCTCGAGGTACTGCTAGGCTTCAGCTCGCAATGTTGCGGTATGTGATATGAATGGCCCGAACCCGAGTGGTCGGCTACATCCATAAGTCCCGATGAGAGATAGTCTTTCATAAAACTATTGTAACCTTCACGAAGCTGAGGGTCACGTGAAAGACGTTTTTCAAGAGCAAACAGACGACGAAGAGCTAAAGAGCGAGAGTCACCGAAAACTGGTTCCGGCGACTTGAAAGGTAAGCGCACTACGTACCTTCCATCGACGTTCCTAGTGTGAGTAGTATCGAATATACGCTCGCACAGGATCTCCTCATTAGTGAGAGGCGACGACTTGGGAAGTTCATCGATTTCCCAAAATTTGCGAATTTGCGAATCTAAACTGTCAAGTGAACAGAATAGCGACGATGATGTCGAAGAAGAATGTGCACCAGAGATTTTTCCCATTACTACCCAACCAAGTTTAGTGTTGAAGGCCACGGGTCCGTTAGGTCCGTAATCGCGGCGTTCACCTAGAAAGATTTGACAGAAGATGTCAACCCCTACTAGCGCATCGATATGCGCAGGTACGTTGAAATCAGGATCAGCCAAATGCATGTCACGAAGTTGTGGCCACTGAGCGACGTCAATCCTATCAGTGGGCATCTGACTACAAATTTTGGGTATGACGAGAGCATTGATTTCAATATCAGGAGACCGATCCACACAGCGCATACGATACACGGTGGAATCAGTCGCGACCGATGATGACTGACCAATACCTTCGACCGTAGTAGTGGTCTTCTTCAGTACAAGTCCAAGACGATGTGCACATTTTTTAGTAATGAAATTTGATTGACTACCGCTGTCAATAACGATGCGAATCTTGCGATAAGTGCCGAAGTTGTCCAAAACTTCGACCGATGCGGTAGCTAAGAGCGAGATATGCATGGCGGGCTCAAGGCCGGCCACCAAAGTGACAGTCGGTTGACTGTGTGCAAGTGGTAGTGATGATTGCGATGATGATGAAGCGTCAGGCAGATGTGATGATGATGACGCAACATCCGAAGCGATAAGAGCTGTCGACGGAGCGACATTTTCGAAGTGTAAAGTTGTATGATGAGGTAAATCACATTTGTAGCAGCGAACGCTAGACTTGCATGATTTAAAACCATGACCTTGACGAAGACAATTTATGCAACAATTATTTTCCTTTACAATAGCGTGTCGATCACGTGGTGTTTTATTACGATATGTGGGACAGTTCCACAAAACGTGATTCGATTTACAAAGGATGCAATTATTAATCGATTGTTGCTGCGAATTAACTACAAAAGATTTTGTATTAGGCGCTTGAGAACGCGGGGCATAAGCGCCAGCACGTGGTTGCGCGTTCATGGGTTGCGGGTCGAGCAAGTGTGGTCGTGTGGCCGAAACCGGCGCACCATGCGAGTATTGCTCGAGCGAAGCGCGGGCGTCCGCCCTAGTGGCGGCGGCGGCGCGCGGCGCTCGCGAGGTCTCAGGCTCGGCTAGCTCCAGTGCTTGGCCGGCCTTGTTGAGGTACTCCAGCAGGGAGTCAAACGAAGGAATGTCTTTACTACCATTTTGTAGTTCGAAACGGCGGCGTGTGTCTACATCGAGTTTGTTTATCAGCAAGTAAAACAATGGAAAATCCCAATCTCTAACTGGCAACTTTAAGTTTCTCAAAACGGCAATGTTTTCCTTAAACGTATCAACAAGGCGACGTAACTCACGCGGAGAATTAGATTTTAATGTGGCCTTCTGCAATTCTTCCCAGTAGCGAAAAGCAAGTTTACGTTTACATTGATAACGATCAATAAGAGCCGCGTACGCATCTAAGTAGTTGTGGTCCGATAAAGGAAACCCTTTCAAAAGTTGTAAAGGTTCACCAGAAAGAAGAGAGATTAAAATCGAAAATCTTTCAATGTTTGACAGTTTCCTATTTTGATGCACCATGGTATTGTACATATCATAAAAAGTACTCCATGTGGTGATGTCACCATTAAAGTTTAAAAGATTCAAACGAGGCAATTTCACAGATAAATCAGTTCTATTCGATTCTAGTTCCGGTCCGGAAGTTCCGGAAGCGGAGGTTAATGTCGAGTGAATTTCTACAATTTGAAAGTATTTGTTGTCAACTTGTTGTCGAACTTCATCCTCATCATCTAATGCAGATGTATCCGAAATTTCAGAACAAATTTTCAAATGTTGTGATTCAAAACTAGTGCAATAATTTTCTAGCCGACTGTACCGCGACAAGAAAAGCGGAAGTCGGGAGCTGTCTTCCTGCGCCTCGCAGGCAGCTGATAAGCATTCATCAATCCGTTTTATAGCAATGCTGCGCTTTAGTTCCAAAGTACGTCTACTCGCGGCCTTAGACATTTTTAAATAAAAATAAAATAATTTTAAATAATAGTAATAAGTAGTAAATATCAACAAACAAAAATGATTTTATACTATTATTAAATTTTGCAATGGACTGTATTTGATAAGAATGATAAGAATGATGAGAAGTGCTATGCTTCTTTCAAAGTTACGAAAATGTGACAAACTATAAAAACAATTCAGCTTACGAACAAAAGAACATGTAATACGAACTAAAAGATAATTCATTAATTTTATTATTATGTGATTATCAGGTAACCAAAACGTTAAATGTACTTAATAATCTACATAATACAACGAAATAATGACTTGGCAACAAATCTGTGCTTGGCAATTATATTCTAACTAACGAATTGCAACGAAGTTATCCGACTAAACTCGGCGACACAATATGGCTAACGAATTGTATCGCGTTAACAAACCACTCAATTCAGTCGTATGTAATTATTGCATCATCCAAACGCATGGTACGAATACGATAATTATGGCGAAAATAAGCGAAATTACACAAATATGATTAGAAATGAGTCTCAACCTAATCAATAACGATGTATAGCGCGGAACACACTATCCCGGCAGCACAAAATAACTAATAAAGATACGCGAATGCGACACGAAATGGTTACGAGTTACGAGTTGTATATACGGCTAATTACTTTACGACAAATAGGTATTGACAATTTACAAATGATTTACGTTACGATAAGTGCGTGATTCTATGTCACTCCTGGTGATGAGACAGGGCTGCTGTCCTCACCACAAGAAGGATCCCGGTTCGATGGACCAATGTTTGCGCACCCCCGCGAGTCGAGGGTGCGTTTGGGGGGAAATGGGTACCCCCGGGCAAAAGAACAACACAGAAATATAGCTCAGCGAGAAATAGAAATGATGTAAGCCAACTCACCCACTGTCCAGCTCCGTTCTCCGCGATGACGGCGCCGTCAAGTCCAGAAATCCAGTGATAGGCACAGTAATCACCAGTATCACGGTTCCAATAGGGTGTTGGATGCACAACCGAAGAAATAGTCCTCAAATTCAGACCAAAACGGAGATTAGGCAATACTCGAAGCCTTCGCGTCGCCTGCACGGTTGAGACTGGCGGGCGGTAGTATCAGCGGGCAGTGAGAGGCAATACAAACAAAACTACCCTCACTGAGCATAAAAACAAAAATTAATATGTGACTACAACAAGGACAATAATTATTTATACCAGCTTTTTTTGCAAAATGAAGACAAAATCGTCAACAAATTCAAATTGCCTTTTTCATATAGGACCCAAAGGAGCACTCATGAAGATTAAAATAAATAACTCTAATAGCAGATCTCTGTAACTTTCGTCTACCCGAATCACAGTCTAAAACTAATGCTGTCTTTATCAGAACATAATAAATGACAGCTAGACAATCAATAGACCCAATCCGTGCTCAAAGTCAACACAAATTAATTTAAGTACCACTACATAGATGTCTTATAATTTGTTAAAATTTTACTTCAATCATCATTTTGGGCAAGAATTATAATAAAAATGGAAAATATGCATCGAGTTTTTTTTTTTATACAATAGTAACAAGAAATACATGAACTAATACTACAACCGCTAATAACTAATTTAATTATTAACAATACGAGTACAATAATGTGAATTTAAACCTAAAGCTAATTGCAAATATTTATTTGACATCGACAAATCATATATTTTTAGACAAAGGCCTTGTAACAAAATGCAAACAAAATAATAATACACAATTATTATTATTATAAATGATAATACACAATTATTACAATAATACACAAAGTTATAATTTCACCACTCACGAGGTTATCAAGGTTAAATAATTGTGAAAGGTACTGAATAAACTTCGTAATAATTATTCTCGATAATAACCCTCACTTTGATGATATTGGTTGGTTCCTAAAAATATTGAAATACAATACTCCATAATAATGCTAATTAGTACAAAATTCATTAAAATAAAATGCGCACCAAAAAGCGAGTAAAAACATCTTAAAATTAGACCTAATGAATATTTACAATTTTTAATGTATTGCTCGATTTGAGTACGATTAGTAAAATTCCTACGGCTAAAAATACTTGAACGGAATTAAAAAATACAAAATTTAAAACAGTTTTCATTTAATAAAGATTACGTTTCTAACTAAACGATTTTTTTTTCATTGCAAAATTAATAGTCATATTTTCAAATTCATAATTCACTCATAAAAGTTAAATGCCCTTTCTGCTGGCTGATCCACTTAAGAAGGGGCAAGAAATTGTCAGCATTTTTTTGATAATTATATTGTCTGGAGTGTTTCCATTATTAATAATAATGATTTGAAGTTAAGTATTCGAATAGTCGCCAGAGGCACCTGATCAGTTATCTCACAATAATCAATTGTGTATATTATGCATAATGCATTAAATTAATTATGCTTTTTTCATCAAATTATTACATGAGCATAATATATAAAAAAACAAATTCAAAAAAAAAACATACAAATAAACAAGTTAATAATGGACGGAGAAATAACCAACCAATTAAATGAAAAACTGTACTATTATGCAATAAAACAATGTATTATTACGAATAAACGCAGTAATGAATTATTAAAAATATTATGCAATAAAATTATTTCGATTGGTCGAAAATCTTAATATACACTATTTTAAGAATCTAGTTGGCACAGATACACATACACAATACTATAAAAAGATTATTGTAATGGCAGTTATATAATATATTTAGAATTGAGTTTTATATTAATTGAACAGGGCAGGATACTCCGCGCTGCTTTCTCGCTCGCGCATCTCAACATTTTTGAAGATAAACAATCACTTAATATAATTTTGAAAAATCGCATTCGGTCAATTTCCTGGCAATAACATTACAAAAGTCTAACAAAAATTTCATTTTGATACACTGAAGTTTTCAAACCGAAAAATGGGATTTTATGTTTGCCCATTTTCATGTATGAAAACCTGTTCGGATCAAAATTATACTTTTGCCGTATCTTTGTAATGTTATTGTCAGCAAATTCACCGAATGCGATTTTTCATAATTATATCAAGTGATTGTTTATCTTCAAAAATGTTGAGATGCGCGAGCGAGAAAGCGGCGCCGAGTATCCTGGCCTTAATAATATTGGCTTAAAAGTATCACATGACATTAAAACAGAAATAGTATGTTATGCCAAATATTTTATCCGGTGTGAATAAAGATGTTGCCCGGATATGATAATACCACCCTATCTCTTCCCGTGGTTCAGTGAAAACAACAGCATTCTCAAATGTTAAAATTTACATGGTAACTTATTTTGAAACTTTTCACTAAAGTCCGTGTTTTTTTTTAACTTGTCTAATAATGTAAATTATGATCTGGGCCCCGATTCTACTAAACCAATTGTTTATAGATTGTTAATGGATTGTCAAAAAATCGTGACTTTTGACACTTTTGGTATTCTACTACTACAATTGTTTAATAATTGTGACAATTGAAAAACAATACAAAATTCGGTTATAGTTTTCGTATTCTCTTAATCAATCGTTTATGAATTGTCTATTGTGGTGGTGAAAAATTGGTATTCTACTATTTTTTGACAGCTCTTCCGATTGTTATTTGTCTTTGAAAACACAATTGTTAAACAATTTTGCAAAGGTTGCTTTTTAGCTATTGTTACAGTAGCGTTTCCGTCTTCCACTGCAACTTCTGGATTACAATTATATCATACCAATTGAAAATGAGTCGCATTATCCGTTGGCATATGGTAGTTGGTTTAGCTAATCGCATAAATGCTCGCCAACGCAGAGTTTCGGAGCGCAAAAGTCGTCGCCGTGCTCGAGCGTTGTTGCGGTGCACAATAGATCCCTTCTGTGATCTTCCCGAGACGGAATTCATTACAACGTTTCGTCTCGGCAAGGAAACCGTACCTAAATAATCTAGCGGAAGAGCTGACTCCCCATTCTCCAAAAGAGCGCCGGACCGATGGGATACCGGTCATGATAAAGGTAAGATCAACAAACAAATTCACTTTTTTAACGAATCTAAGGCGTAAATAAATGAAGGTGACCTACCTATTACTAAAGATTTATAAGTAGACACAAATGAAATCACATTTATTTTGCAGGTCTTGATCACACTGGCCTTCTTGGCTTCAGGGTCCTACCAGACATTAGTGGGACAGAGTGCCTTCCACAATGTCTTGCAGACAACAGTTTCTCGGGCTGTGAGACAAGTGACTGGGGTACTCAGCATGGTTTACAGGAAATATGTTAAATGGCCAACACAATGGGAGGAGAGAAACAAATTAAAAACAAAGTTAGTCTTGTTTATTTGTAGAATGAAGATTAAAGTGATATCAACTGTCTTGAGGGTTAACTAATTAGATGCAAAAATTGATACTTATTCCAATTTTAAATAGGACTATTAACCCGCCCATAGCTTTATTTTCATTGTACTTTAATTTTAGGTTCTATCTGGAATTTGCTATTCCGGATGTGCTGGCCTCCATTGATGGGATGCATGTTGCAATTTTAAGGCCCCATGTGCATGAAGAGCGATACTTCAACAGAAAGGGATTCCATTCCCTAAACGTGATGATAGTAAGCACCTATCTACCTGCAATATTTGGGTAGATGAATGTTACAGAGACCCACTGTTAGAGTAATTTATTTTAACCTTCATGAGTGCTCCTTTAGGGCCTATATTAATAAAGCAATTAGAATCTGAACTTGTAAAAGTACTGCCTACCTTATACTACTATTATACTACTACTACTATAAGAACAAAAGTTTCCGAGGATGGATGTTGGTTACTCTTTCACTAAAAACTACTGAACGGATATTGAAGAAATTATAGTAATATAGCTACCAGAATAACACATAGGCCACAATGTAATAAGATGTAAGCCGCAGGCGGAAGCTAGTAATAAATACTTTGACATTGATCAATTGATGGTATTTGAAATAAAAAAGATTATTATAAGTAACAATATTTATTAAAAAATATTACAAAGTGTATTTATTGTCTTCTTTTAGTGGATGTTGGTTACTCTTTCACTAAAAACTACTGAACGGATATTGAAGAAATTATAGTAATATAGCTACCAGAATAACACATAGGCCACAATGTAATAAGATGTAAGCCGCAGGCGGAAGCTAGTAATAAATACTTTGACATTGATCAATTGATGGTATTTGAAATAAAAAAGATTATTATAAGTAACAATATTTATTAAAAAATATTACAAAGTGTATTTATTGTCTTCCTTTAGTCGTTGTGATGTTTCTGAAAATAAAATAAACTTTTAAACAACAAAATAAACAAAAACAAATTCACAATTTTCTTGTAGGGTGAGTTCTGTGTGTATTTTGATATGCTGAGCGTAATGAGCCAAAATGTATGTCAACTACTGAATAGGTCCCATAGTTGTGCTGTCTCTCTTATTTTTATAGATGTATTTCAATATACCATTCATAACTGTTGTTGATAAAGAATGTAAATAGACATGACAACTCCATTAAGATTTTATATTGTTTTGTAGTAAAAGTAGGCAATAGTTTTTAAGAGCAGCAGCCATCCTATTCATAGCTCTGAAAAAAATAAAGAATACATATACCTACTTGGCAAAGTAGTACATCTAAATCATTATATCTTTTAGGCAATCATGCTTCATTTTCTGCTGCATTGTCACTTACCATCTTGCAGTCAAATGAAAAATAATGTCTGTATGAGTAGTATATTTGGGACAGGCCTTAAATATTAAGTATGAATTATGTAAATAGTAGGTAAGATGTAAGTTAGTTATTAATTATTCTAGTCTAGAGTAGATATAAGAAAAACTGTCATTCAAATACAGCTGTGTTCCCAAACTCTTGTGAAAACATTTATTTCCCTCTCCTGTAGGAATATCACAGTATGTAACATATAGACTGAAATATCATTGAGTGGATTTTAATGAAATTTGCTAAAAGATAGCTTGAAGCCTGAGAAACGACATTGGATACTTCTCGTCATCATTTTTCGTTATGTGGGGTGCAAGCTAGTTACTTTTAAGCAAATTACATTGTTATTCCCTTACCTTGCTTGTTCTTAACGCGGCTTCAGCATGCCTTTCTTCAATATGTTCAAGCCTAATTTGAAATGCATCCAGTTGTGCACGGTCCAAATCTAATAAAAAAAATACATGTTAAAGAATGTGTACTTAATATTGATAACTGGAATTTGTGCTCTACTTCATATGATTATCAAGAACAATACTCCAATGTCATACTACAGTATAGTTCTTTAAGTTGAGAACTAATCTCATCAAAATATGTAAACAAAATCCAGTCCTATGAACTTTTGGTATTAATTATGATGAACAACTGTTTACCTTGAGTTTGTTGCTGCTGTCTTGTTGGTGACGTCGCTTTGGAGGCCTTGCTTACTGTATAAATTAGGATTAAATAATAGAAATATTAAAAAGATTAAATTAGAAATTTGTATCCTGATGAACTCTACGACTTTTATTTTGAACTTTGATTTGACACTGACGTGACGTTGACTTCTGGTTTGTTTTAATTTTTTGTCTATGATAGCCAATAATGCCGACTACACACTTTTGTTTACTAAAATCATGTTTTGGTTGAGTTTTATATGTTTTTCAACATTAGAAATAGTTATTACCATAAAAGAAATATTGCTTTTAAATGTTTATTACAAAAAACACGAGATATTGTGTTAAATAGATTTCAAATGTTGTCTATCAGCTATGGGAGCTTAGATTATGATTTGAATGGTCACACCGAACATATTTCTACCAACAATTGATAAACGAGACAATTACAATTCAATCGGAATCGTTTGTGAAATTAGTAGAATACCGATTTTGATGAAAATTGTAATTGAATTGAAATTGTATCGTTTGTCTATCGTTTTTCTTAAGAAATAGGAGAATCGGGCCCCTGATCTCCGGCCAATGATATGATTCGTGACAAATTTTCTAATATTTATGTCATTAGTTGTCATCCGCCATATTTGCGTACATTACTGGACAAGTTAAAAAATACGGACATTAATTAATAGACGTACGAGCTAATATCGCGGTATTAAAGCACTCGGTATCTACATATTTGGGTTATTTTTATTACATTTCATTGATTTATTTCTGGCATAATAAAATTCAAAAGTATTTTATGTAATAAACTGCAAAATTAAAAATCGACGACTTAAAAAAGACATTTTAATATTTATTATTACTAAACATTTAGAATAAAATTACAAGGCTTATTTTAGTACAAAGAGAGCATTAGGTATACGAGGAATCTACTTATTATTTCTATACATAATTATTACATAAATTATCGTATTGTAAATTCGAACACTCACGAACACTTTCAAAGATAATGAAAGAGTTATTAAAATTATGAAGGAACGTCAAAATTCTATATTTTAACCCTTCTATATTCTTTATTTATACGCGTATGTATAGTCACGGTAAGAATACCTTCGTCAGTTTCCAAATTATTTCCTTTATCAGAAGGTAACAGCTCTAAAACTAAATTTGTATCTGTCAAACATATTCCATCTCTTTCTCATGTTATGTATTGGAAAGAGAGAGAGAGAGCGAAACTAAAATTAGGTTTAGGTATGAAACGACACCGTTAACTACAATAAACCTTTATTAATTAAGGAGTTTGTAATCATTATCTAACTCAATTGTGTTGTGACATTTCTAATCATTTTAGACTCTGTCTTGCAAAAAATTTGTATTTTGTGGTAAGAAGGTATGTTTTTACAATGTTACGTCATTTTCCTACACTTATGCACGTTCACAAATAAAACAAGTCAATAATTTCCAATATTAAATTCATATTAGAAGAAACACAAGTATTGAAAAATCAAGTTCAAATACCGTTACGTTTGACGGAAAACCGTTCCATAAACCCGATCTAAACGTCAGTGTCACTGTCATTATCCCTAATAAACGTCAAAAATGTCAATGTCACATTTTTAATCTGTGACCTGTTTTTCAGAGCCGCTTTGCCAGCCAGAATCCATAGTGTTTGTGTCGCTATAGCAATGATGATGGTTCGTCTTTAAAATTTCCTCTTTCTCGTCTCTAACCGGCTCGTACTGAGAATCTGGCCCTAAACAGTTCGAAGCCTCAGGATCATTGGAGTAAACTTGATCTTGAGGCCTATCATCGTCAGACAATAATGACTCTTCTGTGTTAGGAGATAGGGGAGAGATTACTGGCGGAGGCGGCACGAAGAAATCTACTTTAGATGATTCTGAGCTTGACTGCCGTGGATGTTCTTTTGGCAAGTTTTTAGGGCTAGTCCTTGGCATGCGTAAAGGACTTATACGAGACCTCATTTTGGGACTGCCCTCAATTCTGATGCTAGAATTAAGCTCTGTCATTCGTTCGATCCTGTCGCTTATTCGGGACTCGTTCATTCGATCACTGTGTCGCGACTCAATCCTATCTGAATCGTTCATGCGATTGATTCTGGATTCGTTCATCCGCTCGCTTATACGAGTTTCATTCATCCTGTCGCTTATACGCGAGTCGTTCATTCTCTCGACTCTCGCTTCGTTGAGGCGATCTAATCTCGAATCGGCTAATCTCTCGCTGATTCGCGAATCGTTTAACCGTTCGAACCTCGAATCATTCATCCGCTCGCTCATACGCTCGCTCAACCTCGTCTCATTCATTCTATCACTGATTCTAGAATCGTTCATCCTATCCAACTCGTTCCTCGAATCGTTTAGTCTGTCTCTAGAATCGTTTATTCGTTCATTGAGCCGGTCTCTTGAATCGTTCATTCGCTCGCTCATTCTCATTTCGTTCCTATCGATTCTCGGGTCGATTCGTTCGTTCATTCTCATATTCAGTTGATCTATTTGATGTTCTGTCAGACGTAGAGAACTGTTGACGTTTTGTCGTAGTTTTTCTTGTGTTTTGTGTTTTTCTGTCTGTCTGGGGCGTCGTTTCGAGCCGACTTGCGGCTGTGGTCGTTGTTGGCGCGTCAGAGTGAAAGAGCCTGTGTCTGATTCTGAAGTGGACTCGGGGTGGTTTTCTATTGTACCTACGAGGGCTGACACGTTGGGGTTCATGCAGCATTCCGCCTGGAAGATAAAATATTTTTTGTATTTATTAATTACTTATATAGAAGCTTAATTATTTATTTAGTGCTTTTAGTATAGAGATAAAAGCAAGTACAGAAGGCCATTTAATTTCAATCAAAGTCACCAGGCGGTAGTACTAACTCTTCCGCTAGTATCGGTCTGGATGAGTACCCCGCTTTGCTCGTGTAGTCTGCCACCAAGCAGTAATGTGCAAGCATTAAACGGTACCGATCCAGACGGACACTGCAGAAGAGTTAGTCCTACCACCTAGTAAGTTTATAATTGTTTACAATTGTTACGGGCTCGCGTTACGCTTACCAACAGGCAAACGACCTGCTCGTCTCATTACCCAATAGTACAAAAAATATTGTGTCATACCTTTACAGACACGTTGCAACAGCTGGAAACATCAGCGAAGTAAACTTCAGATTCTGCATTCTGATTGACTCCACGGCAATCTTGCATCGAAGCTCTGTGAAAAATCAATGCCCGATGTTACGGCATTGTATTGTGGGGCATTTCCAGTGCTGGGCTGGATGGCAACCGCTTCACGCTTGCCAATTGAAAATTTGATACCAAAATGTTAGCGTTCTTATTTTAGTGAGTTTATGAGAGCCGGCTAAGGGAATATCTAGGGAATGGGCAGCAGCATTCCCCTCGGTCAACAATAGATATCTACCCGATCTACCCAATAGAATCTACCCAAGATTATGAAATCTACTGTGATCACGGCGACGCCTGCCAAGCGTACTGTATTATGACAATATCCCCCCTTTATTGAGAAGCCTATATTCTGCAGTGAACGTTTTCCTGCTAATGGTGATGATGATAAAATAACGACGATGATGAAATAATGGTAAAGATAAAAATGGTGATGATGATGAAATTGTGGTAATGGTGAAATGATGATGAAATAATGATGATGGTAGTGAAAATTATGATGATGAAAATGAATCGGTACTAACCTGATGGGCGAATGTTTATCGTTCTGGAATCCCAAATTCTCTTTACCCTGCTTTGGACACGAATCGGAGCTTTGATCTGAAACTAAATAATACAAAATTTAGATAAAAAAGGTACTTAATAACAAACGATTATTCGCAGCCGTGAGAGCGCTCGTGAAAGTTAAACAACTTTAAGTTCCCGTTCCAAGTATCTATATAACCAAACGAGAAGGGCATTTTTGTTTTTAAATCAATGGTATCCATAATCGAATCATGTCATTGGTTGGAGATGTCACTTTTTTTTAATTATGCTTACCATCAGGCAAACGACACGCTCGTCTTATTATCAATTAGTATAAAAAATACCAACCTTTGCTAGCACTCTTCTGATGCAAGCATTCAATGGCAACACTGTCATCGATTCTACAATCCCTGTGTAAGTTGCCAGCACTCATTCCCACCCTTTGACATCTGTAAGGCACTAAATGTCCTCTCAACGTGTTAAATCTCCCATCTTGTAAATGAGTCATCTCCATTTCCTCATTAGGATACATCATATGACCCATTTGACCCATATCTGGGTTTAAACGGCTCATATCCGGGTTTAAACGACTCATATTCGGGTTTAAATGACTCATATCCGCGTTTAAACGGCCCATATCCGGGTTTAGACGGCCCATATCCGCGTTGATACGACTCATATCAGGATTCATACGGCTCATGTCGGGGTTTAAGCGGCTCAACTCTGGGTTAGCACGAATCATTTCCTGATTAACGCGTGCTAAGTCAGGATTCGTACGTAAATCCTGATTCCGTGCCAAATCCGGGTTAGCACGGATCATATCCTGGTTTCGTTCCTGGTTTGCACGGGATATCTCGTTTGCACGGATGATGTCACTGTTTGCACGGATGTCGGGCCGTTGTTCCGGTGTGTGTAGTAGGTACGAGTTTCTTGTGCATGTGTGCGGTTGTATGTTTGTGTGCTCGTGTGGCATTGCCCTGTGGACATCTATGTGATGGTGATGAAGGAGCGTGGCCGCTGCTGGGTCTTGGTGATGAAGGTGATGTCTGAAAAAAACCAGGATATTTATTGCTACAAACATTTACATTCACATAAATAACTTTTAAAGACACAAAGACAAGAAAAAAATGTTTTTATACTATTGTATAAAAATGTTACCCAATGGGTTTTTTTATACTATTGTGTAAAATGTTTACCCAAAAGTATAAATTTTTTTTTCTATTCCTAAAATAAAAATTGCATGTAGTTAAAAAAACTAAAAAAACACGCTGCCACCTCCTAACTCTATCGTCAGGCCCTCGACACCAAGTGCAATCTATTGGACTCGTCAAACCAAATCATATGACACCAAACTCGAGGGTTTTACTTGTAGCGACTGAATAGTTCCACTGTCCACCTCCTGGCTCCATCATCAGATCAGCTCCACTATACCAAATTATTGTATTGTCATCTAAAATACATATACATACAAAGTTTCATTTCGATACGACAATTAGAAGTAGGTTTAAATTGACATCTACGATTTTATTACATTATTAGTAACAATTCAAGCTAATGAAAACATGTTTGAAACATCGAGGTAATATCTACTAACGTACTAGAGGAGCTATGTGAAACAAAAGTCGTGTTCTATTTTTTATGTTGCTAAAGCCCGCTGCAGCGCTTCCGTAATTATGTCGTCTAACCAAACAAATAAAACATGTAGCACTAGTTTCAGTCTAAGGTGTAGTTTTCTCGCGATAAAAAGGTCGTAAGCGCCGCTAATTTCACGGCGCTTACGCGTTTTGTTCAAGGAAGGACTGGGATAGTTGCGGTCCATGGACCGCAGTGTCGCGCAAAATATGCCTTTGCAGCGTTGACTCTATTATCTCTGTGGTTTAAAAGCAGAAGTGTGTACACAGACCTGTTCACCCCTCTACCCTGGGGGCTATAAGGGGGCGGCGGGCCCCACACCCCAGTCTGCGCGTCAAAACTCCCACTCGACTCTGCAAATCCTTCCTGGTAGCCCGGAGTGAAGTTGTCCTGGGATTGAGTGAAGTTTGCCTGCGACTGGAATGCTTGAGGCTGGAAGTTGCCTTGGCCTGGAGTGAAGTTTGCCTGAAATTGGAAAAAATGATTTTGAATTTGAAATTTGAATTGTTAGTTTGATTTTTGAATTTGAATTTGATTTTTTGAATTTGAATTTAATATTTTTTAATTTGAATTTGCTCAATAAACGAATGACAAACTAACCTGGCCCTGAAAGCTCCCCTGTCCGGCGCCGAAGCTCCCCTGCGGGTATTGTTGGTGCCGCGGCGCGGGTCCCTCGTAGGTCTGCGCGGGCGCTTCGTCACAGAACCCATACGCGCTATCCCCAGACTGGGGCACGCCGCCCATGCGGCAGCGGGAACTGGGGGTCACAATTATTTTTACATACTATTTTATAATACGAGCTGGTCATTTGTCTGATGGTAAGCATATACGCCAGTCCAAAAAGGCCTGCGCTGCGCGTCAGTGCGCTCGTTACCCTGAGACAGGTCTGTATTGAAAAGAGAGAGAGCGACATTAAAATTAGGCTTAGGTATATGAAACGACAGAATCAACACCATTATTATTTAAGTATTTACTTATAGGTTAGGGGTTTTCACTATTTAGACAGTCATTTTCTTACGCATTCTTTCTTCTCTTCTTTATCTACGCATGGTAGCAGCGCATTTTCCAGTCGCCTGGCTAGCTACCACCCTAAAGTTGAATATCTATATACCCACTTTTGGCTGTTACTCCTGGGCCACGGAAACCAGCTCCACGCAGATGTCTTCCGACCAGTTCCAGGATTAGGAGAGTACAGGTTGCCGATACGTCCTAGAAATACAAGTTACAATTCAAATTAAAAATTGTTTACTCACATGGGCGCAAAGGGAGCACTCATGACAGTTAAAATAAATGACTCCAAGTGCCGGTTTCAAGTAAGGGGTCGTCAATTACGTGAGGTGTTTAGGGGGTGGAGGTCAAGCCAAATCTCACCAAATCTCACGTAGGGGAGGACCGTAGTGGTTTCCACATACCTGGTGCCCAGAACCGATACTGCCGACTTAAGTGCAGGAGGACCGTAGTAGTTTCCACATACCTGGTGCCCAGAACCGATGCTGCAGACTGATGTCCCAGGCGGGTGGCGCGGGGTGGCACTGGGTACAACAGCTGCAGGGCTGCGGGGGCCGGCCCGGCGGCGCCGCCTGCCCCGCCGGCGGTCGGTACAGCGACCGGCAGCGGAGCTCTAGCTGTTCCCAGTACATCTTCTTGCGTTCGTGACTTGAAAAAAACAACTGTTTTTACCCGACTGCCGAAGGAAACGTAATTAAGGTAAAGTAATTCTAATTCAAAATGCTTTATCATATAGGCCCCAACGGACCACTTATGAAAGTTAAAATAAATGACTCTAAAAGCTGGTCTCTGTAACGTTCGTCTACTCGAATCACAAACTAAGCCTAATGCTGTCTTTATCAGAACGTAATAAATGACAAAGACATCAAGAGACCCAATCCGTACTCAAAGTCAACGAACCTTTCAGAAGCCTACCGTTCCCGTCCCAAGTTGGTATAGGCCGAGCAAGAAGAAGGGCAAGAAACTCGTCTCGGCATAATGTAAAGTAATGTAAGGTGTAACAATAATGTAAACAAACTAGGAGGATGCCACCCAATGACATCATTAGTGATCCGAGCACTAACCAATAACATGATTCGAGTTCAGATTTACATCTATGTCGTTGCTTGGCATGGAGATACTAACCCCGAGAGATGAAATACTGTACTATCCGATCTCACAACAATGTATTGATTTTGCTATAATTAATATCAGCGTATCAGCGCACGGGGAATAGGCGCGAAGCGGTGACTTAGCCAATCAGAGCGCATTATGTGAAGCCAAAAATGATGGAATTTATTTCGTGCAAACCAAACGTCACTGCACCTTTTTAGGTTAATATCACGATGTTGTTTGGTTATGCGCCGAGATCATCATCTGAAGAATTTCGAAGACAACATCGATCGCTCCCATTGCCTAGTTAAGGCGTCTGGTCTAGATAACCAGAAGACGCAGATTCGAATTCTGTTGGCAGCGAAATTTTTGAGATGTATATATTTTCATTAATCAAAGGTTGTCTGAAATATTTTACTGGGAGCAACAAAACGCTAGCCAAATTTAGAGTAGATCAGAAGATCTACTCTAAAGATCTTCTCAGAAAGGAATCTTTTCTTGCTCGTCCAAAAAATACAGCCTGTATAAATAAAAATGAATAATTATATATCATAAATCCACCTCCTTTAGTACTACTCTTCTATTACAATTACAAAATGATGAATCCTCTCTACTCTTTACACTCTACGCCTACCCTTCGCCCTATATATACTAATCTATGGCCTACCCCAAATAAAATGAAACAAGAGCACGAAGATAATGATGTTGAAATGAAACCTTTTCCAAACATACTGTGAATCTATGAACCTGCTTGGAAATAAAGTTGGAACATGAATCTCCACAGCAACCTAACAAAGCTATGACAACCGCACAACACACAAAAATCAAGGAAAACACAACCTTAACATTAACCACATAAGACAAAAGAACCTTAGCACACCGAAGATTGTTTAAAGTCATAAAATCATTATTTACAAGTGTCGAAACGTATATTTTTTAGTATTTATTTACGTTTAAAATGTCGCACAGCGTTCACAGAAGCTCAACGAGCAGGTTCTTCAATGAAACCGAAGAGTTATCTGATGCAGAACTGATCAAACAAGTCAACGCGCTAAAACACGACATCAAAGTGCTAACACTTGAAAATGAAATTGTAGAAAAAACCATTCAAAGACTCGAACCTGCGCTATTACAGGGATTGCAACAAGCTTTTGAATACGCGTCCAAGTTCCGAAGCTCATCGTCGTTATATGTAGGCAGTTTTGTCAAATCCAAGACGTCTACGTTTGGGATGGACTCAATGACAAGTCCATCGAGAATGATAGCAAGTCCATCCAAAGTCTCGACTAGGAGAGTCGAATCTTCAGCAAGATTAGGCGGGACAGTAGTCTTCGGATCAGGGCCGAGGGTAAATGTTTTAGAACGCTCTGAATTAGTCTCCACGGAAATGGAAATCCTTATCAACGTTTTGGAGAAGGCGAGAAACAAAGCGGCCAAACAGCACGCTTTGCTCCGAGCACAATTAGAAGAGATTGGAATTAGAGAGGCTGATTTCAAAAAAGCTAGCACAGCGTTCGATCAAGAGGTCATAGTCGAGGGCTGGGACAAAATAGCACAACGCATCCCAGCCGAAATCTGGATCAGATTCATGACTGAATGGGTCAAAATATGCGATAGACAGATCGGGAAACTGAGACTCAGGACGAGCACTCTAAACACGCAATACAGCAAACTAAACGGTCAGATACGCGTGAAGGCGGAACTGAGCGAGAACTTAAGACCAGTAGACTTTGAGAAGCTGAAAATCGAAAATGGGACCTGCCAGGAGTTGATCGATCAAAAGTTTATGCAGTTGGGTGAGCTTAAGAAGATGACCGGTGATGCTAACTTAAATCTGACGATACATAAGAAGGCAATGTGGGAGCAAAACAAGTATTTAAGTAATATCTTGAAAACTATCAAGAAGAAGGAGATAGATAGAGTGGAGTTGCTGAAAGAGAGGGATATCATAAAGATTCAAGCTAATAGTTTGGGGCAGAGGTTGGAGGAAGTTCGAAAGGTATTTTTTTATAGTATTGGATAACGAGACGATCGGGTTGTTTGCTTAATGGTAAGCATAACGCCGGCCCATAACAATTACAGTTCCACTCAGCACTTGGAATTGTTGGCACTGCAGTGCGTTCGTTATCCTGAGACACTAGGTATTATGTCTCTCTGTGGGCTTATCCTAATTGCTCATCAAACTAGAACACAGTAATTGCGCATTACTTCTTGGAGGCAGACTACATGACCAAAATTCTTTTATGACGAAAGTTTCAACTACCTTTCGACCGTCAAAAGTGTGGAATTTTGGCCTAGGTGTCGTATTCCGGCGTTTCAGAGGCCAGTTACCAGACATTTTGTTCTGGCACAGGGCGCCGACTAAACGTGCAATATTTTAATTTATGGGCCCGATATGTTGTCCGATAAATGTAATTTAAAAAAAAAAAACAAATTTTCAGGTCCGATTGGCGTATGAAGTACCAGACATAATGGATTATGTGACGGTTAAATCTGAAGTGACAGATCTGAAGCACAGCATCAAGATCTTGCAGAACAGGGCCCACATCCAGGAGATAGCTCTAACGTCAATGAATAAGAAGCTTCGTACGATGTTGATGAATACTTAAAGACTTGTGGGCTTCCCTAAAAGGCTCCCAAAGGTCGTTTTGTTTCGGGTATAAATTGTTGTTTCCTGATTGCTTTAAATATAGTATTTATTTGACAGCCAATTCGTTTTTGAAGAGAATTCTTGCGTTGGGAATATGGCCATCATTAATACTAGCCGAAAGACACCGACTACGTGTCGTTCAAAGAGAATACAAATACTACGTGTCGTTCAAAGAAGATACAAATACTACGTGTCGTTCAAAGAGGATACAAATATTGCGTGTCGTTCAAAGAGAATACAAATACTACGTGTCGTTCAAAAAGAATACAAATATTGCGTGTCGTTCAAAGAGAATACAAATACTACGTGTCGTTCAAAGAGGATACAAATACTACGTGTCGTTCAAAGAGGATACAAATACTACGTGTCGTTCAAAGAGAATACAATTACTACGTGTCGTTCAAAGAGAATACAATTACTACGTGTCGTTCAAAGAGGATACAAATACTACGTGTCGTTCAAAGAGAATACAATTACTACGTGTCGTTCAAGAAGAATACAAAATAGTGTCATTGCCTATAAACGACACTACCAAGCCTATTAAGACATGTTAAAAAAACCCTCGTCCCTTTTTTTTGCTTTCTAAAATTATATTTGACACTCACCTAAGGAGCTGATACGCCAGCATACAGCTGAAGATGCAGACAAGAACAGCGCTGACAGAGAGGGCGAAGACTCCTCGAAGGCACCAGTATAGGGCTCCGTGGACCACCCCGCATTCTGAGACTCCCTCGAACACGCAGCGGACTCCTGGGAAGTAGAGGGTTGGTTAGAGTTTGATATGAACGGATATGAGGGGGATAAACGATGTATTCCTTTGTTATTTATAACAAAAGAGTTGTTCCGTTTTGGTACTAAAATAATTGAAAAATTTAACCAGGATATCAGTTAGTTTTTTGGAAAGAGCTCTCAAAATCTAGATATTTTGAAATACAATTACAATTTATACAGGCCTGCGATTTCCTGAAAATACATAAAGTTTTTTTGGTACGTAATGTGAAACGGAACGCAGTTTCTCTAAACGGAACGGTTTTATTATCAGGTACTTTTTGGCTGAATGTGATAATGACCGGACAATAAAAAATTGACAGAACAGATGACAACATAGCTTATTACTTGTCTAAGCTGTCAAAAATGACGTGACGATGACGCCATAGTTATAAAATATTGCTGCTTTTTGGATATTTTTATGAACGCGCTTTATTTAAAACTAGTTTAAAAAAACGCAGGCCTCAAATTCTTTTTTTATTGTTCTGCTAGGTTCTTTATTTGAGGCACATAATATCTAGAATAAAAATAGAGGCTAGTTAATTTTTTCAGGGATAAAGTATCAAGCTCCATACAAATTACCCTTAAATATCCCTTAATAATTATTTTGTTTATGTTTAATTTATGTCTTACCGTCGTCATCATTATTGTGTTGCGAGTCAGGAGGCATTGAGAAGCAGGTGCAGGTCCTGGTGAGCTTGGTGTATTCGCAAAACTTGAGAGTTTGCAATCTAGAACAAAAAAACGAGGGTTACTACAAAAGACGAATACGAACTAGGAAAAGTTTTGTTTATCATTCGACATCTGCGTGCTAACGTGCTTTTTCCACGCTAGCGGATAAAGCATTTTTGCTTGCCGATTTTGTTTATCATTCGACATCTACGAGCGAAATTGCTTTTCCACGCAAGCGGGTAAAGCATTTTTGCTTGCAGATTTTGAATGATAACCAAAACTTTTCCGAGCTTGTTAGGTGATTTTTTTTTATTTTATTTATTTATTTAAAATATAATTGACCTTTGGTTGATTGAGAAAACGATGTGAATTAATATCATAAATTGAATCAACGTCCCGATTGGTAGCGAATTTTTTGAGATGTGGATCTTTGCGTCAGTATTTCATAGAAGGCCACTTGGATCGGCTACTCGTCTTTTGCATCCAAGTTGCTTTCTATAGGGGAGGCCTATATGTTTAGCAGTTAGAATTGCCAGACGGCCGAGTTTCGAATCTCCCGAAGCACGGCAAATCGTAAAATCTTATCTATACAAATAAATAAAATTGAAGTGTCTGTTTGTAATATCAAAATAACAGCTTTTTACTAAATGCATATACATAAACATATACGGTACCTATAACATAACAGCCATTTCAAAAAATTGTGTCTGTCTGTCTATCTGTCTGTCAGTCTGTTTGTTCCGGGTAATCTCCGAAACGGCTGGACCGATTTTGACGGGACTTTCACTGGCAGATAGCTGATGTTACAAGGAGTAACTTAGGCTACGTGGGCGAAGCCGTGGGGCACAGGTAGTAAAAGATAAAATTAAAGTCTTCCCGCTTATGATGATGATGATGATGATGATTTCCATCACCTGCGGCGCAAGTACGGATCTTTGTGATCGATAAAATTCGATAAAATTGTCAGTTCAAATCGATAAAGTGGGTTTTATCGACTTCTTATATAATTTATCGAACCTCGATACAATCGACAAAAGTTATCGAATAGCTAGGTCGAATCCAAAGAGAATGTAATGAGACTGTTTACACTTACTTGTTCATATGTATCACTGTAGTGGTGATTGTGACGAGCACACACGTCAGCGCACACATCAGGCAACATGCTCCGACAACCTTAATCTAGAAAATAAATTCAAATTCAAATTAATTTATTTGCATAAATATGGGTTAGTAGGTTAACAAATTAATAAGTACAGATTATACTTTGAAATACATTCTCAAAAAGATCAGAGGCCCGATTTTTTAATTTCACGAGTGATTTCGAAATCACCGGTGACAAAGTTCTCAGCGATGACTTTGAAATCACTAATTTGCTGATAATTTTTTGCTGATATTTAGTCACTCGGTGACATTCAAAAATTGCACCCCTGTTGACTATGAAAATGGATGGACATAAATACAATACGAAAAATAAAGAAAAGCTACAACTACCAATAACTAGGCTTAATAAAACATAGCAAGGACGAAGTCTGAAAATTATTAGCTACTTATACAAATAAATAAAATTGAATTGTCTGTTTGCAATATCAAAACAACAGCTTTTTACTAAATACATAATTATGAAAGTATATACGGTACCTATAACAAAACAACCTTTTTTAAATTTTTGTCAGTCTGTTTGCTCCGGGTAATCTCCGAAACGGCTGGACCGATTTTGACGGGACTTTCACTGGCAATTAGCTGATGCTACAAGGAGTAACTTAGGCTACGTGGGCGAAGCCGCGGGGCACAGCTAGTATACAATGAATTGCCTCTTGATTTAACTAAATTAACAATCCTAGAATTTAAAACCAAAACTAAAGTTTTTTTCAAAACACATCCATTTTAATCGTTAAATTAATTTATGAGGAAATGCTCCCATAGCGTAGTTGGTTAAGGCGTCTGGTCTAGATAACCAGAAGACGCAGGTTCGTATACCATGGAATGTATATCCATTGTATTGTTGGAACATACGCTAGTGTCAAAAAACACTATTAAGATATATTTCATAAAATTTATATATCGGTTTTTTAATAAGTGACACAAAACGGCACATACTTTTCTTACCATATAGCTGTACCGGTTGCGTCTTCTCGCGAGGCTCATGATGCAGACTCCTGTCAGAACCAGCTGGAACAAGAGAGATTACGTTTGTAATCTACTAATATTATAAATGCGAAAGTGTGTTTGTTGGTTTGTCCTTCTTATACGCAATAACGGAGCAACGGATTGACGTGATTTTTGGCACAGACATAGTTTATGGCCCGGAGAGTAACATAGGCTACTTTTTATACCAGAAAAATGCATGGTTGCAGTGGAAACGCGGGTGAAAACCGAGGGCAGAAGCTAGTTTTATTATACAGGACGGTGTTTCTTACCATAGCAGCGGGCACGGCAGCTGGGACTGTCTCGAGGTGGTGCGGCGAGGCGGTGTAAGCGCGGACCAGTATATGCTGAGCCGCGAGCAGCCCTCCCAGGGCGGCCGCGAGCGCGCCGCAGCCAACGCACCACCACGCGTACTTGCGACGGCGACAGGTCGCGTCCTGTCCATTGCAACCAACTGATGCTGGAATAGTACGGTATAGTAGATATTATTCATGATCATCTATGCTGAAATAGGAAGATTCATCATCATCTATGTTGGAATAGGAAGGTATAGTAGGTATTATTCATCATCATCTATGCTGGAATAGGAAGATTCATCATAATCTATGTTGGAATAGGAAAGAATAGTGGGCATTATTCATCATAATCTATGCTGGAATAGTAAGTAATAGTGGGTATTATTCATCTTCATCTATGCTGGAATAGGAAAATTCATCATCATATATGCTGGAATAGGAAGGAATAGTAGGTTATTATTCATTATCATCTATGCTGAAATAGGAACGAATGGTAGGTATTATTCATCATCATCTATGCTGGAATAGGAAGGAATGGTAGGTATTATTCATTATCATCTATGCTGGAATAGTAAAGAATAGTAGGTGTTATTCATCATCATCTATGCTGGAATAGGAAGGAATAGTATTATTCATCACCAACTATGCTGGAACAGGAAGGAATAGTAGGTATTATTCATCGTCATCAGTGCTGGAATAGGAAAGAATAGTATTATTCATCACCAACTATGCTGGAATAGGATGGAATAGTAGGTATTATTCATCATCATATATGCTGGAATAGGAAGGAATAGTAGGTATTATTTATCGTCATCTATGCTGGAATAGGAAGGAATAGTATTATTAAACGCTTACACACTCATACCCCCGCACTAGGATTCCCTGTGTCGCAGGTGGCATGGACATACACAGATACACATCACAAACATCCAAGACCCGAGAACAAACTTTATGTTTACACAAAATCTGCCCCGGCCGGGAATCGAACCCGGGACCCCTCGCCTTGCAGGCAGGGTTACTACCAACTTAGCTACGGAGCCGTCAAATTATATCATCATCATCTTCTATTAAGGACGGCGCCATAAATCTTTTCCTTCCACTCTCTTCTGTCAGCCATCAACTTTTCATGCACTTCCAATTAGGTAATCTAAACAGATGTTGGAATTAATTCTTCTGCGAGTGTCCGTCTGGGTGGATACCACCACTTTGCTCGTGTAATCTGCCGCCAGGCAGTAATTTGCAAGCATTACTGTATTCCGGTTTGATAAGAAAAGCAGCCAGTGAAATTACTGGGCTTATGAGACTTAATACCTAATTCAGGATAAGGAATGCAATGCAGTCGCCCTCAGGTCTTTGTGTTTCAAAGTTCTGAGTGGGACTGCGATTGTTATGGGCCGTCATTATGCTTACCATCAGGCAAACGACCAGCTCTTCTCGTTATCCAACAGTAGGAAAAAAAGGTACCGTAATAGCCGGCTGTGTTTCCAAGGAATAATCAACATCATAATCTACAATACGGCGAAAAGTCCAAAAAAAGTTACCAAAATACGGTGGCGGGGCCACATAGTGTTGTGCCACGTCCGCTGCAATCGACGATTGAGGTGTCGATACTTGGTATTGTAGAACTTGCATCACTTGCATTTCCCGACACTAGTCCATATTTTTTACACGCTACGCGATTTAAAAAATTGTAGTCCATCGATAACACATTTCTAATATTTTGTAGTTTATTAACTAACAAGGAATGCAACAAAAAAGTAACTTCTGACACAAGTTCGATAAAAAATAGGAAAATTTTATGTAATTCATTCGTTATTAATTATACAATTCATGTCGTTGTTAAGATTGCGTTCACGTGAATTAAATTCATTTCGTTCACACAAATAAAACATTTGGCATAGCGAATCACTATAAACAACAGCGTTCAAATCGCGCGCCATTCAGTCAAAATCGATTTTTATGCGCGACGCTACAGAACAATGACCTTTTGCGATAAACAACAATTCGAACGAGCACTGGCTGAATGCACAAATTCACCAAGCCTTTTATTACAAAATGTAAATAAATTCCTTCTTTTTATAAATAGTAACTTTACGCCATTAGCGAAATATTTCGATTTTCCCTCCTTCTTTTGTTTATATTCACGAATTATTCACATATTTAAGAAAAATACAGGTTTAAATGTAGAATTAAATTAGAAAATGCATTTTATATATGGTTTTTGTTAGAATTAGAGCGTATAATTAGTATATTTTGTTAGAATCGGTGTGCATTACCGACCGTTTGCGACGACTAGACTAGGTTATTTTGACAAAGGTTCGCGATTTTGCGCAGATGCTTTGCGCAGAAAAGGCTCAGGTAGAAAGGTCCTAAATTAATACGAAGTGAAAGTTGGTGTATGTGAATGTGTATTGTACCTTCGGTGCTTGTGTGAATGTGTGATAGCATTACTGAAGAGATTTTGGAAGTATGGGAATCGAAAACAACATGATATCGCTTGTGCTCCGTTTTGTTATATATATTTAGGTATATATTATAATCAATAGGCGCTTTCTCGTATTCAGTTTTTTAATTCAAGTTCAATTTCGTTTTTAGCTTTTAGACAGCAAAGTTTCACATTATTACAGTTTTTATTTGTATAAATGAAATGAAATGTACGTTTCTTGCATGATCTGGAAAACTGGTAGATAATGCTAATTAGCATTAGGTTATTCCGTGTAGGTATAATAGGTAAGTACATATTATATTGTGTTAACAATATAAAAAAATTGCTCAAATTTCTCATGTGGTTCGGCGTACCTAAAAATATTTGCCATTTGTCATTACAATGTGACATTTATTATTACTTATTCAAAATAAAATTAAATATTTTTGGAAAGTAAAAATATGAAGTAAATTAAATAAGAGAGTGAATATGTGGTATTTGCAATATGTATCGCTAATACCTATTCAAAAACTGCCATTTACTTAATTCTTTCACAAGGTCCAGTAATTTCGACGTTTCGCTTCAAATATGCAATTATGTTACAGTATTGAGTTTGAAGAGATTTTATGTATACACTTGTAGTAGCACGCACAATGTCGCCTTGTCTATGCACTAAGTTCAGAGAGAGAAAAAAAAATATGTAGGTAGACCACACAATTTCATTATTTCGTGCGGTCGGCTGGTTCTTCATTCACGTTGCAGTGCTCCGCCGCGTCGCACTACAAAGTTGGTTTTTCTAAGTTTCTCCGTGTTAACAAGTTTTTTCGTCAAAATCAAGATGCCGAAGAGGAAACATAACGAGGAGTGGGAATATTTGTAAGTAAATTGCACATTTACCGATAACTATCGATTGCATATGAGGTTTCACGTTCCAACGATTCGAGTTCTTACTTAACCTACTTTTTTACTCGAGTTCACGATGCAACGCCACGAGTTCATCTTACTCGCTGTATACCTATGCGTACTTAATACGCCATCCATATAGCAACCTGTTGAGGTTATCCTATAATAATAAAATGAAACGACCCGAAAGGTAACATTCTAACTAATTTAGTAATTTGCAATTTGTTCGGTCCACGTTTGAGTTGTCACTTACTGATAATAATGCATACGAGGTTTAACATTCCAACGATTCGAGTTGTTACTTAATCTACTTTTTACTCGAGTTCATCTTACTCGCTGTATACCTATGCGTACCTAATACGCCATGCATATAGCAACCTGTTTAGGTTATTCTATAATAATAATATGAAACGACCCGAAACGTAACATTTTAACTATTTAAGTTAAGTTCTAATGTTCACGTTTCAACGATTGGAGTTGTCACTTAACGATAATAATGCATACGAGGTTTAACGTTCCAACGATTCAAGTTGTTACTTAACCTACTTCTTACTCGAGTTCATTTTACTCGCTGTATAACTATGCGTACCTAATACGCCATTCATATAGCAACCTGTTGAGGTTATCTATAATAATAAAAAGATGAAACGACCCGAAAGGTAACATTTTAACTATTTAAGTAATTTGCAATTTCTTCGGTTCACGTTTGAGTTGTCACTTAAATACATACGATGTTTAACGTTCCAACGGTTCAAGTTGTTACTTAACCTATTTTTTACTCGAGTTCATCTTACTCGCTGTATACCTATGCGTACCTAATACGCCATGCATGTAGCAACCTGTTGAGGTTGTCCTATAATAATAATATGAAACGAACCGGAAGGTAACATTTTAACTATATAAGTTAAGTTCTAATGTTCATGTTTCAACAATTCGAGTTGCCACTTACCGATAATAATGTATAAGAGGTTTCACGTTCCAACGATTCGAGTTGTTACTTAACCTATTTTTTACTCGAGTTCACGATGCAACGCCACGAGTTCATCTTACTCGCTGTATACCTATGCGTACCTAATACGCCATGCATATAGCAACTTGTTGAGGTTATCCTATGATAATAATATGAAGGTATACGTATAATTACGTATATTAGACACAAATTTGCAATTTGCTGTTAATGTTGAAAACGAAAATCAAGAGCTACGCGAACCAAGACCGTCGACTAGCGCGTTACACGCGAGTTCCGATCGTTCGCTGGATATAGCCAACGTGATAATACTGGAGGATGTATCTCCACCACCAGTGATTAAAGGTGCTTCCAGCAGTGAGGATGTTCCACAAACAGAACCAAGCTAAGGCAAAATTAGCAGCGGTATTGCTTGTCTTGACGAGCCTATAAGACTCTTCTTAGTAAGGATAATAAAGATCCAACTGTTCTAAAGCTGCTGATTGATGCTGGGCGCATCATCTGTGACACACAACTCAGTGAGTCAATAACGAGGCGAAATTTCATATTGGCTGTACTAAAGAAGGACTTGAAAGATCAGATGCTGCTCACGATAATAGATAGTTTTCTTGTAGCCAAGAACTAGCCGAAACTTTAAAGACCGCAAAAGCGATCAATAAAACAGGTCTGGATCTCAAAGCTTCCACCTCTAACAAGACTACTGCTACAAAACCAAAGCATCAAGTCGTTAACAGAAATTGAAACGGGAAGGCTCCGGTTCAAAACCACAGACAGCAGCCATCGGCGCCCTCAAAGATGAAGGAGTCTGCACCTCAGAGGCAACAGCACTCGCCATCATCGAGGACATCGCGACTGAACTTCAGTCGCGGCCGCCGCTAGACAATACGGTAAATTACGCCGGTAGACTATCTGTTTTTTACAACCAATGGTCACAAATAACCGCAGATAAAATAATTTTATCGTGGATACGTGGTTATGAAATTCCGTTCACTGAAACTCCATATCAGCATTGTATACCTCAACCCCGAAATTATGCACACTCAGAAAAACTTGAATTTGATCAAGCTATACATAATTTAATTTCTATAAGTGCTATACCTCACTGTGAGCCCTGTGAGGATATCCAATATCTTTTTACCCAAACTGAACGGAAAAGCACGCTTTATCCTAAATTTGAAAAAGCTAAACGAGTTCATTCAACATGTTCATTTGAATTAGAAGATTTTAGAATAATGATCAAACTAATCTCAAGATGTTGTCTCAAGTCAACTATTGATCTCAAAGATGCATATTATTAAGTGAAAGTTCATGATAACTCTATAATATATAATATAATAATGTATAAGAGGTTTCACGTTCCAACGATTCGAGTTGTTACTTAACCTATTTTTTACTCGAGTTCACGATGCAACGCCACGAGTTCATCTTACTCGCTGTATACCTATGCGTACCTAATACGCCATGCATATAGCAACTTGTTGAGGTTATGAGTTAGGCATTCAAGATTTAGTTTGAACGGTAACTTGTATGAATTTAATGCCCTACCGTTTGGTGTCAATACGGCACCTTTTGTCTTCACAAAAATAATGAAAACGGTGGTCAGAATGCCACGCTGTGCTGATTATTATCGACAATATATCTTAACGATACCTGTCTAATATTACATAGCTATAGCGAATGTATGGATAACATTACAAAAATGAAAAGTACATGAATTTGCCTGTAAGTTTACAGTCAGATTTCGATTTGTGGATTAAATCTATCGAAAATCCAAAAAATCAAATTAAATTTGACGAATTCAGATGCTTCGACTATGGGGGGTTGGGGGATAGCCTGTGCGGGAAAAACGGCAAGCGGTAGCTGAAGTCGGGAAGAAAGAAAACTTCACATTCATAAGATTAAAAATTTGTCTAGAGGATTTATCCAATTGTCATATTATCTTGCGAATAGATAATACTACTGCGATTTTTTACATTAATCGTATGGGAGGAATGCAATTCCCCCATCTCACAAACTGACCAAAGAAATACGACAATGGTGTGAAGCGCGAATTCTATTTATAACAGCGCTATACATTCCATCTACAGAAAATACTATAGCAGATACTGAATCAAGGTGTATTCACCCGGATATTGAACGGGAACTATCTGATCTTGCCTTTCAGCAAATAATTAACAATTTCGGGCTACCAGAGATTGACATGATTGCTAGTTGAATAAATAAAAAATGTCCTGTATACATATCATGGCACAAAGACCCTGATGCTTGACGCTTTCTCTGTGAATTGGTCAAAATTGTATAAAAATACCATGAACCAGGAACCCGTAAAAACGGGTTCCCTTCCTTCTCAATAATGAAAATTATTAGCGACAAAGTTAAGTGCATACTGGTCGGGCCAACATGGCCAGCTGAACCTTGGTATCCCCTATTTAACCAGTTTTTTACAAACTAAACCACTGGTTTTTAAAACTTCTGAGGACCTAATAATCTCTCATTCCAGTTTCTGCCAGATCCAGCGGCAGATTACCCTGGATGCCGGAGTATTGTGCGGGAGTCTCTAATAAGAAAACTCCCTCCCGGGTCTTTAGACACATTAATAGCGTCTCTGTCAGATAATTAAATTAAGTAATATGATACTTACACATTCCAGTTATTATTCATGTTTTAACAGAGTTATTTCAATCGGGAGCGCTATACGGCACTCTAAATGGGTTTAGATCTACACCTTCCTTAGTATTAGGAAGTCAGATAAGCACAGACGACTGTGTTTTAAGGGTATATTTAGGCTTCGCCCTCCCTTACCCAAGTATGAATCCACTGGGATACTACATTAGTAATTGAAACTCTAGCCACTTGGATTCCTAATTAATCTCATTCTTTAGAAAAAATCACTAAAGAAGCTAGTTACCCTGCTGGCGCTGGTAACAGCGCATAGAGTACAAACTATTTCAAAAATAGATATCCAAAATTTTCAAAATTGGCGGAATGATATTTCCATTAGGATCCCTGACTTAATAAAAACGTCAAGTGTAAACGCAACTCAGCCAACGCTGATGCTGCCAATTTTTCGAGACAGACCTGACATAGGTCCGGCTTAATTATTAACGGATTATCTAAAAGTAATGTAGCGGCATTACGTGATCATCACACCTCTATTTTTATTTCTATAAAAAACCATATAATAAAGTTTCTCCCCAAACACTTAGCAGATGGATAAAGAGTATACGTTGTGGGTCTGTGGAATAGATATCACACAGTACTCTGCACATAGTACTAGACACCTCAAAAGCTCATAAGCTCGGTGTGAATTTGGATGTTATCAGGAAGACTGCCGGTTGGTCCGGCGGCTCTACAATATTTGCCAAGTTTTATAACAGGCATATATAACAGACAGCATATACAGAATCAAATCATTGTTTTGCTAGAAGTAAAATTGATTGATTTATGCAAAAAATTACTGTAGCTATTATGTTAATAGTTTATTTAAGAAACATTACCTTTTAATTGAGTGATTAAGTACATTTATTACGTCAATTATTGAAGAAATATTAAATATATTTACTTCTGTAATACTTTCAACTGAAATAGATATTTCACAACTTCTCTCAACATCTACAAGTGTATACATAAAATCTCTTCAAACTCAATACTGTAACATAATTTAATGATTAAACGAACTTACCTGTAAGTTAAGTTCTATCATAATTATGTGAAGTAGTGAGTTTGAAGAGATAGCATCCCGCCCACCCAGATTACCTATTTCATAGGTCCCGAATAGTGAAATATCTACTTGAACTGATAAGCTCTGAACTAAATGAAGAACCAGCCGACCGCACGAAATAATGAAATTGTGTGGTCTACCTACATATATTTTTTTCTCTCTCTGAACTTAGTGCATAGACAAGGCGACATTGTGCGTGCTACTACAAGTGTATACATAAAATCTCTTCAAACTCACTACTTCACATAATTATGATAGAACTTAACTTACAGGTAAGTTCGTTTAATCATTAAATTGTATTCCATTTCAAAAGACCATACACTGGCTTAGAGCAATTCTAAGTTCAAATGCGTGGGAAGAATCCATCATATATTATTATCTACTTATTGTGTTTTTTTGTAAACTAGTGAGACACCTGTGGTTGTTTGGAGAAATCTTCAAAAACGCGGCAAATGCAAGCTTTTTTTAAACACAATAAGTTCGGGCGGAAAGCATAAATCCATGAAATAATTGTACTTTGTGTAACATGTATTCATGCATGCAGCTACAGAAATGAGAGTTGGGTTGGTAAAGTATTGTTTTTTTTAATTCGTACCTGTCTATGATGCTTTTTTTTAATTTTGTACCTGTCTTGTAACATTGCGATATCTAGCTTATTCGGATAAAATTAAACAGAGTGTCAAAGACTAATAAAAACAGAAAAATAAAGACAGCGCGCTAGGTACAAGAAACATTTTTTTTTAGTAGATACCAGATAGTAGTATTAGACTACAGAGAGTAGTATTAACCAGATAGTAGTCAACCGCTAACCTATCAAGATCAAAAAAACCTCACAACAATCAAATAACGTTTCATCACACTAACAAAAGTCTAAAAAACTTTCGGCTTACCATTATTCCTTCTATTAGTAGAGGCTAGTACACTGGTAGGTGGTCTGGGAGGCAGTGCAGGCGGGGTGTCGGTCTTGGCGGGTGGCGGGGGGCCGGGGTCGTCAGCGCACGCGTACTGTGCCGAGCCGGGAGTGCATGTGCAAGCCACTTGGTACTAAAATAGACGAAGATTTGAAGATATTATTTTTTATTCCAAATCTAGTTATTGCGCCTTCACACGCGTGGAATCCGAATCAAATGTAGGTAGTCTTACTGCGACGTGAATATTTTTATACGGTACCTATAACAAAACAACCTTTTTTTAAATTATTGTCTGTCTGTTTGTTCCGGGTAATCTCCGAAACGGCAGGACCTATTTTGACGGGACTTTCACTGGCAATTAGCTGATGCTAGAAGGAGTAACTTAGGCTACTATATTATTATATGTTCTGTGACTTAGTTACAGAGGTGAGCGGTACTTAACACTACACAAGCATAGCCGCGGGCGGAAGCTAGTTTTAAAATAACGAATTATATCTAAGACAGTTTTTTTTTTCTTGGTGAAATTACTGGGCTTACAATTATTCTAGTTGACTCTGCAATTGTTATGGACAGGCACCATGCGCAACTACCATCAAGGAAACGACCTGCTCGTCTCATTAGCATGCAGAATAAAAAATAATTCAAAAAATAATAGGACACAAATTAAATTATGCGTCGTATTATTTTGACGTACCTACTGTCATCGGTTAATGATGCAAAGTATGCCTATACTTTGCATCATTAATCATCAGCTTCAATACGTTTAACATTTTCCCGACTCCCGTCTATCATTTCGATTTAGTCTATTGCTAACAGACCTTATGCAAGTCGGAAGTGACGGAAGCGGTGGTATCGCACTCTGGGCACGCGGGGGTGGGGGAGCTGCGCGCTGACGTCACATCCGCCAGCGACATGGCTACGGCTCCTGCTGGAAAAAACAAATTTAGGGGTTAAAAATATGAAAAGCTTATGTCGATATATGCATATGTGTGTGATTATTTGTAACCGCATATCTCCGTAACAATAAAACCGATTTTGATGAAATTTGGAATGTAGATAGTTTAGGTTCTGGAATAACACATATAGGGTATAAAGACATAATTTTGCTCTAATAACATATTTTTGGCCGCTCATGGAGAGACGAGCTTGACATTTGCGAAGGATTCGCAAATACAACGATTAGACCGCAAATAAATAGAAATACAGAAGAGAGACATTTGGACATTTGCCCAGCAGTGGGATACAATGAGATAGTAAATAAAATAAATGTATTTATTTGTCCTAAAAAATACATCGACTTCCTTAAACCAACACTCGCACATCACTAAAATTAAATTAAATAAATAAACAAACAAAAAATGCAAACGCAACATGCCATACAGCCAAGTTCATAAATTGCGCGAGAAATGTTCGCAAAAACTAGTACGTCTATGGTACCAGAGCAAACTGGCCGCATGCAGCTGACCGTACATCCGGCGATGACAGGTGACTAACAGGACGAGAGGTTCTTTTTAAAACGAGTACCGATAAAATGTGACAAGAGCACCTATATGAAGTCCTAATATTATTAATTACCTATTTTGTGGTCATGGCGCCAAGCCTGCTTAGAAATACGTGTCACCCAGAGCTTCTACAATACCTTGTTGAGCAATACATTATTACCTATGTTATTTACTTTCGATTCTGCGGCGCAAGTACGGAAGTCCAAACGATAAATTTGTGGAATCGAAAAAACCGATAAATTTATCGAATGTTGCGAGTACCGAAGTCTGATCGTAAAGTATTATAGTAGCTTTATATTCGACCTAGCTATTCGATAACTTTTGTCACTTGTATCAAGGCTCGATAAGTTATATAAAAAATCGATAAAACCCACTTTATCGATTTCCACTATCAATTTTTTCGGTCGAAAAGATACTTGCGCTGCTGGCGTCACAAATGTAACCCTCATTATAATAGTATTCGCCCTAGATAAAATAACATTAGAAAAAGATGGTAGAAGTGTGACAGATCTATATTTAGTTTTAGAGCTGTCAATTATCTTTTGTTCTAGGCAAAGACTTTTATACATACTCGTATAAATCAATGGTTCTAGGCAAATTAAACGCAACTAAATTTACAATAGAGCAAGTGGATCAAATTGATTCACTGGATGGAATAAGTTTAAGACCGGTCAATTGGACAGGTTTAAAACTTATTCCATCCCTTTCTCATGTTCTTATTTAGAAAAGAGAGTGAAACTAAAATTAGGTTTAGCTTTGAGACGCCAGAATCGACGCCATTGTTTTCGTTATTTAACATAATAACATAGGGATTTAAACTTGAAATTGGCAAATACACAAACAGTGACTGCCAAGAAAGAAGAAAAAAAAACAACAAAAAACAGGGATGTTACTAAAATTTTTTAGTGATGCTAAACAATTATTTTTCTCGTAATCGAATACGAATCTAATGTACGATGTATGATCTAATGTATGATGATCCAACTACTTTTGTAGTTAGATAAGTTAGAATAGACGCGTAAATCTGTGTCGACATGCAAAAGCAAAGATTATCCATTTTTAAATAAATACTTAACAGAAAACAATAACAGCATATTGGCGGCCGGTATTACCAATTTTTATTTTTCTTTTATAACTGTCTTACTAAAACGTTCGTTTTGTATCATATTACCACGACCTTCAAGAAAAAACCAAGTAAAATAAAAAGCGCGGTTATCGAGTTACGTTCAGTGAATGAATGATTGAATGATTACAGCAGGTCGTTCACCCCGCGCCGCTCGGATTTGTTTTTTTTTCGCCGTGGGAGCGTGGTTTTGGTGCAGTGTTTTTTTTCAGTTAAAAGCGTATTATAAAATCGGATTATGTAATATAATAACAAATATTGACTGCTCAAGAACCTCCTGCCTCTACTTAGCTATGCTTAACTTCGTTGTTATTATTAAAAGCTTTGTAAAAATTAAAAAAAAGAATGCTTACAAGTTTCTTGCCCTACTTCTCGCTCGGTTGTGTAATTGGAACGAGCACCTAGAGTCATTTAACTTTCATGAGTGCTCTCCTGATGCATAATGCCTATGTTCATAAAGAATCTTAATTTTGTATTTTGTAGAACTCCATTTTTTTATATCTCTCTATAATATATTCTCTGTTCTGGAACATAGATATTGTAGACATTGCAGTTGGACCCGCACAGCTCTTGACCAAAACAACTATGGAAAAAAATTATTATTCGAATTTCAAATAATTCAAAAATTGTCGTGCGTTACCGATGAGTTACTAAAGAAATGGCTGAGGTTTGAGACGCCCTCCACCATTGTGGCAAAAGAAAAAAAGTTACGATCGTGATCTCGATTCGACGCGTGATTTCGGTGAAGCAGACTTTTTTTCTCTCGATAGATAAGGTTACTATTTGACCAATATCCTCCTCATCTAAAGCGATTATTATGGTCGATTATGGTAAACATAGGTATTAATGCTAGGATAAAACTAGAGATTTGTGAATAAAACTGAATAGAATAAAACGTATAACAGAATAAAATTATAGAAGAATATATAAAAATAATAGAATAAAACCCACAGCCTGCGGGCAAAAACTGCTATAGATAAATAAATTATGTATTTGTGTCTTATAAACAGCTACCTACATTTCTACCTGCTCAAATCAAAAGGCCCTTTCTAAAATATAATAGGCCGTGCAGCTCTACCTTTTGCTAAGGGTTGTATCAGTTGTATGGCAGGTAGACGCCCCGTCCCCCGGCATTCTTTAAGACCACGCGATATTCAGACTGTCTAAGGCAGCACTCACACCTATTTCATGATTGATGGATAAGCATCAATCGCGGACCACGAGAAAACCATGGAAAAACATGACACAAAATAATTCTGTGACCACGATCACCGCTTGACGCGTATCGTACCGTCTACGGTAGAGCTTGGTAGAAATCTACGAGCGCCATCGTACCTCGGGTAGATGGTTAGAGGTAGTGAAAGAGACGCGCACCACAGTCGCTTATATACATATCATCATCATTATCAGCCTCTTACGCTCCCACTGCTGGGATACCTCAGAGAGAGAGATATGGGCCATAATCCACCACGCGGGCCCAGTGCGGCTTGGTGGATGTCACATGTCCTCGAATTTTGTGGTTCTTGAACATGCAGGTTTCCTCACGATGTTTTCCTTCACCGTTTTTGAACGAGTGTCAATAATCCGCACGTAGCTTGATATACGTGGGACACTCAGAATATTTCTAGAAACTTAAAAAAAAATGTTCTATAGGGTATAATTTTTTTATTAAATCTTTTCAAAGTACTCTCCACTAGCGTCTATACAAAGTTTCATGCATCTGAACCAATTCTGAAAACATTTTTTCCAGTCTTCTTCAGACACCTCTTCTACAGCCGACTCGAACGCCGCTAGCGCATCTTCCGGCGACGAAAACTGTGTTCCTTTCAGTACATTTTTTATTTTGGGGAACAAAAAAAAGTCGCATGGCACCAAGTCAGGACTGTAAGGTGGATGACCTAACAGTTTAACCGGTGTGCTATCCAGGAAGTCCCTAGTTTTGAGCACCGAGTGCGCGGGTGCGTTGTCATTATGGAGCAGTAGCCTGCGGAACCCCGTCTTCGGCCGCTTGTTGCTCACTGTCTCGAACACTTCTGGCAGGCATTTTGTAGTATACCACTCAGCATTGATGCTACTTTGATTCCGTAAAGGAATTGACACCAGATACCCACTTAAAGTGAAATGACTAGCAATCAAAATTTTGCCTGCGTTTCTAGACCGCTTCACTTAGGTAGGTCTTGGTTCATTTTGAAACAGCCACACTGTTGACTGGCGCTTAGTTTCTGGATCGTATTGATAAATCCAAGACTCGTCACCTGTGACGATATCATAAATACGCCGAGATGAGCCTGCGTCAAATTTAACCTTCATTTCACGGCACCATTCCACGCGGGCCTGCTTCTGAGCTTCAGTGAGGTTGTGCGGTACCGAGCGGGATACAATCCTCCTCACGCGAAGGTGCACGTGGAGAATCTCGTGAATACTTCCCGATCCGATCTGCAACGTCTGCTGAATGTCTTCGTATGTTATACGCCTATTCTCTCGAATTAATTTTTACACTGCCAGCACGTTTTCTTCTGTAACTGCCTTCACAGGGAGACCACTTTTTTTTTCGTCACTCAAAGATAGCCGACCACACTTAAATTCATTATACCAGTGGTACATAGTTGCTTTTGAAGGGCCCTTATCCGAAAAAGCCACTTGAAGTCTATTGAAAAATTTCTCCGGTTTTAGGCGACTTTTAAAATCGTAAAAAATCATGGCGCAAAAATGTTCTCGGTTAGATTCCATTTTTCATAGAGACACGATTTTGCAAATGAGCTCATATGAAAATATGGAAGGAAATTTGAAATTAGAACGTTCGATTTTTACTTATAAATAATTATACTTTTATAATATATTACAACTGGCCAATGTTTCAAACAAAAAAGATGAGATTCTAGAAACATTCTGAGTGCCCTGGTATAAGTGATTGGTGCAGGCCGAGTCGAGATTCGAACTTATGGTGCGTCAGATTGAAAGTCGCACAAGTGCCCGCTCGGCCACACTCGCTCTACATACCTTTACCTATACATAATAAATAATTCTCCCTTGAACTGTAATTGTTCGTAATGATTCTTAAATAAACGGGCAGAGGTCAGTGAAAGTTAGCGTCGCCGTTTATTTGGATTGTTATAAGTTTATAACCTTACTAGCTGTGACCGGCAGTTTCACCTGCTAAGTACGTGAAGATTATTTATTATAGAGACTGCATTTTTCTGGAATAAAATTACTATATTTTCGTATATTTTATTACTATCACTAGCTTTTGCCCGTGGTTTCACCTGCGCTACTAGCCTATAGGCTAATTTTTATCCCGGAAAAACATAGATGTTACTCTCCGGTCCATAAATTATATCTATACCAAAAATCACGTCGATCCGTTGCTGCGTGAAAGAAGGGCAAACTAACAACCCAACAAACGTACAAACAAACTTTCGAATTTATAATATTAATTATACTAGTAACAGAATGTCAGTCAATCTAACGTCTCATAATAACCGCTGGTGCTTCAAGATGGCGTCTGATCTCTGGTGTCGGGTCAATTGACGTACATGAGTCTAAATTGGCAAAATTATGTCACGAGCGTCTCTTAGCAAGCTTTTTTTATTGTTCTAACAACGCTTACGGTTTTATGACTATTTTAGATTGAATTGTTAAAACTTACAGTTAGGTAATTTCTTTTTTGTGGTAACGTACACGACAAGCCAGACTAGCTTTCTGTGACATAATTATATTGAATTGTCATCCGATTTACATATGTGTGTAAAATTTCGACTCAATCGAAGAAGGGGAAGTGGGTCAAATTTAGCTTGCAAGACTTGACCTAAACAAACCGACATACATACAAATATTGCAAGTTAAAGAAAATCTTTTAAAAAGCCCTCCCTCAAGTCGCCAAGCACCTGTGTTTGCCACCCAAGCAGTGGTATTATTTTCAGCCGGGACCAGACGGCCTACTTCTACTTTGCTCATCGTCGTGTAAGGCCGGCTTAATAAAACTTTAATCGCATAGAGGGCATACCAATTCGCTATAATGCTTCCACTTGTGCTATTTCCGCACAAAGACGCTTTGTTTCAATCAGTCTTCTTTATCTAAGGTCAACAATGTCTGTAAGTTTCTTGGGCACTTGAATGATTCAGAAATTAGTCTAAAGCCGCGTTTCCATTATGCAAGTCTTGCATGCAAGTTTGACGTCATATTTGCGTGCAAGTTACCTATAATCGGCCTGTATGGAACCTGAACTTGCATACTTACAGGTTTACGTTTCCACTACGCAAGTAGCATGCAACTTGCATAATATATTTTGAAAAATAAGTAGATACGCGCGTCACTACGCGCTGGTCTACGTATACGTCTTTCATTTACGTCTTTTTACCAAAAGCAATCTCTACCACATAACATGGAAATGATTAATAGACACCGCTAAAACCACATTACAACACTAATGAGAACGCGTTAAAGCTAAAATGTACTAATAGGTAAAGCTAGTAACGCATCAAGTTACTATGTTGGACTGTTGGTATTTGTAATTTGATAATGGTATGAGAAATGCCTAAAGTTCACCATTCACGATCGTCCAACATCGACCGGTCCGAGCATCGTGGTTTGAGTGAAACGAGCGACGCGATGCGACGACGCGACGGTCCAATGGGAAGGCACAGGCAAAGCTAATCTCACATGGCGCCACCATCGCTGGTGCTTGTCATTGATGTTTACATTGGGGGTTAATTAATTAAACTAACTAGTAAACATGCTTGCATCATAAAAATTATTAGAATTGAAATGGTTACTAATAACCAGAAAAATAATTTGGTTTCCAATATTTTTTTATGCGCAATGCTTTGATACACATTTTCCGTTTTTTCTCGTCAGAAGGGAAATGTGTGTACCTTTATTTTTACACTAAATTGCACTACACAGAGGCATACTTTATTGCAGAGACAATTTTTTTTGTTTACTCACTAAAATTCGCGCGCCATCCCATTTTTCGGTGATTCTACGTCTCGACTCTCGAGTAGGTACTACCAACTGAGCGCGAAATTCGTCATATCGGCCACTAACGATGATTTCGAACGTTGAATTTGAAACGTTTGGATTTCTAATATTTCTAGCACTCCACGTAATCCATCTGAGTGAATCCCACACACGGGCGGTTTTTGCAATGTTGGATTGGAGCGCTCATGTATGGTAGACCTAACGCAACAAACGATTGACATGGTTTTTGCATAGATGTAGTTTAAGGACCGGGAGGTGATATAGGTAGACTGTTTTTTCCTGGAAAAATGTACGGTTCCTGTGTGAACCCGCTGACAGCAGCTAGCGTATTATAACTTTATGGAGTGTATTCTCACGAATAAAATTGCATTTGATGCATGAAGCATAATAATAATGATAATTCGTTTCAGTACCAAGTACAATGTTCCATCAATTTGTTTTACTGTCGCATAAAATTATCACCGTTATCGAAAATAATTTAATTATTTTGAAAACGCAGAATCTTTTTAGATTTCAATAGACTGGGAAACAAACTGATTGCAGCATAAAGTTTGCCGCGACCGGGATTGAAACAAGGGCGCTTTGCTGCCTGGGTGCCGTCCACAAACTACTAAGATATATGGAGCCGTCATCGAATCGAAATCGACTGTGCCAATCACACTCATGTAGATTAGCAAATGAATCCCCCCTCCTCTTCCCCCCGGACCGCTGAGGTGTTCAGTCGTGCGCAAAAAGTGTCATTGTAGATTAAAATAATTATTTTAAAATAGATTTTCGACGACAATATTCAATTTAAAAAAATAGGGAAACATAAGCGGTGAAGAGTTCAAGCGCATCAATAACACTGCACGAGTGGGTCATTCATAAGTTCGCGAGATACTATACGCGTGTGCGTTGAATGCACACGACACTGTGCATCCCACTCTCGCACTGAATGTAAAGTGCGGACTTGTGGGCGGAGCTTGCGGACACGGAATACTACGAGGTACGTGATTGTAGATATTTTAACTCGTCTCGAGTTCTGCTCGCCTGGTACCTGCGTAGTGACTACGGCCGTCGACGCGCTGACGCATTTTGCCGGCTACTAGTAATTTAACTTCTTACTACTTATTAAAGCCTGGTACGATGGATAATGTTATGGACAGATCGCGCTCAGATCCCGACATAAGTCAAACAAGTACACTTGAAAAAACCCCTTCGGGGTTCGTATTTGGCCGTTACAAGAGAAAGAGGTATGATGATAGCCCCTCAGAGTTAAATAGCTTCAAAGAAGAAATTAAGGCTTTATTGCTAAACCAGGAACAAAACCAAAAACAGATCCTTAAGGATATCCAGGATGGAAACAATAACATTCAAGCATCGGTCACTCTCGTATTAGCACAAAACGAGGAGTTTAAACAGAAAATTCATCGATTAGAAAATATTATACAAGAAGACAGAAAATATATAGCGATATTAGAAGACAGAATTGAAGATTTGCAGATGGGTAGCCGCAAGGCGAACTTTGAACTCAAAAATGTGCCTAAAAAACCCACGGAAACTAAAGAAGACTTGGTAGAAATGGTATTGACCTTGTCAAAAAATGTGGGAGGCAATATTAATAAAAGTGACATTAAAGACATTTATCGAGTGAAGGGAAAGAGAGAAGAGGCTAAGAATACACCAATTATAGTTGAGACTTCCTCTACTCTGCTAAAAACGGACTTGCTGAAATTGTGCAAGACTTTTAATACTCGCCACAAGACGAAACTACGCGCCCTGCACTTAGGTTTCAAGACGGCTGAAGACACCCCGATCTACGTTTCAGAACAACTGACGGCAAAGGGGTCCCGCCTGCATTTCCTGGCCCGAGATCTTGCCAAATCAAAAAATTACAAATTCTGTTGGACTGCGTACGGAAAAGTTTACGTGAGGAAGGAAGAAAACTCCCCTATAATTCCCATAAAATCTGAGGCGCAAGTTCAGCAGCTCCAGGAACGCTGACTAGGCGTGGTTGAACTGAATGTGGTCTTGTTTATCATTTCATTACTTTTTGTTCCATCTTGTTTCCGTTACCTATCATTTGAATGCATTACTGTATGTAACAATTATTCTACATCCACAATGCACACACACACTCACTACATGCTCTACCACACGTTTTCACTATATTGCGCATCACATACACATACACTCTTATACATCAGTACCGTCATAATACACTTTTTTATTTTTTGCACATCTGACGGAAAGTACAAAGACAAAAATAGGGTGATTTCTTGTGTAGGATCTAATAGCCATCTTTATTTTGGATCTGATACAAAACTTTATTATTACACCATCAGTCTTATAATTGGTATCTCACTATGAATGTTACACCTTCTACATTGAAAGAGATAGATGATATTGAAATTGCTCTAACGTTTAACTGTGACATTGAGGATCTTCATAGTAACATACCAACGAAAGACAGTGATTTAAAGGTTTTTTGTCAAAATATTAGAAGTGTTTACGGTAACATCGATGACCTAAATACGACCCTAGCTCTGACAAATATTACTCCTGACATACTTATCTTAACTGAATGTAGACTTAACGCAGACAAACCTATTCCTAATCTCATAAATTATACCTCATTTGCAACTACCCAACATCTTAATCAAAACGATGGAGTGGTAGCATATATTAAAAACGGAACTATTATTACAAATGTCAAAGAAGTCAAATTAGACCATGCCTCATGCTTACAAATTGATACATATAATAGTGCAATATTAGGAGTTTATCGTTCACCGTCAAATACTAATGCTGATATCTTTATTAATTCTCTTAACTCACATTTAGAATCAATTAAATCCTACAAAAATATAATAATAACAGGAGATATAAACATAAACTTAATTTCTAAAGAAACCGAGCAAACATATGAGCGTACAAATAGACTTAATTATCTAGACGTTTTGTCTATGCAGGGTTTAATGCCAGGACATATGATCCCGACAAGAGAAGGCAGCTGTCTTGATCACTTCATGTTAAAGCTTGAGAAAAATAACTTATCTGCTCAAATAGCCGTTTTAAATACTTCTGTGACCGATCACTCTATGATATTTTTGAATCTATCTAACCAAACTGTCAATAATAAATGTGTAAAAATAAAAACAGTTACTGATTTTGGTGAATCGCTTATTACTTTGGCTAAAAAGAATTTATCAGAACTTTTGTTTAGTGAAGATCCAAACTACGTAATCGAACAACTAGTTGAGAAGATCATTGAGTCTTTGCAAGAACATACGAGTACTATAAAGGTGCCAAAAAATAAGCGGATCATTAAGCCCTGGATCACTTCTGGAATCTTACGTTGTATAAGAAACAGAAATAAACTACAAAAAAAGACACGACGTGATCCTTATAATGAGGTATTAAAAATCAGCTATAAAAGATATAGAAACTTTTGTAATAACTTGATAAAAAAACTTAAAAGAAATTATGAACGTAATCAATTGGCTAAATCTACAAAAGATTCTAAAACTCTTTGGAAAAACATAAAATCCATAACATATTTACATAAAAATAAATCCGATAGTACTAAACTATTAAATTTAAAATCGTCTCCTTCTGAATCTGTTAATTACGTAAACCATTATTTTGCTAATATAGGGAAATCGCTTGCGGAAGATATTTTAAGAAGCCTTAATAATCATAATCTATTACCTAGTCATGCGAAGATAACTCAACTAAACTCTTTTGTATTATTAGAAACTGATTGTAAAGAAGTACATGATGTCCTTTTTACTCTTAAGTCAGATAGTGCCCCTGGATGGGATAACATACCAACAAGATTCCTAAAGCTAGCTCATAAAGAAGTTGTACCTATTATCTGTCACTTAGCTAATCTTTGTTTTAATCATGGTGTTTTTCCAAAACAACTTAAAAAATCGATTGTAACCCCGGTATTTAAGAGTGGTGATACATATGACATTAACAATTACAGACCAATATCGGTCTTACCATCAATCTCAAAAATATTAGAGAAGCTTTTAAATAGAAGACTCATTAATTACCTTACCAAATACAAACTTTTATCGGATTCTCAATACGGTTTTCGCAATGGGAGGTCTACGGAAGATGCAGTGACTGCCTTAACTACGTTTATAATTGAACAATTGGACCAGGGGTTTAAATGCGTAGCTTTATATTTGGACCTAAAGAAAGCTTTTGACACAGTCTGTGTCCCCATACTTATTCAAAAATTAGAGAACATTGGAATAAGGGATACACCATTGGCTCTTCTCAGAGATTATCTGAGTGATAGAACGCAGAAGGTTAAAATAGATTCGTACATCAGTAACGACTCAAACGTTGTTTTTGGAGTCCCTCAAGGGAGCGTTTTAGGACCTACATTATTTTTAATTTATATTAATAATCTGTGTGACCTCAAATTAAATAACGCTAAAATATTCTCATATGCTGACGACACGGCCGTTGTTTTTTCTAACATTACTTGGGAAAAAGTCCGCATTGAAGCTGAATCAGGTCTTAATATTGTTGCTCAGTGGTTGAAGTCAAATTTGTTAACACTTAACGCTCAGAAAACAAATTATATGTGCTATACTATTTATAACAGAACCCAACCAGGAAATGATTTTAATGTTAAATTAATCCACTCCGACGCAACAAACAACATTAATTTAACTAAAGTAAATAAAATAAAATATTTAGGAGTTACAATTGACCAAAGGCTTTCATGGTTTCCCCAAATTGACGTACTTAGTGCTAGAACAAGAAAATTAATTTGGATCTTTAAAAATTTACGACACGTAGCGTCACAGGAGTTGCTTAATAAAATATATATCATCTTAGCCCAGTCTGTTTTAAGTTACTGTGTGCCAATTTGGGGAGGAGCTGCAAAGACCAAATTTATAGACATTGAAAGATCACAGCGAGCCTTGATAAAAATCATGTATTTTAAACCATATAGATTTCCTACTGACATGTTGTATTCTTTGAGCAAGTTATTAACTGTACGAAAGCTGTATATAATACAGTCAGTATTAAAGGTTCACAAAAATCTAGTTTATAACCCAAATGTATTTAAAAACAAAAGAAGGAAGCATTCAGTTGTATCGGTAAAAGCCTCTAAGACATGTTTTGCTGGAAAGCAATATGGAAAACAGTCAGCGCGGTTGTACAATCATATAAACAAAAGTCTGGATATATATCGTATGCATCAACATGACTGCAAGAAAACTGTTACTGACTGGATGCTTACTAAAACTTATGAGGAGACGGAAGCACTCCTACGTTATATAACATAAGATAAATAAAACTTATCTAATACTAATATTTCAAATTGATTTCTTAATTACATTACACATAATAATATCTACAATTATAAATATAAATACTTAAATAAAAAACATAAAAACTTAATTCTAAACTAAGGTACTGGATAGTTACTACACACGCACATAAACATTCACACAACCACACACACCCACATTCACACACACCCACACACACACACACACACTCACACACACAAACACACACACACACACACACGCACTCACACTTATACACTTTTTTTGTTTGTTTTATATACTGTAATAGACTGTTTAACCTACTTATAAATTATAATATTCTGTAATGGATATGGAAGAGCGGGGCCCTCTGGCACAAGTATTTTCATACTTAAAAGAAGGTCCCCACCTTGTTTGTATGTATATACATTTTTGGTTACAGAAATAAAAAAACATTTTGATTTTGATTTTTGAAATCGATTACAATTAACTAGAAATCGATATTGTTTCGAGTGCATAGCGAATGCTTGACTGGTAAATTGCGTAAGTTACTGACACGAACAAAATCTTTTCAATGCCTTTCATGGTTTAATTTTATCCATTGATGTCGAGGTTTTCAATTAATACTGGGTTTTTTATTTACTTAATGATGCAATTACTCATGTAATATTGTTTTATTTTATGTATCCATAGAATATATAAAGCCAATTAGTGACGCTAACTACATTTTTAAATCGATATCGATACTTCACGTGCATTTTCTGTTATGTCTTACTATCGTTTCTGTTTTTAAAAGATCTGTTCTATAATTTTATTGACGATCGGTCCATTCAGACATAATCATTGCACTGCTTTGGTTTAGTTTAGACAGATGCTTGTGTGGGAGTTTTAACAGTTTTATGTAGGTGGATGGAACGATTACAATGGGAAAGAGATTGCACATAAAAGTATTAATCTGGTTCTTACAGACAATACGCAATAGCGTAAGCGATGTTAAGTTTTTTTTATATTATTTATTTATTGCATTCATTGTAAATTTTTTGTACTCGGTTAATTAGTGTGTAACCGTGATCTCGTCTAATTTTAATCCTGTTCACCTGATCGAAAATGTAAACGCTAAATTTAGATTGTTATTTACTACACCTGCACCATTATGAAACTGGTTTAATTTTCTCCTTTATACTTAGTACCCGTATAATAATACAGTAGCTTCTAACATTGATTTGAATTTGTTTCTTATATTTTAAAAATTAAGAACCATTTGCAAAAAGCCAAAGGCAAACGTTTTCAAAGGTTAACAATTATTTTACCGTCAAGAGTAATTAAATCTATTGATATTATTTCCTCATGACTTCACGACTGATACTGAATAATAAACTAACTTTAAAGTGTTGTGCTTAGTTGTGACTTGTGCACCTTAACGGCCTCCAGTGGGCATTGCTCTTGTTTTCCAAGTCACGTAGCAACTAGCACTTTATCAATGATCTATGTGGGCTACTAAATGTAGAGTAAGTACCTGAGTAGTTACCTATCTAAATTGTAGTTAAAATAAAAAAAGTAAGGCTTAGATCGGCATTAATTTGTCATTTTGTGAACATTTAAGTTACTAGCTTTTGTCCGTGGCTTCGCGCGCTTCGAATTAGGATGACATGTAGCCGATTTAGCATTTAGGAATAATGTAGCTTTCTATTAGCGGTAACAAACAAAGACACAAACTTAATCTCTTTATAGGTATTGATTATTGGTAGATATTGAATGTTGACTATAAATTGACGTAATTTGTAAGTCTTTCAATGTGGTAATTGTGTTGATGGAATCAAGTGCGTAAGTTCGATTCCCGTAAAAATATTTGTGCTTTGGTGTTGTCCTCATAGTTTACCTAGACACAGGGATTCCTAGAACCTAATCAAAAAATTATGGTGTTTGATGGGCGCTATTTATTAAATTGTGTAGAAATAAATACATACCTACCTAAATAAATTCCTCTTGAGTCTTGACCCAATACCAAATGTAACTTACAACTTGCTTCAAAAAAATTAAAAAATATATTTTTTTATAAACAATTATTTACTTCTTCAGCACTTCTGTTTCTTGTTTGTATGTGTAATGTCTTAAATAGTATGTGTATATTCTTCTCATGTAGGTGCTTTTCTATGTGTACATTGTAATTGTGCTGAAGAAATGTTTTTCTATTCTATTCTGCTTATAAATATTTATACTAACTTTTTATAAATATATGTAAATAATATTTTTTAATAATCTTTGTCGTAGAGATTCAAAGAAAAATCTAAGCATAGACAGTAGACACATTCCTTCCATCTGTCAAAATTGTATACAGTTTTGACATTTGGAAGCAAAAGACCACGCTTAGACTCGTCTTCGTATCCTAGCCTAAAAAATGCCTACCTATGTCTCAGGGTATCAAGCGCAATGCAGTACCGCGCAGACCTTTGTATTTCAAAGTTCTGAGTGGTACTGCAATTGTTATGGGCCGGCGTTGTGCTTACCATCGGGCAAACCACAAGCTCGTCTCGTAATATGATAGTACAAAAATTATTATTAGGTATGTACTAACTACTAAGCAGATCTTTCCCTAACAATCGCGGTTACACTGTTGGTATACTCGTAACAACTGTGATTTACATTTCCTGTGTGACACTGCAGTGCGTTCTCTTCACCTTCATGAGTATCTCTGTTATTTGTGTATAATCATTTGTATTTAGTACTAGCTGCTACCCACGGTTTCACCCGCGCGGAGATATTAGATTTCATGGTTTTTATTTTTTTGCGCGGAACCCTAATAGTTTTTCTAAAATAAAAGTAGCGTCAGTTACTCCTTATAACATCAGCTATCTGCCGGTGAAAGTCCCATCAAAATCGGTCCAGCCGTTTCGGAGATTACCCGGAACAAACAGACAGACAGACCAAAATTTTATAAATTGTGTTTTTGTAATAGTTACCGTATTATACTTTCATATGCATTTATTGAAAAGCTGTTACTTTGATTTTACAAACAGACACTTCAATTTTATTTATTTGTATAGACTAAGAATTTGTCATGGCTTTTTGTAGAAAGAATGAACTACGCTAGTTTGGGAATCTCTTATCCAGTCGTTAAACGTCCATTTACTGCCAGCCGTCTTATTTTTATCACCCCATATAGATAGCTGTAATTACTTAGACTTAGTTAAGTATGGTCAGACTCAAGGTAAGTAAGACTCAAAGTAAGACTCAAGGTTTGTTATTTAATACATCCTTGTACCGTTACTTAAATGTTTTAACGGTTAAAAACAAAATTTATTCGAATGAATAAAAGACGTAAGATTGAAATTAATCGTTTTCCAATAAAATCTTATACGGAAGTGTCTACGTACTATGTACCAACTATAACCATAAAAACAAACAGGTTACATATACCATAGTAATTATGCTTAAACATTCCAAAACTACACATTTTTCTTAGTTAGGTACTTATCATTCAATTAAATTTAATTAATTATTACTTTCTCGTAACACTGGGAAGTATTTACGGTTTACTGATTTATTGCTTTATATTTTATATTATACTAGTCCTAAAATAATTAAGTTTGCGTTTATCGATAAAAAATATACAAAGCTAGGCACATCACTAGCTACACCACCCTCGGCAAACTTTTTTCGCGTTACAAAAAATGAGCAACGGCCTCAAAAGCCATACATCCTGCAGCTAAGTAACGAAATATTAACCGCCTACTTTCCAAACTAGTTTATCTTGATCGGCCTTTGTTCTGACGACCTCACCCGACGAAATCGTAACGTACATTCAACTTACTTCAGTAACTAGCAGATGTAACTTATTACTTACCATAAAATCAGAAATACGAAATCCTGTTTCGTCAACGCAACACCACCAGAATCAAAAGATCCTTTTCGCACGCACAAAACTTAATTCCAAATTCAAATTTCGTAACAAACACTGAAACAACGCCACGCTGCACGTTCACTAACATTACGGTAGAATTTCACATTTAATTTTAATTCAAAATTTACTAACAAACTCCTTAGTAACAGCAAGGAGGTTTAATAACACGTTCGGACCGCGTCGCGCCGCATTTTTACTGGCCGACCGGAGATATTTTTACCTGTGTATGGCAAAAAAAGTTTGTTCCACTGTTGAGCTTATTGGAAGCTTTCAAAGAACTTTCAACGTTATTCCTAATTGATAAAGCTCGTATTTTTATGGCAATACTAAATTGCATTAGTGTGATAGCAGTTTGCTCACGATTTAATTGAAATCAAAAGTTAATGCGTTGCAGTAAGGTCGAGAATCGTTTATTTTTAGAAGAAAGCTTTGTGCTGTGTGCTTTGCTTGTAGATGTATTTGTGGGCAGTTGGTCAGAATCAATGGTTCTTAAACTTTTTTGAAGTGCTATTTTTATAACTCTATGTCATTAAAAATTAATTAAAATATTCCTGACATTTTACAATCATCATACAAATAGTCTACCTCAACACTACCTCCCTCATAGTTTGCTATAATTTCAATTAAAAATGACCTTTTTAAGTTTTTACACGATTACACAGAAAAGGAGTGTAATGTGTTTAGGGTTCATTTATATATGTTTGTATGTGTGTGACTTTCTTTGTTCCACCGTAACTTTGGAATGCCTGAATTTGGATGTATGGTATCGTTAGAAACATCCCGAGTGACACTGGCTGGGGCAGTTGTGTTTTTATAATGTATCTTTTGTTACATCGACTTGTTAGAATTATGTTTGTACTATGTTGGCTCCAGCTCTAGTAACTGTAACGCATATCATAGTTCCAGGCAAATACAAGTAGACGCTTACAAGTTACACACTCATACTATAGGATCCCTTGTGTCACAGGTGGCATAGATACGTGACACAACATCCAACACTGTTTTAAACTTTCGCGGTTATTTACTAATTCATAACGGGATACTTACCACAATTATAATTGAGTGAAGAGTACGGGTGACTATACCTCTCAAGAACGTAGTGATTCTTGACTGTACCTACGTGTTTTGTCGTGAATTTCGAGTGAGTTACGAAAGAGCACGTGATAAACGACTGAGAAAGCGGGTAGACAGATTTATCTGCTCGTAATTTCGTCTACAATCCACCCGCAGTCTCGCCAGTATTCCCGTGAATTTGATGCTTTCAGCAGCGTCGACATATCGGGTGCTCATCGCTCAATAATAATCACGGTAAATATCCCATTACAATGTATGTAGAAACATCCAAGACCCGTATTCTCCACAAAGTTTGCCCCGGCCGGGATTCGACTACTCCACAAATAAATATGCGCATTACTAGGTATATAATAAGGAGCAGAGAGGATGAAATGTCAGAGGAAATACCAAATGGAACGTACCTAGTACAAGTTCTGTAACTCTGCGGGAGCTGTTCTACTTAAATTGACACTGATTGATGCATTAGGTTGGAACGATTCTCGTGGTTTTTTTTACGACGTTATGGATTTCTACTTCGGGGAATAGGTTTAATAGATTGGATGGGCGTCGATATCTATTTTTGTGTAGGTAAACAGATGGATCTCTAATTTTAAACTACTAAAAGGACGTCGGCAATTTAATTGGCTTTTTTATTCTGGAAATATGATAGTAAATATCTACAGCGCTTTTAATACTACTAAATTGCTAGCCGGTCATTTGCGTGATTGTATTCCCGCTTGCCCTTTTATGCAAATATTCTGTGCCAGAACTTAGAAATAGAAACACAAAGGTCTGCACGACACTGCAGTGCTCTAAGCTCTCTCTTACTTTTATTATAGTACTACTCTATGGCTCTCTCGTTACCGAGAGAGGAGTCTGAGCCTTTCGTAGACAAGAATAAAATCTTGTTTTTTTTTTAAAAAAGAAAATCATATTTTAGTCGTGATTAATTTTTTTTTTGTTGAGAGTCCGTGTTTTTTCTTTATAAGCAGTATAAAGTAAAAAATATGACATTTCTACGACCTATAACGCGTTAGTATTTTGCAAAGAGTATAATAAACATAGGGGAATTTTGTGTTTTAAAAACAAAATAGGTACGCGTTATCTTAAAATAAAAAGTTGTTACTTACAACATTATAATCACATAAGAGCGTTTTGTATGGATGGGTTGGTGCTCGTTATCTATAAAACGGGTGAACAAGTCACAGCCAAAATAAAATATTATTTTCAACGGTGCGTCTTCTGCATTCTTCAAAGAAAAGGGTCTGTGAAAAACGGTGGAAAAACAAAACAAAAATTATTTAAACAATACCGTCACCATGTGTAATAAGGGGTGAGTTTACGAGATCGATGAACAATGTATCTAGGCGGTACCATTTTTTTGAAAAATACTTAAATTGAGCATCCAGGCCAAAATAAAAAGACATTGAAATATCTTTACACGACTGCTGCTAACTTTTAAATACCTGAACACATTTGGATGTATGGGGTATCATTAGAATCCTCACATCATACCCAGTGATACTGATACCGGCTAGGCCAGTCGTGATTTTTAATTCTTTTAATTATATGTTTTCATATAAATTACTTACTACAACCAAAAACAAGATATAAACATTTTATCTCTAACTGCTTACTTGCCAAAGCAGATTATTGTGTTCAATGATAAGACGTCATATGACCGCTAAATATGGTCATATCATCATAAAATATAATAAAAAAAATCGACCCCAACATCACCAAAGTTTGACATTCTCTGTCCAGATCCCGAGGCAAAGAACTGGTTTATCCGTAGATACAAGTCCACAGTGTAATACGAATTAATTCATGCGTTTAACAATATCTCACGGTTACTGTACTGGACCCATGATGGGCAAAGCGATGGATCAGTGGCAGGTAGCATCATCGTCAGCCTTTTACGCTCCCACTGCTGGGATACCGGCCTTTTCTCTGAGATAGAGAGAAAGAATATGGGCCATAATCCACCATCGTGGGTCCAGTGCTCGGTGGACGTCACAACATATCCTCGAATTTTGTGGTTCTTGAACATGCAGGTTTCCTCACGATGTTTTTCTTCACCGTTTTAGAGCGGGGTATTACTTGTGGTCCCACTGCTTTGACCCCACTGATGGGTCCACGATTAATTTTTATTCGCCGTTGTTCCACTACTCTTGAGATTGAATTTTAACCAATTTTAATGGGTCCACGGTTAATTTTGGATTACCGATCTTTTTATCCAGATTTAACTGTTATCATATACTTATATTTGTAAATGTTATTATTTGTGTTATTTGTTATATACAAAATATACGCTGGCCATAAAGCTATTAAGGTCCCCGGATAAAAAGCTCGTGGAACCACTGAAACTGACCAAAATTAAATCTCTAGTGCAGAGCGAGTACGGGGAATAACAATTGGACCCACCAGTAGCACAGAGCAATAATGGGACCACTGGTAATACCCCTTTAGAGCGAGCGTGATAAATCCGCACGTAACTTGATCATTGAGCTGAGTTCGAAGTAGTTCGAACACGGTGCGAGCGACGGATTGAAAGTCGCGTAAGGGCCTACTCGGCCACTCGATATTATTCCGCTGCGAGTACGCACACCTCGGCCACACCCGCTTTTGTGGCCGGTGTAGGCTATATAGCACAGACAATACCATACAAAGTGTATTTTTTGGTTTGTCTTTCTTTCACGCAGCAACGGAGCAACGGATCGACGTGTCTTTGGGCATGGGTATAGTTTATGGGCCGGAGAGTAACATAGGCTACTTTTTATCCCGGAAGTACTTTTTCATTAAAATAAATATGAGTATAAACTGATGATCACTGATTAAATTATTAATACTCAAGATATTTCTTTTAATTTATTTATTCATTTCTACTTATAACTAAACAACGTATAAATTACTTAAACCTGCATCTAGTTGTGAATTGATTGTTCTTATTTTTTTGAAATATCGACGGCCACATCGAAAAAGGTTGTAAGTCAATTAAGGTCTTCAGAATTTTGTTAGACAATACTTAAATCAGGATTTGTGGTGGCTCATATTTAATCGCGCGACTAAGGCATGTTTAGCCGTTAAACAGTGATTAACAAAGGTTTAACGTGTGTTTAATTTTTATATAGTAAGATCCTACTTGTTTATTAAAAATCAGATTAACACTATTGAACTTAAGTTTAATAAACAAGACGGCTCTAATAAACAGTGGTACATCGCGGTTTAGTTAAACAATGTTTTGCCCTTGTTCTTTAACAATTTTAAACTGAAACGATAGAGACAAAACATAGTATAACTATTCAATCGTGTAACACTGTTTATTGAATGGCAGAGTTTAATATTTTTGCCCATTCTGAATTTACGTCAAATTCACATTTCGGCATTTTACAATACATACATTTGTCGATATCGACACAAACCGAATAAATTTTTTTTGTTTTTAAAATAATTTCTCTACGCGATTTTTAACTGAAAAACATTAAAATTTTTAAGATATCTTGGTCATTTTCAAACGCTGCTTTTCCTTGGCGGCAACCAAGCTTCCACCTTTGGCTTGGTGGTTGTGTAGGGGGTGTACTGGCCCGTAGTGCCGGATAGGTTCTCAGTGAAGTCTGTCATCCATTCGTATTTAGGACGGCTGGGGTCCTGAAAAGTAATAAGCAATATTTTAAATTTATTTATTTACTAGCTTCTGCCAGCGGTTTTCACCCGCGTTCCCACAGGAACCGTGCATTTTTCCGGGATAAAAATTAGTCTATGTTACTCTCCGGTCCATAAACTATATCTATGGCAAAAGTCACGTCGATCCGTTGCTCCGTTACTGCGTGAAAGAAGGACAAACCAACAAATCAACAAACCAACAAACACACTTTCGCATTTATAATATTAATAATATTAGGGATTATAGATGAGCAGCTTCAGCTGATATACAATGTGCATTTTCACAGTATTGAAATTTACCTGTTCGTTTGAAAAGAAATATGGCGTTTCACCAGTATCTCACCTGCGGCGCAAGTACGGAAGTACAAACGATAAAATTGTCGAATTGAAAAAACTGATAAATTTATCGAATGTTGCGAGTACCGAAGTCTGATCGTAAAGTATTGTAGTAGCTTTAAATTCTCTTTGGATTCGACCTAGCTATTCGATAACTTTTGTCGGTTGTATCACGGCTCGATAACTTATATAAAAATTCGATAAAACCACTTCATTTTGAATTGTCAATTTTATCGATTGAATAGATCCGTACTTGCGCTGCTGGTGGTAACTGGTAAGTGACAATGTGGTCACGAGTGAATAGGTATATCTTCTAGGTATGCGTTACGGCAGAGTTCCACTCTTTAGCGGTACGCCAAACGTAGAAGCATAACGCTTCGTGCGTAAAGGAATATCTATCGATGTCGCTAAGGAGTGGAACTCTCTGCCAGAGTCTGTGTTTCCCTATAACTGTAACTTGGGCTGCTTCAAGGTGCGAGTGAATAGGAATAATATATCTTCTAGGCTAGTGTGCTTCATCATCGATTACCATCAGCTGAGATAGCGGTCAAACGAAAGCCTACAAAGAATTAAAAAAATATTCCACCCAGGGGGACACTAGTAGAAGAGTTAATCATACTATCTGGTGGTTAGCTTTAAATTACTCCCCTTATATCTCTCAGCTCATTATTATGAGTTTACCTGGTTGGGCGGCAGGTCAGTTTTGTAGTGAAGCCATCCAAACCATTCAGCGGGGACCTGTAATATAAATATTCTGTCATATATACCAGTAAAACATATCTGTAAAGTTAACAGATCAATATTGGTGTTATCTGTTTGTTCCAGCTAATCTCTGAAATGGCTGGACCTATTTTGACAGGTTAGAGTAGCCAAGAGTTAATTAAGCTATTTTTATATTTGAAAATTACGTGGGTGAACCTGCGTGGCACAGCTAGTCACCAATATTATCCTTACCTGGCTACCATCGTAGTTCATGTGGTATTTATCCGCATACTCCACCCATCGGTTCCTGCTGTAGAAGTACCGAGGATTCTCAAAGTACTTATTGCCGTACTTGTCTTCGCCTACTAGTTTACCATCTTTAAGTTCGTCTTGCCTGTTATAAAAAAATTACATATATTTAACCAATTAAATAATTATATTTATACTAACAAAATATGACTTTCATTTTAACTGAAAGATTATTTTTATTCAATCTCTTTTTTTTGTACTATTGGATAACGATATGAGCCTTTATTTGTTGGTATCATGGTAAGCATAATACCAGCCTTGTAGTGCCACTCAGAACTTTGGAACACAAAGGCCCGCACTTGTTTCCCTGAGACATTAGGTATTAAGCCTTGCCCAGTTATTTCATTAACTACAAACCGGAACAGAAATACTTGCACATTACTGTTTTGGGGCACAAGCAAAGCGGTGGAACCAACCCAGACGGTTGGAAATGGGTTGGCCGTGGTAAAGCCTAGCTCCTATTTTAACTAGGGTCACTCTTAAACTAGCTAGGAAGGTCCGGTGACACAAAATGAGACTAGGCTTCCAGTAATAAGTGCCAACACTTTGGTCTGTCTCGCACCACCTCTTGACAATTTACGTACACCATGTGAGTATGGGCGCAGCGGCGGGTGCTGTTGTCCTGGAATATTTGTATTCACATTGGCCTTCAGGCATATTGAGGTGTTGTCTGGCAGATGCAGGGTTTGTTCGATTGAGCCGAAATTTTACACATAATTATACATATTATGTAAATTGGATGACAATGCAATGATGTCACAGAGCTGGTCTGAAGATGGAGCCGGAAGGCGGTCATACTCTGTAACGAACCGACGTAAGCCCCATCGAGTTGGGTCGTTTGATTTATCTTTACATGTATCTAAATTAACCCAATGTATCCTAAATTATTGTATCCTGATAATGGAGCCTGAAGGTGGCCACATTAAAGTACCAATTAAGTATTTTATAAAAGCCTGTCAAATACATTATTCCACAAAAACTTGATTTTCAAAACATAACCCTAACATCAAATTACATAATACTGTTTATTTCACTGACCTGTACAGTTTCCAGAGTGACGCCCTGATGCCACCATTCTGGCGGATAATGCTGAATGCATTGGCTAGTTTATCCAACGCCAAGAACTTCCCCACGGACATTTTTCACGATTTTTAGTTCAATATTTTGGATTTTGCAAAATCGTCAATCGTGACAGTTCACAGTTGGTTGACCACAGACCAGCTGTTACAGTACACAGACAACAGTAAAGTATCCAGGTCAAGAAATAAATTTAAAAAAATCTGTGATGTCACTGTGTCTACTTTTAGGTTATGTGTGTGTTCAAACTTGTTCATTTTCATTATTTTCTTTGTTATTTCTCATACAGTCAGCATCTAAAGATAATAAATTTAAAATAGAGATCTAGTTCATTTTGTTGTTAAAATTAATGGATTTCGCCCGACGCCAACTGGAAAAATACGGTTGGAGCGATGGTAAGTTCAACAAATTGGTTTAAAAAATAATTAACATTATGTCTTATCTTGGAATGTAACTGCGTAAAATAGTGATAACTAATAAGTATGTACTATTTTCTATGATATAAATATCTCGCAATTAGCACAAAGTATAGACATCTGTACTTTTGCTAATTTATAAATATTTTCTTAAGTGGTATGAATTTTTAGGCAAAGGCCTCGGGAAATATGAGAATGGTATATCAGAAGCTCTAAAGCCGAAGTTGAAGCGCAGCGTAACTGGGATTGGGCATGATGCAGCAGCAGAGTTCAATGAGCATTGGTGGAGCGCTCTGTACGATAAGGCTGCTAAAAATGTTGAAGTGAGTCTTCCTTAATAACCTTTAAATTCCTTAGTAACCTTTCATAATGGATATTAAATTTACTGTTCATAATTTGTTATAATAGAGATAGGACTCAATAGACAATAATGTGGCTTTGGTAGTAATGTTGTCTGTGGTCAGTCTGCCTGAACTTTACTATTTATCAAATTAGTTTAAGTAAAACAAGCTTCTGCCCGCATCTTCGAATGTGTAGAATCAGGTTAAAAAGTAGCCTATAGCAATCGGAGACAATGTAGCTTCCTATAATTAGAAAAATCATTTTTAAAATCGGACCTTTGGTTCCAGAGATTATTGGTAACAAACAAACTTTACCTCTTTATATTAAAAATGTAGATGTTATGTTGTATTTTATTTACTTGTATAGAATACTCTCTTCAAAATATCATACCCTAACTCTTTAGAAAAATATGATAACAAAACTGAAATTCTTAACATACTTTTACAGGTTGAAGAGAAGAATGGCAAAACGAAGAAAATCAAAACCATAGACAGCAATGAGTTCACAATAACTAACAACACTTGGAGAATCAACAAGAAACATAAAAATGGTTCTGATGACAGTGAATATACAGAGTATTTCATCAAGAAAGCAGTCCTGACTAATGAAGGGACAAGATTAGAGAATGTGACAGACAATGAGTCCGAAAATGATGAAATAGCTAAGAAAGATGTGTTTAAAATGACCGATGAAGAGTTGTTTGCAGCGTGTGAAGGCAGAACAGCACATAAGTAAGTTACATCTTTTTTACTATTCCTAAAAGGTAGGCATTAGACCATTGTCTCATCTGATCTTAATCACACATTAATACATGATAATGTCTGGCCATATTACCATAAAAAACAGCTTTTAAACACCTATTTAGGTAGACAGTGTTTAAAGGTAAAAATGTCTAAAATTATTACAAATTTCACAACAGAATGGAGTTAATCAAGTTAGTCACTAATTAATCCAAGATTTGTGGTTGCTTATATTTAAATGTGCAACATTTTTCTACATGACTATATTATTTACAAGTTTAGAACAAATAAAATACAATGAGAGTATTTATGAATTCATTACCAGATAAAAGTAAAAGAGACATATTCATGTATCAACAGTAATAGCATGGCCACAACCACAGGCTAATAACTCTACTGACTGACTATAATATAGAAGTTTGTGTTTAACCAGAACAGAATATTAAGGTTTTCAACTTGAGGATGGCTAGCCAAGCAAGGACTTAAAAATACCTTACCACCAACCTATAGCAACAGCTCAATCTCATTACAGGATTTGAACCACTGACCTATGATTGATGATTGAACACTGGTGATTGATCTCCCATCTGAACCATCAGCACTTCAAAGTTGTTAATGAATCCTATATTATGATATTTCCTAGTCCTATCTCAAATAAAGTTTAGGGTTTATTCTCATGGCAGGACAAAAATGGCTAGCAAATATCACAAGTTAAAAAAAAAGATTTTTCAAAACATGCTTTTTTCCCATAGTCCCATTGTCACCAAGCTCATACATGGATACAAAATTTCGCCCTATTTGAATCACAGGAAATGATTTGCAAAAAACCACACATACAAATTTTCTATTTCATATTAGACAAACATACAAGTGAAGTTAAATAAAATCTTGTAATAAATAAAAAAACAAGGTTTTACATTTTGATGTGATTGTTTTTATTTTCAGGGGAGCCCGTCACGGCTTGAAAGCTTTAGGTAAGCTTGCTAGAATAGCTCAACAAGAAGAGACATTATTAACTCAATCAAAATATGAAGGATATTCCCATGCCAAGAGAAAGAAACACAAAAATGAAGAAATTGTTGAAGATACATCACTGGCAGAAAACGAAGAGAAAATGTCTATAAATAAAAAGAAAAAAAAGAGGAAACACTGTTTTAGTAACGAAAATATCTGTGAACAGGCAGAATCGGAGGTTTCTTTGCCAGTTATTGCCGAGGAGAATTTAAAAAGTAAAGCTGTTGGGGATACCAAAGATGTAAAACAGGTTGATAATGGTAGAAATTCAAAACTTAATACCTTGACAAAATATAACGAAATTAACATGGAGAGTAATGGCAGTGTTAAAAAACCAAAGAAATGAAAAGTGAAACAAATAGAAAATGTAGATAATAAAATGCATGATACCGAAATAGTGCAAGAATCTACAACAGCTGATACTGATGTTTGTAAAAAGAAAAAAAAGCAGAAAAGGCGAAATGTGGAATAATATTAGATCCAAACTATATTATTTGTGAATCCATTTGAAAAATGAGTTTGTTTAATATTTGTATGAAATTGGAAACAAAATATATTAATTTTTAAAGAGAGTAATTTTATTGTAAAAATATTTAAGTTGCATGCAGAATCGTATATATATAAATGTTGAGATAAGGTTCAAAATCTTTTTTACATTAAATGCCGAGTGAACTTTCCAGATTAGTAGCATATATAATTTGTGATTAGTAGATAAATTCCTTGGGCGAGAATCCTCACCCCAGAGATTGTAGAGGTACCCTTGACCTTGTCATACAGGTAATAAAATATTTAACGAATATGCGGCGCAAGTACGGATCTTTTCGGCCGATAAAACTCGATAATCGGCGCGTGTACGGATTTTTTCGATAAATAAAATTGACAGTTAAAATCGATAAAGTGGGTTTTATTCGAAAAAATTGCCAGTTCCAATCGATAAAGTGGGTTTTATCGATATTAACTGTAAATTTTATCGAAAAGATCCGTACTCGCGCCGCTGCCGGACTGTTTCTGAACGTAGCCTAAGACATGCTTATTAAACTTGAAATTGGCAAAATACACAAACCATGTCTGGCCACGAAAGAAAAAAAAAAGAGACATGCTTACCGGACCCCCTTTCCTCTGTCACTGTCAGTGTCAAGTCAAGAGGTTCAACGTTGTTGTTTTGTTTGTGGTCAAAGAGAATATAATCACTACGGTCAAAGAGAAAGTCAAAAAGAAAAAGCGCTGTATTCAAAAATATTCTTATTTTCTGTTTATTATTGTAAATTGTCTGTTATTGTAATCTTTTTTTAAATCACACAATGTATTTACCATAGTTATCAGCTCAATGATAAAGTCTCTGATTAATTTAATACCATCTTTATGTGTTCTTACAACACAATACAAAAATCATGCAACGCAAGTAAGTTGACACCGTACCTATTACATATTTGTTTAAGCATTTTGCTTCATGATCAATGTATTCAAATCTATTGTCTTGATAGTAGTTGAAGCTTGAGGCTCAAAAAGGTTAGTTTTTGCAAAATTGTTTAATGTCGTCTCCCAAAAAATAATAGTGTTCTTCGTTCGGTCTCCTAGTTAAGACTCAGGTATTGGAATCAAGGATTACGAGACCATGGCTAAAACCTGGGTGTTAAGCCACGGAAAACCGAAAAAATGCGGTTGTACCTATTCATCACCTAACCTTAGGTCTTAGATTATGAACTTTCTATTTCTATGCCTTGGGCTTTGTCCGAGTTGGAGCTGGTACATGTTTTTTTTTATTATTGAGTGTGTAAACATATTTGTTTCATTGTGAGAATTGAAAGCCCTTACATTCCTATTAATCTAATAATAATAAATTATCTAATGAGAGTTCAGAGTTGTCACTACTTTTTCAATAAAGGTTAATTACTATCAATAAACCATTATCCTACCTGATGATAAGAGACAATATTGTTCAAGGTAAGTTAAGCTATGATCCAAAGAGTTGCCACTCTGAGCCTAAGTGAAGACTAGCTCTGAAACAGACTCTGAGACTTGGTTTTCCTGGGTCCATTTAGAGTTTGATATTTTTAATATGTACAGAAAAAATAGAGTTATGAACTACCTAAATAACTGTGTAAACATTGATAAGAGACAACTGTCTAACACCTGTTCATACCAATTGCAGCACCACCAAAATCTTTGAAAAACAAAGCCCTGCGCAGCACTGCGATGCGCTCATTACCCTGAGACATTATGTATTAAGTCTCATAAGCCCAGTAATTTCACTGAATACTTTGCTCATTGAACCGGAACACAGTGGTCCATGCTCACTACTGCTTTATGGTAGACTGCATGAGCAAACCGTTACCAACCCACCTGTTATTAGGTTAGTTGGTAGATAAGTTTTACGAAAAAGTATCTTGAGATTTTGCATGAGTGGAATCTGGACAAAATTTATCTGAAGGATAATATAGGCTTCCTATTAGTGAAAAAAGTTTTGATATTGGGCCAGTGCTTCCATAAATGAGCAGTAACAAACTTAATCGGTCTTACCACAAAAAAAAATTCACCATAAACATGTATTCAACAGAATCTAACTCTTATACATGCCTTAGTCGCATGTTTAAATATAAACAACCACAAATCCTGATTTAAGTAGTGTCTAACCTGTCTAACTCCATTCTGTTATGGCATTTCTAATCATTTTTAGACATTTATCTTTAACACTGTTTAGCTAAACGGGTATATAAAAGTTTTTTTTTTGTGGTAACACAATACCTCTGAAATATTAGTATAGATTTAAAAAAAAACTACATTAAAAAAATATTACTTTAATACACATGTGTAATCTAGTGTAATCTAACATTAAATATCATTTCCAGATGTACCACAAAGTCTTTGTGTACGGTACACTGAAACGTAATGAACCCAACCACCACTGGCTCACAAACCCCGAACATGGAGTTGGCAAGTACATTGCAACAGGAAAGACTAAGTTGAAATACCCGCTGATCATTGCTACAAAGTACAACATTCCATTTCTGCTGTATAGTCCTGGCTTAGGGAATAATGTTAAAGGTAACAAAATCATTTATTTCACCATAATATTGTTGTATGTTGACTCAATTTCTTTTACGATGTCAATCAATCCGTTTTCTCCTGAGAATCAAATGTGAAATCATAGGCTAGAAACGTCAAAAATCTGCAGGTTATTTGCCTGATGGTATGCATAACGCCAGCCCATCTCAGAACTTTTAAACACACAGGCCTCCGTGGCACTGCATTGCGCTCAATACCCCTGACAGTTTCATAAGTCCAGTAATTTGACTGGTTATTCTGCTCATTAAACCACAACACAGTAATGCTTGCGCATAACGGCTAGGCAGCAGGATTCACGAGCAAAGCGATGGTACCAACCCAGACGGACACTCTCAGAATAGTAAGTCCTACCACCTTACCATTCTAAGTAAACTAAACATCATCTTAAAATACAGAGAACTGTAATTTTAGTACTTTTAATAGTTACTATTAATTACTAGATGAATTATTTGAATATGATGACTGAACAAAAGTTTGCGCTCGCGATGTCTACCGTTAGCCGAACTACTATACTTACTATAATACAGTATATATATATATAGTTATATATTAGGGTGTCCCTTAAAAATCAAGTTCGTTTTTTTTTCACGCATACCCTCTAAAAACTTTCGTAATGACCCAAAATAGTCTAAAAAAAAATATTAGCCCGTTTTAAAAACGGGAACCCGTGCCGACTTGCGATTTTAACTTTTTCATACAATTTGCTTGGGTACTGCACTGCGGCCTGTAACTACGTGTTGTATTTGTCATTTTATACGTGATTTTTTTTCAGATTATTAGTACGCTGTATTTATTGCAAAGATGTCGGTTGAATTACAGAGTGATAACCAAAATATTTTCCGTCTAAAGCCGGTAAATTTCCTTATATATAGTCGGACTGCCTAACCATAAAATGGTCAAATTGTGCAAAAATACCACCTAAGTATTCTAACCTAAGTATTCGACAAGTTTTCGCTGTCTTATTTTACAATTTTTTTGTTATATCGTTGAGTATCTTGACGAGTCAGTCGTTTGCCTGATGATAAGCATAACGCCAACTCGTAACAATTGCAATGCCACCTAGAACTTTTAAACATAAAGATCTGCGCATAAGTGCATAAGTCCATAAGTGCGCTCGTTGGTCGGTAACCTGAGGAATTAGGCATAGTAATTTTTCTGTAATATTCGTGAAGTCAAACTGGCTGTCAGTGAAATTGCTAATCTTGCGATTAGGGAGTAAGCAGTGAATTATATTTTGGAAAAAAAACAAGAATTGCCACAAAGGCATTTCGTTACTGCGTGAAAAAACTTGTTGATTTACATCATGTTTGGAGAGAACTGCAGAAAAATTTTCGTCACTTATAGTAACCGTAAACTTAATTTTGAAAGATATCTTGACAACATATTTCATGTTACACATGCTGATGCCTCTGAAGTAATAAAATTAGACGAAAGACAAAGTATTTATGAAAGAACATAGAGAGAGAGACAGCTTGGTCAATCGCGATGCTTAGCTGCATGGTGTAGACAAAAAGTTGGTGGACATAGAATGAGGTAGACAAAGAGGAAGACTAAGAGGTATGAAAACTAAGAGAATGAGAATAACAGTATTGTCTGTTGCATCGACTTCTATTTGGAACACACATAACTTGGAACATCCACAAGAATCAGACGAAAAACAGATTCTGAAGTCAGCTTGCCAAAGATTGCCTGTCCTGAAACAAGTTTGAAAAGAGGTAGAAAGAATCTGACAACACCTATAAACTTGTGACAGCTTTGAGATCGATGCCAGCTCGATCGATGTCAGATCAGCTAAGTTATAAGAGACTACGTTTAAATTCTTCATGCGGTCACAGAAGCGCTCGGTCTGAGCAGTGATGATTTCCCTATTAACAAATCCTCGATTCGGCGCATTCGTACTTAGGCGAGAAAATCCAGGGCAGAAGCAATGAGAAATGACTTTCAGAACAATTTACCTGACTCAGTCACAGTGCAGTGCGGATGCACTGAGCAATTTTGTATCGGAGAAGAGCAAACAATTCTCGAGAGCAGATCAATGAAAGTTTTGTTCAGGAAGACATGTCTTCATGGGATGATAATGTTACTTGTATGCAAGCTAATAGAAGAATAACGCTTGAAGGTTGTAAATGACTGACTTATTGTATCTGTTTAAATAAAGAAATATTTCTCTAATTTCATTTTGTCCTTAATTCACTACATTTCTGAATTTTTATCAATTTTGTAGGACCAACCAAATATTAGGGCAAACCATGATTTTTGATAAACTTTGCGGCTTGGTCGGCACGGGTTGCAATCATGGTAGAAAAATAAAATTTCATGTTTAAGTATGATTTTGCATTTATAAAAGATATAGAGGGTATGCATTTCAAAATTCGAAAAAAAAATTTTTTTGGTCATATAAGGGACACCCTATTATATATATTATATAACAGGTGAGGTGTATGAAGTTGACGACATGATGCTAAGTAACTTGGACATACTGGAAGACCACCCCAAGTATTACATCAGAGAAGTTGATGATATACTTGTAAAGAATACGTAAGTTTGTTGTCTACTATTGTGGAGGTTTTCTTAGTTGTCCAGTAATGTAAACAAACTTGACAGCTCACCGACCAATGGCATAGATAGAAATTCAAATTCGAATCGTGTCATTGGTCGGCCGCCGATATTCGGAGAAGGAAGATATTGCGATGCACGTGTAGCACGGTGGTATGGTACTTTCTAGTGCCCACTTGGTTACCACCCTGAAGTTGAAAATCAGCCACCAAGCCCCTATCGGTGTGTTCTGGCAACTGTAATTGAGAGCCAGTTCTAAATCCTAAACTAGGTTTAGTATATTCACCGATCAGACGAGATAGTCGTCTTTCTTCTTGCTTGGCCTATACCAATTTGGAACAAGCACGGTGGGTTTCTGGAAGGTTCGTTGACTTTGAAGGATCTTTTTCATTTATTATGTTCTGATAATTCTGATATAGACAGCATTAGTTTTTCTCTGTGATTCGGGTATAGATGAGCGTTACAGAGACCCGCTGTTAGAGTAATTTATTTTAACCTTCATGAGTGCTCCATTAGGGCCTATATGAATAAAGCATTTTGAATTTGAATTCGTTTACATAAAAAAAAAACTATTCAATGAAATTACTAGGCTTACGAGACTGTCTCAGGGTAACGAGCTGGATGCAGTGTTGCGCAGGCCTTTGTTCTTCAAAGTTCTGAGTGGCACTGCAATTGTTATGGACTGACGTTGTGCTTACCATCAGGAAAACGACCAGCTCGTCTCGTTACCCACTAGTATAAAAGGTTCAACAGTTCATTTTCACGTTTTCAGTTCAACAAACGCTGAAGAAACAGTGAAATGCTGGGTTTATTTCCTAAAGACGTTCAAACCGGAATTACTCGGCCGGCCAACAATGGCCGAGTACTCTTCGAATGGTGCCCACGGACTCAAATACAGAGAAAGGTCTCAACGTGATCCTTTGTATAATTATAGAGCGGAGGTTTTTGATAAGGTTGTGTAACATTCCATTTGGTTATTGGTATACTCTGGTGACTGGTCTCCGTCCAACCATTTATTTAACTTTTGACAACTCGAGTTAGTGATCTCATAAGTGTTACCGTTTCGATTTCTTATAACAATCGACTTTATTGAAGAACGCTTTATTTAACAATTTAACATATCATTAGATCGGCACACAAGAATCCGACGATTCGCTATTACTTATAATTAAATAATATTGAAGTATTTTAGGTAGTTTTACAATTTATTGTCAGCAATCTTGGTTCAATCATCAACTTGGTTTATCTTCGTTACATAATCTGTGGACTCAGTAAATATCTTCTTCTTCTTTCTTTATTTCCTGGCTTCTGTGAAATGTTAACCACAATTTCGTCAGTAAATATCAATATGTATTGACAAATATCGGAGCAAAAGAGCACGTCGCGTCGCTTCCCTAAAAACAGCGTGGAGTATTGCATTTTTGTCTATGGTTTAATTTTATGGAACTACCTTCATAGGCCAGGCGAGGCGTGCAGTCAAAAGCATAGACTAAGGCTAAGATTCAGAGACGATTCTAAGCGTAAACTTTGGCTTTCATATTATGTCAAAACTGTATAGAATTTTGACGTATGGAAGCGTGAGTCCACGCTTAGATTCGTCTCTGAATCTCAGCCTAAGTAGTATACTACGTCAAAAATAAATTAAATGGTTGTGCGGAGTACGTCATATATAGTTAAGTTTTGGGAGTCGTTCCAATAGCGCATGAAAATAAAATAAATTATTTTAAAAATATAATATGTTTTAAAGTTTTGTTTGCAGTTAAAAGTTATGATGGAGTAAAGAATCTCACATACGTACATGAACCCTAAAAACATTACACGACTCTTTTGTGCATTCGTGTAAAAAGCCCTTTAGTTCTTACAAATCGAATCAATTCAAGTTTTAATTATTTTTTATTTTCTTTACAGCAATAACGAATCTTCCGTCGAAGACCTGGACGATGTGATACGCAAATAAATGCTGTTAAAAAAATAAATATTGTTAACATAACAATTAATATAGTTAATTATTATACAAATGTTATAAATTTTGTTTGTTATTTGGCTAGCTATCACAAAAGACCTCCAAAGTACATTGACCCCTTTTCGGGATAACATATCAAATTAAACTCAGATTGTAGATTGGCCCAAACACAAATATCATATAAATGCTAAAGTATTTGTTGGTGAAGGTTTGTCCTTTCACGCATTAATAGATCGACGTTATTTTTTTTTTAACCGACTTATTAAAAATGCTGACTTTCTCACTTCGGTTGGTATTTTTTTTTGTTTTTTACCTCGTTACTCTGTCATTTATGAACCAATTTTGAAAATTCTTTATTGGAAAGGATATACTTTCAGATTGGCCCCATAGAAATTTTATCAAAATCGGTTCAGTAGTTTGGTTTTAAATCAAAATAACTGAAAAAACTATGTCTGTGATGAAACCGCGGGCAGAAGCTAGTTGCATAAAAATAAAACAAAATCATCGTTTCTAGAAGATTTATTTGTAAAATTAAATATTTTTCTTATAACTGATCTTAGAATCACTACATACGATTTACAACACCGATTTTGGAATAAGCTTACATAATATCGAAGAGTGAAATGCAAATGAGTTAATATTCTTACATTATGTACTCCTGTCCATGATACTTTAAATGTACTGATAATAGAATTACAGTAAATTATAGCCCGTTACTTGACTTAGATCAGCTCACTCCTTACTTCTCTACTCTTCTTTTTTTCCTTCTTTCTTTACGATAGCGAATACAGCCAATTAAACGGCTCCGTAGCTAAGCTAAGTAGTAAGTAACCCTGCCTGCAAAGCGAGGGGTCCCGGGTTCCATTCCCGGCCGGGGCAGATTTTGTGTAAGCATAAAGTTTGTTCTCGGGTCTTGGATGTTTGTGATGTGTATCTGTGTGTGTCCATGCCACCTGCGACACAGGGAATCCTAGTCCGTTGTCTAACTCACTTCTGTTGTGAAATTTCTAATTTTATTTGTAAATTTAAGTCTTATTTACACAAAATGAATATGAAGATTCCTGCAAAGGCTGAGCAAAGTCAAATAACGGACAGTGTCCACCATGAGATTAGGCGAAATTATTACAATATTATGAAAATAGAAAAAAATCACATCATTAACATATGTATGTTACTATGTTGGAATAGTGTTGATTAAACTTAGGAGATACCATTTAAAACGTTCAATTCGGCTAGTTTCACCGTTTCGGCCGGTAGATGGCGGTATTTCTATAAGGCATATCGTGGTTGAGAGGTTGTATGTAAAAATTTAATAACTAGCCATACTTAAACGGTAAATCTTTTCTCTCAAGGAAATTATTACTATTGTACTTAAAAGTAGTGGTGGTTCATAGAAAAATAATATGTTCGTTTAGAAATAGATAAAGAAAGCAAATCTCACGCCAGATGTAAAGGTAGCTACCGTCCAACTTAAGTGACCTTTGAATCAAAAATATTATGTCATCATCATCGTCATCATCAGCGGGAAGACGTCCATTGCCTCCCCCATAGAACGCCACTTCGATAGGCTACTTGCATCCAACAGCTACCCGCGGTTTTAGACAAATTTAAAGCGCATACGCCAAAATATTAAAATAAAAAAAAATATTAGTTACAGTCATGCTGGGTATCTTTGAATTTCCTTGTAACTGAATAAAACGGGGTCATTCCCATGCATATTCGACGGCTCCGTAGCTAAGTTGGTAGTAACCCTGCCTGCAAAGCGAGGGGTCCCGGGTTCGATTCCCGGCCGGGGCAGATTTTGTGTAAGCATAAAGTTTGTTCTCGGGTCTTGGATGTTTGTGATGTGTATCTGTGTGTGTCCATGCCACCTGCGACACAGGGAATCCTAGTGCGGGGGTATGAGTGTAAGCGTTTATTTATTTATATAATAATATCTCATAATATGTCACATATTTGATACAGGTAACGCCATCTATGTCAACCTAAATACATGCCTATTACTTTCTCTGTGATACATGTTACATGAATGTATAATATATATTTTCATTGTGAAATATGATGTTGATTGAAAGGGGTAGAAGTCATCTGCCGTAGTTATTTAAAAATACTCTTACAATTTTGTGATTTGCTTTCATTTAACTATTTCAGACCAAAATATTAATATTTACAAAATACAAAATGCATTCCAGAGTTACACATACATATTTATGTAACGCACTACTCGCATACATACACAATTAATATGTTCAACGACATCGTATATTTTATTAACTATTGGAAACAAAATCGATGTTTTTTTAACTTCATGTCATTTTTAGCGAATATTCTTATACCTATCAAAGCCTCGCTCTAATACATTACACAATATGTATATATATTTATGTAATACACAGATTGTTAACATAATTATTTGTTTATATCACGTGTTCAGAATTTAACTTAACTTTTGGTATTTTTTTTTAATTTACAAATGTGTTCGATTTCCTTTTTGGACAGAGCTTTTTTTTGATATCCAAAAAGTTCGAACAGAACTTGTTCAGTGAATAACTGCACAAGTTTCAAAAGTAGTTACGATAATAATATTTGTTCTCTATGAAAGTTAGAGACAATTGTACTTTTACGCTAAAACAGCGATAAACTACCACATAGTTGGCCACAAAACTATTTCTACACACATTTTACTTATTAGAGATCGTACTTTTGCAAACACGCATAATATTTCGGATTTTTATTCATAAAAATAATAAAAGTATTGATAAATTACTGCAAAGGTCGACTAATTTATTGCTCTAGTTAAAAAAAAGTTAGACAAAAACAAAAGCTACCACACAAATTTAAAAAAAAAATTTTTTGGTCCAAATTAATATTAATGTTTTATGAATAAAAACCCAGTGTGTACACAGTCATTCTGCCTAATCTATTACTATAAATATTGATATTTTATTAGGTACATTTATTACACAATTTAGAGTACTTTAATATCTCTACCGGTACCTAAACCTCCAATACCAAGATTTTCTTTGAAGTTATAAAGTATTTAACTTTTGACCAGCAATCAACTAGTAAAAAGGACTTTGAAAATATCGTTGTATATACCAATACTTCTGTTCTTAAGTTTCATATTTTTTATAAGTATAGGCAATTGAATGACAAAACAAATCAAAAAGGAAGATTATAGAATCTGTAGTCTATTAGTAAAGCAGTGAATGTTTTCTAAAAAATTTAGTCTAAAGTACAAAAGGGCAGGTTTAACAGCGTAGTTTAGCTATTCTAAGTTTTTACATGATTTTAAATTTAATAAATACTTGGCTGAATACCTACTCCAAATGTGTAAAGCTATAAGTAGAAAAAGATAATGACAGCTGAGAGCACGGGAAAATAGTTTTGAACCGTTTCGTTCAAAGAAAATCTTGGACTCGGCATCTCGCTCATTCAGTCCAAAGTTGAGCCCAATATATCTGAATATCATCCTAAACCAAGTATCACATGAAAATAATAAAATATATATCTAACACACCTGTAGTTTCTAGTTTCCAAGACTTACTACAATATTTTAAATTACAATTATCGCACAGTTTTTTTTTTACAAGTTTCGAATTCAGAAATTGGCTAAATTTTATAGGCCACATTCTTGTACTTTCAAAAATATGATAATTGCTATTTTTTCAATTATTAACTAAAACAAGTAGTTTTTACACAATTAAATACATGCACATAAGAAATGTATATAAACTATTATACGAATAATAAGCTGCATTGTTTCACAACTATTTTCGCTAACAAAAAGACTAATCGCATCGCGGCCATGTTGGAAAAGGCGGGAAGATCTGACAGTGACACTTGTCACATCGATTTATCAGCAGCATTTCTTATGTCAATGTCAAATACGGCCAAGTTGGAATAGCGCGGGAAGATGTGACAGTTTAGTTACGTCATATTGCTGCATTTTTTATTAAATGCGATTTTTCGATTCCGCTTAGAGACTGTGCGATATTGGAGGCGACAGCGGGGACACTTTTTCTCTGTTTTTGCATTGACTCGCTCCTGTATTGAGTGAAGCCGACCAGTCTCCCAACTGAGCCACGTTCCTGTAGAATTTCGATGACGTTCTATTGAAGACCGGCAGAAGTTCGTTCGCTTCGTTTGTTAGTGCCTGAAAGATTATGTGGAAAAAATGAATATAAAATATAATCCTACTAATATTATAAATGCGAAAGTGTGTTTGTTGTTTGTCCTTTCACGCAGTAACGGAGCGTTTTCGAGATGTTTTATGGATTAGATCCGATTAGATTATGGACCGGAGCGTAACACAGGCTACTTTTTATACCGGAAAAATGCACCGTTTCTGTGGGAACGCGGCTGAAAATCGCGGGCAGAAGCTAGTTAGACTATAATTTGAAATATTTTGTAATCTTAGATGTTATAGCGTTATTTCATTTATGATGACAAAATAAAGAAAATTTCCCGAATCTTAATGTTATTATATATAGAGTAATTTAATTTTACTGCGCTTTGGATCTACGTTATTTACTAACGTGCGTGTTATTTTTACACTAAATTGCACTTTACAGAGGCATACTTTATTACAAAGACGATGTTTTGTTTCCTAACTAAATTTTTTTTTAATGAAGTTTCACATTGAATCAATACCAGCGATAATGCGCCATCTAGCGGGATAAGTAAGCAGTGTGGCTCCCCATTAGTATAAATACGGTAATATTACCTTCAGATAAATGACAGCATCCGTGCCGTATCCCTCGCAGGACATGAGAGTCAGATCGCCGTGGAAATAGCGAGCGTAGAGGCGAGATATCGGCAGACCGTATCCATAGCCTGCGGACAACAAAGTTTCACTTACGTTAAGTTTCGTATTAACGTATAACGTCAGCCCATTACGTATAACGTCAGCTATTACAATTGCAGTGCCACTCCGATCTTTGAAACGCAAAGGCCTGCGCGGCACTGCAGTGCACTTGTTGCCCTCAGCGTATCAGCACACGGGGAATCGGCGCGAAGCGGTGGCTTAGCCAATCAGAGCGCATTATGTCTACGCTAAAATGGTGGAATTTGTTTCGTGCAAACCAAACGTCACTGCATCTCTTGAGGTATCTCGATGCACACACACGACATACACATACACATCTTTTTTATACTATTTGGTAACGAGACGAGCTTGTCGTTTTCCTGATGGTAAGCATAACGCCGGCCCGTAACAATTGCAGTGCCACTCAGAACTTTGAAACACAAAGGCCTGCGCGGCACTGCAGTGCGCTCGTTACCCTGAGACACTAGGTATTAAGTCTCATAAGCCCAGTAGTTTCACTGGCTACTCTGCTCATCAAACCGGAACACAGTAATGCTCGCACACTACTGCTTGGCGGCACACTTCACTCACAAAGCGGTGGTACCAACCCAGACGGACACTCGCAGAAGAGTTAGCCCTACCACCTAGTAAAACAAACACATATACAAACAGCAATACATACCAGCCAGAGGCACGGTGTGCGAGTCACTTTTAGATGGCTGTGGCGCTGTGCTGTACATATACTTGAATAGTAGGTCCGACACGCTGCGTGGGATACCACCGCCGCGGTCCGACATCTGTGGGCAAAACTGGTGGTTAGAGTCGTGTCAAGAACCGGAGAATTGGTGGGTAGTAAAACAATAAAGTGAAAATAGATTGGTGGTAGGCGTCACTAAGATTTAGGGTATGATTCAGAGAGGAGTCTAAGCGTGCACTTTTCCTTCCACAAATTCAGTACATAAGTTCAAATTCATATTCAGAGACGTTTGGACATTGCTTAGCGTAAAGTAACCATATCGGCTACTGTAGCCGCTATTAAAACAGAAGTGGCGCCACCAAATGGTAACGGTAGTAACCAAACGTTGAAATGTCGAACTTGAGAACTAAAATGTTTCATTATTATAATATCAAAATGGATTTATACCATAAATATTATTGTTTCACTCACTCCAGTGACAAGTTGTGTATTGCTGTCGTTGTTGTATTGCTATTCATACATAATATGTAATAAAACCGGTAAACGTACCGGTGAAAAACCCTGAGATTAAGTCTCTTAAGCCCAGTAATTTCACTGGCTACTCTGCTCATCAATCCGGAACACAGCAATGCTTGCACACTACTGCTTGGCGGCAGACTTCACGAGCAAAGCGGTGGTAACAACCCAGACGGACACTCGCAGAAGAGTTAGTTCTACCACTAACAAAAAAGAAAAGGTAAGGTGAAAAGGTAAGACCCTCACTAACCTTCACAGAGACATCTTCCCGTCCCGCCACCAGGTTGACGGCGATGGGCGGCGGCGAGCTCTCGTGTGTCTCCATGGTGGCGCGCATGGCGTTCTTGAATAACTCGAACAACATGTGGTACAGATGAGACGGGACGTATACCACTGGCATGGGACGCTCGCTCGGCACTGACGGGAAAGGACAAGGAGCTAGTTATAGCATAAGAAGTAGTCTGTATCTATACAAATAAATAAAAATAAAGTGTCTGTTTGTAATATCAAAATAACAGCTTTTTACCAAATGCATATGAAGGTATATACGGTATCTATAACAAAACAACCATTTTTAAAATTTTTATCTGTCTGTTTGTTCCGGGTAATCTCCGAAACGGATAGACTTTCACTGGCAGATAGCTGATGTTACAAGGAGTAACTTAGGCTACTTTTGTTTTAGTAAAAGAATTAGGGTTCCAAGCAAAAAAATAAAAACCATTAAATCCAATATCCCCGCGCGGGTGAAACCGCGGGCAGCAACTAGTAAAGGGCTAAAATGAAAGCCTGAGCGTGTTTTGTGACAAGAGTATTGGAAAGTGCGTATCACAAATTATATAGGGGTTCACTGCTTCGAAAAAAACTGTATTTGCTAAGAAATCCAAATATTTTTATATTCGGTCTGTGCCGAGTCTTAGATATCACTCGACCACTATATCTACCGACATTCTAAAAAAAAAAAGTAACCATGATTTTCTACGCGCACCTTCCAAATTCAATTTTATTGTGAAATCGAAGACTGCCAACAGATGGCGTCAGACGTTCTAAACGTAAGACTAACTTAATAAAAAATAGATACATATGCACTTACGCCATACATAAAATCAAAATAATGTAAAGAAAATGACAACATACATTTCATCATATAAGTAGTACCTATCACAGAGAAACATCACACATGGTCCATGGTCGACACATGGGTCATTGACTCATGGACCCCATGTGTTGGCTGCTGGACCCCACCGTTGCATCTATCTATCAGGAGGTCTCATCTCTCACCTCCGTTCTGCAACAGCTGCAGATCCGGCGACGCCAGGTAGTACCGATCGCAGAGGAACCTTGCGTTCTCGTAGGCGTCCCTCACGACCGCCGCCACGTCGCACGCGGGGTCAATGGACCCGATGTGCCGTCCGCCGGAGCCCATGCCGTTGACGGAGGCCTGCCGACTGCCGATCTGTTGCTCGCCAAATAGCAAGGCTGGAATAAACAACATAAATTGGTACTGTAACGTATCGAAAAAGTGCAAAAAAAGTTTGCACGATATTTGTATAAAAAGGTATATGGATACTACCCATATTTATATCCGTCCCTATTCGTTGCAGGCATGGTAGGTATAAATGCCCTGGAGCTTAGACGTAAGTGTGCTATAATGATCCACTATTACCTATTGCTCAACAATAGGATCGATAATCCTTCCACTCTGTCGCGGTGTTCACTCTTCACGCCGGACCGAATGCGGCTGCCGCGCTCCTGCGCGCCGCGCCGCCTGCTCGCGATTCCACCGGTCCGTACGACTACTGCTCAGTACGCTCCCACGTCTCGAGCTATTAATCTACTCAACGCCCTGACCGCTCAGGAACAAGAGGTTGACGTCTTTTTTATGAAATGTGCATATTTTTAAATTTTTGTATTAGCTTTTTAAGTTAATGTTAAGTAGGTATACTTAGATTATAATTAGCTTGCTGTGCGTTTTGGCATCGCTGTGAGCGCAGCAAGCAACTGATTTAAATAAATAAATAAATCACAAAATGGCGTTACAGTACCAATATTGATTGGTACTGTAACGTATCACTATGGAGTAGGCAATCGTTACAAAGCGGGCCTACTAGATGGAGCTACGGCTTGTAAACCGAAAAGAAATACATCATATCAAGAATTTCGCAGTGAACATCGATTGCTCCCATAGCCTAGTGGTTAAGGCGTCTGGCCCAGCAAGCCAGAAGACGCAGGTTCAAATCCTGTTGGAAGCGAAATTTTTGTGATGTATATATTTGTGTGAACATTCACTAGGGTCGGTTAACAAAATAAAATATATTTCATAAAACATAAATTGGGATGTTGACTCCATTTTTTTATGATCTCAATCAGTCTCAGAATAGTTAGCTATACCACTTGGTAAATCCTGGTACTTATGTCTTTCCCTTTTCGGCTAACAAATGATGTCAATAACTATAATAGGCGAATAAATAATAGGCGAGTGCCAATCGTCATCGCTTCAGAGACACTCACTGTGCTGGTTTATAAGCATCCGGATAGAGATCCGGCTCATGTAGAACCGGTCGAGGAAGTACTGTATCGAGTTCTCGATGCCGGTGTCCACTTCATGCGACTCCTTCAGCTCCAGCACCCCCTGGGCCATGGTCTGCACCACGTCTGCGTGCCGATTCCGGATGTGGATCAGGCGGTCGCAGAACCTGAAATGATGGGAGAGGATGTGTTAAGAATTCATCGTCATCAGTCTGCGATAGGCTTCCCCATAGAATTATTATTGTATCCGTGACGTGACGTCACTAGAAGGTCCTAACGGAAGATCAGCGCTGGTTGTTTAAGACCAGCATTATGCTGAGTTTGGACCGTTTTGTAACAATTGACAATGTTAAAATTATTATGTAAGTGCTTGTCACGCTGTACTAAGGTTTAAGGCTAATTGTTACAAATAAATATTTTTTCATTTCATTTCATTTTTCATTTCATTTCATTTCATTTCAGAACGCTACTTGGGTCGGCTACTTGCCTCTTGCATCCAACGGCTCTCCAGCAGTGGTGTTGACCAGTACGTCAGCCCACCTACTGGGGCGCCTATACGTTACTTCTTCCGGCTCTGCGAGCAATTCAGCAGTGGGGCCTGCCCATTGCCATTTTCTAGCATTTTATTATCAGCCTCTTACGCTCCCACAGCTGGGATACCGGCCTTCTCTCAGAGAGAGAGTTATAGGCCATAATCCACCACGCGGGCCCAGTGCGGCTTGGTAGATGTCGAACTTTGTAGTTCTTGAACATGCGGTTTCCTCACGATGTTTTCCTTCACCGTTTTAGAGCGAGTGTGAATAATCCGCACGTAACTTGATATAAGTCATTGGTGCGGGTCGAGTCGAGATTCGAACTATGGTGCGTCGGATTGAAAGTCGCACAAGTACCCGCTGGCCTCACTCGCTCTTATTTTTTTAGCATTACTGCTGCTAAAGCACATGACCAAGTTTACAATGAATGAATAAAACTTAATCAGTTTTATGCATTCTATAGCAATTCTATCGGCAGCCTTGGCTCTATAAGTACTCTTGTATGTGGTTGTTGTGGTTTGTTTTTTGTGGTTGTATTTGATCCAATTTTGAAATATCTTTCACTTATTAGTAGAAATCGAGTGCATGAACTGCCAGTTGTGTTAGCATCCAAACGCGTTGGTCCACTTAGTGGGAGACCCAAACTACGTCTTCCGATTCGTGGTTGCTACTCGACAACCTTTCTTCCCCATCAGTTCTCTGAGGAGTTGAATACTTACTGACTCAATACTTGCGGCGCGGGGTCCACCTGCTCGAACTGTATGATCTCTTCAAAAGAGCGCTCGTACCACTGGTTCACGAGCCCCACCGACGGCATCTGCAGCAGGTTCTCAGGCAGGAGCGCTATCTCTTTCATTATGTTAGCTAGCCTGGAAAGAGAGAAGGATAGATGAAAAAATATGGAATCACCACAGTATTGACCACGCGGCCACTGCTGAACTTAGAGGTTTCCCCTATAAATGGGGGGAGGGGGATTTGCTATAAAAGAAGGTTGGCAGGCGTCTTGGAGACCACAGTAGATTTTAATATTGAGTATTGACTAAGGAGAATGCTGCCTATGCCTTGTTTTTTACCTTAGCCTGCTCTTTGCCCACACGTCATAGATATTCAACCTTACTAAACCGTGCAAGGAGAAGAATAACATCGTTAATATTATATTATATAATAAGGGTATAAAGTTATATTGACATCGGTTGAATAATTTCAGAGATTTTGGACTTGAAAATTAGTATGAAAAGGCGTAAACGATCTTAAGAATAAAAGTCTGTCAAATTCAAATTCAAAATGCTTTATTCATATACCTAGGCCCCAAGGGAGCACTTATTAAGGTTAAAATAAATGACTGTAACAGCGGGTATCTTGTAACGTTCGTCTACCCGAATCACAGACTAAAACTAACGCTGTCTTTATCAGAACATAATAAATGACAAAGACATCAACAGACCCAATCCGTGCTCAAAGTCAACGAACCTTCCAGAAACCCACCGTGCCCGTTCCAAATTGGTATCTTTTTTGTAAGTTCCGCTGATTGCGAAACTTTCCTACTTAGGTACCTACAAGGTATGATGTTGTGGGACAAGTGGTCACTTCCGCGATCTAAACAAACACCGGATGTTATTAATTACATACAATTGTTTTACTAATTGTTTGCGGGATTGTGATAATTAGCTTTAGCGAGGTGTTCGGCGAAATTTAGGTCTCTATCATACTAGCTACAGCACGAAGTAATCATGTAATTGACTACACAAAAGGTATATCATACTAGCACTGATTATACTATACGACTACTCAAGGGTTTCACAAACATCCTTGATGTTTTCGTTTACGTAATTCTCGTAAGCCAATAATTGGCTTTGCTGCAGCTATTGGCAATAAGTAGTGTTTGCTTGTCGGACGAGCACGAGCACTCCGATCCATAACATTCCAATCCAACGTTTCAAAAACTGCTCGTGTGTGGGGAATCTCAGATGGATAACGTGGAGTAATCGAAATAAACGTTCCAACTCATCGTTAGTGGCCGATACGATGATCCATTTCGTAGTGGCAGTACTTGAGAGATGAAGAATTACCGAAAAATGGAGCTATGGCCCGCCCGGAATGGAGCTATGGCGCGCCCGGAATAGAGCTATGGCGCGCCCGGAATGGAGCTATGGCGCGCCCGGAATGGAGCTATGGCGCGCCCGGAATGGAATGAGTGCCTGTGTGCTCACAATTGGACCATCGTTCCACTCAATCCACGACGCGCGGAGTGATGGATTAGGAGAGCTCGTGTATGGGAGCTGTAAGGCTCTATATCCAACCGCTACTGACGTTAAATCAAGCCTAATAAAAGAGTATAAATATCTTTAACTCTTATCTAAGCTTTGCTTATGTTATCAAATGTTTGGCGAAGCGCGCTGTGCTGTTTAAATATTTAGACAACCGTTGTTTGACTTTGTTTTCCACAAGAGTATAAACAGATTTCTATTAGTATTAATTATAATTAGGTATTACTGCAGCTATCGTTACGCTGCGGAAGCCATTTGTACTATAATAAAGAGTGCACAAAAAAGAGTCTAATGTTTTTAGGGTTCATGTATGTATGAACCGATTTGAATGTAATGGGTATTTGTTAGAATCCTTACATCATTGCGAATAACACCGGCTAGGGGGTCGTTTTTTTATATAACTGCGTGTGATTGTTGTTACAATAGAGTTGTTATTCATTTTAATTTCGACGCAATAAAATAAATTAACTTCCAGGGTTACCATATGCAGCACATTAAGACCAATACATTTAAAACATGACGTATTCACAATGTTTTCATACACATGGGCTATAAATCATGAGTCACGCGGTCGGAAACGGTGACCATAATAAATATAGTGTAAGAATAAAGGTAGAACATGGTGTAGTGCTACGCTATGACGTCAGCAAGTCAGTGCTACGCCGTAGTCGTCCCAGCGCTACGCAAGGGGAAGACGCGGGGAAGGACAGCAGTCTCATCATGGGCGTATTTACCCTAGGGCCAAAAGGGCCATGGCCCGGGGCGGCAGGCTGCTAGGGGCGGCGCAAGCAGAAGAAATTTAAAAAAGACTATATCTAACTATAGGCTCTTATTAATGAACAGTGTTAAACTGTGTTTTGTCTCTTTCGATTCAGTTTAAAATTGTCAAAAAAAAGGCGGCGGGACCTGCAGGCCCAGGGCGCTGAATCCTAAAATACACCACTGGGTGGCAGGATAGATCACGTGGGCAATAGCTGGCTGGCTTGCTAGTGTACATCATGGTACGAAATTAGCAGGACAGTTCAATATAGCACTGGGGTGCCCTGCTATAACGCGTTTATGGTAGGCCTGCTGAGCATTTTGTGTGACGACTATAAACTTTGTTCTCAGGTCTTAGACATTTAAGTGTTAAGTATGTGCTTTGTGTATATGTCTGTATTCAAGCTACGACACAAGAAATCATACTTTATAAGTTGAGTTTGAGAGTTTATTATCATAGTCTATGAGTGTTGTGTTATCGGTCCTTTACTGGACGTTTCTAATCACTGATAATATAATTAATCATATTTAGATACCTTACAAATACGCAGTTTTTAAATGTCTACGAACTACGAGATGGGTTCATTTGGTTTTTATGAATAAATAAATAAATAAATAAATAAATAGATATTAATTTGTATATATAAACTGTAGGACTGTAGGTATTAATGCCTGATTAGCGAAACGAGGTTTTGTCTTTCATTTGCACTATATTTTGTAACTCCGTAAAAGATGTGCTACCTACTATCTATTCTGTGGTAGTTTGTTTTCACATCACACGCTCGGGAAGGTCTTGTTTGTCATTCAAAATCTGCGCGCAAATTGCTTTTTATCCGCTAGCGTGGTAAAGGGAACCGCGCCCGGAATAGGCGCACCCGCCGTCCACTACCTTTTCTACTAGCGTGGAAAAAGCACTTCTAACGCAGAAATTCCAATCATAAACAAAACCTTTCCTCTCTGTAAGTAAGTGAAGTGAAAAATTGCGTTTCGCTTGGCAGCAGTAATTTTGCGTTTTCAACCTTTGCAACCCTCGCTACGCTCAGGTTTCTATTGAATTCTTCGCTCCCTCGGGTTTCAATACAAGTACTCGCGCCAAATAACAACTTTGCAGCCTTGCACAACAAATAACTATTTTATTCTTGTTACCTGTCTATAATATGAAATCTGCGCGAAAAAGCCCTTTTTGTCCGCTAGCGTAGCATGGACAGGCGGCGGCTTGCGCGCAGCCGCCTTTTCCACGCTGTTTCTACGCTAGCGTACACGCTATCACTCTCATTGAACTACGAGCGATAATTATACACGTGTCGATTATTCAAACCGAGTTGTCTCATATCTGGACCTAACAATAGATTAGGGCTGGCTGTCAATTGCAACTGCCGGAACACAGAGAGGTGCTTAGAGATAGATTGAAGGTAATAGCTATAGAATGATAGTCAAGAACAACTACTGGACCCCAATTCTACTAAACAAATGGTTTAAACATGACAATGAAAAATAAAGATAAAATAAAAATGATCACTGATGAAAATGAACAATGGTTTATAGTGGGTTTTTATAGGATCTTAACGATATCCTACACGTCCCAATCTGTACAGGCATTTAAAACTTATGGCGGAATAAAGAAATTCAACTACATATATGAATCCTGAAAACATAACACTCCTTTTTTGGGCAGTCGTGTAAAAAATCCAGTTCCCCCTATTTATGGTGGGGATGGTCGGGTGGGATATTTGGTATAGCCGGAAATATTTTGTTATTATGTTACAGTATTGAGTTTGAAGAGATTTTATGTATACACTTGTAGTAGCACGCACAATGTCGCCTTGTCTATGCACTAAGTTCAGAGAGAGAAAAAAAAATATGTAGGTAGACCACACAATTTCATTATTTCGTGCGGTCGGCTGGTTCTTCATTCACGTTGCAGTGCTCCGCCGCGTCGCACTACAAAGTTGGTTTTTCTAAGTTTCTCCGTGTTAACAAGTTTTTTCGTCAAAATCAAGATGCCGAAGAGGAAACATAACGAGGAGTGGGAATATTTGTAAGTAAATTGCACATTTACCGATAACTATCGATTGCATATGAGGTTTCACGTTCCAACGATTCGAGTTCTTACTTAACCTACTTTTTTACTCGAGTTCACGATGCAACGCCACGAGTTCATCTTACTCGCTGTATACCTATGCGTACTTAATACGCCATCCATATAGCAACCTGTTGAGGTTATCCTATAATAATAAAATGAAACGACCCGAAAGGTAACATTCTAACTAATTTAGTAATTTGCAATTTGTTCGGTCCACGTTTGAGTTGTCACTTACTGATAATAATGCATACGAGGTTTAACATTCCAACGATTCGAGTTGTTACTTAATCTACTTTTTACTCGAGTTCATCTTACTCGCTGTATACCTATGCGTACCTAATACGCCATGCATATAGCAACCTGTTTAGGTTATTCTATAATAATAATATGAAACGACCCGAAACGTAACATTTTAACTATTTAAGTTAAGTTCTAATGTTCACGTTTCAACGATTGGAGTTGTCACTTAACGATAATAATGCATACGAGGTTTAACGTTCCAACGATTCAAGTTGTTACTTAACCTACTTCTTACTCGAGTTCATTTTACTCGCTGTATAACTATGCGTACCTAATACGCCATTCATATAGCAACCTGTTGAGGTTATCTATAATAATAAAAAGATGAAACGACCCGAAAGGTAACATTTTAACTATTTAAGTAATTTGCAATTTCTTCGGTTCACGTTTGAGTTGTCACTTAAATACATACGATGTTTAACGTTCCAACGGTTCAAGTTGTTACTTAACCTATTTTTTACTCGAGTTCATCTTACTCGCTGTATACCTATGCGTACCTAATACGCCATGCATGTAGCAACCTGTTGAGGTTGTCCTATAATAATAATATGAAACGAACCGGAAGGTAACATTTTAACTATATAAGTTAAGTTCTAATGTTCATGTTTCAACAATTCGAGTTGCCACTTACCGATAATAATGTATAAGAGGTTTCACGTTCCAACGATTCGAGTTGTTACTTAACCTATTTTTTACTCGAGTTCACGATGCAACGCCACGAGTTCATCTTACTCGCTGTATACCTATGCGTACCTAATACGCCATGCATATAGCAACTTGTTGAGGTTATCCTATGATAATAATATGAAGGTATACGTATAATTACGTATATTAGACACAAATTTGCAATTTGCTGTTAATGTTGAAAACGAAAATCAAGAGCTACGCGAACCAAGACCGTCGACTAGCGCGTTACACGCGAGTTCCGATCGTTCGCTGGATATAGCCAACGTGATAATACTGGAGGATGTATCTCCACCACCAGTGATTAAAGGTGCTTCCAGCAGTGAGGATGTTCCACAAACAGAACCAAGCTAAGGCAAAATTAGCAGCGGTATTGCTTGTCTTGACGAGCCTATAAGACTCTTCTTAGTAAGGATAATAAAGATCCAACTGTTCTAAAGCTGCTGATTGATGCTGGGCGCATCATCTGTGACACACAACTCAGTGAGTCAATAACGAGGCGAAATTTCATATTGGCTGTACTAAAGAAGGACTTGAAAGATCAGATGCTGCTCACGATAATAGATAGTTTTCTTGTAGCCAAGAACTAGCCGAAACTTTAAAGACCGCAAAAGCGATCAATAAAACAGGTCTGGATCTCAAAGCTTCCACCTCTAACAAGACTACTGCTACAAAACCAAAGCATCAAGTCGTTAACAGAAATTGAAACGGGAAGGCTCCGGTTCAAAACCACAGACAGCAGCCATCGGCGCCCTCAAAGATGAAGGAGTCTGCACCTCAGAGGCAACAGCACTCGCCATCATCGAGGACATCGCGACTGAACTTCAGTCGCGGCCGCCGCTAGACAATACGGTAAATTACGCCGGTAGACTATCTGTTTTTTACAACCAATGGTCACAAATAACCGCAGATAAAATAATTTTATCGTGGATACGTGGTTATGAAATTCCGTTCACTGAAACTCCATATCAGCATTGTATACCTCAACCCCGAAATTATGCACACTCAGAAAAACTTGAATTTGATCAAGCTATACATAATTTAATTTCTATAAGTGCTATACCTCACTGTGAGCCCTGTGAGGATATCCAATATCTTTTTACCCAAACTGAACGGAAAAGCACGCTTTATCCTAAATTTGAAAAAGCTAAACGAGTTCATTCAACATGTTCATTTGAATTAGAAGATTTTAGAATAATGATCAAACTAATCTCAAGATGTTGTCTCAAGTCAACTATTGATCTCAAAGACGCATATTATTAAGTGAAAGTTCATGATAACTCTATAATATATAATATAATAATGTATAAGAGGTTTCACGTTCCAACGATTCGAGTTGTTACTTAACCTATTTTTTACTCGAGTTCACGATGCAACGCCACGAGTTCATCTTACTCGCTGTATACCTATGCGTACCTAATACGCCATGCATATAGCAACTTGTTGAGGTTATGAGTTAGGCATTCAAGATTTAGTTTGAACGGTAACTTGTATGAATTTAATGCCCTACCGTTTGGTGTCAATACGGCACCTTTTGTCTTCACAAAAATAATGAAAACGGTGGTCAGAATGCCACGCTGTGCTGATTATTATCGACAATATATCTTAACGATACCTGTCTAATATTACATAGCTATAGCGAATGTATGGATAACATTACAAAAATGAAAAGTACATGAATTTGCCTGTAAGTTTACAGTCAGATTTCGATTTGTGGATTAAATCTATCGAAAATCCAAAAAATCAAATTAAATTTGACGAATTCAGATGCTTCGACTATGGGGGGTTGGGGGATAGCCTGTGCGGGAAAAACGGCAAGCGGTAGCTGAAGTCGGGAAGAAAGAAAACTTCACATTCATAAGATTAAAAATTTGTCTAGAGGATTTATCCAATTGTCATATTATCTTGCGAATAGATAATACTACTGCGATTTTTTACATTAATCGTATGGGAGGAATGCAATTCCCCCATCTCACAAACTGACCAAAGAAATACGACAATGGTGTGAAGCGCGAATTCTATTTATAACAGCGCTATACATTCCATCTACAGAAAATACTATAGCAGATACTGAATCAAGGTGTATTCACCCGGATATTGAACGGGAACTATCTGATCTTGCCTTTCAGCAAATAATTAACAATTTCGGGCTACCAGAGATTGACATGATTGCTAGTTGAATAAATAAAAAATGTCCTGTATACATATCATGGCACAAAGACCCTGATGCTTGACGCTTTCTCTGTGAATTGGTCAAAATTGTATAAAAATACCATGAACCAGGAACCCGTAAAAACGGGTTCCCTTCCTTCTCAATAATGAAAATTATTAGCGACAAAGTTAAGTGCATACTGGTCGGGCCAACATGGCCAGCTGAACCTTGGTATCCCCTATTTAACCAGTTTTTTACAAACTAAACCACTGGTTTTTAAAACTTCTGAGGACCTAATAATCTCTCATTCCAGTTTCTGCCAGATCCAGCGGCAGATTACCCTGGATGCCGGAGTATTGTGCGGGAGTCTCTAATAAGAAAACTCCCTCCCGGGTCTTTAGACACATTAATAGCGTCTCTGTCAGATAATTAAATTAAGTAATATGATACTTACACATTCCAGTTATTATTCATGTTTTAACAGAGTTATTTCAATCGGGAGCGCTATACGGCACTCTAAATGGGTTTAGATCTACACCTTCCTTAGTATTAGGAAGTCAGATAAGCACAGACGACTGTGTTTTAAGGGTATATTTAGGCTTCGCCCTCCCTTACCCAAGTATGAATCCACTGGGATACTACATTAGTAATTGAAACTCTAGCCACTTGGATTCCTAATTAATCTCATTCTTTAGAAAAAATCACTAAAGAAGCTAGTTACCCTGCTGGCGCTGGTAACAGCGCATAGAGTACAAACTATTTCAAAAATAGATATCCAAAATTTTCAAAATTGGCGGAATGATATTTCCATTAGGATCCCTGACTTAATAAAAACGTCAAGTGTAAACGCAACTCAGCCAACGCTGATGCTGCCAATTTTTCGAGACAGACCTGACATAGGTCCGGCTTAATTATTAACGGATTATCTAAAAGTAATGTAGCGGCATTACGTGATCATCACACCTCTATTTTTATTTCTATAAAAAACCATATAATAAAGTTTCTCCCCAAACACTTAGCAGATGGATAAAGAGTATACGTTGTGGGTCTGTGGAATAGATATCACACAGTACTCTGCACATAGTACTAGACACCTCAAAAGCTCATAAGCTCGGTGTGAATTTGGATGTTATCAGGAAGACTGCCGGTTGGTCCGGCGGCTCTACAATATTTGCCAAGTTTTATAACAGGCATATATAACAGACAGCATATACAGAATCAAATCATTGTTTTGCTAGAAGTAAAATTGATTGATTTATGCAAAAAATTACTGTAGCTATTATGTTAATAGTTTATTTAAGAAACATTACCTTTTAATTGAGTGATTAAGTACATTTATTACGTCAATTATTGAAGAAATATTAAATATATTTACTTCTGTAATACTTTCAACTGAAATAGATATTTCACAACTTCTCTCAACATCTACAAGTGTATACATAAAATCTCTTCAAACTCAATACTGTAACATAATTTAATGATTAAACGAACTTACCTGTAAGTTAAGTTCTATCATAATTATGTGAAGTAGTGAGTTTGAAGAGATAGCATCCCGCCCACCCAGATTACCTATTTCATAGGTCCCGAATAGTGAAATATCTACTTGAACTGATAAGCTCTGAACTAAATGAAGAACCAGCCGACCGCACGAAATAATGAAATTGTGTGGTCTACCTACATATTTTTTTTTCTCTCTCTGAACTTAGTGCATAGACAAGGCGACATTGTGCGTGCTACTACAAGTGTATACATAAAATCTCTTCAAACTCACTACTTCACATAATTATGATAGAACTTAACTTACAGGTAAGTTCGTTTAATCATTAAATTATTGTGCAAAATAAAGTCAAATAAGAAGACACCTTTATTTTTATCAACTGTTTGGGGTTTTCAATGTTTGGCGAAGCGTGTTTGTGGTTTATAAATATTTAGTCAACCGTTCTTTGACTTCGTTTTGCACAATAATAACAAAATATTTCTATTAATCTATACAAATAAATAAAATTGAAGTGTCGGTTTGTAATGTCAAAATAACATCTTTTTAACCGACTTCCAAAAAAGGAGGAGGTTATCAATTCGTCGGGTTTTTTTTTTTTAATGTTTGTTACCTCATATCTCGGTCATTTATAAACCGATTTGAAAACTTCTTTTTTATTTGAAAGGATATACTTTCAGATTGGTCCCATAGAAATTTCATCATAATCGGTTCAGTAGTTTGTCACTGAAGTCGGTTCGTAACTTTTTTAAAGCAATTTTTTTACTAAATGCATAAAATATGAAAGTATATACGGTACACCCATAAGAAAACAACCATTTTTAATTTTTTTTTGTCTCACTTTCTCTCTGTCTGTTTGTTCCGGGTAATCTCCGAAACGGCTGGACCTATTTTGACGGGAGTTTCACTGGCAGATAGCTGATGTTATAATTTTATTTTAGAAAATCAATTCGGGATCCCCGCGCAAAAAATAAATAAAGCGTGTATTCTGTGGTTCAGAAAATGGTTTCAATTAGTTAGTAGAAAATGATTTATTTCCAACGTTTCAAATAAAAGGTCACGGGGTCACCTTCTCCTTCAACCCCGGGGGACGGAAAGCCCACTCGCCCTTCGCAACGATAGGTAAAAAAAAGTCCATTAAATATTTCCTCCGACTATTTTAAGTCCGGTAACAATTTTTGCTTTTAAGGCGTGGCTAAAGCAAAACGTCCGAAAAAGTCCTTTGTTTTAGTCTCTCCGTTTTCATAGATATATATTTATAACTAGAAAAAAAATACAGCCGTATAGCCAAGTGTGGATAGAAAATACTTATCTATAAAATATTACATAGAAATGGCACAGAAACATGTAAAAAAAACCGCAAAAACACCCTGAAAATTTATTTCATAATTAGTTGTAAAAAAAGGAAATTTAATCATCTAAAGACATATTATTATTTTTACTTTCTTTTTCTTAATTAAATAAAAACTACGAATAACCTTTATCTAAAAGCAAAAACCCATCGCCATTTTTAACCTTATTACGTACGACGATTCGTAATATTTAAAAAAGCGTTTCAAAACGTCTATCAAACGGTAGTTAAACCACGTTTTGTGTACTTTGAGAGGCGTTTCAATTGTTTCATGAATAAGTGAGCAATCATGTTATTTGTAGATTCTTAATTCTTATGTAAAGTAGACGTACCTGACTGGCAGCTCTTTTCTTAGGAACAGGTAAGACTTCCTTTCGCAAGCGTTGAGACCTGAAACAAGCAAAAAAAAAAATTGGAGTCAAGCTGTGTTTATGATATAACTAGTCGCGATTTCAAGCGCGTGCCTGGAGAGTAGAAATTCACCGGAATCGTGCATTTTCCTGGATGAAAATATAAATTAACATCGTTCAATATCGTTCCGTACTATTTGCAAGCTTTGATCGCTCCAAGATTAATAAGTAGATGCCTCTGCTTATTTTTAATCTTAACAAAGAGTAGAGGCATACTCGAAGTACTCGAACGTTGGTAAAAAAGTGAATTTAAGTAAACTGCATTCAAGTATCTGTAAGACAAAAATTGCTTTATAAAAGCGACGAACTGACTTCAGTGACAAACTACTGATCTGATTTTGATGAAATTTCTATGTAACCGACTTGAAAGTTGCCCTTTCAAATAAAAAAAAATAAGAATTTTCCAAATCCTACTAATATTATAAATGCGAAAGTGTGTTTGTTGGTTTGTCTTTCTTTCACGCAATAACGGAGCAACGGATTAACGTGATTTTTGGCATACATATAGTTTATGGACCGGAGAGTAACCTAGGCTACTTTTTATCGCGGAAAAATGCACGGTTCCAGTGGGAACGCGGGTGAAAACCGCGGGCAGAAGCTAGTCGGTTTATAAATGAGGGAGATCTGAGGTAACAAACATAAAAAAATACACCCCTCTTCTTTTTTGAAAGTCGGTTAACAAATCTCATAGACACAAGTAACACAGAGTTATATTATTATATCATACGAGTTTGAATGGGTAAGCTTTAGTCCTACGTATTGTACTCTCAACTAGATGTCACATCTGCCAATGAAATAGGTCACTGGGCTGAACTAAACGTAATTCTACAAGACACTTTTCTAAGTCGACGACTCAGAAAATCGTACTCAGTTTAATCAAAGAGACACATGCGTGTTAAATATCGTCTACAGAGCAAGTTTTCGAGAAGGATGTTTTATACGGTGGGTTCTTAGCTAGTCACACCAAACGAATCACACTGTGACTCTTTGGATTTTTTTTCCATCGTGTCATACTTTTACTGGCCTAGCATTTACCATACCGCGGCTTCGCACATGTAAAATCACTGATTTTAAATCAGGATAGAATATAGCTTTAGATAGCACTCAGGGATAATGTAACGAAGAAAATCAACATAAATGCTGACAAATAATTATTATTGCAGCAACGTAACAACGAAAATGCTGACAAATATTATTGCAGCAACATAACGACGAAAATGCTGATAAATAATATTATTGCAGCAACATAACAACGAAAATGCTGACAAATAATATTATTGCAGTCAATTATAATTATTACGATTAAAGTTTCGATTTATTACTTTTTAATTTCTATTTTTAATTATTACATACATTTCCAAATTAAAAATACAATCATCTCTATGTCAATCATTATTTATCATTGACTTTGAAATTAAATATAATTTAACTATCGATGAGGAGAAAAAATCTAATTATTTATGAATTATTACTTACTTTAATTAAGTATACACATAACTATTTAGTATTTTCTTTTAGACAGAGCCAAAACCATCAATTTCCGTAATAAAACATTCGATTACTGAGGCATACGTGATATTTTTCCAAAATCAATCATTTTTTTTAACTCTTATATAGTCAGATTTGTCTCCAATGACCCCTTCTGATGTACATAGCATCTACACATTTTCAGTAAAATCACAATTGTCACAGTGAAAACATTTAAAGATACTGGAATGTTATATGTATTATTATTGCAAGCGACTGTACAGAAACAATCATTTTTATTTGTTACTAGCTGTGCTCCGCGGCTTCGCTCACGTGGCCTAAGTTAGTCCTTATAGCATCACCTATCTGCCAGTAAAATTCCCGTCAAAATCGGTCTAGCCGTTTCGGAGAGACCGACAGACTGACAAACATTTTTAAGTGTTTTGTCATGAGTACCGTATATACTAAAATGATGTTATTTTGATATTACAAACAGACATTTCAATTTTATTTATTTGTATAGATTGCTTGGTGGCAAACCATACGGGCAAAGCGGTGCGGTGGTAGCGCAACTCGCCATCCTACCACCTGCAGGGCTAACATGGGCGCCACGACAAAATTTTCTCTACTGTTTTGTCTCGCTCTTTCTCTCGCGAACATGAGACAAATGCACGACATAAGCATCGAGAAAATTTTGTCACGGTGCGCATGTTAGCCCTACTGGTTGTCCACTTGCAAACGTTGCAGAGTCTACAAACGAAGCAACGTGAAAGAGACAGCATTAAACCCATCTCGCTCGATCCACTGACCATTCATTCATTGAACTTTGCACCGCATCGTCTATAAACAAGTTTATCCTTGACTTTCATCGCTCTACAGACGATGATTAGTATAGGAAATAGACGAAGGCAAAGTCCGATGTATTTTGGGCTGCGACAAAAATAAATCATCAGATTGGGTTCGATAGTCTATCTCGTGCTTTTCCTCGTGTGTACACCGCACGAGGAATTGCTAGAGGATCTATATTAATAGAGATTGCATATTTCCGAAAATAATAACTGATTTTTTTTTACTCTAATCGACGACATGATTTTGACATTCCCCAAGCCGCATTGTGCCGCGGCCCGCGTAGTGGTTTACGACCTACTACCTGCTGCCCGCGGTTTCACCCGCACGGAGATATTGGATTTTATTTTTTTGCGCGGAACCCTAATTCTTTTTCTAAAATAAAAGTAGCCTAAGTTACTCCTTATAACATCAGCTATCTACCAGTGAAAGTACCTTCAAATTCGGTCGAACCGTTTCGGAGATTACCCGGAACAAACAGACAGACAGACAAAAATTATAAAAATGGTTGTTTTGTTATAGGTATCGTATATACTTTCATATGCATTTAGTAAAAAGCTGTTATTTTGATATTACAAACAGACACTTCAATTTTATTTATTTGTATAGGTTACAAAAACTTGTAAAACAAATGTTGTTGACCTTCAGGGGCAGTTTGACCCCCTTCCGGGATAACATACCAATACAAACACTTCAATCTGATTTTGCTAAAAAATACGCCTTAAAAAACGTTTTAGCAACTGTCCCCACAGTCGTTACTTCAAAAATTATTATTTTTTTTTTTTTTTATGTTATTTGGTAACGAGACGAGCTGGTCGTTTGCCTGATGGTAAGCATAACGCCGGCCCATAACGATTGCAGTGCCACCCAGAACTTTGAAACACAAAGGCCTGCGCGGCACTGCAATGCGCTCGTTACCCTGAGACATTAGATATTAAGTCTCATAAGCCCAGTAATTTCACTGGATACTCTGCTCATCAAACCGGAACACGTAATGCTTGCACAGTACTGCTTGGCGGAAGACTTCACGAGCAAAGCGGTGGTAACAACCCAGACGGACACTCGCAGAAGAGTTAGTCCTCCCACTAAATCTCCAACTATCCACGTGTTGATGCAATTTAGTACTCAGAGCACTGCAATTGTAATGGCCGGAGATGGGGCATTAACAAAGGGGTCCGTCGACCGGTTCCTTTTTCAGTTAACAATTTATTTGATACCTTTTATGCATTGCATGTAATAAGTCAACCAGGAAGGTGGTAGTTTATCTGGAAATAAAATGCAAGCGTCAAGGACGGTGACATATTTATTTTATTAGTTTAATTTTAACTCTATGTAGTCAATTCAACTTGGAAAGTCTATTTTAACCTACTTCTTTCTAATTGTTGTATCGAAATGAAACAATAGTTGTATAGTTTGGATGACAAAACAATGATTTGGAAATCATGAAATCACTTGGTTTCGAGGTCCTGATGATGGAGCCATTAGGTGGATAGGCTGCAAAGACCTCGAGTTTGGACTCGTATGATACCTACCGAGTCCATTAGATTCAAATTTTTTTATTGACATGCCGCTCCAAGGATTTTTTTATTCTATCAGCGGCGCAAGTACGGATCTTTTCGATTTTTCATCGATACAATCGACAAAAGTTATCGAATAGCTAGGTCGAATCCAAAGAGAATAATATAGAGCTACTACAATACTTTACGATCAGACTTCGGTACTCGCAACATTCGATAAATTTATCAGTTTTTTCGATTCGACAAATATATCGAACCGACGTCCGTACTTGCGTCGCAGAGAATACAAATAAATACATTTCTAAAGTCATATGCATGCAGGCCATATAGACCGTTCCAGCAACCAGGATATCTAATATCGCGTCTGGATTCCAGCAGGCGTGCTGGATGCCAGTTGACGTTGGTTACTACGTAGGTAGTTTATAAACAGGATTTGACGTAAATCGGATTATTACTTCCCTAGCATAATACTTGTACTATTTATCTGTGGATCACTGTAAATATAAATAGACTTATGATAGTTTTTAGAGGCCACGACACGACTATATTATTTAGTGTTGCCGCACATTGAGCCAACGAACCTGTGCACAAGATTTTTGTACATTTTATACGGCAAAACCGCACAGAGTGGCTGCGACCGAGTCATAAACTGAGGCGGCGACCGCGTTTGCGGCTAACCTCCCGCGCACATTCGACCACAGACACCGGCTACTCCCATCCTGCACAGAATAGAGGGACAAAATTAAAGATGAGGTGCTTGGGAGCTTATAGCCTGTAGGCCGTTAACGCCCGAGTGCCCCTTCTGTTCTCTCTATTTTATGGCTACCAGTGGCTATGACTGGAGGCCGCACCCAGCCACAGGCCACTGGTGGCTGTGTCTAGTGGCTGCGTTTGGTGATCCAATCTACGGCTACTCTTAAAGTTAAGGTATGTTATAGAAATGGGCCAGAACATTGAATAATATCGCGAAAATGAACCCGTTTATTTTGGTATATTTTAAATACAATACGAGTTAAATACTACATATATAAATATTATTATTTATCTGGTAATATGTCCGTGTGGTCCCATCATATGAAAATGATCATTCCAGCTCTTCTATCTGTAGTACCTATAAATATTATATACGGAGTATTATTGTTTTTTTATTTCCAGGTTTTTGGGGTTACGTACCTGAAAATTTAAAAGGGGTACAGATCTCTTCGTGTTTTTGCTTATCACGGGCACTTTCTTTTGTAGTCAAAGTTAATTTACTCAAAAAGCAAATATTACTTTACAAATCAATGAAAATTTTCAATAAGAATGATTATTTATTCTATACTTCATTGCACTAAGGAAGTTAGTAATTGGAGGACTTGTGCTTAACAATTTTCTACCATTCGATGGTAAACCAATTTCCACCAAAAGGCGGGTGGTAGGCGTGGTACAAATTGTACCACATGTCACACCTACACGCCTATTGTGTACGGTACAATTTTACTATTTACTGAGACCGTACGTCACGAGTTGATATTTCTTGTTTACCTAACTTACTAACAAATTGAATAAATGTATATGTGACAAAAGCAACAGAATTACCTACCTTTATAACACGCATTTTAACACTCAAATTGAAGTATTTATAACTGTCAACAAAATTATCATCGTTATCAATCAGTACTAGTGCGTATGTATTTGCAGCTACTCAATGCAAAAGGGGCCACAGCTGGAAAACAGCGCGCTACTTCGGTGGCGCTTTTATGCTGAGCTGTGTCCATTTTGTTGTCAACTGCCTAATTTATTCATGTCCTAATTTTAGCTTTAAAATGTATGTATCTACTTATACTTTGGGCAATGGCTACAAATAAATGTATTTTCTTTCTTTCTTTACTATAATAAATGCAAAAGTAGGTTTATTTACTAAATAATGATAAATATTTCTCTTTCAATCACGTACCAGAGTAACAATAGGCTACTTCTTATCCCGAAAAAAATGCATGCTTCATGTGTGAATCTCCACGCGCGTGAAACCGGGAGCTGTACCATGTAGACTATGCTATATTTCCTATTCTACTAATATTATAAATGCGAATGTTTGTGTGTGTAAATCTTTGTTACCAGGTATTTCAGTAACTACTAAACCGAGTTTGATAAAATTTGGAATGTACATAGTTTAGGTTCTGGAATAACTGGCACATAGGCTGTTAATAAATACGCGGGCGAAGCCGCGGGCGGAAGCTAGTTACGATATGTGACGAAGCGGCCATACTCAATTAGTCACGCGCGTGATGTTCAAATTGCACGATTGACAACCAAATGATAAAAGCCAATAATTCGTTGATAGAGTAAACTTACGTCATGAACAGATAATGAGATAACGGCATAATAAAGTAATAATTCTTTATCGATTTGATTTTATTCTGCACGACCAGTGTGACTACACTGTTATGTACGTAGCATTTTTGGATGTGAAAAACTGCCTTTAAATACCTATATGGTTGTCATACATTTGTTTATTCATTGAAATGTAAATAATCTAATAAGTAGTATCTATCATTTAAATTACTTATGGATGATAAAAAAATATCGTTGATTTCGGGTATATTTTAGATGCAGTGTTTTAGATCTTTATGGAAATTATAAGTATGTTTTTAGTGTATATAATTTTTTTTTGTTAATGTGATGTTCTTATACCTGCAAAACCATAGTAATTATGTATTTTATATTTCATGCACTTCCCTATTATGACAAGTAACAAGTGCCTACTTGTACTTAGGAATACGTCGTATTGGAGATAAAGATAATCTATACGTTTGAAGGTAACGCAGATATTGGCAATGCGAAAGATTTCAATAACAACTGATACGATCGATTTAGGCAGTAAATATTTTTCATTGCTTTAGATTAATTTTTTTTTACAACGTTCATTTTTTACCTTTGTTCTAATTTTAACCGCTTTCCAAAAAAGGAAGAGGTTCTCAATTCGGCTGTTTTTATTTTTCTGTTTGTTATCTCAGATCTCCGTCATTTATAAACCAATTTGGAATTATTTTTTTTTAATTTGAAAGAATATACTTTTATATTGGTCCTATAGAAATTTAAGCAAAATCGGTTCAATAGTTTGTCGTTACATCGCTTTTTTAAAGCAATTTTACTTTTATGCTATTTGCAGATAAGACGTTTTTAATTTAGAGGTTTTGACATCTATCTCAGTATTTGTTTATACTGAATATTATAAAGTGATGACGGCAGAACCGTGAAATAAATACAGCTCTATAGTCCGCGCCATAACTATTATAATTAATTATTTACCCTATTTCAGTTACTTATGAAATAATAATATGAACTATCAAAACTATCAGTATGTACTTCCATACGTGAGTACATTATTTTCAAATTAGTTCCGACATTAATTATTTAAATTATATTTTGTTTAAAAAAATATTCATCTACATTTTGCCACTGACTGTACTCCTATATAATATAATGCAATAATAGATTTGCCCACGGCTCTTTTATTAATTAATAGATAGCATCGCATGTATTGTTACATCACCAAGATTATAAAATTATATAAGGAAAACCGTGTTCACCAGGTGGTAGGGCTGATTCATCTGCAACTGTCAGTCTGTTCGAGAATCTCGCTCTTGTCGGTGGAGTTCTTTTCATCTGCTCCTGTCTTCCGCCAGGCGCCTTACCACCTCGTACAACACTGTATCCACCCACTTTCTGATCTGCTGCCTTACCGGCTAACGATCGTCGTCTTCGTTTTCGATTCATTAAATTTTTCAAACCTAAAAATGGGATTTTATGTTTTGCCCATTTTCATGTATGAAAACTTGATGGGATCATAACGCTTCTTTGACGCAGCAACCGATCAACGGATCGGCTTGATTTTTGGCATAGATATAGTTTATGAGCCGGAGAGTAACATAGGCTACTTTATATCCCTGAAAAATACACGGTTCCTGTGGGAACGCGGGTGAAAACCCCTGGCAGAAGCTGGTGATTAGACAAGTATCATTGGTATCAATGCGCTTTGTTAGAACGTGGATAGGTCACAGTGTTAATGAATGCCATTAGCACTTAGAAGTTAACCAATAGGCCACTCCATATGTGCGATACTGGTACGATAACAATGAAAAACAAATAATACGGTGTTTATGTTGACCGGCTCTTTTTTATTCTCGAATAACCTTTGGTCTCGGCTTCGCGCGCGTGGCTTCCAGATAAGAAAACCTATATAGGATAAGGTAGCTCCCGTTTTTGGAAAATACACATTTGTGCGTGGCGGCAGAATACACGAGCAAAGCGGCGGTAGGTGGTACCAACCCAGACGGACACTCGCAGAAGAGTTAGTCCTACCACGTGAAAACCGCGGGCAGAAGCTAGTCATCTATAAAGTGTATTTTTCGGTTGGTGTACGAGGGTGAAACCGTGGGCAGCAGCTAATCCGTTCCATTATAGAATATCAAATACATATATATACAATACATACATATATAAACATATCAAATATGTTTGTTGGTCTGTTGGTTTCTCCTTTTACGCAGCAACGGAGCAACGAATCGATGTCATTTTTTGTAAACAGATAGTTTATGGACCGGAGAGTAGCTCAAGCTACTTTTTATCTCGAAAAAAAATGCACGGTTCCTGTTGAATCTCTAGCTGAACCCGCGGGCAGAAGCTCGTAATAAATAAAATCGGATACGAAATGACAATGAACTACACAAACAAAGAATTAAGATAACGCTCTATTATCAAGCACCCCTGAGTTTAGTGATATCATATCATCATTTTGTTGCTATTATCATTTAGCACGGTTATAAAAACCGGTATAATTCGTGAGGGGGCTATAGTATAATATATATTACGGTCAACGGTAGTAATTTTTCATCAGCATCATCATCATCATCATCATCAGGCGAAAGACGTCCACTGCTGTACATCGGCCTTCCCCATGAAGTGGGAATAAAGATGTTGACTCCATTTTTTTATGTCAATCAATTCGTTTTCTCATGAGATTGAAATGTCTATATAAAAAAAACTGAAAATCAAACGCTAGAAACTTCAAAAATTAGAGACAGTGTCTTTTGCGTATCTACTAAGCGCTAAAACGCCTCATACATATTTAACAAAACATCTGTCGTCACTTGTTCAACGCGGTCCGTAAAACTGTACTAAATACATGCATTTTGTTGATTTTTCATCAGGCGCGGATTACGAGATAATGCACGAGGAAGCGCGGTTTGATGCAGAACCATCAAAAAACCACGAATAAGACAATAATGGCAATACGGCCAGAGGTCATAGAAGCATAATTGGTTGCCGTGCTCGGACTAGATTTCCCTCAAGCCGCAACCACAACCACAATAGACGATACGATATGCGTCAAGCGGGGATCTTGGGTTTTTCATGGTTTTCTCGTGGTCCACGATTGATACTTTTCCATCAATCACGAATTAGGTGTGAAGACTGTCTAAGCCCTCAGCAGTAAGCACCCGAGCCCCTTCTCTTGCCTCTATTACTAGTGGCCTAGTGGCCATGACTGGAGGCGACACCCACCCACCAGCATCCTTTGACCCAATGAATGACTATAAATATGCATATTATGTATATTGTATGTTACATTGCAAGCTATCGACGGCTATATTCTCTTGTTATCAGAGAGCCTGTTATGTACGTGTATCAGCTGTTTTCGTTTGCCACATGAACGGGATACCTAACCAGTTATCATTGTTACGTATAAGATCAAAGTTCGAAAATTACGACTTTGTTTACTTTGACATTTTATACTATATCGGACACCACGTCATTTGCATGGTTGATGTTTTGTGAGAGTGATTAATAAATAGACTGTGTAGTCCCAACTAAAAATATATAATACCACCCGATCTCTTCCTTCTATTACCAACCGACTAGCCGAAAAGCCTCACGCTTCTGTTTCCGCGAACGCTAAGGCAGCCCTCACACCTAATTCATGATTGATGGATAAGCATCAAGCGCGGACCACGAGAAAACCATGGAAAAATCACGATCCTCGCTTGACGCATATCGCATCGTCTATTGTGGTTGATGAAAATCTACTCCTAGCACGGCATCCGCTTCTACCTAAACTATGCTAACTACGACCACTTTTCAATAAAAATTGTTTCACAACCACTGCGTGCTCAATGCAGACTCCGCGGTAAATAAGCGGTGGTGATGCGCAAGTGATGTATGTAGCATAAGGCGGAGCAGTCGTCGGTTTGAGCCCAGGCAGGGCTTCGAGACAGCACTATCCAGCCGTATTGCCGTTCTTGTCTATTTCGTAGTTTTTGATGGTTTTGCATCAAGCCGCGCTTGCGCGTGTATTATCTCGTGATCCGCGCTTGATGCAATAGAATGGTTATTTTGACAGCAAAACGCGTCGTTGCATAAAAGCGTCTACGGTCTACATAACGACAATAACACAGAGTAAAAAGCCAATACAACCAATTACCATCCAAGAATTTAAAAACAATCACGTGACATCTCACAAGTTAATGCCACTCCCATACATTTTATTGGCGTGCGGAAAAAGAAGCATGTGACTTTTGTCTAGAGGGCTAGTTGGACGGTTAAAATTTCACCCGAAATTCACATACATACATACATGACCCCTAAAAGCATTACACTCCTTTTTTGGGCAGTCTTTTTTGTAAGTTACTTAAGGGGCAGAATTCGGCGCGCCGCTATCTCGCTCGCGCATCTCAACATTTTGGAAGATAAACAATTATTACTTAATATAATTATCAAAAATCACATTCGGTGATATTGCTGACAATAACATTACAAAGGTTAAACAAAAAATTCATTTTGTTCAATTCAAGTTTTTAAACCTAAAAATGGGATTTTATGTTTTGCCCATTTGCATGTGTGAAAACTGAAAACTTGATCGGCTAAAAATGATACTTTTGCTGTACCGTCGTAATCTCATTGCCAGCAACTTCACCGAATGCGATTTTTCATATTTATGAAAAAGACTAGCTGCTACTCCGCGGTTTCACCCGCGTGGAGATTTTGGATTACATGGTTTTTATTTTTTTGCGCGGAACCCTAATTCTTTTTCTAAAATTAAAGTAGCCTATATGTTACTCCTTGTAACATTAGCTATCTACCAGTGAAAGTCCTGTCAAAATCGGTCCAGCCGTTTCGGAGATTACCCGGAACAACAAGCGGACAGAAACAGACAGACAGACAGACAAAAATTATAAAAATGGTTGTTTTGTTATTGGTACCGTATATACTTTCATATGAATTTAGTAAAAAGCTGTTATTTTGATATTACAAACAGACACTTCAATTATATTTATCTGTATAGATTATATACTTTCAAACATGTTAAGATGCGTGAGCAAGAAAGCGGCGCGCCGTATTCTGCCCCATGATAAAAAGAATTAAGTACCTATAACAGTATGAAACTCAATATGGTGATCTCATAATGTATGGGTAAATTGTGGCGTGGTGCGAAACTAAGTTATCGTCACGGTTCTACTGTGACCAAAGCAATTAACCTTGAGCGTATCTATATACATTAAATCAAGAGGTATTGTTTATTTTATAACTTGACTCGCGTCCGGCCACGGCTTCGCCCGCGTTGTACACATCTTTATAAATTGCGTTAAAAAATAAATGTCCTGTCAATCTCCATTTCCCTACATATTGCACGTTTAAAATATTTTTTTATAGTAATCTATACACTTAAATACAATTGAAGTGTCTGTTTGTAATATCAAAATAACAGCTTTTTACTAAATGCATATGAAAGTATATACGTTAGCTATAACAAAACAACCATTTTAAAAATATTTGTCTGTCTGTTTGTTCCGGGTAATCTCCGAAACGCCTGGACCGATTTTGACGGGACTTTCACTGGCAGATAGATGATGTTACAAGGAGTAACTTAGGCTACTTTAATTTTAGAAAAAGAATTAGGGTTCCACGCAAAAAAATAAAAGCCATAAAATCAAATATTTCCGCGCGGGTGAAACCGCGGGAAGCAGCTAGTTACTACATAAGAAATCAGAAATCTTCTAAAGAACTACCTACATTGGAAAAAAAACACTGATCTCTTGCATCTACATACGAATAAAACTTGTTATAAAATTTGGTTTACACACGTGGATTTATTACAAACATGGATTTACCGTTAAAAAATTGATTTATTAATCTCGGCGACGATGTGGTTGAAGGAGACCAGTCTTAGTAACCGTCGTAGTTTATAGACACCGGCTTTTTACAACGAAAAAATGCACTGTCCCTCTAGGAACGCGGGTGAAACCGCGAGCAGAAGCTAGTTCAACTACAAACGATTCAATTTACAACACAAAAACCTTACGAATAAACCAGCTAGTACAGTAGTTGAATAAAGTTATAAAACTTATAAATAAAATGCGCATTTGCATTCTCGAAACGTGTGCGGGCCGGGCGCGGCATAATCAGTTGTTTACTAACAAAACATGGCGGAAAAAACAACATGGCGGACACTAGTTCCGTTTAATGGAGGCTAGCATCATGTGACTGTATGTTCTAGAACTGACCTAAGACTAGTGTAACCAAACTCCGACCTACCGAAGCGGCCGCGAGTAAGCAGCGGAACTTCCCGAAGGCTCTGACGTGGTCTCTCTTTTTTAGCAGTGCCTCTTTTTCGAACATTGCGTTGGATGAAACAACAAGCTTTTAGGCCACGCCTGCGTTCTAGTTAGGCACGTCATAAAGCGGCGCCTTAAACTGGAAAGTCCTGACAAAAAGCCCGAATTCTATCTGGGCTACTAAACAAATGTTTTAAAAACGATAGTCAGTTGGTTCATCGCAAAATAATGACTTTGTATGGTTTATTATATTTTCAAATTTTTTATGTAATCAAAAGCACAAAATAATAAAATTTCAAAGGTTAAAATTCCTGACATATCAGGACAAATACTGACGTCTGGTAACACTAGCTAAGGCTGACTCATAACTGTTATCCACGTGGTAGCAAAAACTGATGTGACGCACAAATTGTAAGTTGTAACGCCAGCAATTCAATAGGCAACTACTACTGCACGCATAAATAAGGGTAATACCTACCTACAAGATTTATCTTTATCACGCGTTTTTGCTACTGTGTAGCCGGCTACTTTTTGTTATAAACCTTTTGTTATAAACGAGACGAGCTGCAGTCCAAGTAACGAACTTTTCGATAAATAAAATTATCGAATCGATAAAAATTTACATTAGAGAGGTAGTTCTTATTTTTTTCTAAAATGAAACGAATCCGAATCTACTTTCTACAATATGAAGTGAATTTTGGCATATCTCACAATTCGAAGACTGATTTATGAAACGAAGACTGCTTTAACATAAATGTATAAATATGGTTTTATCATCGTTCGCCACGGTTTTTACAAGAAAATCACTTCGCGAAATTAGTTATTCAGTCAATGCAATGAAAGTTGAACGTCATTGTGTAGGAAATGCAATCGATAAGAGATTACAAGTAAAACTTGTCTTCGTCGCAAAACTAGTTAGTTTTCGCCCTCGGGAAAAAAGTTGTGTTTCGTTTTCGGCAAAAATCAACAACGTCCTACCTATTTCTAATATTATCTTATCGAACTGTCAATTTATCGATCGATATGTATCGAAATGTTCCGTACTTGCGCCACTGGTCGTGCATCAAGCCGGGCTTGCGCGTGTATTATCTCGTACTCCGCGCTTGATACAAAAGCATGGTTATTTTGACAGCAAAACGCATACTTGCATATTAAGCGTCTACGGTCTGCATAACGAGGACAGCGCCTCAGCTTTTCAGCACCGATGCCATATAGAAGTATGAAAAATCTAAACCGCAGGTTATGAAAAATCTTGCCCCTTAGTGGCGTTCGGTGGCCCAATATGTGGCAACACTAAAAATTGGCTGAGGGAGTAGTTTACGGCCACAGAATTTAGTAAAATTTGCGGCAATGGAAATATTCCAATGTCTACCAATTGACCCGTTATACTAACAACTCGACAAGGCCATTTCAATATTTTTATTGCTGGCAGTAAAAAATAGGGTTACCAAAACAAAACTCCCTGAAATATCAAAAGTTAAAAGAATTTGTAATTTATTATTTATTTATTTATTATAGACGAGCAGCTTGACCTGATTCACAATGTTGAAAGCATCGAGCTATTATTACTACGTATAGAGTCGACGCCGCAAAGGCATGTTTTGCGCCACACTCATTGGTCCATGGACCCAAGTATCCCAGTCCTTCCTTGAACAAAACGCGTAAGCGCCGTGAAATTAGCGGCGCTTTCGACCTTTTGACCGCAAGTGAACTACACCTTAGACGATATCTAGCGCTACATGTTTGTTCAACGCCTGGACCGATTTTGACGGGACTTTCACTGGCAGATAGCTGATGTTATAAGGAGTACCTTAGGCTACTCTAATTTTAGAAACAGAATTAGGGTTTCGCCCAAAAAAAACAAAACCCATGAAATCCAATATCTACGCAGTGAAACCGCGGGCAGCACAGCTAGTGTGGCATAAAATCCATGGACTATATTTTAGCATCAAGGTAACCCAAAGTATTTCCAATTCCATGTGGAATGGAATCAGTTCTGTTTACAAACACTTCCCGGTGTTATTGGCAGCTCTCCAACTCTTTGTATCCAGCCGCTCTGTTTACGATGCCTGTGGAGCTTCGAACGTACCTATTCAGATGTTATTACAAAAGCTTTGTTTTAAGGAAAAGTTGCATGATGTTTATGAATCTTTGTGTTTTGTAATGTGTGTCATTGAATTTACTGCTTTTTACAAGCTCTTGTTTAACTTCATTATTAAGGTGCCTCTTCCCGGCCCGCCTAACGCAAAAAACCTAGAACGCAAAAATGGCCTAAAGGCTTTTTGGTTCATCGAAAAAAACAGGCACTACGGCAAAGGACAGACAACGCCAGAGCCTTCAGTTGGCATTCTGAAAATGTGAAATATATTTCCAAAGAAAATTTCCGAAGAAAGGTAATTTCCTAAATCATGTTCCAGGAAAACGTGTTTTTGAAAATGCCTTACATGTTTGTGAAAAAAATGTTATCAGCTAATGATGATTGTAGATATCACCTAAACTGTATGACCGATCTCTCAGTAGAGTATGCGCACGCCCCACCCTGTCTCCCGCCTCCCCGCTGGTACATAGAATAAGTAATAGTACATGGTTGGACCTACAAATTAGCTAAAGATCCAATATTCACACCGGCCTAAACATTTGGTTATAACTATGCGCTCGCCATATTAGAAACTGACGCACAAATCGTGATGCAACCAGTGTACAAACAGCATGTACTGTCAGCGACATAAGCTGATGGAAATGAATAGCTATACACTAGCACAGAAATAAAGGCTAATTTATCAGAGTGAGTATAACTTTTCAAATTAGGGGCCAGTCTGTTGAACTTCAAAATAATTTCGTCTCTAGCGTTAGTAGGTACCATATCAGACAGTATAACTTAATTAACTATCTATTCTGTGGTATAGGTGTAGCCACGCTTATGTGCGTGCGTTTTAGTTCTAAACTATTTGTTCGAAGTTTTTAGAACATTAGTTCGAAGTCGAACATTCTCGTGCACACACTCTTTCTGTAGCTAACTAGCTAGCTAGTGAATAATCCCCAAGTGATTTGAATTTAACGTTTAAAGGTAGCCCAATTTAGTTACAGAAAAAAAAGATGTAAATTCTTTTTCTGTTTCTGTACGTTTGTTGGTTTGTCTTTCTTTCACGCAGCAACGGAGCAACGGATCGGCGTGAGTTTTGGTACGATAGGTATAGTTTATGGACCGGAGAGTAACAATAGCCTATTTTTTATCTTGGTAAAATGCACGATTCTTATTGGATCGCGGGTGAAACCACGGGCAGAAGGTAGTATAGTATATATGTACTCTTTTCTGTTGTATTCATGGTATTTGTAAATTATTTGTGAAAACTTATAATTGGTCTTCGGTTATTTCATTTTCATTGTATTGTTACGACTAGCTGTAAATTTTCCTAAAACTGTAAAATAAAATAAGAAGTTAAAAATCATGCCGCAAGATAAGAAACAAACAAACTGAGCTAAAATTTTAAAAGTAAAATGTTGAGCTATTTTGGTCGCCGACTGTACAGCGATGCAGGTTAGTGCACTTTTTAGCGATTGTTACGAATGTTGTGACAGCAAGTATTTTTGTTTGTGTGAATAAATAAACGCGTAGAAAGATAAGTTTTAACGGACCACTCACGTTATCAACAATAACAGTTCTAGCACACAATCTGCGGTATAATAACATGACTGTATACATAGCTTACACGTCACATACAACATTTATAAGTAATAGATGCTACAAGGTACTCAGCCGGCTAGGATCATCGAGGTAATAATATGTACTAACGTACTAGAGGAGCTATGTGAAAAAAAGTCGTGTTCCATTTGTCCGCTGCAGCGCTAATACCATAATTATGTCGTCTAACCAAACAAATAAAACGTGTAGCGCTAGAATGCGTCTAAGGTGTAGTTTTCTCGCGATAAAAAGGTCGAAAGCGCCGCTAATTTCACGGCGCTTACGCGTTTTGTTCAAGGACTGGGATAGTTGCGGTCCTTGGCAGAGTGTGGCGCAAAACATGCCTTTGCGGTGTCGACTCTATTATCTCTGTGTCTAGGATATATGTGATCCAAGCAAGGCTGTAAACAGTAACATTTAATACTGGAATAGGTATTGTATTTGTCCACTTTCAAAAACCATCAATCATGGTATTAAAACATTACATTGGCTATTGGTGAAAGATTTTTTAGAAGCGGAGATCTTTTAGAATTTTTTAGAGGCAGTAGCCAGAGATTATCGGTAACAAACAAACAAAAAAACTTACAAAGTTAACTGCTTTATAATATTTACTACATATAGATGTATAGTAAAGATAGAATGGTATTGGTATAATATTACTACTACATAACAAACATGAAAAAAAAATACCAACCGAATTGAGAACGTCCTCCTTTTTATTGAAGTCCGTTAAAAACTGAATAGCTTACGTAAAAGCTACCTAAACTATTATTACAGCTGAAGGTCCAAGTGGGGACTCCCCACCTAAGGAGCGAGTGACGCAAGCCACCCTGAAATATTTCCAACGCACCCTCCCGCCCCTATAATGGTGCTGATCGATCAGGAATTCAATGTCAGTCTTGAAATAGAATCCTCCCCTATAATAATTGATCCAAGAGGGATAGGTAGAATAGAAATACTACTAATATTATAATTGCTTATAAATGCGAAAGTGTGTTTGTCCGTTTGTTGGTTTGTCCATCTTTCACGCAGCAACGGAGCAAAGGATCAACGTGATTTTTGGCATAGATATAGTTTATGGACCGGAGAGTAACATAGCAGGCTACTTTTATTGCGGAAATGCGGTTTCTGTGGGAACGCGGGTGAAACCGCTGGCAGGAGCTAGTTAATTATAAAACTATACTTTATACAATGAATTGTAAAACTACTATGCTGTCGTCTCTCTATTTTAGGTAAGTCTGGAAGAGATCGCACCCGAACCGAGCGATAAGTCCGCCTATTGTTGCACTTAATTGTATTTATTATTATTTCCCCATAATATTTCTCTGTGACCAGGTTGACACATAAATACAATATAATATAGACATTTGAAACACAAAGGTCTGCACTGCATGTTGCGCGATACATTAGGTAGGTATTAAGTCTCATAAGCCCAGTAATTTCACTGACTACTTTGCTCATCGGAGCATAATAATGCTTGCACATTACCGCTTGGCGGTAGTCGGCAGACTACACGAGCAAAGCGGTGGTACACACCCCAGACGGACACTCGCAGATGTGTTAGTCCTACCTCCTGGTAAATACATGATACTGAAAACATCTAAAGTAGCAGCTCTAGATGAATTAATCAATGGACTACTATGAAGCCGTGAGCATCCAGCAATCTAGCCAATCAACATTAATGGAGCAGGGTTGGCACTTCTTTAAAATACACCTATGTAAGGTGTGAATTAAACGATGGCGTTCCTTTTAATTATCTTTTATTTTCTTTCCCCCTTACTCCTATTACATTTATGTTACCTATCCCTTTCATACTGATTCTAAATTTGCTTACTCTTTCATACTCGTAGTTATCTCGCATCTAGCCGTCTCTCTCACACTGACGATACGTTCCGTTCATTAGTTCCTAACACTTTCATTTTTTCTAACATAGTCAATTCTCATTCATTCCTTCTCTTTCTTACATCTTAATGTTGCATTTCACGTAATGCTAAATATATTGTTTACATGCCCTTGAAATTTACAATTGAATACTGAAGGAATTTAATTTCAAAATTCAATAATACTTACACCTGCACCCTCAACTAACTGCTTTACTGTGTTCCGGTTTGATGAGCAAAGTAGTCAGTTATATTACTGGGCTTATGGTACTGTTACATATTATAAACAAAAAGAATAACATAAATAAATATTAGGCATCATGTCTATTACAACTTTATAAGTCTTCATTCGGAGATGCCGTGTCGGAAGCGAATATGTTTGATCGTTTATATTTCGGAATCGCATCCCGTCAGAAAAATTTCCCGTGTAGATTCGACAACTTAGCTCAGCGAAAATATTTCTCTGTTAGGTTAGGATTCCGAAAAATAAACGATCAAAAGTATTCGCTTCCAACACGGAATCATTCCGAGTGAATTAAAATAACCCTGCAGGATGGCAAGGCAATATAATGAGTTGGCAATTCAGAGCCATTTTATCAGGACGTAAAAACTGTGTAGGATATCCTAAACGAGATGACTCACATACATCAGCTATTGTTTGTCCGAGTTGTCCTTCTCCGAGATAGTGATATTATTAATGCATTGTACACGAACATTGTTTGCTTTTTATGTTGGTACTGTTTTTTTACACATGTTTTTGAGTTGCAGTCCAGCATATGTTGTACCGGCTGTCATTTGTTTTGTGCATTTAATAAATAAGCTATAGCGCAGCAGAGTGATAACAATAATCACGGTATGTCTCTGGTCCGCATACTAGGCAAGCCTGTATCTTGAGAACCGAACTACGACTTTAACTTTTATTTGTTTTTGGATATATTTTATGGCAATGAACTTTGTGTCGTTACGTTTATGTGACAACCCTACACGCTGAGTGGTCTCTAAGGTCGCACACTAGGAAGACGCGGTTCTTTATTAACACAATCTGTGTGACTTGTTACTTAGTTGCAAGAACGTTGTATATGTACTACCGGTGTTTAAAGTTGTGATGACAACTTTAAACACTCCCACTGAGCCATCGCTCACCCTCCGATCCTCTGGACTATTGCTTGAATTCTTGAGCTGGAACTCTTATGTGAGGCGTTAAGGGGGGGAGGGGGGGGGGGGGGCAGGGGTCTAGCGGAAACTCACCGAATCTCACGTGTGGGGGGGGGGGGGGGGTGTCTCGGCAAATATCACGTAATTTTTTTCTAATTATATTTCATATTTTGTAACCGGGCAACTAATACCGTATACACTGGCGTACACTGGCCTCTCTTTGACACTGGCCGAAAAACGTCAAGCAGAGCGTTTAAAAGCCATACCTAATCTGAAGAAGAAGTTCATTCAGTCAGTTTGACGCCTTTAAAGCCAGCTCCAAGCTAGCAACACATTGACATAGCATTGACCTAGAACGAGGCGAGCCGCGAGTCACATGGCAGCACGCCAGCGGTACGCGCCAAAATATTGGTCAGTTTTTAAACGTCACAAAAGTGGCAACGACGCTATTTGGTCATTCAGCCGACGCCGACGATGCGAATGCAGATAGTCTGCAATCTACACTTTTACGTCAACAATATTCTTGTAATATCATTGTACTTTAGATAGCGCGAATAAAGAATATGTGTTAGTTCTTTTTTTTTATGTTATTTGGTAACGAGACGAGCTGGTCGTTTGCCTGATGGTAAGCATAACCCCGGCCCATAACAATTGCAGTGCCACCCAGAACTTCACAGCGCACCGTCTATGAGTCCCCACACGAGCGCTCCAATCCACAACATTCCAATCCAACGTTCTAAAAACCGCCCGTGTGTGAATCTGAGATGGATTACGTGGAGTGATAGAAATATTAGAAATTCAAACAGTCAATCAACATTCAAGCAGTCGAGTACTGCCAACTGAGAGCGAAATTGCTCTCAGTTGGCAGTACTCAGGTAGCAGAATGACCAAAAAATGGAGCGATGGCGCGCCCGGACTGGAGTGCCCGTCCGTGGGCTCGAAATTGAACCAGCATTCCACTGAAAGCACGGCGCGCGGCGCGATGGATTTGGAACGCTCATGTATTGTGGCCATCACATTATCCCGAGTAACATTGGCTAGGGCAGTTGGTGTTTTTTACACGATGACAAAAAATGAGTGTAATGTTTTAAGGGTTTGTATGTGAGTTTCATTATTCCACTATAACTTTCAAATGCCTGAACAGAGTTGTATGTATCGTTAGTATACGTACATCATCCCGAGTGACACTTGCTAGTCGTGTTTTTTATGTAACTATTGTTACTTTTAGTTTTTTCTTAGTTTAGTTCTCGTATCTCTCGCTCTATTAGGTATGTTTCTCTCGGGCGGCTGCCCTTGCCCGGTGTATCGTTTTGCACACGTGACATGCCGACACATACATACATAACATACGTGTATATACACACATGTTTATCATGACCTCGTTTTGTACAATAGTCGTGTCGACAAGACCGTCATTGTTTGTTTATGTTTGTAATATTTTACTACAATTCGAGGAAGTTAGTATAATGCTTTGTTATATAAAAATATGGATAATGAAGACAGGTAAGTTAAATTTCTTTTCCTAGGTACTATCATATATTTAGGACGTTATTTTATATCTGTGACTATGTATTATTTCTTCCGCTGGCTCGGAAATCGCTGGCAGCCCTCACACCTAATTCATGATTGATGGATAAGCAACAATCGCGGACCATGAGAAAACCATGGAAATACCACGATCCTCGCTTGACGCATATCGTATCGTCTATCGTGGTTGTGGTTGGGGCTTGATGGAAATCTAGTCCGAGCACGGCACCCGCTTATCTAACAAAGTTTCTACGACCTCTATTAAAAAAAAATTGTTACACAACCACTGCGCGCTCTGTGCAGACGCTGCGATAAATAAGCGGTGGAGCGCAAGTGATGTATGTACCCTAAAGTGGAGCACTCGTCGTTTTGAGCCCAGGCAGGGCTTCGAGACAGCACTATCTGGCCGTATTGCCATTCTTGTCTATTTCGTGGTTTTTTGATGCTTGATGCACATCAAGCCGCGTTTGACGCTGTAAAGGACGACATACAAACAGCACGGTATTTAAAAAAAAGTTACATCACTTACGCGCCGTCGCGTATGTGCTCCGACTTCTGCACTGAACAGTGAACACGCAGTGGTTGTGAAACTATTATTTTTAGTAGATATTGCTTTGACGAAAATATCACGATATCTGAAATGCCATCCACGTTTTTACATCCTTAGGGGTGGTATTCTTTCTTAAAATATAACCACCACCCTAGAGACTATATCCTACTCATGAAGAATCATTTAAATCGTCTGACAATTGGCGAAGAAATCAAGTAAAACTACAACAAAAATAACAGACGAATTGATATAAACCACCTTTTTTGAAGTCGGTTAAAAATACGAACCATGAAGTTTTCATCAAATTATGCGTGTATTTTTATTTTAATTAATCGGATAGCGGGCAATAATAATGGAGTATGGCATCAGCGAGAAATCTAGAAAATTTGTAGGAAAATTACAGAATTTCTTGGCAGAGTTTCTTTAAAACTAGAAGCGACGACCCGGCAATTATTTCAAAGACTTACGCGTCAACGCGAATTAAATATATTTTACAGGACAATAATACCTTTCGATGCTGTCGTCTGGTTATTTTTTGACTGGGTTCAAAAAGTTTGTTTGAAAAAAGTTACATAAAAAAAACACGGCTGCCCTAGCCATTGTCACTCAGGATGATTTAAGGTTTCTAACTATTCTCCATGTATGCATAGAAATCTGTTCAAGCATTTAAAAGATATGGTGGAAGAAAGAAAACTCAGATATACTTATATATAATACAACCCTAAAACATTACACTCTTGTTTTGTGCAGTCGTGTAAAAAAAAGGATGTCACAGGTAGGTACTTTCAGGTACTGCGGAACGAAAGTAGTTTCCGTCGTCGTGAAAACAAAAAGAGAGACTAGACCTGTCTCACAAGTACAGCTGCCAAAACAGACCGATAAATGCTTGGCCACAGATTTCCAACTTGAGGCTGGTAGCTAAGCAGGGAGCTAGAACCTAGTAGCTAGCCAGGGAGAACTAAAAAAATTACATACCACCAAGTTTGCATCATCACAATATTTTCCTTCACCAACAGCGCACATTGCATGATTAAAACCAGCATCAGGTGAGAGGTCATGATCATGTAAGCCTATGGGTATCACATTTATTTAAAGCATCGTTTTATAAAATATATATGTAACAACTCGCAGGCAGAAGCTTGTACCCTACATCACATATATGCCTCAGAAATAAATACCCAGGCAAGGTTGCAGGTACATACTTAATTATTGAAAAACGCGCGCATTACGACCCGTACAAACGTGCCACTTTCGATCGTCAACACAACCACAATAATGTTCTCAGTAAAATCTAATTACATCAAATTACTTTATTGTGAACCAGTCTTTACAAATTAACCACAGTAGGTAGGACTCATCGGTGTACACACCAAATGTGAAATGACATTCACATGATTGGATGTTCAATTGCCAAACCTAGGCTCTTATCAATAAACAGTGTTAAACAGTGGTTTAGTTAAACAATGTTTTGTCTTTTTGTTCTTTGACAATTTTAAACTGAATCGAATAAGACCAAACATAGTTTAACTATACAACTGTTTAACATTGTTTAGTATTTAAACTGTAGTTTAAATAGGTGCTGTTCATTGTTCGATATTGTTATGTTCGATTTTCAAACTAACGGTATCACGAACCATTCACAGCTAGCAAAGACAGCTGATGTCAAAATATGGTGTACCTGAAAGACAAACGAGTAAAACCCGAAAATGTAAAATTCCTTCCTAATTTTCATATTCACCAGCCAAATTATTATCTCCAAGCACTGAATCTCCTTTGTTTGATCGTTTATCATAGTACCTACTTGACATTGGCGAAACTGTGGTGAACATTTAAGCCATGAAATAAAGAAAGAAGAAGTAAAAAGTATGAAATTTAAGCTACATAAACCTCGATTCATGAGTTAAATCTAACTGAATAATTGAAGTTGAGTTCAAAAATTAATTGCAGTAGGGGTAAGTATATTTGCATAATTGATCACCCACTTATTTTTGGTTGTGGTTGTGGTTCTGGTTCATACGTGGTAAGTCTGTAGTCCAATTATTTACAAAGTGTATGCAACCTTGATAAATTGGGGACAGGAAAAGTCCTTAAATAAACCAGACATTGGTAAATTAAGATAATTTGTAATTTCTCCGAAAAGAGATCATCTCACTTGCACAATGTCGGTCAAGGGAAGTACTTTCTGTATTCTGCTTTTTACTTTAAAGTGCAACCAATATTAATTATTGTTTATTTGTTAATTTTTCATGTAATAAATAAACAAGTAAGAAGAAGAGGTGTGTATTATATAAGTATCTGATATTATGTTTGTGGGTCATTTTGATTACATGCTTGTATTGATGTCTAGTTATGGCCTAATTGAAGAAACCAGGAAAGCATATAATGTGAGTGACCAGCTTTATCGCTGGTAGCCCAAAAGTGATTTAAAAAGTTATGTACCTACTAAGTACATATTATTACTTAACGCTCATGCAGTCATGAATATAGGCTATAGCCATTGTAAAAACAGTTACTACCACCAAAACTACGATTTAAAAAAACTTACTCAATAGTATTGGTCTAATCAAGGGGCTAGACTTGGATGAATAACTTTATTTCGTAAGCAAAACAATAAATATCAAGGTTGACGTGACAACTGACAAACATGTTTTTAACTGCACTGATTAGAATCACGTTTGTTCGAAAAATGTGAAGAAGAAAACGCATTAAACATTATTTTACACTGCTTTAATGTTTTAGTCCCGCTAAATACAACAGGATTGATATAGTAAAATAAATTTTCAGCTTTTGATTCGTTCGGTCGATGAACGTCCTTGAACCAAGAAACAGACTAAATCGATAAATTATACACATATTGCTAAAAGAATACATAATTACTAGTAAGTACTTACCAAAATCTATAAATTGCTTTATAGATAGCGGTGAAGGATTGAACTGCGAGTAAAAATCGAGCATCTTCGTAACATTCGAGAAAATAGCTCCCGCTAACCTCATCTTGATTAGATCTGTAATGTACTTGTGCAATCACAAATTTATTAAAATATTAATAGTTTCCACAAATATTTACACCACAGTCACAGAATAATACACATGATAAATCGAAAATAAAAATAGATTTCACACCGACACGAACATTCCGCGAAAGCGCTAAAATTTAACTGACGTTAGGCGACGACTCGACGAGTGACGAACACTCGAGCAGTGAGCACGGAGCATAGAGTATAGCATTTTGTTGAATACACGATGTACAGCGATCAGCGCCATCTACAAAAAGGCGCTCAAACTATTTTACTATACACCTTGTACATTTTTTATTTCACACCTCATTCATACTTTACTGTCTATGTGTACATTCTATATTTCACACATGCATTCCAACTATTTCTATGGTTCCTGCGCAAGTAAATGTACCTACTTATCGGCAAAGAGTATATAAGAGCTTATAGGGAAAATCGCAGCGTTTCCCATGTTTCTACCTAGGAGTAGTAACACAATATACAGTACCGAACGTAATAATTATGTAGTTGTACATCAGGAAAAAGGAAATAACATAAGCGAACACATAATAATTGAAACTCTTTATATATAAAAAATAAAACAACAAGAAAAAACAATGCACAATTACACGGAAAATACCCATTTAAACCATTAATTTATATGACAAAACGAAGAAAAAACAAGTTATCAACAAGGTAAATAATCAAAGTTATCTCCATAGAATTATATTAGGTTATCACAATTTTATTTTTCGAAACAGAGACCACAAATTATATAGGGTTCAGAGACTATTTTTTTATCGGTTTCCATGGTAACCATTTATCTTTGACATTTTTTAAGTAACGTCAAACATATGTTAGAGGAACGCAAAGTTCAAATTTATTTCATAAACAACATAAACTAAAATAACTAAATAAAATACACACTAATTTATTTACAATCTTAATCTAATAATCCGCTACCAGTAGGCAACGTTCGTCAAACTATTTCCCCGTCTATAATCAGATGGCGTTACTCACGTTAGTTCCTGTCTCGGGGCTCGATTATGGAACTGTCATAAAGTGTGCCCCTGCAATGCCTTTGCCTGCACCGTGGCTAGCTAGCTACATAATATATAGTAATCTGTGATCGTGGCCTGTGCTCATGTGCACCTACACCTAACCCATAGAGTAAACAGTAGTACTCATAGAGTAGTACTATAATAAAAGGAATAGAGTGCGCTCTCTTGTCTAATTCACGATGTATCGCGATCAACGCCACCTACAAATGGGCGGTGAAACTACTTTACTATATATGTGTGCGTTCTGTATTTTACACACACATTCATACTTTACTATCTATGTGTGAGTTATGTGTTTTAAACACCCACTCATACTTGTCTATCTATGTGTGCATTCTATATTTCACACACACATTCACACTATTTCTATGGTACCTGCGCAAGTAAATATATCTACTTATATGGAAAATTGCAGCCTTTCCCATGTTTGTGCCTAGGAGTAGGAACAAAATATACAGTACCAAGCGTAATATGTAGATGTAGAGCAGCAAAAAGGAAATAACAAAAGCGAACACATAATAATTGAAACTCTTTATATTTAAAACAACAAGAAAAACAATGCATAATTAGACGGAAACCACTAAAACTGAACAATTAAAAGTAACAAATACATAACTAGAACACAACAATTACTTAAACCACTAATTTAAATATCAAAAAATCACAATGTTATTTTTCGAAACAGAAACTATTTTATTTTATTTGTTATCCGTTTCCATGGTAACCATTTTAACTTTGACATTATTATAAGTAACGTGAAAATAGTATCACGCCCTTTAACAGATGGCGTTAGTTCCTGTGTCTCGGGGCTCGACTATGGAACTGTCACAAAGTGTACCCCCCCTGTAGTACTATAAACCTAACCCTACCTAGTAGTCTGTGATGTGCTGTTCCAGGTCATGAAATAAATTAAAAAAAAAAAGTGATGTGCTGTCATGCTGTGATTTAGACAAAGTGCTTCCGCTTGCCTTATTCTTCTTCTTCTAAAGAAGAAGTAGTCTTTGAAGAAGTGTAAGTGTAACCGGGTAGTCCGGGTATACAACTTATAACTTACAAGTGGCTCAAATGCTCAAAATGAAGGTTTATACAAATAAAAACAACACTTCCACGTTAAAGTTGCTGATTGCAGCTGAGTACGCCGGCATAGAATTGCAATTAATCGATGCGAATCTGCAGGGTAAGTTGTTTTTATCAATATTATGGTAGGTATTCACAAATCTTTACTTGAATACATAAAATATGATCGAATGTAGTGAAGACTTATGAGAGAAGACATTTATTGAAATAGATTTTACATATGAGTTGATAAATATCAAACGTCAATATGTCCACTATGGACAAAAAACTGGTTTATTATACTAACATATAGTAAAATAAAAACTAATCATTCTGGAATTTTAAAATTACACATATGTCCACTTATTTGCTGTGAAAACCGCGAGTGAAAACCTCGGTTTGTTTCAAAATACATTAAGTCCATAAAGGCATTCGTAACAGAAACCAATATGTCCCAACCGTCCAATCAAATCAATCCGTTTGGCTATGATGGCGGGAATTAGTGTTTGCATTAATGGCTAACTCGGCGTAGCTCTGTGATTTAAATTAATTTTAATTAGTTTATATTAGTGAAAATGGACTCAAATGTTAAAAGTGTTGACCCTGATAAAGCCAGGAAAAGAAGTAATATAAAGACGCAGCAAAAGAAAGCAGAGGAAAAGCGAAAATTACAAGTCAAATTGTTATTACTTTAGCTAAAGTTAAACTAGTCGCAGGGCTGCCACCAGCTCACCACAATGGCATTTTGATATCCTCACTAAGTAAACTACTATAAATTTTGAATACATAACTATCTTTATTGTATTATTAACAAGCTTTGATTTAATTGTTATGTTACATACGTATGTATGTAAACATTTTTTTGTTTGTTTAGGACAAATCTTGCAAGCTAAATTTGACCCACTTCTCGGTGTTTGATTGAGCTGAAATTTTACATATATTTATGAATCGGATAACAATGCAATATAATGATGGCACAGAGCTGGTTTGATGATAGAGCCGGAAGGCAGTCATAGGAACTATGTAATGAAACAGACATAACCCCATCGAGTTTGGGCTCGTTTGATTTGTCTTTACAAGACTCTGATCCTAGATGAGGTCCAGGGACCTGATGATGGAGCAGGAAGGTGGTCACAGGAACTCTGTAACGAAATGACGTAACTCCATCGAGTTAAGGCTTGTTTGATTTGTCTTTATAAGTACTCTGATCCTAGATGATATCCAGGGTCTTGATATTGGACCCGGAAGTTGGCCACAAGATTACAGTACCATTACATATTTTATAAAAGCTTGTCTGGTAGACGAGCGTTAGAGAGGCCCGCTGTTAGAGTAATTTATTTGAACCTTCATAAGTGCTCACTTGGGGCTTTTATAATGAAGTATTTTGAATTTGAATTTATCTTTGAGATTTTAGCCATTTAAATAATTAAACCTATGACAAAATAGTTTTTATTTTATTATTTAATACCTAACTGTAGTAGTTTAAATCCCCAGTATCTGTTCGGTGGCAACCCTTAGCCGTGGCGCCATTATTTCGTCACAATGTTTTTAATCAAATTCTGTTATGTCCGGTCATGACTTTTTTTCAAAAACAAATATGTCCATTGATTTAGTTCAAAATCCAATATGTCCAACCAGTTTTAAGGATTTTGAGGATGTTTGAACGTAATTCGTTATATTTCTACGTAGTCGGGGATAAACATTGTCAAAATAAGCTAAATTAAACGTTAAAATCGCCGAAACAATGTCGATTGCATCTGCAAACAATTATATTGGTCTATCTTCTTTTCACTTATCAAGGACATATTGACGTTTGATATTTATCAACTCATATTTCAGTTGTGTTGAATGTCAAACATGACAGCTTGTCATGTCATTCACATGAACATGTGGTATGCGCTGAGCTTTACCAAAATGCTAGTAAATTGAAAATTCATATTCTGTCTGCCCATTCTAGCCTACAATGACTAATAGATCGTGTGACTGCTTTATTGGACTATAATATAATTATAAAATATATTGTGACTTGCTTCTGCCCGCGGTTTTCACCCGCTTTCCCACAGGAACCGTGCATTTTTCCGGGATGAAAAGTAGCCTATGTTACTCTCCAGTCCATAAACTATATCTATGCAAAAAATCATGTTGATCCGTTGCTCCGTTATTGCGTGGAAGAAGGACAAACCAACAAACACACTTTCGCATTTATAATATTAGTAGGAAGTAGGATTACCTTTATTGAGCAGCACTGTCTCCTGGTCCACAGCTCATGTTTCCATGGAGATAGGGTATCATGATTATGTCTGAGCATAAACATTATATTGTCAAATAAATAATGTGATGCATGATCTACTTCAAAACCTAGCTCAATGATGGAAGATTAATTTAGCATTCTAGTAGACCTGACCGAGTGCGGGAACCATTAGCAAAAGTACTGTTGTGTATTTGTTTTGTTAATAAATTTATGTATTTGTATTTATATCTGATTACAGATGATCTATTTGAAGGCCCCCGGCAGCTACCTTTCCTAGAGGTGGATGACCTGCTCTCATTCTTCTCAAGCAATGCAGCTTCACAGTACCTGTTTCCTGTCTTAGATATTTCGGACAATGGCCGTTGGTAGGTTATTTTAGTTTATTCGTCAAATAGGGAATTTGACTAAAACTGAAAAATGGTTTTATAGTACTGGTTATACATAAAATGCAGACTGCGTTAATATTTCCTGGACATCTGTTGTAACTATGATAAAAATTGATCCTAAAGTTAGATTAGAACAAATACGCGCTTAAACACGCTTTGGCCACAGAAGAGATAATAGTACCTTTGGCGCCGGTCACTGAACGTCGGGGTGGTAAGAAACTGTTCTATGTGTGTCCATTTGGGTGGGTACCACCGCTTTGCTCATGAAGTCTGCCACCAAGCTAATGTGCAAGCAATACTGTGTTCCAGTTTTATGAGCAAAGTAGCCAGTGAAATTACTGATTTTTTTATTGCAAACAAATATGTTGAATTAGAATTTTAATGATAATTCCAGCCAACAACTGCATGAGTGGGAGGCAACGCGACTGCACCCTGTGGTCGCATCGGTGCTAGGAGGAAAAGCTCCCTCGGACTTCAGACAAGCGTTGGAGTCCATGTTACGGCACCTCAACGAAAAGCTAGAAAATGAGCTGTACCTTCTTGGGGTATGTAACTTTATGTTCTCTTTTTAACTTAACTATGTTCGCTTTACGCTACATACATCACTTGCGCATCACCGCGTATTTACCGCGGCTTCTGAAGCACTGAACACGCAGTGGTTATGAAACTATTTTTTTAATTGAGATCGTAGAAGTGGCTTCGTTGCGTCTCTCTCACCGTGGTACGATTAGCGGTTCATTTATTTCAATTGCATGTTTTTGCATTGTGTTTCTTTCTTTCGCTTGGAATAGATTTCTACCAAGCTCCACCTTAGACGTTACGATAACAAACGTCAAGCGGTGATCGTGGTTTTACACGCATTACGTGTAACTGGCAGCTATGGCCACATACGGCAGTTTCTTACGTTTGATATTTCGCGACAGCCGTCACCACCGCGCTAGGTCCGCACTCTGGACGAGGCGTAACTATTTATTTGTTACTAGCTGTGCCCTGCGGCTTCGCCCACGTAGCCTAAGTTACTCCTTGTAACATCAGCTATCTGCCAGTGAAAGTCCCGTCAAAATCGGTCCAGCCGTTTCGGAGATTACCCGGAACAAACAGACAGACAGACAAAATTTTTAACAATAGTTGTTTTGTTGTAGTTACCGTATCGCACTCTTAATAAAATACTGACCTAATTCAAAATCACTAACTTTTGGCAATTGAAGTGTAACTAGCATTTTTTTTAAATTGCTGTAGAATAACAACTAAATATCCTTATAATAATAAAATAAAATACCTTATTTTCAAATTAGGGTTGTTTTTTATTAGACTAGGTTATCGGATTTGATTTTTTAGGTCGCTATTTCACTATAACTCATTTTGGTCAAATTTTGAGTTCGGTCGATGTTTTACTAAGGGTGCGGTATATACTTCCATACGCATTTAGTAAAAAGCCGTTATTTTGATATTACAAACAGACACTTCAATTTTATTTATTTGTATATGTATAGACTATAAAAATATTCATAGTAAGTCCTAATTCGTTTTCAGGATAAATTAACAGCCGCTGACATATCAATATGGAGTACTCTGTACCCTCTCTGTTCAGACGAGGACCGACCAATTACCTACAACAGCTACGAAAACGTTGTGCGCTGGTTTGGCCAGATAGGAGCTTCTGCGGCTGTCAAGGTGACTATAATAACGAGGGGTTGGAATAGGTAGTTTTAAAGCACCACAATGGCGTAAAATTCACTATGAAATCTTAACATGGATATGTCTTTTAATCCCGGAATCCCGGGATTAAACGTTCCGGAATTACGGTATTAAAAGTCTCCTCTTTTCTTACCTATAGAAAAATAGAAATTAATTCAAATATTTTTATAGACAAAAAAATAAATACACGATGTTACAGTTTATAATGGTCCCCGCATTTTTTCTGATACTGCTTGATTTATCAAACGACGAGTGGTCGTTTGCCTGATGGTAAGTAAGTATAATGGCAGCCCATGACAATTGCAGTGCTATTCATAACTTTGACACACAAAGGCCTGCGCGGCACAGCAGTGCGTTCGTTACAGTTAGACATTAGGTGTTAAGTCTCATAAGCCCAGTAATTTCACTGGCTACTCTGCTCATCAAACCGGAACACAGTAATGCTAGCACATTACTGCTTGGTGGCTGACTTCACTCACAAAGCGGTGGTACCAACCGAGACGGACACTCGCAGAAGAGTTAGTCCTAGCACCTAGTAAAACTCAACCTATATCGTCGATACTTGTTACAGAATGCATTGGAGAAGTGGGGTGGGTCTCCTAAAGGCCCTTTCGGCGCGTCCTTGGGTCTTGGTAACCCCCAGGTTGGGAGTCTGACGTCTCCTGGCGTGTAAGTATTTATACAGTACCAGCGGCGCAAGTAAGGTAATCCGTTCGTTAAATTTGTCGAATCGATAAAATTGATAAATTTATCGAATGTTGCGAGTACCGAAGTCTGATCGTAAAGTACTGTAGTAGCTCTATATTCTCTTTGGATTCGACCTAGCTATTCGATAACTTTTGTCGATTGTATCGAGGCTCGATAAATTATATAAAGAGTCGATAAAACCCACTTTATCGATTTGAACTGTCAATTTTATCGATCGAAAAGATCTGTACTTGCGCTGCAGGTTGTGTCCGCGGCTTCACCCGCGTGTTAGTACAGTGAAATTACTGGGCTTATGAGACTTAATGCCTAATGTCTCAGAGTAACGAGCGCACTGCAGTGCCGCGCAGGCCTTTGAGTTACAAAATTCTGAGTGCCACTGCAATTGTTAGGTATTAAGTGTCATAAGCCCAGTAATTTCACTGACTACTCTGCTCATCATACCGGAACACAGTAAAGCTTGCACATTACTACAAATATATATGATAATATATGTAGATAATTATGTTATTCTTTCTGTCTCAGGTCTCCAGACGAAGGATTGGAGGACACGAGCGTTTCGGTTGAGGAGTTAGAAGCCGCCAAAGAAGCCTGGCTCAATGGACTAAATGACTTACAACCGCTGCTAAACCCAGAAAAAGTTGTGTAAGTGTTTTGAAATTTATGATCGACTACAAAAATTAGAAGGTTCTCTATTCCAACTTAGGCTAAGTCGGCGAAGCCGCGGGGCATAGCTACTAAATCTATACAAATAAATAAAATGTCTGTTTGTAATGGCAGCTTTTTACAAAACGTGTATGAAAGTATATACGATACCTATAACAAAACAACCATTTTGAAATTTTTTGTCTGTTTGTCTGTCTGTTTGGTCAGTGTAATCTCCGAAACGGCTAGACCGATTTTGACGAGACTTTCACTGGCAGATAGCTGATGTTATAAGGAGTAACTTAGGCTACTTTTATTTTAGAAAAAGAAGTAGGGTTCCGCGCACAAAAAAATAAATACCAAAAATAAAAACCATGAATTCCAATAACTCCGCGAGTGTGAAGCTGCGGGCAGCGGCTAGTAAATAAATATAATTATCTCGCGATACTGTTTTATTCGATTCACATCAATGTGAACAATAGAACACGTCACACGACACATAGCACCCTAACAAACCCCGACACAGTAACCTTAACTCGGCTATATTCTTGTTTTAATTATTTTTTAAAGATATTTTTTTCGTTGTTTTTTTCTTTTTTCCTATCTTATTATGTAAAACTGTGTTTGTTCTCTTTGTTTGTTAGTTGCGCATGCTGTGTGTAGACAGTTTCAAAATAAATAATTTGTTTCTTTCTTTCTTTCATTTCTAGGCTGCCCGTGAAAGGACGTAAGAACATCTTGATAACGGCTTCCCTACCGTACGTTAACAACGTGCCACATCTGGGCAACATCATCGGCTGTGTGCTCTCCGCGGATATATTTGCTAGGTAGGCGATAAGCACTAAACCCAGTCTTCAGTGTGGTCCGGATTTATTAATAGTACCATAACAAACCCCACCCCCAAACCCCCCCTCCCCCAAACCATATTCGCTAGGTAAGCTATGAACAGTAACCCAGTCTCCAGTGTGGTCCGGATGATGTATTAATAGTACCATAACAACCGCCCCCCCAAACCATATTCGCTAGTAAGCGATAAGCACTAAACCCAGTCTTCAGTGTGGTCCGGATTTATTAATAGTACCATAACACCCCCCCCCCCCATTCACCCTTCCCCCAAACCATACATTCACCCTTCCCCCAAACCATATTAGCTAGATAAGCGATAAGCATTAAACCCAGTCTTCAGTGTGTTCCGGGTACATATTAATAGTATCATAACAAATACAACAAACCCCCTCCCTCCCTCCCCCCCCCCCCGCGTTGAACAAGTGACGTCAGATGTTCTGTCCAATTTGTACGGAGTGTTTTAGCGCTCAGTAGCTAACTCGACTTTGACTCGCACTTTTCTCGCGTTGACGTTTCTCGCGTTCGATTTCCAGTTTTTTCGAAATAGACATTTGATTCTCATGAGAACGAATTTATTGACATCATAAAAAAAATGTAGTCTACATCCCTATTGGTGACTGATAGTTATTTATATGTTCTTCAGGTTTTGTCGAATATGTGACTACAACACTTTATACATATGCGGTACGGACGAGTACGGAACAGCCACAGAAACTAAGGTAAGCTATACTGATTTATTCTAAAATTATTGTTTCATATGGGCCCCAGTAGAGCACTCATGAAAGTTAAATGATTTTAAATACCTGCTCCAAATATACAACTGATCGAAAAGAAGGGCAAGACAAACAAAACAAAGGCAATAGCAAAAAAGATATGGGTCACATGACAAAACTGATTAGTTCGTGTTCTAGCCCACTACCAGTTGGAAGAGAGCCAAGCATGCTGGCGGCATTGCCTTGTTGAACCGAAATGCTGATCATGTTTAGGCCACAGGTTTAACGTATGTTTAATTTTTTTCAGACCCATAGTCTATTTTTTTATTTTATTTTATTAGGAACAGCAATCAACTATACTATATATAACAATTTGTGAAATATACGAAATAAACTGACAATAGCATACAGCCCACAACACTATTTACAGATTAACACAAATAGTTTTACAAAATTCATATTCCAGGCGTTAGAAGAAGGCGTGACTCCGCAACAGATATGCGACAAATATTTCGAGATCCACAACTCTGTGTACCGCTGGTTCAACATCGGCTTCGATTACTTTGGACGGACCAGCACTAAGGAGCAGACCGAGTGAGTGACGGCCCGCCGCTATCTCGCTCGCGCATCTTAACATTTTTGAAGATAAATAATCACTTGATATAATTATGAAAAATAGCATTCGATGAAGTTACTGGCAATGACATTACAAAGGTACGGCAAAAGTATCATTTTGATCCGATCAAGTTTTCAGACATGAAAATGGGCAAAACATAAAATTTGATTGGATTTGTTTGAAAACTTGAATGGATCAAAATGAAATTTTTGTTTAACCTTTGTAATGTTATTGTCAGCAATTTCACCTAATGCGATTTTTCATAATTACATTTAGTGATAGTTTATCTTCAAAAATGTTGAGATGCGCGAGCGAGAAAGCGGGCGCGACCTTAACACCTCGCGTAATTAATGGACGACCCCTAACAATGGTTTCTGATCACCCAGGATTGCTCAGAAGCTGTTCCTGAAGCTGAATGACAACGGTTTCGTTAGCTCTCAGTCCGTGGACCAGCTCTACTGTACCAACTGCAAGCGATTCTTGGCGGACAGGTATGGAATGGATGAAAATAATAAATGTATATTATTGTATACCCTGTTCCAAAATATTAGATATTTTATGTAAACAAAGGGTTTGACAAAACGATAAAATTGATAGAAAACTGTGCAATCCATAATTTGATGATAGACATTATTATTAATTGATTTTAAATTATGTATAACATGATAAACTTGAATCATTGAAAAATTCTCGTAAATTGAAGTATTACACTAGATTCTACCCGTGGTTTCATCTGCGTGGTTATTCCCACAGGAACAGTGCATTTTTCCGGGATAAAAAGTAGCCTATGTTGTTCTCTGGTCTATAAACAATATTTATGCAAAAAAACACGTCGATCCGTCACGCCGTTGCTGCGTGAAAGGACAAACAAACAATCCTTATACAAACACACTTCCGCATTTATTACACAACGGATTTACCTACAGAAAGTGACTTTGTCTAGGCTTGCAAGCAAGAAAGTGATATGAGAATAACTTATCGCGAAAAAAATACATGGTGTACCTCCCTCCCTCACCCCTTCAGGTTCGTTGAGGGTGGCTGCCCCCACCCCGGGTGTGGGTACGAGGACGCTCGCGGCGACCAGTGCGACCTGTGCGGGCGGCTCATCAACGCCGTGGAGTTGCTCCGGCCGCGCTGCAAGGTGTGCCGCGCCTCGCCTATCATCAGAGCGAGTACGCAGCTGTTCATAGAGCTGCCTCTGGTACGTGCCACTCACTCACTCACTCCCTTACTAACTACCTTACTCACTCACTCCCTTACTCACTGCCTCCCTCATTCACTCCCTTACTCCCTCCCTCATTAACTCCCTTACTCCCTCACTCACACCCTTACTTACTTCCGCCCTCATTCACTCCCTCACTCACTCCCTACCTTACTCACGGTTTTTTTTTTCGGTGATATGGATGTGATTATTTTTATAATTTTAATATAATAAAATGGTGAGACCTATCTGTACAACTGCGTTAATTTAATATTTAGATTTGACTGGTTAATATCCTACCTATGTATCTAACAAGATGGTATACTATTTGAACACCTAATGTTATAAGTATGGCGCTCTGAAATGTATGCACCTACCTTACACCAATGTTATTGTTATCACACATATTTATGCAAATAAATACATTTGATTTGATGTTTCTTGTTCCTTCGCGCAAAATTTACAGTAATATAGCTTATACATCAGAATAACATATTATAGACTACAATTTATATTATGGCAGAAATACCACTCGGGCGAAGTCGCGTTCAGAAGCTAGTATTTTATAAATGCTTGTCTGGAAAAAAATATATCTTTTCCACAAAAAACTTATTTCTTTATAGTTGGAACCCGCTATACGCACTTGGGTATCGTCGCGTGAGAAGAATTGGTCGCCGCCAGCCAGGGCTGTCACACGAGCGTGGCTCAGGTAACTTTGTCGAATTCAAATACAAAATCTTTTTTTTTTATACTATTGAGTAGTGCGAGAGAGGTGGGTCGTTTGACTGATGGTAAGCGCAACGCCAGTACGTAACAATTGTATACGAAAATGGACCCCACGCGCTCATGAAACTTTTTTGTACTATTTGGTAACGAGGTGACCGGGTCGTTTGCCTAATGATAAGCAGCCTTTTTTAAAATTAACTTTTCAGATGGACCCCGGAGAGCGCTCATGAAACTTAAATGACTCGATTTTTTTCTTTTCTGCTCTGCACTGATTGCACTGAGTCGAGTTATTTTGGAGTTTATTTTTTTGTTTTGTTTTTTTAGGTTTTTTTTGTTCTAGTTTTTCTTTTTTTTTTAAATTTAACTATATGAACGTAAGCCGTGTTTTACAGCTTTATGGATATGCGCCTATGTTATAATTTAAGTATACTTTTGGTACTATGAAATCACATTGCAACTAGTCGATAAAACAAAAGTTTTATAAAATCACGACATCCCTAGCCAGCGTCACTCGGGATGATGTAAGGAGTCTAACGATACCACATACACACAAATCTGTTCAGATATTTAAAAGGAATGCTGAAATAAAGAAACTAACATACATACATACATACATACATGAATACTAAAACATTACACTCCATTTTTGTGCAGTCGTGTAAAAAGGCTAGTATTAATGTGGTAGCTCATTGCATTTTTAATTGCAGAGAACCGCTGAAAGCGCGTGCTGTCACTCGTGACCTCAAGTGGGGGGTGCAGGTGCCCGTGGCCGGATGCGAGAATAAGGTCAGATGTTACAAAACCCCTTCTGTCTTATTAATAAAAATCACTTAATCCAAACGTAATCTGACGTTACACTTGGACTAGTTGCTCCTAGAGTAACTTCGTATTAACTTCATAATTACATTGTTATTAATAAACGTGGAGCTACCTCGAAGTAACAATACAATCCTTACACCGAGAAAATCTGTACTTATATTTAAATTCTTCTTCCTGAAGTTCTTCAAGTGGATCGTTTCGTATTTTGTAAAATTTCACACGCCTCACTAATGGATTCTGGTTTTCAACCTCATCTATTTTTTCGATGATCCTCAAATCATCAATAAAATAGTCTCTATTCATCTTATTTCCACAATAACCACATTAATAAAGTATTAAAAACAAACAATAATGAACACACAACCTACGGATACGAACTTGCTTAGGTTATATCTATAGATACTCTGTGGCTAGTCGGTCGTTAAACCATATAGCTGCAAGGAATAACTAGATAGAGCTGTGGCTCGACATTTGACGCCATTTTTGTTTTGTTTCTGTTTCGGCGCGCAATACGTACCTTTTGTTCATATCCTCTACTTTTCTATTATTTGACGTATCACTTGGTATCACTGTCCGGAGGTTCGTGATGTCATAGGTTCCGACTGAAAATCAGTTATTAAGGTCCTTAGACCTTAATTGCATGCTGAGTCGGGACCCTTATCATGCCATCACGCAACATTAGGTTTTTTTATTTATGTACTTGTCTGTCCCTTATTTTAATTTCTTTTTTATTTATGTGTAAAACTGTAATGTTGTGTGATGTCCTGAAATAAATGTATTTTCTTTCTTTCTTTCTTTCATATGCATTAAGTAAAAAGCTATTATTTAGATATTACAAACAGACACTTCATATTTATTTATCTGTATAGATGTTGTTCCCAGGTGTTCTACGTTTGGTTCGACGCGCCCATTGGTTACATGAGCATAACTCAAGCCGTCACTAAAGACTACGAAAAATGGTGGAAACCTGACAAGGGGTACGACGTAAGTAAACCACGGTTTAACTAGACCTTTACGTGCATTCGGTTAGTGGGAGGACTAACTCTTCTGCAAGTGTCCGTCTGGGTTGTTACCACCGCTTTGCTTGTGAAGTCTTCCGCCAAGCAGTAGTGTGCAAGCATTACTGTGTTCCGGTTTGATGTGCACAGTATCCAGTGAAATTACTGGGCTTATGAGACTTAATACCTAATGTCTCAGGGTAACGAGCGCAATGCAGTGCCGCGCAGGCCGTTGTGTTTCAAAGTTCTGGGTGGCACTGCAATTGTTATGGGCCGGCGTTATGCTTACCATCAGGCAAACGACCAGCTCGTCTCGTTACCAAATAACATTAAAAAATAATAATTTAGTATTTATTTCAAAATTTTCAGAATGCCAACCAAGGGCTCTGGCATTGTCCTCTTGTTCTTCGATGAAACAACAAGGCTTTAGGGCCTAAAGGCTTGTTGTTCCTAAAGTTTAGGCCATTTTGCGTTCTACTTAGACGGGCCGGGAAGGGGCACCTTAAAATACTAGTATGGATTTGTTTCAGGTGAAATTGTACCAGTTCATGGCTAAAGACAACGTGACATTCCACGCTATTATGTTCCCAGCGACCATACTAGGAGTCAACGAGGGTCATGTTCTGGTCGACCACTTGTATGCAACTGGTGAGTGTTTTTTTTTTGACGGCTCCGTAGCTAAGTTGTTAGTAACCCTGCCTGCAAAGCGAGGGGTCCCGGGTTCGAATCCCGGCCGGGGCAGATTTTGTGTAAGCATAAAGTTTGTTCTCGGGTCTTGGATGTTTGTGATGTGTATCTGTGTGTGTCCATGCCACCTGCGACACAGGGAGTCCTAGTGCGGGGTATGAGTGTGTAAGCGTTTATTTATTCTTTTTTAATTCTATTGGATAACGAGACGAGTTTCTACTTCGTTGTAATAATTATGTACTAAAGTACTAGAGGAGCTATGTGAAATAAAAGTCTTGTTCCATTTTTTATGTTTAGCTAAAGTCCGCTGCAGCGCTAATACCATAATAGGGATGTTGACTACATTTTTTTTTATGTAGTCTATCAATTCGTTTTTTCATGAGAATCAAACGTCGATATCGAAAAAACTGGAAATCGAACGTTAGAAACGTCAAAAATGAGAGTCAAAGTCACACGTAACTACTGAGCGGTAACACGCCCCATACAAATTGGACGGAACATCTGACGTCACTTGTTCTACGCGGGCCGTAAATCTGTACTAAAAACATGCATTTGAGTTGGTTTGGCCGTGAAAAACTGCGTTTAAGTACATAGTTGTCATGCATTTTTTATTCATTAAAATGTAAAGAATCTGATGGTATTATTTAAATTACTATTGGACGATAAAAAAAATCGTTGAATTCGTGAAACTTTTAGATGCAGTATATTTGTGTAAGTTATATATTTTTTGTGAATTTCATTTTTATTGTGTTAATGTGATGTTTTTAAACCTGTATAATGACAGTAAATATGTTTGTTGTATTTATGCACCATCTACAAATGTACTTTTTTTTTAACGGGCTAAATGCCTTTATTAACTAGCTAATACATAAATAAACACGACATCTAACCTAGCTAGCTACAAAAACAGTTGGATAATCTACAAGCCCTAGTAGTATGTAAAAAATGTACATACCATGAGATTCTTTACATTTTAATGAATAAAAAAATGTAACACAACACGCAGTTTTTCACGGCCAAATCAACAAAATGCATTTTTAGTACAGCTTTACGCCCTGCGTAGAACAAGTGACGTCAGATGTTCTATCAAATTTGTATGGGGCGTGTTAGTGCTCAGTAGATACGTGTGACTTTGGCTCTATTTTTTGACGTTAAAAGCGTTCGATTTTCAGTTTTTTCGATATAGATATTTGATTCTCATGAGAAAACGAAAATTGATTGACATCATAAAAAAATGGAGTCAACATCCGTATTGTAGTGTCATTGAAACACAAAGGCCTGCGCGGCACTGCAGTGCGCCCGTTACCCTGAGGCATTAGGTATCAAGTCTCATAAGCCCAGTAATCTTGTAAAATATATTTTTACTTAATAATAATTTCTATTCCAGAGTATTTGAATTACGAAGAGGGTAAGTTTTCTAAATCGCGGGGTGTTGGTGTTTTCGGCACTGACGCCCAGGATACTGGTATACCTTCGGATGTGTGGCGGTTCTATTTGGCCAGCGTGCGGCCTGAGAATTCAGATTCCAGTTTCAGCTGGACTGAGCTGGGCACTAGGTGAGTGATCAGGAATTCTTTTTACCAACGTCCGCCCGCGGATTCTTCCGCGTGGTATATATCATTTTTTTTTAATATTGTTTGATAACGAGACGAGCTGGTTGTTTGCCTGATGGTAAGCATAACGCCGGCCCATAACAATTGCAGTGCCACCCAGAACTTTGAAACACAGAGGCCTGCGCGGCACTGCAGTGCGCTCGTTACCCTCAGACATTAGGTATTAAGTCTCATAAGCCCAGTAATTTCACTGGATACCCTGCTCATCAAACCGGAACACAGTAATGCTTGCACACTACTGCTTGGCGGCAGACTTCACGAGCAAAGCGGTGGTAACAACCCAGACGGGTTTTTTAAATTGTTGCATAAAACACAAAATACATCATTTGTGTCGTTATACAGTTTTAAAAAGTTCACAATAACCCAATAAAAATAAAATTTACAAAAAAATATATAATTTCCACATCCGCATCGGTCCAGGCGTTTCGGAGATTAGCCGGAACAAACAGACAGAGAGTTATGAAAAAAAAAACTGGTTTCTATTACAGGAATAACTCTGAGCTGCTCAATAACCTGGGCAACTTCTGCCATCGCTCGCTCAGTTTCTGCGCGAACGCATTCAAAGGACGAGTGCCTGACGTCACGCTGACTGACAATGACTACATCCTAATCGCTCTGATCAATAGAGAAATTGTCTGTATGTATATAGGTTCAGCAGGGTGATTTTAATTCACTCGGAATGGTTCCGTGTAGGAGGTGACAGTTTCTGCAGGCATATTCTCAATGGGGAGCCACACAGCCAATTTTTCTGACGAGATGCGATTCCGAAATGTAAGTGATCACAAACAGACGCTTCCGACACGGAATCATTATAAGTGAATTAAAATTACCCTGCAGGTCGATTCAAATCAACTTTCCTTCCTATAGGCCTCGATTCTGGCGGCACAAACTTAATTTTAGTTTCAGACTCTCTTTTCAACACACACCGTAAGAAGGATGGAAGGTGACAAGTCTAAATTTAGTTTTAGAACTGTCAAATATTTTCCGTCTGTGTCAAAGACGCCACTAACTTTATAGCCGTTATATTTAGATCAGGTACAAGCAAGTGGATTCATTTGGCATGTATAATATATTTTCCATCTCTATCTCGTGTACTTCTTTGGAAAGAGAAAGTGAAACTAAAATTAGGCTTCGGTTTGTGACGCCGACGCCGGGATCGAGGCTGTTTATGGCTCCTCATCAATCCCAGATTTAAATGTGATCCATCACACCTGTTGAAGACGCGAATACTTTCCTACCTGTTTTTTATTATTGCATATTTTTGATTAGCTTATTTAAATAAAAACAAGGGAGATGGCGCGAACGGGGTGAAAGTACAGGCAAGGGGTGGTGAAGGCGGCAGGGCGGGGCGGGCAACTAGAGGCCCACCCGCACGCCGCAGAAGTAGTCGTCCATTGCGCAAGCACCGCCGCTGCCGATAATAATCCCGCTCGCGAAATCGCCCCTTTTTTTTGTCCATATTCAGTTTTTTATTCCTGGCCCCTACAAACTGGTCTTCGAACCGGATCTGTAATCGGTTATCTATATGTTCACAACTCCTCCGCCGCGAAAGATGGTGAATACGCGAAGCACCGTCAAAAAACAACAGGAAGAAAAAGCTTCGCAGTTGGGACACATGGACGAGGTACAAGAACGTACAGTGCAATCTTCTAAGCCAAAAGAAAAGTGTAAAAGTGATGCTGAACTGCAGACAACCACAAAAATGTTTATGGAGAAAACACTTTTTCAAGATGTGGGTACCGTCAAGTCGGTGAAGTCAGAGAATGTTCTGGCTCATCCTTCAACATCAACGTTTCAAAAAGCTTATGAAGAAGTGAAAACAGCTCCAAAGCCAAAATCAAAAGCATCAGCATCGTCTTCAATGTTGGCTCGTAAAAAGAAGTTGGAGCTAGAAGCGGCACAGGCAAAAGCGCGTATACAGATGGAGCTCATAGATAAACAGCTCGCGGCGGATATCGCGGAGCTGGATGAAAAATACAGTTCACGTTTATCAGAAGGAAGCGAAGTTACCACACACAGCGAAGTGGAGAAGTGGCTAGAGAAAAGTCATCTTGAACTGGAGGCGCAGGCTGTCCCACTACCGGAAACAAAAACGGGCGACCTGGACCCTTCGCCGCCACTACTGGCGCAGCAAACAGCTGACCTCGGCGGCACTGATAGTACAGTTCACATGTTGGCTAGCGCACTGAAAGATCTAGCTGCTGCAACCACAGCTAAAGAGTCAAACTCTAAGATGATAAGCCGCTTATGTACGCCAAAAGATTTACCTAATTTTGGCGGTGACCCAATGGACTGGCTGCAATTCAAACAGGCATATGAAGACTCGACGAAAGTGTGTAACTTCAGCGATCAGGAAAACTTATGGAGGTTACGTAAGTGCTTACATGGTGCAGCAAGGAATGCTGTAACAGCCCTATTCATTAGTGCGACGTCACCGGACGCTGTGATGTCCACTCTGGAACTACAATTTGGAAATCCGGATATAATCATATCCCGCATCATGTTTGATATTAACAAACTACCACCTGTGTCACAAGAATATCACAAGGACATTGTTACATTCGCCGTAAAAGTGAAAAACTACGTCGCTGCTGTGCTGGCTATCGGTCAAGACGAGTACCTGAAAGGAACAAATATTTTATCAATTATCCTGTCTAAACTTCCTACTATTTTAATCTCGAAGTGGACCGATTATAGTTATCCACTCATCACCAAAGAAGGAAAGCCAAAACTTGTGATATTGTCAGACTTTTTGAACGAAGAAGCAATAAAGATTACGAAAACATCAGCGAATCTAACCTACAATCCCAGTGACTACAAACGTAAACAAAGTGACTTTTCTACAAATAGAACGCATACTGTGTTAGTGCAAAACGACTCAAGTGACGATAAGTGTCGGTTTTGTAATGTGCAAAAACATAAACTAGTAGACTGTAACAAGTTCAAAAGAGCGTTGCGTAAGGACAGATGGCAGTTTCTAAAACGCAACCGTTTGTGTTACAAGTGTTTGATTTCGCGCCATAACCGCGAGTCCTGCACGGCACCTGTGTGTGATAAGGACAACTGTGGACAATCTCATCATCGGCTATTACACTATGATAACACGCGTATAAACGAACAGTGCCAACAAAATAGTGCAGAGACCTCAGACTCAGTGCCGCCAAGTGAAAGTGAAACTGTAACGCATATAAATCAAAATAGTAGTCAAGTGCTATTAAAAACAGTGCCGATTAAAGTTCATGGACCTAACGGGATAGTGAGCACCGTGGCTTTGTTGGACGATGGATCTACCGTGTCAATAATAAGTGACACACTAATGGCAAAAATCGGTATGCGCGGACGTAAACAAACACTAAAAGTGCGCGGTGCGTGGGCCAATAGTGAACTCGAGTGCGATAGTGAGATACTGGACTTGAACGTGTCAAACAAGGACGGTGCAATGTTTACATTGCAAGCGCGTAGCACTAAAGGACTAAACTTACCTACGCAGTGCATCTCATTAGATAAACTGATGTGTAGTGATGTAATCAAAAATATAAAACACTTGCTATGTGATGGACAATGCAAACCTGAAATGTTAATTGGACAGGACAATTACCACTTACTGTTGCCCCTGGAGGTTACCCGAGGGCATCCTACTGGACCGTATGTAACTCGAACTCCGTTGGGATGGTGCCTACATGGACGAACTTCTGTGGGCGTGACTTCCCAACATTCAGCTCTGTTTATATCCGAAAGACAGGGAGATGAGGTTCAAATGGAGACAGAGTTCATGCTGGAAGAGTTACATGAAGAAGTCCGACGTTCATTTACCATTGAAGCGATGGGCGTCTCAGGAAAACCCCGTCAAAACTCAGAAGATGTACGAGCGATAGAACACCTTGAGAAGACGTCGACGCTGAAAGAAGGCAGGTGGTACGTCGGTCTACCATGGAAAGACATAAGTGACAAATTACCTGAATCCTACACAAATGCACTAAATAGATTAAAAGGCGTCGAAAGAAAGTTGAAAGCGAGCGAGGGCTACTCAGAAAGGTATAAAGAAAGAGTAGAACATTTACTACAAAATGACTACGCCAACGAAGTACGCAATGTTCAAAACGCCTTAAAAACCTGGTACCTTCCCCATTTCGGCGTGGACAACCCCAACAAAAGAAAGCTTCGATTAATTTTTGACGCAGCTGCAAAGAGTCATGGATCTTCTCTAAACGATTACCTGATCACCGGCCCTGACTTATTAATATCATTGTACGGAATTATGATGAGATTCCGTGAAAACCCAGTGGCAGTGACCGGAGACATCCGTGATATGTTCCTGAGAATTAAAATATTACCTGATGATCAAAACTCACTGCGCTTCTTATGGCGAGATGCACCAGAAGATCCTGTGAAGACATATACAATGACGTCATTAATATTCGGAGCCAACTGTTCGCCTTTCATAGCACAATTCATAAAAAATAAAAATGCTAAACTTTTTGAATCAACTATGCCTGAAGCCGTCTATGCGATTTGTAAACAACACTACATGGACGACTATATAGATAGTATAGAAGACGAGCCAACAGCTGTTCAACTGACAAAAGAAATCGCACACATCCACGCGCACGGCGGGTTCGAGATAAGAAACTGGACTAGCAATAGTCAGGTTGTTTTAAATAACTTACCAAAAGAAACATTACGACCGACTGCGGTAAGATTCAAAGTCGGCCAGCACGATGATGGAGAACGAACACTTGGTTTAATTTGGTTCCCAAAAGAAGATGAACTAGGATTCGATGTCTCATTTAAACGAATTCCAGCTGATATAACTAACGGCCTGAAACGTCCCACAAAAAGAGAAATGTTACGATTAATAATGTCTATATTCGATGTCTACGGGTTCTTATCTCCATTTACAATTAAAGCTAAGATATTATTGCAACAAATGTGGAAAACAAATCTAACATGGGACGAAGAAATACCAGAAAACATTAATGAAAAATGGAAAAACTGGCTAAAACTACTTAAAAACATCAATCTCATACGCCTGCCTCGTTGTTATCATGCGAGTGCAAGAGTGAGCGAGACAGAGATAACGAACGCACGGAATGCACTCAATAGCGAAGCCCCGCCTTCGTCCGCGGCCGCTCGGTGTCCGCGCGCAGACGATTCGAGCGCGCGCGCCGCCGCTACCGCCACAAGGTTATGCTACACAAACCTACAGCTACATATATTTACCGATGCTTCGACTCAGGCGATGTGCGCCGTAGCGTACTGGCGTTGGGAAAATAAAGACGGGCAAATACAAATAGCATTTGTTTCAAGTAAATGCAGAGTGACGCCCCTGAAACATACGTCTGTACCAAGGTTAGAACTACAGGCAGCTCTCTTAGCAGCTAGACTTGCAGACACCGTCGTAAAAGAACACAAAATAGTACCACAAGAAAGATATTTTTGGTGCGACTCGTCTACAGTATTGCATTGGATTAGAAACAGTGCGCGTGATTATAAAGCGTTCGTGGCACACCGACTCGGCGAAATTGATGAATTGTCACAGATGAAAGAGTGGCACTACGTACCTACGAAGATGAATGTAGCCGATATCGCCACCAGAGACACCTGCGAATTAAATTTGATGCAAAATGAATGGCTATATGGCCCGAAGTTTTTGTACAATGATTATAAAACATGGCCCGTGGATATACAACCGGAAGTATGTACCGACAACTTGGAACGAGTGAATCTTGTAGTAACTGAGAATTACTTACCTGCTGTTCCGGAGCCGGAAAGGTTTTCATCATGGCTACGGCTCCTGAAAACTACATGTGTGTTATTATCATTTATAAATAAATGTAAAAGACTTACCGGAGACATAAATGGTGATATGATGAGGAGGGCAGAGCGGCTGTTGATCTTGTACTCACAGGGACAGTCGTTCGCCGAAGACCTGGAACACCTGAAAAAGAAAGAAAAATTAGAACGAAAGAGTAAGTTACTTACCTTATCTCCTGTAGTTGATGAATATGGAGTTCTACGCGTTGGAGGCCGAATCGACCTCGCATCTGGGATACCTGCAGAAACAAAACACCCCGTGATACTTGATGGTCGGAACTACATCACGAGGCTAATAGTCAGGCACCATCACGTGAAGGCCGCTCATGGAAATCAGGAAACCGTAGTGAATAACCTGAAACAAAATTATTGGATTATACGTTTGAGACCTACAATTAAACATGTATCTTCAAAATGCATGTTTTGTAGAATTAGAAAGGCTAAACCGCAGCCACCCAGAATGGGAGACCTACCTGAGGCCAGAATGGCCCATCACACACGGCCATTCACCTTCTGCGGCGTGGATCTTTTCGGCCCCATGGAAGTATCGGTATGTAGGCGCCGAGAGAAAAGATATGGAGTATTATTTACATGCCTTACAGTGAGAGCGATACATATCGAAATAGTAACTAAACTTACCTCAGACGCATTCATAATGGCTTTACGGCGCATGGCCGCTAGACGAGGATGGCCACAACATTTGTTTTCTGACAATGCCACAAATTTTAGAGGAGCTGATAATGAATTGAGAAAGTCGATCAGCGAACTTGATGAAGAGACGCTTAGAAGAGAAGCTTCTATCTACGGCACGACGTGGAATTTTATTCCGCCTGCCAGCCCACACTGGGGTGGGGCATGGGAGCGACTAATACGCTGCGTAAAAAGCTCCCTGAAAGTTGTCCTGAAGGAACAAGCACCACGCGATGAAGTTCTAATTACCCTAATGGCAGAGGTAGAACACATGGTGAACAGCCGTCCACTCACTCACGTAAGCGTAGAACCGCACTCGGACGAGTCGTTGACCCCAAATCATTTTCTGCTGGGCTCTTCGTCAAATCTACCTGTAGTGGGCGCTTTCAACGATAGCGATATATACCTACGAAAACAATGGCGAATTTCTCAAAGGCTAACAGACATGTTTTGGAAGCGCTGGGTGAGAGAGGTACTACCAGACCTGCGCCCTAGAAAGAAATGGCAACAAGAACAAAGGCCCTTGCAAGTGGGAGACCTTGTAATAATTGTGGATCCTGATGCGCCCCGCAATGTTTGGCCACGAGGACGAGTGGAAAAAGTGATGCCAGGAAAAGATGGACGCATCAGAGTAATAGATATAAAAACTAAGTCTGGCCTATTGCGACGATCGGCTGCGCGAGTCGCTCGAGTCCCCACGGGTGATGAGTGCTGACGCACTGGGGTGGGGAATGTTGAAGACGCGAATACTTTCCTACCTGTTTTTTATTATTGCATATTTTTGATTAGCTTATTTAAATAAAAACAAGGGAGATGGCGCGAACGGGGTGAAAGTACAGGCAAGGGGTGGTGAAGGCGGCAGGGCGGGGCGGGCAACTAGAGGCCCACCCGCACGCCGCAGAAGTAGTCGTCCATTGCGCAAGCACCGCCGCTGCCGATAATAATCCCGCTCGCGAAATCGCCCCTTTTTTTTGTCCATATTCAGTTTTTTATTCCTGGCCCCTACAACACCTTTAAAAACATTACGTCATACTTTAAAACTGCCATTGTCATTTAAGCGTCAAATTTGACTTTGAAATTCGCACGATGATGTCACCGGGCTTGTGTTGCCAGCCGAAATAATAAGTAATAATTATTTGACATTATTATTCTCCTATATACATAGGAGAATAATATGATGCATATTCGAATAACTATTACTAAAATTATTATTATTTACATTGAGTAATTCTGAATTATTATGTACTAGCTTCTGCCCGCAATTTAATCTGAGGGGCGATTCCCACGGGAATAGTGCATTTTTCCGGAATAAAAAGTACCCCTTGTTACTCTCCGGTCCATACAATATGGAAAAAACACGCCGATCTGTAGCATGCTCTTTATCACATTTATTATAAGTACGTATTTATTATTTAAATATTTCTCTACATTACGACATTTAAAAAGAGCCTGCGGTCGCCTGGCAGAGAGTGAAAATGCTTTATTGTACTATTTTTAAAAAATCTATATTGTGCAATAAAGTGTTATCTTTATAACAGATATCAAAACGTAAAAATTTACAGCTTATGTCCAGCATATGGAAAAGGGCAGACTGCGTGAGGCGCTCCGCCACGTGCTGTCGGTGTCTCGTCTCGGGAACCAGCACATGCAGTCAGAACAACCCTGGGCGCAGCTGAAGGGCTCTGACGATGATAAGTAAGAATTAAAGAAAACTGATTTAGTGTGTAGGCTTTTCTCATTTTATTTATGCAGTAGTGTGGGACAGACAAAGATAAAAATAAGAAAATGTTGTCATTAAATATAATAAAACTAATACAAAATACATAATAATAAAAATAATCAATAAAAGCAAAAATATTGAAATTTGAAACACGGAAGTACCAGGCAATCATACATGCAGAGGCGTTTCAAAAATATGTCGTTCGTAGCAATCTCGTAGCTCGTAGTACGTCGTAGCACATCGTACGTAAAATGGAGGACTGCACTTCACACTTCGACACGTGCTGATGTCGTTGTCTCGTCTTGGGAACCAGCACAAGTAGTCTAAACAACCCTGGGTGCTGCTTAAGACAAGTTACTAATAGTATACCACAATTTTCTATAAACACAGTAATACTTGCACATTACTGCTTAGCAGCAGATAACACAAACAAAGCGGTGGTATGGTACCCAAACGGACACACGCAGAAGAGTTAGTGCTACCACGTGGTACTCAGGTACTATAATTGGTAGGTTTAAGAACATCACATTAACGCAATAAAAATGAAATTCACAAAAAGTATATAATTTCCATAAAGATACTATTGCATCTAAAAGTTTCCCGAATTTAACAATTATTTTTATCATCCAATAGTAATTTAAATGATAACATCAGGTTCTTTACATTTCAATGAATAAAAAAATGCATGACAACTATGTACTCAAACGCAGTTTTTCACGGCCAAATCAACAAAATGCATGTTCTTTTTAGTACAGCTTTACGGCCCGCGTTGAACAAGTGACGTCAGATGGTCGGTCCAATTTGTATGGGGCGTTTTAGCTGCGATTCATTAGATACACCCGACTTGACTCTCATTTTTGACGTTTTTAGCGTTCGATTTTCAGTTTATTCTATATTGATAATTGATTCTCATGTGAAAAAGAATTGAATGGCATCATAAAAAAAATGGAGTCAGCATCCCAATTTTCCGTAGAGCTCGCGGCGGCACTGCCGTGGGGCTGTGTTGCCAGATCGTGGCGCTGCTGTGCACACTGCTGGCCCCGTACACGCCGGACACGAGCCGCAGGCTGCGGGACCAGCTCAATATACCCGCTGCTGCGCTCAGAATAAACCCCCTGTGAGTCTAACATACTTTCTTTCACACACATACACTTACATGCCATTATACTATCCAGGCATCACCTATCAAATTTGCAGACCTAGTGCAGGCTACAGAGACTCAGAAGGGTACTATAGTTTTAGTTCTTAGTTGCTTTGTAATGTAGAAACCCTAAATAATTCTGATTTAGGTATAATTTAGGGCCTAAATTATACCTACATTAGAATTATTGTGTAAATAAAGAATTTATTATTAATATTTCTGTAAAGGAAAGTGGACACTTCAGTGAGCGGCCTCTCCGATAACCCTTTCCATTTCCTATTTGCCTCCCTCTTTCCTGTTGCCCCATTCCCTATGCTTTTACTTCCAGCTTTCCACCGTTTCTCTCCTTTTCCATCCCCCTTTCCTTCTCTCCCTTGTGTCTCTCCTTTATACAATTTCTTGTTCGAGTATTTTAAACAAACTGTTAAGCGAAATATGTTTCTACCAGTTACATGTTTTGTTTCTATCAGTTAAGTATACATGCTGTGTTTCCAACACTTACATGTCGTGTTTCTAACAGTTACATGTTCTATTTCTTAACAGTTACATACATCTACAGATACGTGTTTCTTAAACTTACATGTTAGGTTTCTAACAGTTACAAGCTATATTTCTAAAAGTTACATGTCGTGTTTCTATCAGTGAAGTACATGCTGTGTTTCCAACACTTAACTTTTGTGTTTTTAACAGTCACATGTCGTGTTTCTTAAACTTACATGTTAGGTTTCTAACAGTTACAAGCTATATTTCTAAAAGTTACATGTCATGTTTTCAGAAAACCGTCGTTCATCCAATACCTGCCGCAAGGCCACGTGATCGGCAAACCCGAGCCGCTGTTCTCAAAAATTGAGCCGCAGTTGCTCAGTACGCTGCGGAACAAATACTCCGGCACTCAGGCTGAGAGGGTACGTAACTTCCTTCTACTAAATTGTTTATAACAACCCCAGAAAAGCGGTCATTATTATACTATTCAATAACGGGACGCGCGTTGCCTGGCGTAATGCTCATAATAATTGCTGTACCACTCAGGACTTTGGAACACAAAGGCCTGCGCGGCACTGCAGAGCGCTCGTTATCAATACACTATTATTAGTATTCGTATGCTCTTCATTAAAGTGATCATTCCTAAACTATTGAGGAAAGTGTTTTTAAAAACATTAACATTTTAGTAACTTTTTTTGAGTTTTTTTTTATTAACATTTTTTCAATTTTATTGTTTTAGCAGACTGAGGGCGACCGGCCGATTATTCAGGATGGACAAGCTGAACGGGTAAGCAGAAATATGCTTTTTAATTATCTTCATCAGAAGCCATCGAGATACTAACCTAAAGAGGGTGCGGTGACGTTTGGTTTGCACGAAATAAATTCCACCATTTTTGCCTAGACATAATGCGCTCTGATTGGCTAAGCCACCGCCTAGCGCTGATTCCCCGTGCGCTGATACACTGAGCGCTGATATTAGTTATAGCAAAATCAATACATTGTTGTGAGATCGGATAATACAGTATTTCATCTCTCGGGTTTAGTATCTCGATGTGAGAAGGAAAACGTGCACTGGTGAATATAAACTTCCCCTGTAATATGGTCAGGGGTTTGTTTGTTATATTCTCAAGGAAGGTTAGTGTCTGGCGCCCGTCTGTAAAAATTGCCAAAACCGTCCAAACATTTTAAATTTAGCTTTTGACAGCTCGAGTTAGTGATATCCTATTGCGTTATCGATTCGATTTCTTACAACATTCGACACTACGAGTAGTATTTATGAGGAAGTTTTAACTAACTTAACAATGACGCATACGTTACCGATGATTCATTATCTATACTCTATACGAATAAATAAAATTGAAGCGTCTGTTTGTAATATCAAAATAACAGCTTTTCACTAAATGCATATGAAAGTACATAAGTATACTGTACCTATAACAAAACAACCATTTTTAAAATTGTTGTCTGTCTGTTTGTTCCGGGTAATCTCCGAAATGCCTGCACCGATTTTGACGGTACTTTCACAGGCAGATAGCTGATGTTACAAGGAGTAACTTAGGCTACGTGGGCGAAGCCGCGGGGCACAGCTCGTTCAAAAATATGTAGTTCCGGTTTGATGAGCAAAGTAGCCAGTGAAATTACTGGGCTTATGAGACTTAATATCTAATGTCTCAGGGTAACGAGCGCACTGCAGTGCCGCGCAGTCCTTTGTATTTCAAAGTTCTGGGTGGCACTGCAATTGTTATGAGCCGATGTTATGCTTACCATCAGGCAAACGACCAGCTCGTCTCGTTATCAAATAGTATAAAAAAATATATGAACGATCGGAAACTGTCGCTCCTTACACGGAATAATTCCGAGCGAATTAAAATAACTCTGCTGGTGACTTATCGGTCAAACGATATACTATCAATATAAAATTAAAACTATGTGTATGTTTCATGTTTTCAGGAGACTGAAAAGAGGAGGTTGACACAGGCTGTCTCCGAACAGGTAATTTTTTTCAAAGATTGTCTGTAGTTTGAAAGATTGACTGTAATGTCAGAATAACAGCTTTATACTAAATGCATAATATGAAAGGACCCAAACCACAACAAAAAAAAAATTTCTCTCTGTTTGTTCCGGCTAATCTCCCAAACGGCCGGCCTGAAATTGACGGGACTTGCAGATACGAGTAACCTTACTTGGGCGAATATAGCTAGTAATATCCTACTTCCTACTAATAAATGCGAAAGTGGGTTTGTCGGTTTGTCCTTCATTCACGCCGTAACGGATCGAAGTAATTTTGGTATAAAAAAATAAAAAAAGAATGTCTTATCAGTTTTGGCACGTCACAGTTCAGGTTGAGCAGTGACGCTTCCTCTGGCAAATTCTATCTGCCCCCTCAGTACGCAGTTGCGTAGCTTACAGAAGCCACCAACGGGATTCGGGGGCATGCAAAATGCTTTTGCACTCGTTGGGTTTCGAACCTGCTTCCTATAGATTGGCAGGCGACCTCGATAACCAGTGAGCTAGGGAGGTGTCATTAGATGTTACCAAAATGTTGTATAAGTGGGAAGTACAGGCTATGTAAATGCTGGTCATTTGTTTGACGGTAAGCGCTTTGTTTGTTTTCCGATTTGCAGTCAACCAGAAATTGTAGCTTTTAGGTATGACAGGGTATTGAATGAAATTTTGCAATTAAAAAATGTGATTTTGCTTATTTTTTATGATAACGGAGGTAAAAAAATTCTCTTGTCTCGTGTCGTATGTCACTTGTATATTCACCTCCTTTTGATACCGTTTACACCTTGTATAATAAATGCAAAATTGTGTTTGTACGTTTGTTGGTTTGTCCTTTCACGCAGCAACGGAGCGACGGATCGACGTGACTTTTGGCATAGATATAGTTTATAGGCCGGCTATAAGTAACATAGGCTACTTTTTATTCCGGAAAAATACACGGTCCCTGTGCGAATGCGGGTGAAACAGCGGGCAGAAGCTAGTACCACAGAATATAGCCAATGTAACTTTAAATAAATAATACTATAAGATATTTCAGTCTCGATATTTCTATCAATTGTTTTCTTTACGAGTGTTTATTTATGTCTATAAATAAATAAACGCTCATTGACTGTTTCCTTTCAGAATTTAACATTGTTTCTTTATCCAGTTTATGTTTATGTTTGTGTTGTTGTGTGTTTTATTCTCTTCGACAAACCTAACCTAGGTGTTTAAGACATTCTAACCAACTGTTTTTTTTTATTTTTTTAAAACATACAAATCAATAAATAATGTATATATTTAAAACAATAATTTATACACAGTTATTTTTTTAAAGGGTGAAAAACTGAGGGCACTGAAAGCGTCGACCAAAGATAAAAACGTTTGGGCACCTGAAGTGAAAATTTTACTCGATCTGAAGAAAAGTCTCGCGGCGCTCGAACTAAATAAATAACTATTTATTTAAATAATAAAATAAATACATGTTTATAATAAGTATTATAAATTATTATTTATTGCGTATTGCGTTTTATTTTATAGTAGTCGTTTTTATCCTATCACTAACCATCGTTTAAAACCGTTTACTAGTAAGAACCATAGTTTGCTGCTAAATCATAATCCTGGTACGGCACTGGTACGGTATAGTGCTCGCTTAGCCAGTCACCACCCTTGAATTAAAAATCATTCTTAGGAATGATTTTTAATCCCTCTGTCGGCCTGCCATCACCTTTGAATGTCAAAGAATCTGTGCTGCATTGTGACCATAAATTCTGTACTAACTGGAGAAAACCAATCACGGAGGGAATTGTCACTGATAAATTCTGGATTTTCAATTTGGTTAACTGCCTACTTGAATTTACGGTTTAAGACATTTATATTCTCATATGCATTTAGTAAAAAGCTGTTATTTTGATATTACAAACAGACACTTCAATTTTATTTATCTGTATGGATTTATTAAACAGTAACGGCGGTAGTTTAAACCACCGTTTAAGACTGTACTAAAAGGTCTTCACTTTGACAATGACAAGACGAGACAGTGAAATATGGATCATTAGCACAAGCTTGCATTAACGGTTTTAAAAAAACGGGAACTGACTTCGGCACTAATCAAAGAGAATATAATCCCGGCACTAATATCACGATCTATGAAATTTCATCCCCCCTTAGAGGTTATATTCTTACATAAAAATTATTAAAGGACCATCCTTGATTTATACCCTTTTCATGAAAAAATAAAGTCGGTTAAAAAATCTTATACATGGCAGTACACTGTACAGTAAAAAACATGGAGCTAGGATGGTATAAAAAATTGAAAATAAACAAAGGAGATAGCATGCTTTTTGTATGGAGGTGGTCCTATCCCTTAGTAGTTTGTGAGTCCTTTGAAACCGACTTAATAAAACTTATGTATTGTGTAGTGTAGTGATTGTAGATAATATTTATCACAAATAATGTTTTTTTTGACACCGAGAATTATTAAACAATATTTATTGATTATAAAATTCTATAGTAGAAAATTAGTAGAAGTGTACTGGCATCGCTAATTAAAGCTTGGCAGCTGTGCGACTTAAGGACTATGTATCCAGGTCATGAAATAAATTAAAAAAAAATAACTTGGCAGCTGTTCCATTGTGTAGTTACCATAGGGGTGTACTGATTATTAAAAAAACGATATTCCCAATGGATCTGACAGAGAATCGATTATTATATTGAGCTAACTTAATCGTTTCTCCAATGTTTATTTATATTTATAGGTTCTTATTATTAAACAATGTTAAACGGTGGTTCATTTAAACTATGTTTTGTTATTTTACAATTTTAGACTGAATCGAAACAGACAAAAGCTTGTTTAATTATTTACTGTAACAATGTTTAAACAAGGTGGTAGGACTAACTAAAAACACTGGCTACTTTGCTCATCAAACCGGAACACAGTAATGCTTGCACATTGCTGCTTGGCGGCAGACTTCACGAGCAAAGTGGAAGTACCAACCTAGATGGTCACTCGCAGAAGGTTAGTACTACCACCTATATAGTAAACATTGGTTTAGTATTTTTCGTTTCAGTCTACAATTGTCAAAGAACAAAACATAGTTTAACTAAACCACCGTTTAACATGCTTTATTAATAAGAGCATAATTATGTAAACATTGAAGAAACGATTATAAGCTGAATGTAATAATCGATTCTCAATGCCAGATCCATCGGGATAATCGATTTCTTTAATAATCATGCCTTACATGCCTAGGGTTGGCGCTCCCAAGCTTTATAGTGATGCCATTACAATTCTCCTAATTTTCAAAAGAAATTATTATTTATAAATGGCGGAGTCAAAAATCATTCTTTATCTAATTAAATTAAATTATCTACAATTACTACACAATAATATAAGTTAATAAGTTTTATTAAATGTCGGTTTCCAAGGACCACCTCACATACAAAAAGCATTCATCGACCATCTCCACAATCCACATGTGTGCAAATTCCGTGAAAATAGTCGCGACTCGCGACTCGCGGCGCCGCCAGTACAAATAGGAATAACGTCTTCGGAATTATTTGATTCGAACATTCCACAGAAGCCAGGAAATAAAGTTGAAGTTGAAAATGCTAAATTATTGTAAGTCAAACTTGTTTAATGTTTTTACTTGAAAAGTAAAAGTGAAGTGCATCATCATTAAAATAATGGAGTTAAGTGTGCAAGCTTTCGACAGAATATGCCGTGCTTGTCTCATTGAATCTAGCAATATGAAATCTTTATTCACAAAACTGGATTGTGGGCTCGAATTACTTGATCTTCTCTCATTTACGGCAAATGTACAAGCCACCAGCGAAGATAAACTCCCTAAACAGGTTTGTGGCGACTGCGAAGCGTTGTTATACAAGGCTGACGAATTTAAGAGACGATGTATCGATTCGGAGACTATTTTAAAAAACATTTGCCATAAAACCTACGACGTGTATTTAATCAAAAATGACGAGGAAAGCAGATACGACGTGAAAATAGACGTATGTGTAGATAAACCTAGTAATTACGAAAATGACTTAGAAAAACCGGACATAACTCGGTTGTTTTCCAACTCTGATATTAGTTTTAAAAAGTTGGATGCATCAGTTACTGATGATAAGCAAGCAGTCAAAAAAGAGGTTGCAGTCAAATACGAAAACAATTATTCAAGCGATTTTGACGATAGAGAAGAATCATTAACAATCCCAATTGAACTTAAACAAGAAATTAAAGAGAAGAATGAAACTAAAAGGCATAAATGTGTTTGTGGTCTAGAATTTATAAGCAAAGAGAAATATAAACACCATTTAAAAATGCAAAACTGTATCAAGTATAAAAAGACAAAAAGAAAAGGAATGAACAAGACTTTTATACCAATTAAGAATGAATTACAATGCCCTAAATGTGACCTGACATTTGATTTGGTATCATCATGGAGCGCCCATCAAAAAATACATGTAAATGACAAAGCTGAAGAAAAAGTATTGCCTGAATTACAATGTTCCATATGCCTACGCAAGTTCAAAACGAAAAAAACCCTCACAAAGCACATAAAGAAACACGAAACAAGAGACAATGTAAAATATGAATGCACAAAATGTAAAAGAGAGTTCAAATACAAATCTTTTTTAGAAAGCCACATGCTCTCCGTACATGTTAACTCATCAGATGGATATGTCTGCGAATACTGTCCAGAAAAGTTCTCTACACGAAAAAGTTTAGAAATACACACAGATAATCATAAAAAGAAGAAGAATGTATGTGCATTCTGTGATAAGTCATTCCTGATGCTTTGCACGTTGAAGGATCATTTACGGATACATACTGGAGAAAAGCCGTTTCTTTGCTCAGTTTGCGGGAAGGGATTCAGTCAGAAGACAAACTTGGGACAGCATATGAGAAGACACATGGGCGTTAAGCCTTATAAATGTGACATCTGCTCAATGGGGTAACAACTTTCTAACTATATTATTTACTATACACACAATAGGGATGTTCCATGAAACACAAAATACATAATTGCTGTTGTTATACAGGTTTAAGAACACTACACTAACACAATAAAAATTAAATTGACAAAAAAATATATTTTCCAGAAAGACACTACGATGTTGTAATTGAAACAGTTGAAGACATTATGTGTACAACATCAAAAAATTGTGTAAGGAAGTGGTGCACAGTGTTAGTATGAGATGGTTCGCATATTATTTTGGTCTGGTTTCCTCTAGAATGCCTTGTGCTCTCCTTCAATATGTATATATTTTGTATTTGTAAGTTATAGAAGCCCCTTAGTAAAGGTCATGATAAGCTGTCACAAACATGTCTTTCTTCGAAGGTATTAAGGAGTAAGAGTCTTTCCACACTAGAAGTGCCCTACCACCTTACACCACCATCGCCGTGTTTTCCCGCACCGAAAGCTGAAGCTCATAGAATTTGAATTAACTATTTAGACCTATGTATCCTGTTTATGCATTTAAAGGTTTGGTTCTTTAATTTCGGATATTCTGAAGTTGATTTTCTATGAAAAGCTGTAAAAGTTAAATTTGTAAGTCATTGTAATAAAACTGTTTGTTTTGCTTAAAAATAAATTAATTTCCAGATTTGTCTCAAAGGGCGAGCTCGACTCTCACACAAGAAAACACACCGGGGCACACCCATTCATCTGTGATGACTGCGGAAACGGCTTCACCACCTCATCAGCGCTGGTGAAACACCGTCGCACCCACACTGGGGAACGTCCCTACGCCTGCGACCTGTGCCCTATGAAATTTGCTGCTACAGGTACCTTAAAAAATCACAGGAGGACTCACACCGGGGAACGTCCTTACCAGTGTTCACTCTGCGAGAAATCTTTTGTGCAACGGTCTGATCTAATATCTCATATACGGTGCCATACAGGTGAGAGACCATTTGTATGCCCCCAGTGCGGCCAGGCTTTCAGGAAAGCATCTGCTATGAAAGCTCATGTTAAAATGCATGCAAGAGAAAATGTTATGAATCTCCAAGGTGGATTGATTTTGAATAGTATACAGTTGGATGGGCAGTTGAATATTGCCTAGTACTAAACTTATGCCATTCTTTTTCTTTTCAGTTCTGAGTGGCACTGTAATTGTTATCGGCAGGCTCTTACTGTCAGTTGAAAGTCCCGCTTGTAAAAAAACACAAGACTACTTAAATATCCTCTTCTTTTTTTTAAATAGCTACTTTTAACCACTCCAGGATTGTTACGTAGTATTCTCCGGTTATAGAGACTCCTTTATCTTTATAATTGATCAACAAGATTCCTTCTGAGGCCCAAAAAACTGTAGCAATGAGTCGCGGGGGTGGGTTTCCATGTAAAAATCGGAACATTAGTTCCCAATTTAGCATGGCACGCTTTCTGAACAGACTCTAATTATTTATTGGCATTTATATTGAAGAACTAAATAATTTCAAAAGCTTTCTTACCTCATGTTTCATAGTATCAAAAATTTGCCTACTATTGCTGGCATTAACCAGGTAAAACCTACAGGCTGGAGATCATTTTGTTTAATGTATTCCTTGAGGGCAATATAAATATCCTTTGGAGAAATCGGTAGCTTTTTGGGCTCTGCTTGATTATGGAAAGAGCAATCATCTTCTTCACCATTGTATATCTCCTGCCTCTGAGATTTTTGGTGCATTGTTTTATTTGCACCCAAAATAGTTTCTTTGCTAGTGGATTCATTTTTAAGGTCTTTTTTTAAAAGAATCACTTTAGGCTATCTTTGAAGCTCTCTTGGCTCTTTTTCCAAATTCAATTGCTTTTTGGATCGCAAATACTCCTGATTAATGGGTTTACATTTTGGTGAGAGACTTTTCACTCTGTAAACCAGACATCTTCGAGCATTTTTTACCCGTTTTGGAGTTGAAAGACCCAAAACATCGGTTTTTGAGCTTTGTGATTCTAAAACAAAATATTATTTAACTTATTTAATGCCTTTTGATACCCATTGTTATTTTTTATTTTAATATCAACACTTATCGTTTATTTTCACTTTTACACTGTTTTTCCTCGTCGCCACTATTATATAACTCACGGATCACGGAAACATAAAAACAACAAGTGAAGCAACAAACAGCTAGCATAGCTGTAAGGCACGTTCATACATATCAATATGATTGTCACTATCACAAAAAAATATGATTAAACAAAAATTTCAAGTTCATCAAGAAACCATTCTACAGGTGCACTCAAACAACAGCTCCACATCAAAATTGGTTTATTGTTTGTTTTTTTAACTTTAGTGATAATTTAGGGAGCCTATGTTTTGTCTGACCATTGCTCATGTTCTACGGATCAGTAAAAAGTTATGTAGTGAACTTCTTAACGATAAAAAAGAAAGATGATCATCTGATACATACGTAATATTCCTTGAATTACAAAAAAAAAACATTATTCAAAATACACATACAATGTTATTTACCTTCATTTTTTTAATTTTCTCCGGAATGACATGTTGGTCATTTAATTTATGTAGCAGTCTAGTTTCTGCATGTCGGCAATCAGTTTCATAGACATCCACTATATCACTCCACTTTGATATCTTCCCTTCCATGATTATATCCTTATTTAAAAAATTATTTCGGAGACCTTTAATAAAATGTGATGGATCATAAATTATGCTCAGGTTGACTCCACTGATTGTAACTGTGCCATCTGAAATATATATAAAATGTATATGACTATATGTACTTAATTTTTAGGGTTCAGTAGGTGCACGTATGTATTTTTGTGACCCAAAAACGACCGCGTAACGTAAATTGAGAAATTTGGATTATGGATGTTACTTTAGGGGAGCTATTTACAAACTTAAAAAAAAGTTTACGAACTTTACTGTATTGCGTATTAGGTATTTGCTTAATAGTTTCCATATATTTATGAAACAATGTAATTCTGGCCTTGATAGTCCCTCGCTGTGCTGTGCAACTAGACCTTTAATTTCTTGATCCATTTTGAATACTAATTGTTGTTACTGCCACAATGAATTGAACCGATGAAAGAAAGAAAATTTTTAACAAACCGTGTACTTGCAAGTTACTATTGCAATAAATCAGAATTCAGCGACTGGTGAATTTTCACTTGCAGCGATGAGTAGTGATTCTGCACTGTACTCTCTAGCACCAAATGTTTTCAGTGGCAAATAGTAGGCAGGGGCAATGGATTTCAGCTTCTGAAAGTTTTTGTAATTTAATGAATACCTTGAAATAACTTATTCTTATGAATTTGCCTCTAAGAGCAGCTTGTTTACTGACTTTGTAAGTAGTTTAGTGATGCTATAATAGTCTAGACAACGCTCAGACTACCAGCATCTAGACTTGAGTTTGCAAAATTAGCATAGATTGATTGGTATTGTAAATGTAGTATAGGTATAAAATAATAGGTTAGGCCCGAAAATTGAACCTAACTATACCTGAGCATCACCAAATTGAAGCAATTTTGACTTACTTGACAAATTGGCCTTACTTTGTTCTTGCCTTTTCAATCACAACCAATACCAATAACCACCAACTCAATAGCCACCGCCCACCAGTTGTTTCAGGTAAATGTAAAATCACGTCGGGGTCACCATGTTTAAAACTGTAAAAGTCTTTTTTTTTTGTCGAATTCGTATATTCTTGATTCATTTACATTTATTGTAAGTTTTTTGTTACATATTTCTTTTAGTTTTTTCTAGGAGTCGAGTCGCCATTTTTTCTTCTAGTGATGTTGCCCAGCTTGATCGAATTATAGGGATGTGCCTGCCGTAACACGTATCAAATGAAAGGACTTGATGTGAGGGTCTAAAATATATTTTTTTACAGTTAAGAAACAAGTATTTTTCATATTATTTAAGAAACTATACAAAAATTGACCGTTCACCCCCTCTATCTCCTAAACAACTACACCAAAAATTTTGAAAAAATATATATAATAGCTCCATTGATCCGTTTTGTATTTGCTTAATTCCAATAGAATCAAATAATTTTATTATTAGGGTGAGTTTAAAATTCTGCATCTTTAAAAGTACCTTTATTAGTGAAAATATTACATATTTTTGGTAAATGATACGAACCTGGTTGTTCATTTGCAAGTATTTGTTCTCGTTTTGTCTCTTCTCTGAAGCTTTTTAAGGCTGATTGAAATGATGAGCCTTGATCGCATATCAGACATATGGGTTTGAGGCCACATTCAACGAGAGCAGCAACAACTTCTCTTAGTATGTTTTTTAAGTCAGCCCCTGATGTGGACCCCTGGCAGTAGTAAAAAGCGATTGGTTGTTGCCATTTGTATACTGCGCCTCTGAGCATGAAGACAAGTGCATGGTCAGCAAACTGTTTCTTCTTTTCATTCAGCTCTACAAACCCATCAATGGAATCCTTGTGTTTATTATAAGTTAATGCTGTCTCCAAGGCCATTTCGTCAAAGATCAAAGAACACATCTTTTTTTTTTCATCCCATGTTGCAACCTGAAACCCAGAATGTGTTTTTAAACTACATAATTAAATGTTTACTTGATTATTTCATTAATAGTCAAATAATGTATAAATAATCAGTGATAATATTATGTTTATCACATCTGTGTAAAATAATTAACAGTTGTCTAGTAACATTCTGTTTATACAAACCTAAATTAGAGTTTAATTAAATCAGAATTTAGGTTTGTATAAACAGAATGTTACTAGACAACTGTTAATTATACACAGATGTGATAAACATAATATTATCACTGATTATTTATACATTGTTTGACTATCAATATATCTTGACTATCAATAGAGTTTAAAGACAGTGTGAGCTAATTTGATGTTGTATGTTTGTAAAAAAAAAAGTAAGTAACAAGAGGAAAAAGAACTTTTTTAACAGGTCATTCAAGATAATAACCTCTTTCTTCATCAAATCAAACACTTGTGGACCAATCCCTGTTCCTATAGAAAGTTTTGAAATCATTTTATTTAATGTTGACTGCGAAGGCAGGATGAAAATTTTTTGTAGGAACCTGTAACATTTTGGACTCTGTTTCAGAATAGATAAGGCAATTAGTTTTTCTTGTTCAGTGTAGCGTCGTCCTTTTTTGTTTTTCATGCATAGATTTATTTGCATTTTCATGAGTATCCTTGCATATGGATTCATGTGCTTAGTCAGTTTTTCAAATGCCTTTTCTTTAGTAAATCTTAGAGCTCTCTGGGCTCTCTTTCGAAAGATAGCCAGATTTTTCACTTTTTTATATTCTTTGTAAATCAGTCCAGCTGGAGTCATATTCTTTAGTTTATGCACTAATCGTTTCCTGGCTTTTGAGCTTTGTTTGTATACACATCTTGCCTTGTTTAAGCCTGAAAGAAAAAAGAGAAAAATAGATACATCTTCTACAATGTTGTTCAATAAATAATATGTGTTTGTGTTTAAAAATCTGCATCAATTTCATTCAAAATTTATAAGCTATATTAGCTAGCCAGTAGCCCATAGTTAAAAAATATTTGAGAGATTTTTTTTTTTCATTTAAGAACATTGAATGTCTACTATTTTTATATGAAAATAGATAAAAAATTGAGTAAAACATTTCAATGTACAGCAGGATTCAAACATGTAACCTACTAGATCACCCATTTTTGATTACTTCTATTACTGTTTTCATGGAGATTTAGCACATTATCATTGGTGGTACCATAAAGCATTACAGTAACAGTGATAAGTGAAAAAAATTTACCTGAGTTTGAACCTTTAGGTAATTGTTGTGATGTTCCCGGTAAGTCTAGGTGACCTGAAGCAGCGGCTCCAGTGTTGACAGGTAGAACTGAAATGAAAATTGTTTCACATAATTATATTGTCTTTAATAATAAGTAATTTATTCAAAAACTAGCTAGCGCACCCCACAGTTTACCTCATTACTATAGAAACTCATGTAACACCAAGTCGCAAAGACCAAAGTTCAAACCTATCCAACCTGTCTTTAAGTAGCATACTACATTAACACATCTGAAAGGTACCTGGATCTTGAATTGCAGGTAATTGTTGTGAGGTCCCTGGTACACCCAATAGACTCGAAGTAGTCGCGTCAATGTTTTGAGATAGAACTGAAACATAATTATTTGCTTATTTTAGACGTTATTATTCATATTACTAGAGAAAAATTCTACAAATAATATTTGTAGTTGAGTAAAAAATCATTTGGTGCAGAAAGATAGTTGCATGAGAATCGCATTTTAAAGCTTTTTGTTAATATTCAGTACTCAATTACATCATACCTCTCAATGGTGCCAGTTTTGCATATGTGTGGTCAAAGTGTCTTTTTCGGGAATAAGAATGTTCAGCTTGCGGGTCAACATTTTCTAAAATATAATAAGTAAATATTAGTTATTTTTATTCAAAATAGATATTACACGGTAGCAGTGAAAGTTTAGTCAATGTTGAAAATGTAATGTACCGGCATCATCCCGAGATGGTTGTCCGCTCGACATCTCTTCTTCAGTGAAAAGAGTGGGATAAGCACGTCCTAAAAGTCGAGACCGAGAACTCTGTGTGATGAACCTCTGTTCAAAATGTTTTTGGCACACGAACAAATTAGAAATTTGCTGTGGCGATAGTTCTTTGAGGTTATCACAGACCGGAGCTAAGCACTTTAACCACATATGGAGTCTTTTCTCCGAGCACGGAAACCGGTATAAAATAGCGTCCTGTCGCGAAGTTTTACACACACAGCACTCGTAATACATTTTGCATGAAGCAAAATTGCATAAGGCACTGAAATTATTACAGTTAAAGCGGAGAGGATAAGCACAAAACGTAACTTCACTCGATCAACACAGTAACTGTAATGAAGTTAAAAATAAGTAATAACTAGAGAATTTGGATGTCGAAGTGAAGACAACTTCACACGCCAGATTATAGCCAATCACAGCCTAGCTAAACGTCATGTATCATCAAAAGCAATATGGTGCTACGTGGAGCGTTTCGTAACCAGAGATAAACAGCCGTGGTGCGAGTGACTGCTGACCATAGAGAAATATAATACAAGGGGAATAGAGAGCCCTCTTGTGAACATTTTTGTCAACCTAAGATAATCCCTTAGAAAGTGTCGCCCTCTGTTAAAAGATCCCCTGAACTAATTGCCGTATATATAGCTATAACTATATACTACATAAAGATTTATCCCTATATAGTATACTACTCTATACTGTAGATTTATGTTGTGTATGATATTGCCTCGGAAGTGTGTGAATTTTGATAATCACATTTTCACCAACATAAACCACGCTTTATTATTTTTATATTAAAAAAATTAAATGAAACCGTGTTTACAAAACTTGAAGACGAGTAGAACTTGAAGAAAAGTAGTAAAATAAAAGAAATTAGAAAATATATTGTATTACAAGTTTATTTATTAATTTTGCTATGTCGATGTTTATTATAATAAACATAGACCTACATATACCTAATACATATACCTATACCTAGACCTATAATAAACCTAAAAATAGTAGGCAACTGGTTGCTTAAAGCTTTTTTTAATTCCTTTCACCATGAACACAAGTACATGGTTCGCAATGGCGTTTGTGGTATGGCTTGAAAATCCTTTTAGCTCATCCTTTGCAGAGTCATAATGGATCTGAAGAGTTATAGACATTTCATCAAATATAATGGTACATAGGCGATCTTCAGTTTTCAAATTTGTCAGTCTTCTTCAATTTCTCAAAAACTATTTTGTTTATCCCAGGCTTCAAATTAATTTGCGCCAGCAATCTTTTCAGAGATTTAGTAGAAGGCAGCACAAAAAAATTCTGACATCAGGCCAAAGCATTTGGGGCTTCGTTTATATAGTGACAGAGATAGTACTTTTTCTTCCGTTTTAAATCTTCGTCCGGTTGGTTTTTTCTTAGCTTGGTAATACTGAATACCACAGAACAACTTTGCAGCAGTGGTCATGTTTTTAGCACTCTTTGTAAAGTTTCTTACATCTAGTGGTGTTAGTTTGTTCATCTTTGTTTTAGGGGCCACTGACTCTTGATTTTTCTAATTTGTACCGAAATAACGTGTCTAAAAATATATTTAGTGTCAAAGGATGAAATAAATATATTATGAATGAAAAAGAACAGAGCAATACCGTAGTTTGTCCGGAGGCGGGCGCGGGACGCTCGTTTTGTTTTTTTGTAGTATACTCTATATCTTAAATATTCTGGTTCAGCATGTGTTATTAAGTTATTTTTACATTGATTACAAACCCTTGAAGATTTTTTATGCGCTTCTAACAAAATACCCGCTGGCATACTGTGAGCCTCCAATTTTTCGTGGGTAATTTTTTCTTCAAGGGGGTGATAGTTATTTCCGGTATTCTTTCCAACTCTCACTACATGCCACCGCTAGTAATCAGGATTTCTTGAAGAGCATAACAACTGTCTACTTCACAGTTTGCTCCAGGACTACGGACAGGGGATGGTCACTAATAATATTGTGAAGGCAGATTCAAATCTTTCTGGTGTTGGGTTTACAGTGCGGCTTCTAACAGCAATTTGCACATATTTCACAACCGCTCGGCTTTATCTAACGTCTAGGCTAAGACTACAGTATGATTGTTATCATTAATGGTAAACTGAATGTTATATTCTATGCACATTAAACTTTTTCGTGGATAGGTAGGTATTCTAAAATGTACATTACCTATAACAGGTGCGGGATGCTAGATGCTCCCGTATCTGGCGTATAGAAGCTCGCTCCCGTCCCCGTGCTGTCCGGGGCCGGAGAGAGGCGAGTCTGATTTGTACTTTTGTATTGCCATGCGAATCGTTTTTCTCAATACTTACCTACCTACCTACTTATTATAACAATTTCTCAGAAATGAAGTTTCTGATACACGTTCAAGAGTATTTTGCGTCTCTTTTTAATTTTGTGACAAAAATGTGGTTGCAACTACTTGCAACATTAAATTTTTTTTTTAATCTCCTTTTTTTTAATGTGCTTTAGTCGCTTAGCGATTATGCCAGCACCATTGTATACAATCATTCTTAATTGCTATCCTTAACTAAATCAAACACCATTCTGTAAAGCGCTCTTGCCGCTTCACAGTGTGGATCTGACAACACAGCTTGCAATGCACCAACATCAAGAAAGTTGAACACATATTGAGTGAGCATGTCTCTTCTAATTGACCGGCTCCGCACACATTCCACCAGGACATGATGGACATCCTCAGGACAATTTGGGGAGTCTGTTGTTTTCATTAGGAATATTAAATTTGTTGAACTGTAAAATGTGGTAACGGTCGTCTTTATAACAATTTCGATTGTAAGGTTTTTCCTGGGCTTGTGTTTTTCCCCAGTGTTTTTCAGGGTTCTTTTTGTCCCGTAACCTTTATACTGGGTTCTATCAGTATTTAAAACGACTACAGCTACGTAGCTCAGTTTTGTAAGATCTTTTCTGTCTGATCGGTGCTTAATCAGGCATGATTTCACTTTCTGGGAGCCTTTCTACCTTCCTTAAATCCTTAAACCAACGGTGTTTTCTCCCATTGCTTTGTGTGCCAGGGCCGTGGCTCGGGGTCACCTGCCCCTGCGCCGCACGCAGCGCTTCCAACTTACTGTGGAGTTCACCGAGCTGCGCCGTGAAGGTCTTATTAGCCTATATCTGAAGATCTGCGCTTATCCAAAACAAGCAGTGCGAACCTGTGAGCTAGGCCGAAGCAACTACTAATGGATAAGCGCAGATCCGCCCAGAATCAGCTTCCCTTCGTCAACCCGATGTTTGCCTGCTACCGCGAAGCTGTGACTGAATAGTTGAGTAACTGATTTAACTTTCATTTTGTTAATTTAATTGAGGGTGTATGTATATGCTCCTCGGTAGTTTTTAATTCTCAGTATGATTTATCTGCTTCATATAGCTGTTGATGGTATTTCCATTTTATATTTTTTTCTCTTTTATTGTCATTAAAGTCAATATACTTTAAATCTTTGGTTATTAAATTATTTCTGATGCCTTTGCGGACCGGGCACATCATATAGGGGTACGATTTTTTTATTTTCAAGTTTCATTATCATGTTGACACAGTATTTGTAGCGTCAAGTTCATCTTGATCGAGATCTTGTAATTGCTTTTCGACGAAATAGGTTTCTAACATATTCATGAACGATTTGCATTTCCCGAGCACTGCTCGTAGCCTTTTTAGGTTTACTGTCGAACAGAACGTTCGGGTGACCTTCGATATCTAGCTGCAATGCCTCATAGCCACGCATTGTGGTAAGGAGCTTATCCTTTCTCTCTTGTAGCATCTCAACGGAGGATGAAGTCAGATTGCTGGAATCATTTACAAAATTTTCTATCCTTGTCACAGTAGGTACCTTTAAATGCCGCACGCTGTGCCCGGAGTTTTTTTCAAGGCATCCTCTCGCGAAGCCATGCTTATTATACTTAATTTCTGTGAAACTGGCTACTCTGCTCATCAAACCGGAACACAGTAACGCTTGCACATTACTCCTTGGCGGCAGACTTCACGAGCAAAGCTGTGGTACCAACCCAGACAGACACTCGCTGAAGAGTTAGTCCTAGCACTAACGAATCTAAATTCCTCAAACCTTTTACTTTGACTTTTTAGTCTTGATAATATTTCATCTCACTCGAAGAAGCTCATTGAGCTCTTGTTGAGTGCTTAAGAAACGATCTGGGAAGTCGCGGCGCTGGCCGCAGGCTGGGCTGCTCGAGTGACACCTCAATTTGTGGCATATGTTCTACTTCTTGTGTTATGGTCCGGTTAAACTAAAAGAGAAAACAAAATTTAACATAATGTTTATACTATTGATCTAACCGAATACTAGTAAACAATCAGTGACTTACACCGATTGGTGGGTAATGTTGGGGTGTGCGGTGAAGAATGGAAAGACAACCTCCTTGTATGAAATCAGTTTAATCTCTATTAAAACATAATGCATTCAAAATATAAGTAAACTAAAACTACAAGTTAGCACTTTATATAAGGGAGCGTACCTACTTAATAATATAAAGATGTTTACATACTAGGCACACTACAGGTGACTCTTGTGAACCCATGCCTACGGCCATTTCTGTGCCAATGGCACTCAACACTAGTTGTGCTGTCTCCCCGAGGACAGGGACGACCGCGCTATTGCTCGTGGCGTCAATTGCGCTGCTGTAAACCTCGCCCCGCCTTCCATTCGCGCTCGCCGCTTTTGGTCCCGCCAGCACTGTAATTAAAAATGTCATAACTATATGTACGAGTATGTAATTGGTTTTTGGTATATCAACACTTCAGTTCACTATACCAATCCTCATCCTAAGTAATATTACAAAAGCGAAAGTAACTGTGTCTGTCTCTCCTGTTTGTTAATTTTTCACAATTTAATGGTTATTAATGAGCTTAATGACATTTAGCAGGATGATAGTGTGCATCATGAGGGCGGAATGCGGATATAGAGCACTTTTTCCCTTAGAAAATGCGGGAAAGCTGAATAATTGTGGGTAACATCGCGGGATTCAGCTAGTTGAAATATAAATAGATGTTGAACTTACAATTTTCCACTGGTCCACAGTTCTGGTGGGACCAAGCTCATTAAGAGCGGCGCAGAGTTGCGCCCACTCCTCTGCCACCGCTTTGGCACCATTCGGCGTCCGAAAATCGCCGGCCGCAAACCCAGGGTTTGCACCATGTATTGGGCTAAATATGTGATCTGAGTTTTGTTGCTTCTTGAGCTGTAACAGTTGTTTATTTAGATATTTGTTTGGTTTTATTTAATGAGAGAAAACATTAACTTTATGGACGACATCGAGACTACATTTTCTCTGGTATATGTACTCTCGGACGTATTTAAACGATATTATTTATTACTTAAAGTTTTACTCTCATTTTTCTGCTTGGTGCCTGCATTTTTCAAACTAAATAACTAATCTAATTTATACCTAAAGAAAAATAATATACACGTATTATTGTAAATAAAATTCAAATTCACAACAGACAGATAAGTCCGTTTTTCTTGCCAGGTGGTCGTACCAAACATCGATTCGCAATCAAAAAGAGGGTATGCTATACGTCCGTACGTATATGAGTCTCTTTTTGTTACAGATAAGTCGTTGTTGTTGTTAATTTATTTCCTGTCTTCTGTGGAAGGCAGATAAGTCGCACGTCGCAAACGTATTTTTGTGTGCTTTTAGCACATGCTAACAATTTTTGCTATCTCTAAATTTTTCAAAGCTGGGGGCTGTCGAGTTCAGGTCCCTCCATATGCCGTGTGACGTGGTTGGTCAGGGATTCTATCATTCGCAGGGTTCCTGATCATATCGTTTTTCGTGCTGGGCGTTGTTGACGTCTAGGACACGGATCAGCCTATCCCTCGCCTCTTGTGTTCCTGGCCATTCTCAGTTCCTCCCTGTACCACTCCCAGAGGCACCCCTGTGTGGTACGTGTTCTCTCAATCGATACGGGTGAGGGAGGAGGAGGCCGTGGCTGTGTCATTGTAAGTGGTGGTGGTGGCGCTGGTGGTTGGGTTGCAGCGTTCCGCTCTTCTGTAAGCTTTCGCCAATTAGTTGGTGGTGGCGTTGGGAGACAATGGATACATCGGCAGTTTTGGGGACAGTTGGTATTGATGTTGGTGTTTGCCTCCATCTGATGCGGGGTCGATGGCCACTGTGGGGGAGTCAGAGGGCAGCGTGTGCTCCTGAAGTCTTCTCCTCCCCCACTAGGTAGTGTGCTGGTTTGCTTGGCTGCTGGTGATGGTGGCGATGGTGTTGGTGATGAGGGTCTCGCAGTTTGTTCACATTGTCCTGTGCGGGCGCGGTCCCCCATTTCAGTGTTCGTGAAATTATTATAATAGCTGCGGATCGTTGTTTGATATTCTTCTATGCTAGTTGTGCTGGCCGATTTCATGCAGTCTGGTAGATTATTTCAGCTTATAACTTAGGCCCAGTGCAGATTGGTAGATGCCACATGACCTTGAATTTAATGATTCTTGGACATGTTGGTTTCCTCACGATATTTCCCATCACTATATGAGCGATGGCAGAACTGAACAGAAGGTTTTAAACTTAGAAATTAACGGTTGGGTGATTGGGATACGAACTCGTCACGTCATGACGGCGCACAAAACTCAGTCAGATATAAATAAAAACTTACTTTGATAGGTGTTATTTTTATTTTTTATTTTATTTTATTTATTCAACAAAATCCACAGCTCTTATACAATTAATTATTAGGACTTACATCTAAAACTTATAGCCAATAATGGATTTACATTCTATGAATAAAAGCTTAATTCGATTCGGCAATGGACATTTGGCGCCGCTCCCTTCTGCATAGAGCGGATGCGTGCCAATTTATTGATAGTGAGCGCTGATGCTATTAGGTCATCTATCTTGCGTGTCTGGGTGTGTGAGGGATTGCAATAATAAAGTTTGTTCACACTGAAACTAATTTATTTCTATGTTCCAATAATTTTACAAGTTACATTTATGACAATTTCGTGACCGAGCAATGGGCACGCGGATACTCGAGAGAGGTAAAGGGACGACTGGCGTCGCTCCGTTGAATGTGATGATACGAGCATTTTTGTATGCACTGGGTCACCACAGACACTGTTGAATTTTTTTTCTGTATTTATTACTTTTGATGAGAGCTGTAAACCTTATGGGTATCAATAAATGCTATAATGTTAACAACCACTACATTTAAGCTGAGGACAATGTATCTGAAATTTATGGGACGATCTTGTCATACTTTGTTTCAAATCCGTAAACGTAGCTCTGTACTAACAAGTATAAATGCGAAGCAGCCGCTGGGTAGCTGGCGTGCAGAGCATGATAGATTTTGAATAACATATCAAAAAGCCTTTGTTGCAGTTTCAAACCCTGTACTTCACCTTGTCGATGACCAGATAATATAATATACATTGACTGTCATTTCCAGCAGACCGATAGCTTATCAGAAATGGTTGCAATGTTTGTTTTTGAGTACGTGATTTGTAGATGTTCAATTTTTTCCAGAGCTCTGAAACAAATTGCGTTGTTTATTTATTTTTACATGTTAAGTGGATTCACAAACCGATAATAAATGCTACTTAGTGGTAAATGGTCTGATCAACGTGGGCTACATACACTTAAATAAATTATATTGTCGCTGCTTATCGTTAAAAATAATAATTTAAAAAACCGGCCATGTGCCAGTCAGACTTGCGCACTCGCTTGCGCACAAAATATGGGTAGCATTATATTTGATACTAGCTGCTGCCCGCGGTTCCACCCACGTGGAGATATTGGATTTCATGGGTTTTATTGTTTTGCACGGAACCCTAATTCTATGTTTGAGCAAATGCTCAAGATTTTCTCTTCCTCGTCATTCAATTTAGGAGTATATGAAGGCCCTCCTCCGGTCCTGTACATCTCCTGCCTTTGCAGAGAAGATTTCTTTTTCATAGATTTTTTTATTCCTTCGTTAACTTTAATGTTTTCCATGTACGGATATTTGTAGAAATACCACACGAGTTAAATGTACTTTCAATTTTTCTCCATGTACTTTCTTTGTCTTTGTTTGTTACTGCATCCGTTTTTTGTTTTCTATTATGTTCTTGTATTGTTTCACCAAACTAACAAGTAACTGTGTCTCCGCAGAATTGAAATTGGCTAAACGCTCTCTTTTCATTGACTCCATTACTATTTTATTTTATTCTGAATAAAAACGCACGAAACAAATTTACCAAAACACTTCCAAAATACAAAACATAACATCCAAGCCCTCAAATCAACTGCACTGGCCACTGACATTTGAACAATAATAGTCCGTCCTACTCTAACGCCTGTGTACACGATATATTTGTTTCACCTCTCTGAAATTAGCGTTGCTAGAGCTTTCAATAATGGTTAAATCACAGGGGATAGTTATTCACAGTTTAAATGTCAATTGAAAAATGGACAACCGTTTATACAACTGATAAACAGCCAAATAACTTAATTGGCTTGGTAGTCTTGCGATTTATCTGAGGATTCAAAAATTGGCCCTAAAGAGAAAAAAATCCTAAGCTGGAGAAAATATTGCTGCACGGTTGCACGGTCTCCTCATACTGTAGTGTGGGGTAACATCAAACGTTTCCGATTAGATATTTCCAGTAACACATATGGCACACTTGGAAGTGGAGCTTAGCTTATCCTTTCGTCCCAGAATAAGAATTAATCTAACCTTATCAATTTTCATTATGTAGTACAAATTCTAATGATACAGATTTCAATTCTTTTTCTCTCGACGAACTCAAAGGCGTTCTTTCTAGCGTCCAGTAGGGCTAACATGCGCCCAGTGACAAAATTTTTTCGACATGTATGTAAGTTCCTTTATTCCACCATAACTTTTGAATGCCTGAATAGATTTGGATGTATGGGGTATCGTTAGAATCCTGCCCTAAGCCAGCTGTATTTTTTATGTAACTTTTGTTACAATGACTTGTTTCACCAATCTGCTAAACCGCTTAACACAAAAACTGTAAGTACGGTACATATACTCATTTGTTACTCACACTAAAAGACTTACAGCCACACAAACTCATTAATAGTCCACAGGCAAAAAAATAGTGCACAAGGCTGTCTGTAGGGTGAATTCGATGAAATGTAACTGGCCCGATTTAGGCCTGATTCTTTCTCACCCGCTATGTACCTCACCTTACCACTGTTTGTATGAACTAAGTATTAAATAATCTTCACATACCTAGAAGAATATAGTGTCCCATTCTCCTGACAGTTAGTCTTTTTATTTCTTCTCTGACAAGAGAATGACGTCATACGAAGGCATCATGCATCTTTCCATGGTACTTTGCATTCACACTTAAAATCCGGCATTCGGAATCTGCCACCTACAATGAAAAGTATAACATCTAGTAAGAAATGTAGCACATAGTAAAGTTGCTAACAAACGATCTAGAAAGCTAACAATAACCTTGTCAGAAGATGTTTTAAGTATATAGAAAGAAAGAAGACATTAAGATACAGCTTTTACTATTTACCAGCTGAACGTTGATGGTATGTGCATCCTTCCTCCTGTTTTTGTATTGAGCTCCTTGTGGCCCAGACGGCGGGAATATTTTTATATGTGTGCAGTCCACAAGCCCCAATATGTCTGGGACATTATATTTAGCTTCAAACTCTGAAGCCACACTTTCGAGCAGCCTCTGTGCCAGGAAAATGTACTCATTCATTGAAGAGCCTGCAAATTTTACAACATGCCTTATTACAGTAGTGCCTTTGTAGTGACATTATAATAACAGTAGATAGATAGATAGATAGATAGATAGATAAACTCTTTATTGAAACACCACAGTACAAGAATATTTAAAACTAAAATCTTAAGAAACTAAGTGTCACAATGGGCGGTCTTATCGCTCATAGCGATCTCTTCCAGACAACCCAAAGGCTAAAGAAAAACATAAAAAGTAGGAAGGGATGGTGGCTCTCAGTTATTAGATACTTATAAACCAATATGAATTTAAATTAACACAAATATATATATATATTATAATATACCTACATATATACAAATAATTATACTAAACATACATATATAACTACATAAACTACAGAAAACGCAAACCAATATACCTATACCAGTAGTTAAAGTTTATGGAGTAAACTCTTAGAACAAAATACTTCTACTAGAAAACAAACAACCTTCTATAAATAGAGTCAGTAAATTGGCTGAAGAAGCTGCTTACTGTCGTCTGACCCTGGCACAGCGTATGGTCTTGCCCAACCTGTCGCTGATACCCCCCATTGGGTAGAAATTGAACCGAGCACATGACCTAAAACAAGATATACTATTGTAACTATGTAGGTATTGGCATAACAGGTTAAAATTTCCATTATGGGCCGTCGATTTCGGGGGGGGCGGGGGGTGGAGGGGGAGGGGGGGAGGAAGTATACCCCCCTGTACCATCCCCACCCCGCGCAACCGCATGGTTATGGAGATATCGATGGTTAAAGTTTTGAGGTTAGAATACATTTTCCCATAAATATCCATCGATTTATGGGGTGGGGAGAGGAGGGAGGGAGTGGGGGGAGGAGGGCTACCCCCCTGTACCATCCCCCCCGCGGAGCCCCATCCCTACCCCGCGGAGCCCCATGGTTATAAAGATACCCATGATTAAAGTTTTGAGGTTAGAATACAGTTTGACTCCGCCCTAGCTTCGGCGCTGCGTGAAGAGCAGCCCTTCCGCCCTTGCGTGACGAAGCACGGTCACTCGTGCTCGGCTCCGCAGCTTCGGCTTTGGTCGCCTTCGGCGACCAGCCTCCGCCGCTCCACCTCGCACGGTTCCCGTGCTTCGTCACGGCGGGCGAGGGCTGCTCTTCCCTCCGCGCCTCCGCCTTTTTATATACACTCTAGGGGTAGGGCAGACAAGACCACGTGGAAAGTGGGGTGCTCTGATTCGGTTTTGGGTATTTTTCTGATATTCATGTAGTGAGAATAAAACACAACAACAAACGATGACTGACAACTAACAGAAACAGATAAAAAGACGCTACAAAACAAAATGGCGTCGCTTCACGTTCCATTCCGCAGTATAAACATAAATTCGTTATTTTTTATGTAAAAAGAAGTCAATGTAATTGTGTAATAAAGCACGGTTATTGTGCACATTAATTACACACCAAATTGAATAATTGAAAATAAAATTATATTTTAGAAAATATAAGAAATAAAATTTAATAAAATACACGTCTACCACCAACGGAACGTGAAATGTCAACTTTGACGTCTACCATGACAGTTTATCCATAAAAATTTGCAAATGGCGTGTTATTTTCCAATTTATATCGAAACTTTAAAAAATTATATCTCGTAAACCGTGAATTTGCGCACATTGAGATATTTGTAAAAAGCTTTCTATAAATATCTCAATGTGAGTACTATCTACAGTAAAAAAGTGAACTTCCAAATCGACGGCCCATAATGGAAATTTTAGCCGGCATAACATAATATAACACATGGATCCCCCTACATGAAATCGAAACATGTTTGTTTTAAACTTTTTACTGCAAACACTATGGACAGCTGGATAGTATGATGGTTTATTTCTTGACATCAAGAGGTTCCCAAGGGATCTGTTATATCAACTGGGATAAAAACTATTGATTCCTAGCATTTGCTATACAGCATTACACTGAAAAAAATCATTGATTCAATGTCTTCTCAATATAAAACTATCGATGTAACAGTTCTCACACAAAGGCTATCTCAGTCAAATAAGACTTAGAAGTAATAAAGTATTGTATTATTGAAATGTCGATAGATAGGTAGTGTTTGCAGTAAAAAGTTTAGAACAAACTGTTTATGATTTCATGGGACCCTAACAGATTGTAGTCAGACAGTACCTAATCTTACTAAATAAAATCTTAATAAGGATAGTGTATTTGTTCAAGATATGATTAAGATAGGTAAGCTACTCACCTTCAAGCGTACTGGTAAACCATCCTCGTTTTGAGGCTCCGAGTCGATCATCAGCCTTTCGACTAAATACAAAGCCATCGGTTTTGTATCTCTCCAAAGTATCTGAATCTCCCTGTCCGACAAAGCCTTTCGACTAAATACAAAGCCATCGGTTTTGTAACTCTCCAAAGTATCTGAAACTCCCTGTCCGACAAATCAAAGGTATCACACACGTCCTGACACTCCTGACTACCTTTCTTTGAATTTTGCGTCGCTCGCGCTCTTCATATATAGTTAATAGGTAATTATAATATGGTACTGACTAACTGCCATTATCACGCTTTCCGAGATAGTCGTTGGCAGTAATAGTCACAGAAACACAAATTATGTAGGTATCACAGAACACTAGTTACCGTGTTACAGTTTTACTCGTCCTCAAAAAGTTCGACGACAAACTACTCGCGCTTAAACGTCAAAAGGAAACTTAATGACAAAAGAGTTAACTTTAGTAACGGGATATTTACCATGTATTTTATTTGTTTTGAGCACTCGATATTTCGGCACTGTTGCAAGCGCCATGTTCACGAGGAAACTGAAGTTACTGCGGGTAGAATTGTAGACTTCGAAATAATGAAATAATGACAAAACTTGACGCGCCATGTTAGCGTTTGTCGACAAAAGAGACACAGATAATAGAACCGTTCGCGTTTGTCATATGACAAAATGAATCGACAAACTCGCTAAGTCATGTTAGCGGTTGTCGAGAGGACTAGTTATCTCTTCTTTCCACGAGATAACGCCACGAGTAAATTTTGGCGCGGCGCGCATGTTAGACCAGCAGGATGCAGCTTCTGGCGAAGACGGTATTCCTTGTTTGTTAATCTTGGAGAAAATATTTTATAATATTGTTTAGAGTTATTAACTCTGTAATTATGACATGTGACGTTCCAGCTGTTTGGAAGTCTCACTGATACCAATTTACTGAAAACTTACTATAGACAACTTATAGATAACTTGTCTAAGCATTCCTGATGGTAAGCTCTGCATGCCCACAAGTTTCAGTGCCACTCAGAACTTTGAAACAAATGCCTGCACACTGCATTCAGTGCTCGCTTGTTTCTCTGAGGTATTATATTATGCCTAGTAGGTAATTTCAGTGACTACTAATTTGTATTATAAATTTAAGTAAAAAATTCAATCAGCTCAGGAACTGCAGCCTAATTTTTGTTTAAAAAAAAAAAAGATTATTTTTCATTCTTAAGACTGTTTTGTATTGTACCTACATATCTGTTTGTGTGTCTGTGTTATTTTGTTATAAGGATTTATTAAATAGCTGCTACATAAATAATTCTGCTAATCAGCTAAAAAACGGTTATTATTATTTATTTATTCACTTCATTTATTGATCGTCAATCAAAGACATGATTCAATTTGGAATTTCTTTTATGTTATTGGTTAGTGATCCACCAATTGTTTATTAGACAAGTATACAAAAAGGTTGTTTTAAACTTTCACGGTTATTTACTAATTGAGACATTGTAACGGGATATTTGCCGTGATTATTATTGAATGATGAGCACCCGATATTTGGACGCTGTTGCAAGCATCATGTTCACGGGAATACTGGCGAGACTGCGGGTGCGAGGTGTTGTGAGGACTGCCATGTATTTTATTTTTTTGAGCACTCGGATATTTCGGCACTGCTGCAAGCGCCATGTTCACCGTTACTAAAGTTAATTCTTGTGCTACTGACCATGAAAGTTTAAAAACTTATGGTGAACTTCGATGTAAGTAATAGTTAGATAGATAATTATTGTAACCAATAATACAAAAGTGAAAATAACCAAATAAGGTCTACTACTCGTAAGTACAATGACGGTCGTAACGCTAAATAGCGATCTCTTACAAATAGGTATATTATTTACGTTTATATACTATACGGCCCCGTAGCTAAGTTGGTAGTAACCCTGCCTGCAAGGCGAGGGGTCCCGGGTTCGATTCCCGGCCGGGGCAGATTTTGTGTAAGCATAAAGTTTGTTCTCGGGTCTTGGATGTTTGTGATGTGTATCTGTGTATGTCCATGCCACCTGCAACACAGGGAATCCTAGTGCGGGGGGGGGTATGAGTGTGTAAGCGTTTAAAAAAAAAATATATAATATCGATTTTGGTAAGTAAATAGTTATGTACTCTTTGTCCGGAGATTGCTTGGATGAGATCGCTTTTAGCGACAATACCGATTGTCACAACTCACACCCTAAAGTATCTGTCGTGTCAACGTAAATTTTAAAGCCGGTTACATATTATCTACAACACAAAATGTAATGCAACATTTTCCATACATTTTAATTTGTCGCGAACACACTAAAAACACATGCACGCTAGTTGCATTTTATGGTATGTTAACGCGTTACATTGCATGTTGTTTCGTAATGGTCTATAACCGCTCTAAGAACTACAGACTTAAATGCTAAGATTCACAGATAAGTCTAAGCATGGACACATGCTTCCATATATCAAAATTCTATAGAATTCTGACCACAGATCTCTTCAGATCACAGATATCTCTATGATTCTGACGATATGGAAGATGGAATCTACACTTGAACGACTTTAGACTCGTCTGTGAATCTTAGCCTAAGATTCAGAGACGATTCTAAGCGTAGACTTTGGCTTTCATATGTCAAAACTGCATAGAATTTTGACGTATGGAAGCGTGAGTCCACGCTTAGATTCGTCTCTGAATCTCAGCCCAAGCCTTACTTGTGTCTTGAGTATTACTAATGAATGTACCAATAAGAGTATTATTAAAAAATATTGCCAGTAATTTAAAGACGCATGTTGCTAATTTCACGGCGGTTTACGCGTGTAGGTACCTACTTGTACATTGTGAACAATGAAATTGATTATTTTATACTTGGAAGGAATCAAATATATTTATTTCAATGATTTTTTTGTTTTATTATATACCCTGATACCTCTATATTGAATCAAAGCGAATCATATGGCGTGAGGTGCCGCCTAGGAATAGTAAATCTACCTCTCTTCCTATAGGTAAAGGCTAACGAGACGAGCCGGTCGTTTGCCTGATGGTAAGCATAACGCCGGCCCAAAACAATTGCAGTGCCAAACTAGGCCTGCGCGGCACTGTAGTGGGCTCTTCACACTGAGACACTAGGTATTAAATCTCATGAGCCCAGTGATTTCAGTGGCTAACTCTGCTCATCAAACCGGAACAATAATGCCTGCACATTACTGCTTGGCGACAGTCTTAACGAGCAAAGCGGTGGTGCCAATCCAGACGAAAAACTCGCAGGAGAGTTAGTCCTACCACACGTAGTAAAACAAAAAAAGTATTGTGAGGCACCCAAAGGTAGGTAAAGGTTTGTGAGGTATCTAAAATCAAAAGATAATAAAATTAAGTAATTAACAAGTAATAAACCAATAAGTATGTAGTAAACCACGTTCGCTTCATGCATCTTACGCACACGTAAAAATGCAATTCGCTAATATGTGTAAAAATGCAAAGTAGGTAGTTTCTCATAATCTTAAACAAATATCATTATGTACAGGCAATTAAATTGCTAACTAATAGAAGTAAATAGACTCGAGTAGTTTTTCTGTGTAAAACTAAAATAAGATAGCCCTCGAGTATTTCCGTCCAATAGTCAGTGCTTCGTCTTGGCCCATTACATTAAGAAATTATTTTTAGATTTCATGGTCATCCTCAAATTTTAGAGGTAATGTTTATTTCCTACATTTGGCGGGTTCGATTCCCGGCTCTGGCAAGTGACTTAAGAAATCTTTGAATGCAGTTATTTATATTTCTAAAAATAAAGAAATGTTTCCTTTGAGTAAAATTTGCTAACACAAATATTTAGGGTACTTTCCCTCCGGGGCTCATTGGTTTGGTCCAACCTGTATATCAGTCAAAGTACACACTTTAAACTGATGATTTTGTAATTAGTAAATAACAGATCACGACATTGTTGTGGAATCCGCAGCGCAAGTACAGATCTTTTCGATCGATAAAATTGACAGTTCAAATCGATAAAGTGGGTTTTATCGATTTTTTTTATAACTTATCGAGCCTCAACACAATCGACAAAAGTTATCGAATAGCTAGGTCGAATCCAAAGAGAATATAGAGGTACTACAATACTTTACGATCTGTACTCGCGACATTCGATAAATTTATCAGGTTTTTCGATACGACAAATTTATCGAACCGACTTCCGTACTTGCGCCGCCGGTATGACAGTAACTATGTATGTTATTTCTCGGGATTAGTTCTTCGATGCCTGCAGTGGGAGAACGAGCGGACGCGTTATGAAATTTCAAAATAATACACATCGGAACAGAAAATAAATTCTTTATTTCAATAATAATATCCAATTTGATCAGATTAACATATTATACTTGTTCAATTATCATAAACGTAGAATACCAGAAATTATTCAATACAATGTAGGAGGTATATAAAAAAATTTTTACTGTACTGAGATCGTAAAATACATCACAATTTCACCATTGCCATTTTAAAATATTACTTTAATACGTATTGCCATGTTTGAGGTGCTTACACCTAATTTTTAAACAGGTTTTTTTAATAATAAAAAAAGTTGCCATGGTTATTCATTTTTGAGCAATTAAAAAACTAAAAATGTTTTTAAACGTAGTTTTCAAATTAATTCAAATAGAAGGTGTAAGTCGCCCTCATAAAAATCTTTCTAAAACTTTATTTTTAAAACTATATCTATTTATTATATACAATACACTGTTAAAATTGAGGTAATGATTTTTTTCTAAACAACGTTTGTACTGTAAAATTTATTTCCTGTCTAAACCATTTTTGATGAAACTTTTGTCTTATTGTACTTTCTAGTAGATTGAGTTACACTTTTTTCAACATTTACGAGATGGGCATTCGCCTGATTGTAAGTCGCCTGCTTATCATTTTCAGCTACTTAGTTACATACGGTAATCATACCCTAAAGACTTGAGTTTTTAATAAATTTTGCGAATCCCATTATAGGTAGGTTTAAAATACATGTAAAATCACGCTGTGCTAAAAAGGAGCTGAGTATTTATTATAATATGGAACAAATAGACAAAAGTTTCAAAAAAAAAATCTAATATCTAGTCATTACTAATAATATCATAATTTTCGAATTTATTTCTAAATTTTACGTATATATTCATATTCTCTAAAAAAGAATCTAAATATATTATGTATAATATGCTTATATATGTAATAACTATATATTTTTTATTATTTATTCATTTATTAATAACAATGGATTTCCCTTATTGGCACATTGCTGACTCGTTCGGTTTTGTTTAAAGTAGTTTTTTTTTATTATCAAGCGTAAAACTTCAAACGTATGCGTTAAGACAAGTTATATCTAAAGATATATAGATCAAACGCAAAAAATATACTTTCAAACTGAAAATATCACTCGCAAATTAAAATGGTCCCTTCACACGAGGATATTAAGTATCGCACTGGAATGCTAACTTACTATCCAACTGGAAAGACTTACTCGCTCATATTGATAGAAAAATATAGCTGGTAGACTGACAATTTCAATTAAAAAAAAACTACTTCAAAATTAACAATACTTTTTAAGACTAGTTTTCTATCATTTCGATTTTTTCCGAAACATTTTGTATCTACGATAACAATCTATTTAAAGAATTGAGAAATAATAAAAAAAAAACTTTATTGTTTACTATCTGTTGGAACATTTGTTTTAATTTTTGATGTTGTGGAAGCTAATATATTAATTGTTTATTTATTTATCAGTACATACATAATGTTTCCAAAACAATGGCCATCGTTTCGACTCGACACGAGTTCTTTAAGCATTCCTTCTACAATTCAACGATTGTTCAGTCGAGAACACAAGCCAAATGATAATTATTGTTTTATTTAAAGTAAAAAAAAAACGACTTGACTTTAAATTTTCGACAATCGATATATATTTGCCGTCTGTCAATTCTATTCAAGTAACTGGCTCGCGAACTCTCGCCGTCTGACGCCGCCCTTGAAAACCCTAAGGTCTTTACAGACTGTGACCTAAGGCCTACGTCTAAGTACTAGGTTATTTAACGGATTAACGTTTGTTACTATTCACTTGCCTGGCAGTTATATGTTTGACCGGATGTCATTCACCAATTTTTTTTTATATTTACATTACGGTTATGGTGTTTCTTCAGCGTTTTTTGTACAAAGCGAAGAGCGACCGGTCTTGTATTATTAAAAAATAAAAATTATTTTGACCTCCTTAGTAGCTGCCGTAAAAATAATACTATGTATAAAAAAATAACTGAACCGCGATACGCGAAAATTAAGCACTTTATAACCTAACTAATAAAAAACATACAAAATAAGCAAAAAATAACGAATACAAAAATAATTGTTTTTTTATACATTTTCATCATCACATTTCTTGGCGGTAAATTAAAAAGTAAACAGTACCAACGACAATAAGCAGAGACAATTTCTTTTTTTATTGGCAAAGGAAGTAATCATATTATTCCTTTGTAATCGATTGCACCGTCCTCAGCAATTTTTTAAATTGCCTTTTTCTAAGAAATACTCTATAAAAAAAACGAAAGATATTTTAAATTCGGTAACTACAATAAGATGGCACTTTTAAACTAGATACAAGCGTTAGCCAAAAGGCGTTTTTGACGTAGTTCTCTAAATGTCCATTCCACGATGAGTGCTTCCATCGATTCTAAGTTGCTTTCTCAATGACAGCACCCTCTGTTGGATACAAACTTAAATTATAACAATTGAAATATAGCCGACTGCCAAAACACAGCGATAAACCAGCGGGTGTTAAACTTAACACTAAATATATTCCGTATTACCAAAAAAAAAAAACAATTTTTAGGCGCCCGTTTAGCTATAAAGTGTCTAATGGTAGTCGTCTCAAATAATTAGAAATGTCACGACAGATTGGAGGGGTCAATCAAATCCTGGAGGCCATCAACATTTGATTTATCAGTTTTTGAAATTCTAAATTTTTAGTCTTATTAAGTGTACGGATCGACTATTGAGAAAATAAGATTTATATAGAAACATATATTTTTCCAAGCTTTTATAAAATACGTAATTGGTACTGTAATCTTGTGACCACCTTACAGCTCCATCATCAGGACCCTGGACATCATCTAAGATCAGAGTACTTGTGAAGAAAAATCAAAAGGAGCTCAAACTCGATGTGGTCACGTCGTTTCGTATTCTGTGGCCACCTTCCGGCTCCATCATCAGAGCAGGTGCCTTATCAGCTAACAATCTCGTGTTCGTGTTCAATACCAGACCGATTAAAACCAGCGGTCACTTGTCTTCGTGTGGAAGGAGTTGTCAATAGTTCTCGCTTCTTTTCGTTTTGTAAGAGCTTATTTCTTTAATAACCAGCGAAAACTCTAGACTATTCTTTCCACACGAAGACTAGTGACCGCTGGTTTTAATCAGTCTGGTATTGAAAACGAACACGAGATTGTTAGCTGATAAGGCAGCAGCTCTGTGACATCATTATATTGCATTGTCATCCGATTTACACGAGTATGCAAAATTTCGGCTCAATCGAACACCGGGACACTTCCCGGTGCTAAATTTGACCCACTGGTCAAATTTAGCTTACAAGACAAAGTAGCCTACAAACATTAAGGGCAGGATACCGCGCGCCGCTTTCTCGCTCGCGCATCTCAACATTTTAGAGGATAATCAATATTTTGATATACATAATTATGAAAAATCGCATTCGGCGAAGTTGCTGACAATAACATTACAATGGTACGGTAAAAGTATTATTTTGATCCGATCAGGTTTTCATACATGAAAATGGGAAAAACATAAAATCCCATTAGGTTTGAAAACTAAATGGACCAAATTAAATTTTTCTTAAAGTTATGGAATGTTATTGCCAGCAACTTCTCCGAATGCGATATTTCATAATTATATTAAGCGATTGTTTACCTTCAAAAATGTTTAACAGGCGTGAGCGAGAAAGCGGCGCAGCATATCCTACCCTTAAATAAAATCTAGCAAAAACCTCTCACCGTTTCATTTTCCGCTGGCCTTCTCCAGGAAGTCCATCTTCAGGCGCAGTTCGATGAGGAACAGCTGTTTCTGCAGCGAGAAGATCTCCTCCTTCTGCCTCAGCTCCATGTTGAGTATCTTCATCTTGGCCTCGTGTTCCCAGGCCGCATGCTGCCTTTTTGCACTGAAGTAGAGACGCTCTTCATCCGTGGCTGAGGAACAGTCATGCTTCATCTGATCTTCTGCCTGGGAATGGCGGTCATGGCCGTTCTGGGGATGGAGAAATGAAGCTATATATACATTTTGTATGCTATTTGGTAACGAGACGAGTTGGTCGTTTGCATGATGGTAAGCATAACGCCAGCCCATAACAATTGTAGTGCCACCCAGAACTTTGACACACAAAGGCTGCGCGGCACTGCAGTGCGCTCGTTACCCTGAGACATTAGGTATTAAGTCTCATAAGCCCAGTAATTTCACTGGCTACTCTGCTCATCAAAACACAGTAATACTTGCACACTAGTGCTTGGCGGCAGACAACACGATGGTACCCACTCAGACGGACACTCGCAGAAGAGTTAACTCCTGGTTGGTAAGTAGTATTATGATAAATAAAAAGCGGTGATAGCTTAGTGGTAGTGTGAGTCGGTCATTGATCTTGTAGGTCGATAGTTCGATGAATACGTAGGTACAATGAGTTTGAAATTTCGGTGAAGGAAAACATCGTTGTGCGGCGTAGAGTGCTAGCTACCACCCTGAAGTTGAATAGCTGCAGCTGCACTTGAGAGTCAGTTCTAATCTGTGTTTAACGTATTGATCATCTTCGACATGTCGCTTAAGATCACACGAGATAGTGATTAAAACGGTATATACGCATAAAGTCAAACACGCAGAGAGTAAAAAACGCACAAAGTCAAATACGCATAACTCAAACACGCACAAAGTCAAATAAGCATAACTTAAACACGCACAAAGTCAAATACGCATAACTCAAACACGCACAAAGTCAAATAAGCATGACGCAAACACGCACAAAGTCAAATACGCATAAAGTCAAACACGCACGAAGTCAGTTAACCTTGTCGTGTATAATGTAAAATTTCTTTTGAAAAAGCGGGAACCGACTTCAATGAATATATCGCGATATATGAAATTTCATCCCCTATTTTTCCACCTTTAAGGATGATAGCACAATTTTATGTCATAAAATGTATATGGGATCACCAATAGAATAGACCCTTTGGAAAAAAATGAACTTTCAAAATCGGTCCACAATTGACGGAATGAACGGGTGAAAAAAAATATAAACATAAAAAATACATACAGACGAACATGTTCTAGCTAGAACCTCTTACTGCTAGAAACACACACACACACGTGCGCGCATATACAAACACCCCCACATTCTCATACTTGTAATTAGAAGGCATATTGATATATTTAGTAACTCCGACTTGAGCCTAGTGTAGGAACCAGGTGCTTCAACTTTTCTATATTTATGTATTATTTTAAACCTTTCCCCAAATAAATATTATTTCATTTTTTATTCATTTTCATTTTTATTCTCTTTTTGAAGTTGGTAACAAATATAAAATTGTATGGTAGGTAGTAGGTACATACAATTATCTCTACCATTAATATTACCTTCCGTCTAACTTCGTCCAAGTTGCTCAGGTTTAAGGGTGTGTTCGACAGTTCGTTCAGTTTTTGTAGTATGTTTTGTTGGATCCGGGCCTGCAACAAACATATTATATTTAATACTAACTGTGCACGGCGGCTTCGCCCACGTTAGCCTAAGTTACTCCTTGTAACATCAGCTATCTACCAGTGAAAGTCCCGTCAAAATCGGTCCAGCCGTTTCGGAGATTACCCGTAACAAACAGAGACAAAAATTGTTAAAATGGTTGTTTTGTTATAGGTACCGTACATACTTTCATATGCATTAAGTAAAAAGCTATTATTTTGATATTACAAACAGATATGTACTTAAATTTTATTTGTTTGTTTAGAAATATTACGAGTGTGCGATAAATACTACAGCTAAACGGTGTTCGTTAGGATCTCTCGAGGAAGGCTACGCGAATACGGTATTTTTTTAAACAGATTCATTTTAGTCCAAAAAATGGTTTTAAGAAAAGATAAATTGTAAAAATTTCCTCGAAAACTGGAAGTGCTATTTTTAATGGATTTTTTGAAGGAAATCAAGATCCTGTCCTTTAAACGTACGCGTAATTATGAAGGGTAATTAAAATTCACTCGGAATGATTCCGTGTAGGACGAGACTGTTTTTGACCGTTTATATCTCGGAAACGCATCCCGACAGGGAAATATTGTCGGGATTATATCCGTGTTTTTGCAGCTGAGTTATCGAATTTAAACGGAAATTTCTTTGACGTGTTTCGATGCCGAAATATCAACGATCAAGTCTGTCGCTTCCGACACGGATATGATTCCGAGTTAATTAAAATAAACCCTGCAGATTGTTTATATTTCGCAATCGTATCCCGTCTGAGAAACATTTTCGCCGACAACATTTCTCTGACGACAATGTGTCTTGTCTGGGTTATATCTGTGATTATGCAGCTGAGTTGTCTAATCTAAAGGGGAAATTTCTCTGACTGGATGCTATTGCGAAATATAAACTATCAAAAAGAGTCGCTTCCGACACGGAATCGTTCCGACTCCGAATGAATTTAAAATAACCTTCCTAATACGTTTAAATTTGGACAGGACAATGTCTGTTGGGTCAATTAGTAAAGGTGATATCAGACAGTTCACTCGAGTGAACATTCACTCGAATGAATGCTTCATTTTTCTTTCATTCCATGTTCACACGACTTACTGCAAATGACAAAGAAAAGAACGTTCATCTATTATTTACTTTAAGTATGTCATCGAGTGAAGTCGTGCGTCTCGGAATCCGTTTAATTTGTGACCATTTTCCGTTCATTCGCAGTTGGAGTGAAAGATGCCGAATGATAAAATCTAACATCGTCGGATCGGTTCATTAATGAATTCATTCGGCACTCTTGTTTCATTTGGGGTTCAGACTTATCATTTCGAGTGAAAGATGCCGAATGAAAGACAAAAATGAACGAAAAGTGAACCGTCGGATATCGCCTTAAATACGATATCTACCTACCTATGGAGCTTGTGGTTTCTTCCACCGTTACCAGGTGGTAGGACTGACTCTTCTGCGGATGTTTTTTGGGTGGATACCACCGCTCGTGTAGTCTGCCGCCAAGCAGTAATGTGTTTATAATACTGTGTTCCGGTTTGATGAGCAGTCAGTTAAAATATTAATAGCAGCCATACTCAGTGTGCTCTAGACCATTCAGACCCCTACATACCTGTTCTATGGCCTGCAGGGGGTGCAGGTGGTGCGCGGGGGGCGGGGGGGACTGCGGCAGGATCTGTACGTGGGGCTCTAGAACATTCGGGCTCGTGTCGTCGCTTTCGTTCGCACTCGAGAGTCGGCCGTTTGACATCTGAAAACGGGACAGATAAAACCTCTTTAAAGGTCAAATAGGGGTTTTAAGGTTCAACCTCAGAATGGAAGAGAATCCAACTATTGGTCCGTACTATAATAGATGCGAAAGTGTGATTGTTGATTTGTCCTTCTTTCACGCAGTAACGGAGCAACGTGTCGACGTGATTTTTGGCACAGATATAGTTTATGGACCGGAGAGTAATATAGGCTACTTTTTATCCCGGAATAATGCACGGGTCCTGTGGGAAAGCGGATGAAACCACGTGCAACGCTTTCGCTTTCGGACTTTAGGAGGATGCTAATTTTTGCACTTTGCGCTGGATTCGTTTACTCTGGCAGGGCCAAATTTCAACAATTAGTGGCCATGGGTACTAGTATAATGGGGCCCCTTTGATTCCGAAAATGAAAAGGTCTATTGAAGCCGCATTTGAATGTGAAAGAAGAAAAAAACGCCTATCGGTGTTTTCCTCAATGAATGGCATAAACCAAATTAAAAAAATCATTTATTGCTCCATACATATATATGTACTTTACAATTTACATTAAAACATGATATATATATAGGGCAGTAGATTCAGCGTGTGCTGCATACACATTTTCATGTGCACGCAGCGCTGATTTTAAATCTACCCCTTTGCTCGGTATCTGCTCTTTGAAATAAAAATAAAAAAAATAAAAAATAAATAAAACAAAAATAATCAATACAATTTTTTAAATGAAATATGTTTTTATTATAATATTTATTATCGGTTGTTCATCTGTCGGGTGGCCCCATGAATCGCGGGGCTCTTGCCCAGACTAGCTATAGGGAACTGATACTAGTGCGAAAGTGGCACCGCAACCCCGTCCAGTGGCTGGAGCCGTACAACGTCCCGGTGGTTTTTGGTGGGTAGTCCGCTGCGCAGTGGGCGAGCGGGAAGCCCACACTCTCTCCGTGACCTCCCCCAGGCACGGAGGGGTAAGCTCATAAACGAGTTTTTCCACCGGGTACCAAAAACAAAAAGGGAACTGATACTTGTAACTAGCTACTCATCACAGCGTACTTACGTTGACAGGTATGCAGTCGTCGTCCTTAACGCTATGGGCACCTTCCACACTGGTCGTCGCTTGGTCCTCTTCCTCTATAACAGAAGTCATTTAAAAAAACTACTAATATTAAAGATAAGAAAGTTATTCAAATTACTACCGAAGAACTGAATTAAAGAAGATTTCATATTATTATATGGAATTATTTCGGATAATATAATAACATCTCTGCAATAAATAATAATATTCTATTTGATTTATACTCCCACAAATTAATATATCAAAATATATATATATATATATATATTTTATGTGATATGTAGTTGTAGATATATATCATTGTCGTAAATTCGGATATGTTAGGTATGTGAATGTATATAAAATCTAAAGGTTGCTACTAATTAAATGGACATATAAAATGGTTTTCGTTTTAACTTCTTTGATAGCATTGCTTTATTTTTTAGCTATAAAAAGTTTATGTCTTTTTTTGGCGATACGACGCAATAAAATGCTAGGTACTTCGTAAAAATATGTATTTTTTTATATTTATTTGCAAAATATCTCTACAGTCCCGAAGAGCCTCCTTCCTTAGATAAATAAGGATCCTAACAAACTCAACTTTTAATGGACCAGAGTGAATAATGAAATATATATATATACTAGCTGTGCCCCGCGGCTTCGTCCACGTAGTCTAAGTTATTTCTTGTAACATCACCAGTGAAAGTCCCGTCAAAATAGGTCCAGGCGTTACGGAGATTACCCGGAAGAAACAGACAGACGGACCAAAATTTTAAAAATTGTGCTTTTGTTATTAGTACCGTATATACTTTAATATGCATTTAGTGAAAAGCTGTTATTTTGATATTACAAACACACACTTCAATTTTATTTATTTGTATAGATACATATACTTTTTATTCAGGAAAAATGCAATTCCAGTGGGAATATCCAATCGAGTGAAATCGCAGGCAGAAGCTAGCTTTAAATATTTATGAGAAAAAGGGTTTTTCCCCTCATATCGGTTAAAACACTTACCTTTGACATCTAGAGGGTGTATAGTCTGCCAAAGCATGCCGTCCAATATGCCAGGCGCGTCGGGAGATGGTTGCTGAAATAAAAACAAACTTATCTTTTGAACATACGATTCAATTTGCTTTGGGAAGGCAGGGTCGATTCAATTACTAAGACTAGACTTAAATTTGAATAAAGAATTTTGAATACGCAAATATATAATATAATATATATAATAATAATCATAATCATAATAATCATAATATATATATAATAATCAGCTGGCACTCCGATAACATTACCTGTTCAGCTATCTTTGTCACCCGTATCTAATAGCAGTAACAGCGTCCCTTTCACGCCGAAGGAGGCCCGCGGATATACGACTACGGTTTCGAAAGGCGCTGTGGCGGGGATAGTACAAGAGTGTGCGCGTACGCAGGCCTCAGGCACCGGGCTTTCGAACAGTGGAAACACGTGTAAACAGCCGGGTGCAGCTGATAACGATCGGTGCAATGACCTCGTTAGGAATGAACGTAATACTATTGCACAATCTTTACGTTTAAATAATAACGAGTGGAAACAGCCCCCTGCGGATAAGGAATGGATAGAAGTGCAAAGAAGAAGATTAAGGAATAGATTTGTGGGCATGACAGGGAAGGCCACTACGAAGCCTGAATGTAAATTTAAAGCCGCTGACATCCATATTCCCTTATTTATTTCAAATATTGCTAAAGAGGTAGCACCAAATGACATTGCAGAGTATATAGAAAATAAGACTCAGGTGAAAGTGACATTAGAAAAGGTCAAGGTCATGCAGGATAGAAATTATGATGCCTACAAACTTTTGATACCTAAGTCCAAGTTTAGTATTTTTATGGACAGTAACCTGTGGCCGGAAGGGATTTCATTCCGGCGCTTTATAGACTTCAGACGCAGATCAGACACAAATAAACAATATGGATCAACACAATAAAACAAAATCTTGTGTCTTTTACAGTTTTAACTGTAAGTCAGTTAAGCGGTCAGTAGATTGTATAAAATTGCTGTGTAAGAAGTCAGACATCGTTGCTCTGCAGGAGACCTGGTTGCTGCCACATGATATACCGTACCTGGGAACCATTGATCCTGATTTTGGGTTTACTGGAGTCTCAGCGGTGGACACGTCTGCGGGCCTACTAAAGGGCAGACCGTATGGCGGCGTAGCCCTTCTATGGCGTAAGAGTGCGTTTAATTCGGTATCAGTTGTAGAATGCAACAGTGCGCGGCTAGTTGCAATTAAAGTGACGGTGTGCGAGCGCTCATTTTTGGTATTTTCAATATACATGCCTACTAACTGTGCAGATAATTTAGCAGAGTTTACACAGGTGATGAGCGAAATAAGTGCAATATTAGATAAAAGTGACATGGATTCTGCTTTTATGTTAGGAGATTTTAATGCGCATCCCGGTGAGTTATTTGGTAACGAACTTTTAAGTTTTTGCAGAGATCAAAAATGGTTATGTGCGGACATGGATATGTTAAAGGATGTAGATACTTATACTTTTGTGAGCGATGTACATGGATGTGTGAGATGGTTGGACCACTGTGTAGTTACAGAAGCCGCAGTGCAGTCAGTCTGTGATATAAAAATTCATTATGATACATATTGGTCGGACCATTTTCCCATGGAGGTTAAGTGTAATATTGATGTACTCATGCCGAAAAAAGTGATAAGTCCTTTAAAGTGTAATGGTGTAATATGGGGTGAGAGGGACAATGAACAGATGTATAATTATTGGCGCTTATGTAATGACAAATTACAAGACGTTGAAGTTCCTTCAGAACTCCATCACTGTAGTAACCAAATGTGCTGTAATTATGAACATAGAGCGGTAATAGATGCTATGTATAGAGATATTGTACATATACTTAGTGGGTCAGCGATGGCTACCTTTAGAGAAAAATGTAAAAAACGTATCGTCGTAGGGTGGAACAAACATGTGAGTCAGGCGCATAGTGAGGCTAGGCGTCACTTCCAAATATGGGTATTGTGGGGTAAGCCCACGAGTGGGCATCTGCGTGATAGTATGGTAGAATCCAGAAAGATTTTCAAAGCAAAGTTAAAGTGGTGTCAAAGAAATCAGGATCAAATTCGGATGGAAATCATGGCATCCCACCATGCTTCTAAGACCTTCGGTGAGTTCTGGAAGCAAGTTAAAAGGCTCAACCCAAAGCATAGTTTTCCTGAAAGTGTGGGTGGTGTCAGTGGGTCGAAGGAAATTGCTGATATGTTCCGAGACCATTTTATCGTCGAGCCTCCTGTGCGCCCTGTTTTGCAGGGGGTGTCCAACGCTAAGGAGCCTGATGTGTGCCCGGTGGTCTTATCAGCCGAAGATATCACCAAGGCAATTGGAGATATGAAGAGAGGAAAATCTCCGGGGCATGACGGTCTTAGCGTTGAACACCTTCGGCATGCTGGTGTCCACATATCTAGGGTGCTATCCTTGTTTTTTAACTTGTGCTTTAGACATTCCTACCTTCCTGAATGTATGATGAGGACGACGATTGTGCCACTTATTAAAAACAAGACGGGAGATTCGTCTGACATTAATAATTATAGACCAATTTCATTAGCCACCATCATAGCTAAGGTGCTGGATAGTCTGTTGGATGGCATTTTGCAAAAGCATTTGAAACTGCACGATGCACAGTTTGGTTTCAAAGCTGGGCTTTCGACTGAGACTGCGGTACTAAGCCTAAAACAGACTGTCCAGTACTATACTAAAAGAAGTACACCTGTGTATGCTTGCTTTTTAGACTTATCTAAGGCTTTCGATCTTGTCCCCTATGATGTACTTTGGCAGAAACTATGTCATGAGACGGATCTCCCAGACGAGTTAATTAAAATTTTTAAGTATTGGTACGAGAATCAGACCAATTATGTAAAATGGGCAGGCACTTACTCGGATGTGTACAGGTTGAGGTGTGGTGTGAGACAAGGAGGGCTAACGTCTCCTAAACTCTTTAACCTGTACATGAACCGGTTAATTGAGGAACTCAGCAACACTAAAGTTGGCTGTTCAATTGACGGAGTACGCATTAACAATATTAGCTACGCAGATGATATGGTGTTGTTGTGTCCCTCAGTAAGTGCTGTTAGGAAGTTGTTGGCAATATGCGAAGAGTACGCGTTGGCGCATGGGCTCAGATACAATGAAAAGAAGAGTGAGCTATTAGTTTTTCAGCCTAGCGGAAAATATAAAGTAACGGAGGTACCGCCCGTGACTATTTGTAGTACCAAGCTGAAGCGCGTCTCGCAATTTAAGTACCTGGGCCACTGGGTCACCGATGACATGTCGGACAACCTGGACATTGAGAGGGAGCGTAGATCTTTGGCGGTGAGGGCCAACATGTTGGCTAGCAGGTTTGCGCGTTGTGAGGGACCGGTAAAAATAAGTCTTTTTAAAGCTTTTTGCCAGTCTTTCTACACGTGCAGCCTGTGGACCTCTTACACAAAGGCCACTCTCAATGTCCTAAGGGTGCAGTACAACAATGCGTTCAGGATGCTGATGGGGCTGAGAAGACACTGCAGTGCATCGGGGATGTTCACTGAAGCAATAACGGATGGCTTTTACGCCATTCTGCGTAAAAGAATTGCTTCCCTGATGCAGAGAGTCAGGAACAGCCCCAACAGCATCTTGAAAGCACTAGCTGATAGACCTGACTGCTCTATATGGAAGCACTGGGTGAGTGCTCATGTAGAGCAGCCAGGTATAACATAAGTTGGTATTGTATGTGTCCGTGTGTTGTGTTTTTTTTTTTTTTTTTGTTGTTGTGTTTTTTTGTCGTGTTTTTTCAACTTTTATTTTATTTTAATATTTCACTAACAATAGGTAATAAGGTGTTTTACTAACAACAAATATGGATGTAAGTCCGAAATAAAATTTTATTATTATTATTATTATTATTAAATATAAGCTCAAGAAATATAAAGAATTTTTAATAATTATGTATTGTAAATGTAACATATTTAAAACCAAGAATGCCAACGAGTTTCTTATCCTTGTTCTCGAACGCTTGTAATACGTGGAACGGGCACCTAGAGACATTTAACTTTCATGAGCCCTCTTCATTTACCTCACGTGTATAACGAATTTTACATAACCCTACAAATAAATTTATAAAATCAGTTTTAGATTCAAGCACGTTTAGTCTCGCCAACTCATCGCTCAACTCACCCTCGCCATGAGCCCATCTCACCCTCGCCATGAGCCCAACACACTGCCTCGCGGCCCAACTCACCTCCGCCATGAGCCCGACACACCGCCCCTGCGGCGCAACTCACCGTGACTTGCGTGTCGTTGTTGCGCATTTTACACTTCTTCTTGTAGTTCTCGTACCACATCTTGACCTGCGCCGGCGTGCGGGGCCGCTCGCCACCGCAGCGCTTGTTCACCTCCTCGCATATAGTGGACCAGACGAGCTGGAAGAAATGAGTTAACAGCTAAGTACACATATAAAATACATACACCAACACATACAATAGTTTTTTGTATTTTCGTGCTCCGCGGCTTCGCCCACGTAGCCTAAATTGCTCCTTGTAACATCAGCTATCTGCCAGTAAAAGTCCCGTCAAAATCGGTCCAGCCGTTTCGGAGATTACCCGGAACAAACAGACAAAAATTTTAAAAACGGTTGTTTTGTTGTAAGTGTACTTATATACTTTCTTCTGCATTTAGTAGAAAGCTGTTATTATGATATTACAAACAGACACTTCAATTTTATTTATTTGTATAGATAGGTTAAATACACAATCTATCCACCCCTCCTTTGGTCTTGGTCTGCCCTTCCATTCATAATCATGTATATAGTACTTCCTATACATACATTTGGCATAGGTACCTATTGTGACAAGAATAAAGATGTTGACTCCATTTTTTTATGATGTCTATCAATTCGTTTTCACATGAGAATGAAATGTCTATATCGAAAAAACTGGAAAACGAACGCTAGAAACGTCAAAAATGACAATCAAAGTCGGGCGTATCTACTGAACGCCTTATACAAATTGGACAGTCATCTGAAGTCACTTGTTCAACGCGGGCCGAAGAGCTGTACAACTGTACATACTAAAAACATCCATTTTTTTTAATGTTATTTGGTAACTAGACGAGCTGGACGTTTGCCTGATGGTAAGCATAACGCCGGCCCATAACAACTGCAGTGCCACCCGGAACTTTGAAACACAAAGGCCTGCGCGGCACTGCAGTGCGCTCGTTACCCTGAGACATTAGGTATTAAGTCTCATAACCCAGTAATTTCACTGGATACTCTGCTCATCAAACCTGAACACTGTAATGCTTGCACACTACTGCTTGGCGGCAGACTTTTAGATGCAGTTATCTTAGTGGAAATAATATATTTTTTGTGAATTTAATTTGTGTTAATGTGATGTTCTTAAACCTGTATGGCGACATAGTAACAATTTATTTATTTTGCATTCATAATATATGAGGCACATATTACTTTTAATACATTGTTTCATAATATAAATTACAGTAATTATTTATTTTGTGTTTCATGCAACATTCCTATTTACAAAAACAGTTGGATAATCTACAAGCCAAAGTAGGTCTATAGATACTTGCCCACTACCAGTTGGAAGCGTACCCAGCATAATAAATAAAGTTGACGGCTCCGTAGCTAAGTTGGTAGTAACCCTGCCTGCAAAGCGAGGGGTCCCGGGTTCGATTCCCGGCCGGGGCAGATTTAGGTAAGCATAAAGTTTGTTCTCGGGTCTTGGATGTTTGTGAGGTGTATCTGTGTGTGTCCATGCCACCTGCGACACAGGTAATCCTAGTGCGGGGGTATGAGTGTAAGCGTAAAAAAAAAATTATAACAATTATAATATTATGCTGGGTGGGGTAACTTACATAATTATACAGCTGACTGCGGTGATCCATATCAACGAATATTAACAAATATTTTTTAAATGAAATCACTACAAAACTGTAAAACAACTTTTATCCAGTAAGACAGTTTCGATAATATTTTTGTCACGGAAAGCACTGTAGGTACAATTGCTATGTGTGTCATATTCATGTAATGATAAACATGTTTGTCAACCAAAATCTATCGGCGAAGTGTTGACGAGTCTGTCTGTACGTATTTTTTTTGTACATTATCAGCTGCCGCGGTTTTACCCCCGTCACCCGCGTGTAGAATTGAACAGTGCATTTTTCTAGGATAAAGTAGTTTGTTACTCTCCGTTCCATAAACTATCTGATATATCTAAGCAAAAAATTACAACAATTCTTTGCTGCACGAGCGAAGGACAAACCAACAAAGACAGTTTCGCATTTATAATACGGATTTTAGTCTTGCATTCGACTACTATTTCAGCTGATGGTAAGTGAGGGTGCGGTCGACTATGAAGCACGCTTGCCTCTTGAGTTCTTACTCGTGACTACCTAATTTGATTGATGGATAAGCTTCAATCACGGACCACGAGAAAACCATGGAATGGCTTGTATGGAACCTGCAACTTGCATGCAGGTTTAAGTTTCCACTACTCAAGTTGCATGCAACTTGCACGTGGCATGCAGGCTACTTGCATAATGGAAACGCGGTTTTCAGAGTAGTAATACGTATTCCTGTGTTCCAGTTTGATGAGAAAATTGGTCAGTGAAATTACTGGACAGAGACAGATCAACGAGCAGTGCCGCGCAGACGTTTGTGTTACAATGTCCTGAGTTGCAGCACTGCAATTGTTATGGACCGGTCTTATGCTTACCACCAGTCAAACGACCCATTCGTTATCTCTCTCTATATCTATCTCTATTCTCTCTATCCGATAGTACAAAAATAAAAATAAAATAGAAATTACAGACAAAGTCACGGGGCGAATAGCTAGTTTAACTTTACTACGCTATCCAAGCCAAATGCGAAAGTATCAAGTTCAGATTGAGAAAGCTGACTAGACATAATGTAACTTAACACTTACTTATTATGGTCAAGAAGTACATACCTAATTGAATTACTTGAGAATATGCAAAAACAAGTAGTAAAGTTTGCTGCATGCTTATGAAGACAAATAAGTACCTAATGAAACATTGATGTATTAAATAATTACATTCAAACATCATCTTAAAATACAGATACAATATTTACTGACAGTATTCCCAAACAGATACCGCCTCAAGGTGGAATATAATACATCTACACAGACTTTAAACATATCTGTGTACATCTATACAAATAATTAAAATGTAAGTGTCTGTTTGTAATTTTATTTTTTATTTTATTTTATTAGGAACAGCAAACAACTACACTATATATAATAATTTGTGAAATACACGAAATAAAATGACAATAGTGCAGCCCACAACACTATTCACAGATTAACACAAATAGTTTTACAAAATTCCGCCAGAGGATAAACATTGAGAAAAAAAAATAGATTTATATTACACTGAGTGAAAGATCGATTCTTGAATATTAGTAGGTGATGGTTATACATAAATAACAAAAATTACGTGTCCTAGTAGAAATACAGTTATTACACATAAATAACAATAAAGGATACTAATCCTGGGGACCGATTTTTGAATGTCACGAATGATTCCGAAATCACCGATGACAAAATTCTCAGCGATGACTTTGAAATCACTAATTTGCAAAAGTCGCACTTTTGAAAGTCATACCCTGTATATACCAATCATGCAACTATTTCTCAGCTTTGATCACAGATAAACTTATGATTGTGTTATATTTTTTTTTTTTTTAAATAATAACTAATATCAAATTAACAGCTTTTTAATCAATGCATATTATGAAAGTATATACGGTACCTATAACAAAACAACCATTTTTTACTTTTTGTCTGTCTGTTTGTTCCGGGTAATCTCCGAAACGGCTAGGTAGGTGGTAGGTAAAAAATGGATAGGTACCGTATATACTTTCATATGCATTTATTAAAAAGCTGTTGTTTTGATATTATTACAAACAGACGCTTCAATTTTATTTATTTGTATAGAAGATATTGAATTTTAATATTCAATAGGCTAACGTTTGACCGCAACCTCGCATGATGGTAAGCGATGATCCGGTCGAAGGTATAGCACGCTTGCCTTAGAAAGTACCTGTTCACTCTCGTTTTGAAGACTACCAGATTATATTTATCGGGAAACGCAGACGCTGGCGACGAATTCCACTCCTTTATTGGAAGTGTTACTATAGACTTTGCTTTGATTTTAACCGACATAAAAAAGGAGGTTCTCAATTCATCTGTATTTTTTTTTGTGGCGATGCTGATGTTATTCTATTTCTCCGCGAATTGTGAATCGATTTCAATGTACTTTTTTCATGAGTAGGGAATATCTGCAAGGCGGTGGTTTCATACATTTTACGAAATTATACCACCCCTATGGGTGGAGAAATGGGATAAGCCTATATTGAATACCAAAAAAAAAGCGCTAGATGGAGTAACGGCTTCTAAGCCGAAAGAAGTTCTAAAGTTCTGGGTGGCACTGCAATTGTTATTGTTACGGTATGTTTACCATCAGGCAAACGACCGACTCGTATCAAATAACAAAAAAAGTCATCATCCAGATTTCCAGGTCGACATCGATCAATTCATAGAATAGTTGGTTAAGGCGTCTAGATAACCAGAACACGCAGGTTCGAATCCCGTTGGCAGCGTAATTTTTGAGATATAAATAATTACGTGGAAAAAACTATTGTAATTCCTACCAAACCTCTTAAGGTATGTGTCCAAAGTTAGACATAATCAGCTACTTATCTCTCGATTTACGTAACACATTAACTGTTCAGATACCAAAGGTGATAAGAAGATTACTGCTACCAAGGACAGTTACCTGTTTTGGTAATTAGATGGTAGGCATTGCCGACGGCTTTGCTTGAGCCATCATCAGGTGGAAAACGTACAATACTGAACATAGCGCACAAGACTAGACATAAGTGCACCACCTCAACAAATCTAGAGTCCGTTTACGAGGCGGGCACTGCAATTATAATAAAATACCAAAAAACGTTACGAATGCAGCGTCCGGTACATGCCGTATAAAGCATTTAAATACGGAATAAACGAAAACTAACTTCTTTCGAGTTAGTACTAACTTATTTATACACTTAGATTTTTCCTCACATTCAATAAAATACCCTATTGTGGGTATTATACCGACCCTGCTATGGCATTAATTAATACTTAAAATGATGAAAATTATTTTTATTTTTATATAAAGTATTACCCTTGTAAAATGTAGAATTTAGATATGTAGTAGAATAGAATAATAAAATATTAAACTTACGTACATACAGTAAACTTCTTTTTCTACAAAAAAACATTGACTATCGATCATAGCAATACTTAAATCCCATCACTAAACAAGACTATTGCGTTACTTTATACGCATAACTGCACTTTGCTTCATTTTTCTTTCTTTGATTTTATGTGTACTTAACATATACATAATCAAATTGAAATTTTGGCAGGGTATGTACATTTATTTAATTTACTATATTTATTATCTACTGATTCCATATTTCACGATTGTGATATGTAGGGTGCAACTGAAATAACTGCAAAGTCATGACTGTAAATCGCGGCAATGATCAAGAGTGGAAAGGAACGGTTCATCTAATGTCATCCGCATCATGCTTCACCGCATAGAGTATAAGTTGTAAAAGCGGTTCTTACTAGATAAAGCCACTGTCGAATATAAAATTTATATTATACTTAACCGATTAAAAATTATCTTAAACATCATTAATTTAAAAAAAACACGACACAAAACCTGAATATTAATAAACGGTATCTGATAGTGCACATTACAATATATTTAAATGCGATCTTTGTATTACTTTAGTAACTAATAGATGCGCGCGGTTTCACTCGCGTGAAGATTCAGAAACCGTGCAATATTAAGAGGGATTTAAAAAAAAAATTTGATGTCGCCGTCCTATAACAATTGCAGTGCCACTCAGAACTTAGAAACACAAAAGCCTGCGCGGTACTGCAGTGCGCTCGTTACCCTGAGACATTAGGTATTAAGTCTCATAAGCCCAGTAATTTCACTGGCTCTGCTCATCAAACCGGAACACAATAATACTTGCACATTACTGCTTGGCGGCAGACTTCACGAGCATGCGGTGATCCGTTGCTCCGTTAGTGCGTGAAACAAGGACAAACCAACAAACACACTTTCGCGTTTATAATAATAAGTAGGAAGTAGGATGTAGTGTTACTAATTAATATTAGAGAAAAAATAAATAATCATAAAATCCGTACAATAATAAATGCGAAACTGTGTTTGTACGTTTGTTGGTTTGTCCTTCTTTACTATGTTCCGGTTTGATGAGTCTACTCATTCTGAGTCTCTACTGAATTAAAGCAGTATAAGCAGTAAAAGAATTACTGTTTACCGGTTTGATGAGCAAAGTAGTCAGTGAAATTACTGGGCTTATCCGAATAATGTCTCAGGGTAACGAGCGCACTGCAGGGCCGCGCAGGCCGTTGTGTTTCAAAGTTCTGGGTGGCACTGCAATTGTTATGGGCCGGCGTTATGCTTACCATCAGGCAAACGACCAGCTCGTCTCGTTACAAAATAATATAAAAAAACTTACAAAAAAAAAAATAGCGCGCCGCCTCGCGTCTCCTACCGTTAGGTATTAATATTTAAGCACGGAACCATTTTTTTACATTTTCCATTACTTTAATCTGCATACAGGTTGTCTTGCTCTCAATGTTTTAAATTTCGAAAAAAAAAAACTTTCTCGTCAGTACATTTGCATATTAGGATCATGAATTTAAAAAGCTAAAAACTTTGAATATAATTACTAACCTGTTATGTAGAACGGAGATTTTTTTTTCGAAAATGGCTAAAGAATTATTTAATTGGCAATGGCTTTAGTCTTAGAGCTCGTAAAAAGATTCACAGTTATCGATGCAATCGAATCGAATCCTGAAAAAAAATTGGTTTAAAAAACCGACGAACCAACTTCAGTGATAAACTACTGAACCGATTTTGATGAAATTTCTATGGGACCAATCTGAAAGTAAATCCTTTCTAATAAAAAAAGAATTTTCCAAATCCTACTAATATTATAAATGCGAAAGTGTGTTTGTTGGTTTGTCCTTCTTTCACGCAGTAACGGAGCAACGGATCGACGTGATTTTTAACATAGATATAGTTTATGGACCGGAGAGTAACATACGCTACTTTTTATCCCGGAAAAATGCATGGTTCCTGTGGGAACGCGGGTAAAAACAGCGGGCAGAAAGAAGCTAGTCGGTTCATAAATGACAGAGATATGAGGTAACAAACATTAAAAAAATACCCACCGAATTGATAACCTTCTCCTTTTTTGGAACTCGGTTAAAAACCAGTGCATTCGAGCGCCTAAATAAGAAATGCTACATGCCTATAGGTAAGAGAAAGGACCACAATTATTATTGTTCAACCCGCTTTTGGCTCAATACTGCTGCCTTAGCGGCTCCGTAGCTAAGTTGGTAGTAACCCTGCCTGCAAAGCGAGGGGTCCCGGGTTCGATTCCCGGCCGGGGCAGATTTTGTGTAAAACATAAAATTTGTTCTCGGGTCTTGGATGTTTGTGATGTGTATCTGTGTGTGTCCATGCCACCTGCGACACAGGGAATCCTAGTGCGGGGGTATGAGTGTAAGCGTTTATTTATTTATTTAAATAACTAAAGGTAATGGATTTTTCCAAAATACCTAGTAAAATCACTCGCTCATTTAGTTAGGTAATTATTTCTCTATTTTTTGTATTTTTTTTTATTTTATTTGGTAACGAGACGAGCTGATCGTTTGCCTGATGGTAAGCATAACGCCGGCCCATAACAATTGCAGTGCCACTCAGAACTTTGAAACACAAAGCCTGCGCGGCACTGCAGTGCACTCGTTACCCTGAGACATTAGGTATATTAAGTCTCATAAGTCCAGTAATTTCACTGGCTACTCTGCTCATCAAACCGGAACACGGTAATGCTTGCACATTACTGCTTGGCGGCCGACTTAGCGAGCAAAGCGGTAGTAACAACTCAGATGGACACTCGCAGAAGAGTTAGATCTACCACCTAGTATAAACATTCCTTCGTTCCAGCGTTCCGTCATAAATTTATTTAATAAATAAAATAGACGTGTTTCGAAAATAGTGTTGGCAGCACAACAAATTACTTATTTCTAACTATACGGTTGCCCGGATTGAATTAGGTGATTTTAGTAGAGAATGTATCGGGCAACCCAGTGCCTTTGCTCTCTTGACGTGTCCGTGCTACCGAAAGGGTGTGGCCTTTCGCTTATTATAATTAATTCAGTAAAGCTATACAAAGTGTTTTCTCTCGAACTACTACGACGACCAAGAAATACAGTCCACTACTCTACAACTGAGGCTACAGATAGTACTTACTTTTACGTGTAATTTTGACAATGTAAACCATTACCATCCATTACCATCGATTCTGTCATCTCATACCTAAACGAAATTTTAGTTTCAACCTCTCTTTCTAAACGAGAACATGAGAAAGAGATGGAATATATTTTACACCCGTCAAATTAATCCACTTGCCTGTGTGTAGTGTAAATTTAACGGCAAAGAATTTAAAGGCGTCTAATTTATCAAGGATGGAAGATTTTTGACAGCTTTAGAGCTGTTGACTTTAGAATCAAACTTAGAGCTGTCAAATATCTTCCATCTCTTTCTCATGTTATGGAAAGAGAGATAGCGAAACTAAAACGAGATTTACTAATGAAACCATAGAATCGACACAAATAACTTATCATTAGGCGTTTTTTTTTGTTTCACGGGGAAAAACTCCTTTACGAGCTTACCCCTCCGTGCCTCGTGGGAGGTCACGGAGAGAGTGTGGGGTTCCCGCTCGCCCACTGCGCAGCGCCCTACCCACTAAAAAACCACCGGGACGTTTACGGCTCAGCTTTTGGACGGGGTCGCGGTTCCGCTCTCGCACTCCGCATCATTAGGCAATATTGTAACAAATATCAACCCATAATCAAGAATATAAAATATACGGTTATACTTTCTCGCAAAGCGTTTCAAACATTTTTTTTTAATATTTATTTACTGTTTTGGAAAGGATAATGATAATAGTCGTCAAGCTAGTTTAGTATCTTTTAAAAACTCGTTTAGAAAATCGTTCAAATTTTGAGAATCGATCTCAAAATTCTGACGCTTTGATAAACCAGTGTTTGATACGTAGCTGACAATTTATAATAATTGTCCTGCGTTTTCCGCATCGCCAACTATTAATAATAATTAGTAGGTAATAAGTATTATAGATATGACAAAAATACTATTCAATCAAAATAATTAGTAGGTAATAAGTATTATAGAAATGGAAAGAATGTATTGTAATTGAATAAATATTTCTACGCTATTGATTGGCAAAGTCATGCGCACGTTTAATATTTAAGATCTTAAAACTTCAAAATGATTAGAATTAATGTCACAACAGAATTGTGTTAGACAACGGCTAGACACTACTTAAATCAGGATTTGTGGTTACTCGTATTTAAACACGCGACTAAGGTATTTAGTAGACTAAGGTATGTTTAGGAGTTAAACAGTGTTAAAAGTGTGTTTATTTTTTTTGTGGTAAGGTCGACAATCTCTAAACTATGACGATTTTCAATGAACGCGTGTAATTTTCAAGATTCCTAACTAATAAGTTATGTTGTTAACCGCGGTAATCTATGAACGAGATAAAGGTTATCTAATCGTCGTTTTATCTCTGGTTATTGTCATTAATTGACGATCTGGCTTATCGGTTCAATTGGACTTCTTTTGTTAACAAATTAAAAAAGTTGTTGAAACTCCAATGTTTTGTTGTGTTTATTTCTACGGGAACAATGTTGGTGGTAGGACTAACTCTTCTGCGAGTGTCCGTGTGGGTTGGTACCACCGCTTTGTGAGTGAAGTCAGCCGCCAAGCAGTAATGTGCAGCATTATGTGCTTCGGTTTGATGAGCAGAGTATAGCCAGTGAAATTACTGGGCTTATGAGAATTAATAACTAATGTCTCAGGGTAACGAGCGCACTGCTTAGTTTTGAATTTTAGGTACTGTATATTTGCGTGGTGGTAGGTCATTGTCTAGGGCTGGCTTAGCTAGCTACCTTCCCCAAATTGAAAATCAGTCACCAAACAAAATGGGATACGATGGTACTTGATTTGTGGCATGATAATACCAACTGTCCTGGTAAACGACAAATCCAATTTTCCAATTGAATTGAATCATGATTTTTCCAATTTTTGTGAATAAATCTTTTAAATCTTTATGTTACCGGGGTCGTCGAAACTTTCCTAACTTGTCCTATAGGCCCAAAACAAAAACAATTTTCAAATTCAAATGCAATTTTTTTTATTTAAGCGCCTCTAGTAAGCTCTCATGAAAGTTAAATGACTAGGTGCCCGTTTCATTTTATGTATAAACTAGCTGTGCCCTGCGGCTTCGCCCACGTAGCCTAAGTTACTCCTTATTACATAAGTTGTCTACCAGTGAAAGTTCCGTCAAAATCTATCCAGTCGATTCGGAGATTAGCCGGAACAAACAGACAACACAAACTTTAAAATTCTATATTTTAAAGTTACTACTTCACGTCGCGGTGGCGTGCGATCAGCTCTAAAACGGTGCGTTTCTCCAGCTCTGTGAAGTTCTTGGAGCGCCCTTTGTGGCCGCAGCTCGCCGTTTTACCACATGGCATGGCGCCACGAGTCGCCACATGACTGTTAGGGTAGTTACCTGCTTGCTGCGGTTAGTGGCGTTGTTGGAGCGCCCCTGCCGCAGCACGTCGCGGTGGCGTGCGATCAGCTCTAAAACGGTACGTTTCTCCAGCTCTGTGAAGTTTTTAGAGCGCTCCTTATGGCCGCGGCGCGCGCGGATCGTCGATGTGGCGCTGCGTGTTGACATATCAGTCTGCAACAAACAGTTTAATATGTTAAGCTTGGGCTGAGATTAATATTTTGCGGGTTATAGTATCACAAGTGTAGGCAAGCTTGCTACGTCGCTCGTCGACCGCAACGTCGCTTTACATCAGGTTACGGTGAACACATATACAGGGTGACTTTGAATTGGTATGTTACCCCGGAAGGGGGTGATTAAGACCATGGTTGTCGACAAGTTGTGAGAACCTCCCTTGGAAATACGTCATTCAAAATTTCCCTACAAAAACTCAATTCACTTCAAACATGAATTGCGCTTCATTTTCTGGAATTGTTTCATATAAGAAAGTTCAAGATAGTTCAAATGAATCGGCTGATCTAGGGCTGTTCGGAAGTTCGCGACCGACCACAAGCTGAGTCGATGGCCGCGTTAGTGGCTCGCCTTACAAATGCCTGCTTCGCCCCACCCGCACTAAATAGAGAGGGAAACAGAAGGGGCGTTTGGGCGCGAAAGGACGGCACCGGCTAAGCGCCCGAGCGCCCCTTCTGTTCTCTCTATTTTGTGGCTACCAGTGGCTGCGACTGAAGGCTGCACCCAGCCACTGATGACCGCGATTAGTGGCTGCGTTCGGTGACCCAATGTGAGGCAGCTCTTAGTTAAATTTATGAGCAACAGAACCAGGGCCATTTTCCTGTTACGAATAATAAAGCAGGTGTCAAATTTTATATTTTGTTTCTTGATGCTATCGAAATTGATTGGAACGGGCACGGTGGGTTTCTAGAAAGTTCATTAACTTTGAGCATGTATTGGGTCTGTTCACGTCTTTGTAATTTATTATTTTCTAGATAAGGACTGCATTACTTTTTTTAAGCCTGCGATTAGGGTAAACAAACGTTCCACAAACCCGCCGCTATAATAATTTATTTTAACTTTCATGAGTGCTCCCTTGGGTTCTATATTTTGAATTTAATTCTCACAAAGTGGTTTAAAAAAAATATCAATAAGTAATCCGAAATTCTAATGCATTCAAATTCCTACCTCTTTTTATTGCTCCGAAATACCAGACGTTACTTAGCCAATGGTAATAAATTTGGCGGACCATTGACCAGCATGCCTCTATACCTAACGTACACATGTAGAATATTGAATTTGAATTCGGAATACTTAGTGAGGGAGCTGCTGGACAGTTTTGTTACTACTAATCGTGTTGATCGTGTGATGCCGGCTAAGAATGTTACCACCTCATTCCTTCTCGTGGGTAAGAGTTGCCTTAGTGAATATCGAGGGAATGTTCAGCAGCATTCTTTAACGCCTGCTAAGCGTGCTGTATTAAGAAAGAAAGAATGAAAACATATTTATTTGTAACCACAAACTAGAACAACAAATAAATAAGCAAATAAAAACAAAAGAAAAAGTGTCCAAAAATGGTCCCAACTCAGCGTAAAGCTGGTTTAGAACCAACGCTGATCTTTTCTTATTATGGCAAAATCCCCCTTCATAGGGACCGATGGAGATCGATGTTCAGCAGTGTACGTTTGCCGGCTAACGCTGATAATGATAATTGAGCTTAGTGTTAAGTAGAAAATCTTAAAGTGTAAACCCAGTTAGTTATGGGATATTTACATAAATGTAAGATTCGCTGCCAACTGGACTCGTTGGACGACCGAGATAGTAAAAATTCTTTTGATTTTTCGTATGACTTATGCCCCATAAGTCATACGAAAAATCAAAAGATTTTTTATTGTATTAGGGTGTGCATTTAAAAAAACTACAATCACTACTATAGATACAACGCAGGTATTTTTAAACTACATTGGGAAACAGTAATGTGTACACTTCTTTCTGACAGCGACGCGCGACGGAGCAATGGATCCACGTGATTTTTTGCATATAATTTATGGACCATAGAATAACATTTTATCCCGGGAAAATGCTTGGTCCCTGTGGGAATTTCAACGCGGATAAAACGGCGACAGCAGCTAGTAATCCTTCCTACTAATATTGTAAATGCGAAAGTTTGTTAAGACGTACTATCTCCGTAACAACTAAACCTATTTTGATGAAATTTGGAATTTAGATAGTTTAGGTTCTGTAATAACACACAGACTGTTACCTTGCGGGCAAAGCCGCGGGTTGACGCTAGTAACATAATTTTAAACAAACTCTTATCACTATACAAATATTGATTCATGAGTCGTGATCAAACCACCCGTTAGCTCCCGAACTATAAGTAGAAATTAGGCCTTGGGACCAGTCCGGTTTATAGGCAGTGCGGTTATCTAGTGGAAACACCGGTTAAGCAGTGATTACATTAAGATACAAAGTTTAGAAGGATATTATAATGACACTAGTAATGTAGGTACATGAAATTATTCTCATCTATTCATCAAATAAATAAAACTGAAGTGTCTGTTTGTAATGTCAAAATAACAGCTTTTTCAACACATTAGCTCGTAATGTGGATTTTATTACCTCGCATAAGGCCCATAATCGAAGATATTAAACACGCCTGCTTTTTATTTTACATTACCGCACTAGTGTTTTATGAATATGCCCCGATTAAGTTAAGTTTTTACCTCACTGCAAGTTATATGTATGTTGATCTGTTGACGAAGCATTCTTAATTTAACCGCCTAATGAAGTTAGTTTAACTAAATGCATATGAAAGTATGCGGTACTACAAAATCACAATTTTTAAAATTTTTGTCTATCTGTTTTTTACGGCTAATCTCCGAAACGGCTGGACCAATTTTAACGGGACTTTCACTGGCCTGAGTTATATAAGGAGTATCTTGGGCTACTTTAGAAAAAATATTTTAGAAAATTACGTGAACGAAGTCGCGGGGCACAGCTACAACTAAAATTTTAATAATACAAATTTATTCAAATTAATGTTTATCCGTAACTGCTTTTCGCAGAAGAAAGGAGATTACCAAAATGCATTTTCCTTGATAAAAAGTAGCAAGTTACTCTCCGCGAGATAACATACCAATTAAACACTGACCCTGTAAATCTCAAATTCTGAATTTTAACATTACTAAGGTCGGTGTTCACCAACCTTTTTAAACCGAAGTGTAACGAGCATTTTGACATCTGCTGTCAAAGCTAGCTCTGAATTGGAAATTGAACTGCCGATGACGCGAATGTCTTTCATTTCACATTTGGTGAACTGCGACCTCTCTTCGTGTCATCGAATTGCAAGTTATTGAGTGACATTTCATTTGTTTTAATAAGGTTTTGGCATGCAGATGTATAGATTTGCACGATTCTAACGTTGAATATAGAGAAATAATTTATCATACACTAGCTGCTGCCCGCGGTTTCACCCGCGCGGAGATATTAGATTTCATGGTTTTTATATTTTTTCGCGGAACCCTAATTCTTTTTCTAAAATAAAAGAAGCCTAAGTTACTCCTTATAACATCAGCTATCTGCCAGTGAAAGTCCCGTCAAAACCGGCCCAGCCGTTTCGGAGATTACCCGGAACCAACAGACAGAAAGACAAACATTTTAAAAATGGTTGTTTCGTTATAGGTACCGTATATATACGGTACGGTATATACGGTACCTATACGGTAAAGTATATATACTTTCATATGCATTTGGTAAAAAGCTGTTATTTTGATATTACAAACAGACACTTCAATTTTATTTATTTGTATAGATAATATCAATGTACAGAATTTAGAAAAAATCATTTGTTTTAATAAGGTTTCGGCATGCAGATTTAAAGATTGGCACGATTTCTAATTAATTAACACTTATATTAATTAGAACTACAATCAAATTATAATATTAATAGATACTATAAAAATATTAGATAATTTATTATTCATTCATATAATGATGTTATCCTTTTTTTTATTTAATTTTTTTTTATTATGTGACGTGTTTAAATAAATATCAATAAATGATTTTGATATGTACCTAATCAATAGAAATAGAATAATATATAGTTCTTTATGCAGTGACTTATAGTTGAATCCCGAGCGTAACGAACTTCTTGGTGTAGTTTCCTTGCTATTTTTTTATTGGTACAATATGATGAGGTTTCAAACTCAAGTCCCAAAATGCAAATATTTTAAAAAACACCGCGGGAGTTAAGTGCAACGCGCCATAAAATTGTACGAGACAGCGCAGAGGAAGTCCCCCGACCTAAGCGGCGTATTTGTGAGCGGGTGGGGGTCGTAAGGGTGCTCCAGAGAACACGGAGATGGGGTGGTATCCTTCCCGTCTTCACCGGGTGGGTCTGGGGCGTCGGATGCGGAGACATCTGGTATCCCGCACCTTTTATAGGTAGGGCCCTCACGAGGCGGAGGCGATGCACTTGTGTTCCAGCGCATCGCCTGAGCCGTGCGGAGAAGTTAAGTGTAATGAAGGGGAGTGTATCCGCTCGAGGCGAGTCCATCCTAGGCGACAGACGACAGCTGACGGGTGTCCTGTGCGGCAAGCATAAGCGGACTCCGACCCCGTCCTAATGCTATGCCGGCAGGAACGTCCCAGGGCTTTTACTCGGTATGACGCTGTGCAGTGGGCAGGAGGGAAGTCCCACACTCCCACCGTTAGCACCCCCGGGCGCGAAGGTGTCAGTGTGAAAGTAATTTTCCTTGGGTCAATGATATACATAGTACGTACATTCCAAGCAGGTATAATGGTGTATAAAAATTAAATGCAATTCTATGATAAGCGCCTCAGTTGAGGGCTGGACCGATTTGGTTTTCTTCAAATGTTCGAAATAGTCCGAATAAGGTTTTCAGGGAAAGAAAAATCGGTAAAGTTGCCTGAAAAGTTCAGGAAAAACTAAGTTTTTTTCCGTAGATTTTAGTATGAACTCAAGACCGTTGGTCACGTCAGCATACTACTAATAAAAAATATATTCGCGGAACGCTGGTGACTCTCATACGGAACCCACTCTGGAAATCGCTGATCTTTAACATTAGTAGCTCGTGAAGTCTGCCGCCAAGTAGTAGTGTGCAAGCATTACTGTGTTTCGGTTTGATGAGCAGAGTATCCAGTGAAATTACTGGGCTTATGAGACTTAATACCTGATGTCTCAGGGTAACGAGCGCACTGCAGTGCCACGCAGGCCTTTGTGTTTCAAAGTTCTGGGTGGCACTGCAGTTGTTATGGGCCGGCGTTATGCTTACCATCAGGCAAACGACCAGCTCGTCTTGTTACCAAATTAAATAAAAATTAGTTAAAGAAGTTCTTTAGTAGAATAGGCTTGCGTTTGACCGCTATTTCTCCTGATGCTACCAAAAGAGCAATCACGAAAGTTAAATGACTCTACATGCCCATTCCAAGTAGGTTAGATAAGACCGATCTAGAAAAAGGGAAGAAACTCGTCAGAATTCTATACAAAAATAAATATCGCATTTTAATTACCTATTAAATTAATACATAAATAACTAGCTCTATAATCCGCCGTATTATATTCATGCATAATCAAACCGTTAAAATAGGCAGTATGTTAAAAAAAACATCAAAAATTAACACACTCTGCACTAGCACCTCTTAACTAGGCCCGAATATGCAAAAAGGCATATGTCAAGGATATATAATACGTTATAGTATATAATCAATCCAGATTTATTTAGCTTCCATTAGCATTCTAGAAGTAAGCAAATTTGGAATACCCTTAAGTTTTTAGTGTTACGTAGTGAAAAGGAAACCGTCATCATCAAATATATTCAGCCGAAAGACATCTACTGCTGAACATAGACCTATAGAACGCCACTTTGAACCCAATTTTTTTTTATGTAATCGAGTGGCATACGGCCCTTCTGATTGTAAGCAGTCACCGTCGCCTTTGGACATTTGCAACACTGCAATGGGGGCGTTGTCAATGCGTTGCCGACTCTTGAGGACTCGTTTGACACCCATCTTGAAGGACTACATTTTATAGCGCTGCGGAAAAACCTGTGGAGGGAGCTCGCTCCACATTCTGCAAGTATGCGGAATCGCATAAATCGAGTGTTATAAGACTTCCAGGACTCACAGGGGTCAAATGCTAACCTATCATAATATATAAACGAAAAAAGAAACATACTAAAATCAAGTAAACACTTTAGTTAGGTATCGATCTGTAGGTTACCTATATAGTTATTATTACCAAACAACATAAAACCAACTGGTATTTCACCTACCGCTCATGTCTGACATTTCGTTTTCCTCTCCTAATCTTAGCATTTAAAACTAAACTTGTTCAAAAAAAGAAAAAATTAGGACAGGTGCATATTGTGGAAAAACAAAGTTAGTGAAATAGTTAGGTGAGTTTCTTTGGTATATACGCATAAAGTCAAACACAAGTAAGGGACTATAAGTTTTCGCAAAATGACAAATACGCAGAATGACAAAGACGCAAAACGTCAATTCGCAGAATGTCAAACTCGCAAACTGTCAAATACGCAGAACGTCAAAAACGCAAAATGTTATACAGAATCAAACTCCGTTCCCGTTCTAAGGGGGGAGATCTATGTTCAGCAGTGGACGTCTTCCGACTGATGATGACGATGATGATGATGATGATGATTTACGCTGCACCACTCGTACAAGCCACGTGACAGACAACCGAAACTTGAGCGTTTTCGATTTGTCAGTGTTGTAAGATGGCTATCAGGGGAACCATGTGGCGGCAGAAGCTATCGCAGTGTCCGAATGGAGATAGGCGGCGACAGGAAGTGGGAGTAATAACGCTTTGCTACGTCACGCGTAGCAAAGCGTTTTTCTTTTTAAGTTCCAACGCATTGTGGTTTTCACTTTTTCACGTGACTTGTACACGCTACGCTACGTCACGCGTAGCGTAACTTAATACCTAATGTCTCAGGGTAACGAGCGCAATTCAGTGCCACGCAGGCCTTTGTGTTTCAAAGTTCTGAGTGGCACTGCAATTGTTATAGGCTGGTGTTATGCTAACCATCAGGCAAATGACCCGCTCGCCTCTTTATCCAATAGTACAAAAACGTTGTTTAATTCAATGTGTTATTCTTTTTTCGCTGTTTTAACGGTTTATAATCACAGTTAATATATGTTTTGAAACTTCACGAAAGATAGCTATATAGATAGCTAAATAAAATAATCTTCGAACCAAACCACACCAAATTAAACTATTTTCGTGCCTCGGTGGGGAATACATCTCATGAATAAGATATTTAGTCTCGGGAAAGTCTGTCACAAACTATGGGCGGAGCCTGGAGGTGAGAGGGATGACTTATTTAATAGAGGGTACATTATTAGTAATGACTTTATTCTTATTTAATCTATACAAATCAATAAAAATGAAGTGTCTGTTTGTAATGCCAAAATAACAGCTTTTTGCCAAATGCATATGAAAGTATATACGGTAGCTATAACAAAAACACAATTTTTAAAATGTTTGTCTGTCTCTCTGTTTATTCCGGGTAATCTCAGAAACGGCTCAACCGATCTTGACGGGACTTTCACTGAAAGATAGCTGATATTATAAGGAGTAACTTAGGCTACTTTTATTTTAGAAAAAGAATTATACAAAATCGCAGCGCAGGTGAAACCGCGGGCGGTTTCTTCTTATGAATCCGAAAGTGTGTTGTTGGTTTGTCGTTCTTATAGGCAGCTACGTATCTACGTAATTTTTTATGTCAGTTCCACACATTTCTAAGTTTTCTATAATCGATTACGATTGTAGAAAGTGACTGTCCAGACCTCTGGCTGAAGCATATTTTAGAACTGTCAAATCAATTCACTTATATGCAAGTGTAACCGAAGTAAATGTAAGTTTTTGAGAATTAGAATCGGGTAGTTGTCAGTTAGACCTAAGCCTTACATTAAAAATCTCAAAGTTAAAGGTATATAGATACTAGTTTTTTTCTAAATAAGATCGCATGTAAATTTTATAACTCGGCTTTTGATAACCTGTTATTTTAACATTTAATCTGGCGCTACGTTGAAAATATGCAAGGATGTATGTATAATTATAACTATATTGAATTATTGATGTTACTGCCTAATAATATGTTACTTTATTTGTTTTATATTGACCAGCTATGGAATTGATTTCGACTAAAGAAGTAAAGGTATTGAAGCGATGATAAATTCAAATTGAAAATTCTTTATTGACTTGGATCATGAAGGTTACACGACAGTGTTTGACTGTTCCAAGTATTGAGACAAAGGGTAAAATAGTGGTCGTCATTCTTATTTTTTTTTTTAATTCACAATGTTTCTAGTCCTATGTTTAATGTTGTTTTATTCAATTTTCAATATTTTACACAACGTTTAAACCGATTTTGATGAAATTTGGAATGCAGATACATTCCAAATTTGATCAAAATCGGTTTAGCTTCTGGAGTAAATAGCTATAAAAATATATAATTTCACCAAAGAGCATCTAAAAGCTACACAAATTCAATTTTTTTTTTGTTTTTCGTATAATTAAATATATATACAGAATAAAAATTAAAAACTAAAACAGAACTCTAATGGCTATACATATATTTAATACGCGGGCGAAGCCGCGAGCGGGTAATAGTAGAAAATAAAACAGAAACATGCAGGCTTTCGACGGAACACACTGTAAAGTGCTTGATGATACATTTTCGGCTTGAGGGTAGTAGCTAACCAGAAAGGTATCGTGTACCCCTCAAATGTCGGCCGGAGCCACGTCGCACGGTGGACTGAGATGAAGCTATAGTGGACTTAGGAACATAAAAAAACGAAAGTGATAAATTTAAAAAAAAAATGATGCGAATCTATTCTACTACAAAATACAATAAGGTATTCTTTTACGACTTTTTTTTTTACTCACTTAGTATAAAGTTATGATTTTTTTTAGTTTTTTTTGTATGAGGATAAACATGAATACATCAAAATCTCAAAAATCTCCAATATTCTCCAAAAATGGATTAAAGATTCGAATAGTACGAATTATTTTCCTATTTATCCATATAATGTGGTACTGCGCTTTTGTGCGCTTTAGGCGTTATATATTTTTTTATTTTCTATTCCACACTACCCATGAGGTTGAAAACTAGGCGCGTTTTTTTTATCAGTCGTCTCCCCAGTAGGCCTAATCCACTAGTATAAATATTCGGCGTCATGTTACAATGCTATTTCATCATCATCACCATCATCATCATCAGCTAGAAGACGTCAATTGCTGAACATAAGCCTCCCACTTGATCGCCTCACTGAAATGGCACCTCGCTTACTTGAATCGACTTTCTGCCTGGTTATTTATCATTCAGAAAATTCGGACTCACGTTCTTGAAACGATAATGGGTCTTCACTTAAAAAACCTATGTTTTCTTCATCATTATCGTCATTAAATGTCTCCTACCTAACGATCAACAAAGCTTTTGCTTCTTCTGAAAGGGCTTTGTGTTTGCGCCCTAGTTTGGGTCGTATCTTTGAAATAATTATGTGGATCCGAGCTGATTAATAAATTATTCATAATATCTTCATTGGTAGCCTTCCTACAAAATTTTCTCGAATGATGTGCACGATATCTACGGAAATCTTTATTGCGTGCTTCAGCGGCTTCTTCGGATAATTTTCCAATGGGCACTATACCCAAGTTTTCAATAATAGCTGCTCCGTGAGCAAGAAACTTATGAACGCTCGCAAGCATATAAAACCAATTATACAAATCAACGTATAATTTCATGGTGGCATCGGTATATTCTTTAAACTTCAGTGTATCTATATGATGACCAGACGAAATTGCCTTTAGTATGTTTCTAAATCTTTTTATCAATTTTTCATTTACTCCTGTGATTGAAGCCGCAATATCGGAATGTTCGAAGAATCTCCTAGCGGTATTTCCATCATTCGTCGTACCATGGCCCTGTTTCACAACATCAACTAAAAGACCCGTTTGAGATTTAAATGCTTCTTGAATATTTTTATTTCTGCTTTCCATAACAGCTTTACTGTCACCCCTCACTATCCATGTCTTCAAATCTAATCTGTACGCTATGTGAAGAATGCATTCCATGAATCGTATCCAGGTGAGTAACGACGATAAACCATATCTGTATAAGTTCGCATCTACTTCTTTTGTCAAAACCAAGGGCAAATCATTCATTTCCTTTGGTGTAGCTTTACATATGTCACATCTCTGTGATGATGAATCGCAAAGAATTGCTGTTGCTTTACCATCTACCATGGTTAGTATTAATTTTACTTTCTGCACATCTTGTGGATTCTTGAGCAAGTGTTGTAAAATGTCAGCAATATCTTCATTTCCACCTGCTTTCAATTTCAAAACATGTGTATGTGATAATTCTTCAGATTGAATAGTTTGCATAGTATGTTCCGTACGTCTCTTTTTTTGCTTAGGGCCCATTTCCGTGAAAGGTTTTCTAGGACTTACATTAGTCGATGTGCCAACTGATACTTTTTCTGGAGATGTGTTCTCTAACTGTGTTGATGTGGTAGGAACTGGTTCGTCGTTATTTTTCACAAGATCTTTCATAAACTCTGGCCAAACTATATGTGATTCCAACCACTCACTGTATTTACTTTTAAACGTTTGCTCTTTACGATTAGCATTTTCCCACTTTTTATTATTATTATAACGGAACTTAGCACAGAACTCCTTTAGTTTTTTATCATTATCATTGTTCAAATAAGATAATTTTAATTTAATAGCATTATACAAAATCTTATCATCTTTAAGATTTGTAACTGCTTTCAATTTCACAACCAAATCAAGATTAGTCACTAAATCACTAAACATTTTCACAAAATTAGCGTATAAATAAACCTTCACAAAAACACTAAAAAAAAAATTTCACAACATTCTAGTAAGGGTAGCCCGTGTGTAATGGGTGGTAACAATGAACTGAAGCCAATTTGTTTTCCATTTCCTTATACCCCCGGGTAACAGATTCCTGTTATCTGCAAATTTACTGCCCTCTGATTGGTCCACGTCACAAATGGCGACTCGTCTACAGATAAGAAAACCGGTTTGTCCGTATCTTGGGCGAAAACAATTGTAGTGGAGTGGTGTGGAATGCGCTTGCACATATTTACAACGTCTAATTTGAATATTTTTTAAAATATGATTCTAATAATAAGCTTTATATATCGAAATATTTATCTTTTTTTCATACAATATTAAAACATATATATTTCTAAAACTAATGGGTTACTGATAAAAGTCACGGAACATAAAAATGTTGTATTAGTATGTAGAATCCAAAAATATAAATAGAAATCCTTAAGTCCCTACTTTGCGATTTCGGTCCACTGTGCGTCGGTCCGGCGGCAAAAAAAAAACAGTTAGCCCTTATTCAGTTGTGATAAGGTTCAAAATAGCTTGAACTAATAAAATAATAAAATTGCTAACTATATTGAACCTTAATGACGCTTAATGTCGGCCGGTACCACGTAGGTCCGGCGATAAAAAAAAACCAGTTAGACCTTATTCAGTGGTGATAAGGTTCAAAATAGCTTGAACTATAATAAAATTACTATTAAAATTGCTAAGGTGAGGGAAACAGGTATTTTTCCCCCACGCCAGCTCCTTTGGGACCCTCGACACTGGATGGGTTAAAGCGCAATCAAAAAGATCAACATTACTGCAACATTCTCTTTTAAATAAATATATGCTAACGTTCAGGATTCATTCTAAAGAGTATAAGATGCGAAAGTACGATTCCATAAAATTATATCTCGATAGAAAAAAATCGCAAAGTTAACTCCAACGCGAACAATAAACCGCTACTTAGTATTCAATAAATACTTTAAATTTGATCTTAAAACTTCGCATTTTAATTGAACTATGTATAAGGTGAGTTTTAAAAATAACCATTATAATCACTGTATAAGGTATCATGTGTTATGCAGACCGTAGACGCTTATATGCAAGTACGCGTTTTGCTAGCAAAATAATCATGCTTTTGCATCAAGCGCGGATTACACTTACATTACACGTGCAAGCGCGGCTTGATGAAAACCATCAAAAAACCACGAAATAGAGAAGAACGGCAATTCAGCCAGATAGTGCTGTCTCGAAGCACTGAGCGACGACTGCTCCGCTTTACGCATCACTTGCACATCACCGGTTATTTATCGCGGCGTCTGCACTGAGCACGCAGCGGTACAACATAGCTTGCAAATTTTGATCCATACTAACAAGAGCTCGTAATAAACAAGTCTATTTATTTCATTGATTCCAGTCGATCCTAATCCCAATTTACGATTGGAATCGAGTGTCAGGAGTAAGCCCGTGGCCGTGGTGGCTTTTTTTAATTACTTTTGCGGGGAAAATAAGAAGTGCGGGGAAAGGACGACATTCACTAATATTGAAGTTAACGGCAAATAGATTAAAAAACTAGAAGACGCATAATGATAACGGTATCACATTCTGATCGATCACACGTATTTTTGCTAATTACCTACTCTAACTCAAAACGTCTTTAAATAGCTGTAATTACTGGGAGATTCGCGGAACTAGATGGTGGGACCACTGCTTTGCTCGTGTCTGCTGCCCAGCAGTAATGTGCAAGCGTTACTGTGTTCCGGTTTGATGAGCAGAGTATAGCCAGTGAAAATACTGGGCTTATGAGACTTAACACCTAATATTTCAGGGTAACGAGCGCGGGGTGCTGGGCAACTTCTACAGACAGGAACAGGAGAGAACATCTGACGTCACTTGTTCAACGCGGGCCGTAAAGCTTTTAAGTACATAGTTATCATAATTTTTATTTATTCATTGAAATAAGAATCTGATAGTATATCGGATGATAAAAAAATCGTTGAATTCGGGGAACTTTTAGATGGTGTCGTATCTTTGCGGAAATTATACATGATTTGTGAATTTCTTTTTTATTGTGTTGACGTGAGGTAGTTTAACATGTATAACGACAGTAATTACGTATTTTTTGTCTTATGCAACATCCCTATTGTCATGGGCCGGCGTTATGCTTATACCATCAGGCAAACGAACAGCTCGATTGAGAACCCCCTCCTTTTTCTAAGTCGGTTAAAAATAGTTCGATAGAATCTCATAATAATTAAGACTGACGAAACCGGTAATACTTGTCTAATTTAACTTCACTACATTGATCAATGTCAACTTTGTTAGATAAAATATTGCGTGAGATTACACAATACATCGATAACGAAGATAATACATATATGTAAGTAATAAAAATAAGTGCTACCGCACATTGGGCTACCTAAAACGGTCACTAGATCCAGCCACTAGTCGCAGCCACTGTTGGCTGGGTGCGGCCTCCACTAGCAGCCACTGCTACCCGCAAAATAGAGCCTGAAAGAGATCGCTATGACAAGATCCACTCATTGTGACAGTACCTGTGCTACCACAATAACATCTTTAAGAAGGCTGTTTATCTAGACAGTGACAAAAGATAATCGTTTAACATAATTAGAAATGTCACAACAGAATGGAGTTAGGCAATGGTTAGACACTTGAATCAAGATTTACGGTTGTCAATACTTAAACACGCGAATGTTTAGGGTGTGTTTAATTTTGTTGTTGTTGTTGTTGCCGTTAGGGTCTTACCACAAAAAAATTAAACACACGTTAAACCTGTGTTAAACACTGTTTAACGCCTAAACATGCCTTAGTCGCGCGAATAAATATGAGCAACCACAAATCCTGATTTAAGTAGAGTGTCTAACCATTGTGTAACAAAATTCTATTGTGACATTTCTAATAATTTTTGATGTTTATCTTAGCTAGACAGCGTTGTCTAGCTAAAGATGCGACTAAAAATGTTTTTTTTTGTGGTATGTAACACTATTAGTTTTTAATATTATTTTTACAGTTATGTTTCAATAGAGAGTTTAGGTATCTATCTGTCGATAATCCGTATTATAAATGAAAAATGTGTTCTTTTGTTTGACATTCTTTCACGCAGCAACGGAGCAACGGATCGACGTGATTTTTTTGCATAGAGATACTTTATGGAAGAGCAATATATAGGCTACTTTTTATCTCGGGAAAAACCATGATTCCTGTGGGATCTCGGGACAAACCGCGGGCTGCATCTAGTATTTCATATTTAGGGGCCAGAATACGGCGCGCCGCTATCTCGCTCGCGAATCTCTACATTTTTGAAGATGATAATTACGAAAAATCGCATTCGGTGAAGTTGCTGGCATTAACATAACAAAAGTTAAACAAAAGTTTTATTTTGATCCATTCAAGTTTTCAAACTGGGTTTTTATGTTTTGCCCATTTTTATGTCTGAAAGCTTGATCGGATCAAAATGATACTTTTGCCGTACCTTTGTAATGTTATTGCCAGCAACTTCACCGATTGCGATTTGCACACAGCAAATGCGATTTTTCATAATTATATTAAGTGATTGTTCATCTTCAAACATGTTGAGATGCGCGAGCGAGATAGGCGGTTGTTTAGATCACACGCAGTAACTAGTCCGCTTCAAGTAGTGAATATTAATAGTCCTCAATAGCCGAGCAGTTAAATGTAGCGCCTTCAATGATTGAGGTCGCGGGTTCAACTCGCTCAAGTAAGGAGGTAGGTGTCCCGTTTCGTTCGCTCTGTAAAACTAGACGTGTGGTATTGAAATTGGTTTACAGCTGTTTGGTGGAATTGCGATTAGGACAAGAAAAAAAAACGGTATTATTCTCCCAATAGAAAAAAAAACAATACGTCAATCGGCTTTTTTCGACAACGCAAGCGATTTCGATCACGTCAAATATAATGAAAAAGGACAGTTTTTTTTTACCACCATTTGTGGATATTGCGCAGAGTGGCAGCGTTTGCTATATGTGTAGGTTCACCTCTTTTTTTAGTACACTCATTTTTAATATTATTAAGCAATTAGGGAATTAATTTGGAAAGTGTCTTGTCTTTAACAACATTATTGGCAAGTGCTAGACAACAGTGAGTCCATGAAACCATCTTGTTGCAGATCTAAATGAGATTCTATGACACACTGAAACCTATTCTTGGCTTTCCCAGCTTCAAACCAAGACATTGGCATTAGCACATTAGGCTGGTCAATGGTTGGTTTTATAATTCGATTTTTTCGTCATGATACAATAAATATGCCAAATGTATGTACAGGCTGTGCATTATGATGAGTGGAAGGGTAGACAAAGATCAAAGAAAAAGTGGATGGATTGTGTAAAAGCAGATATGAACGGGTGGGAAGTTGATGAAACGATGACGGTTTTTACTAAGGTGGTAGGACTAACTCTTCTGCAAGTGTCCGTCTGGGCGGGTTCCACCGCTTTGTTCGTGTTGTCTGCCACCAAGCTGCAATGTGCAAGCATTACTGCGTTCCGGTTTGATGAGCACAGTGTAGTCAGTGAAATCACTGGGCTACATGAGCAAAGTGTAGTCAGTGAAATCACTGGGCTACATAAGCAAAGTGTAGTCAGTGAAATCACTGGGCTACATAAGCAAAGTGTAGTCAGTGAAATCACTGGGCTACCTAAAGTCAGTTTTACAATCCATGTACAAAATTGTTCTAGTGTCTCAGACAAGATAGAGATGTCTGGCAGACAGGCTTATATTGACAACATTGTACAGAAATTGGGTTAGATTAACTACCTAATTTTGATTATCCTCTCTTCTCTTCTTGTTTTGCATTGTCTTTTTTTTTTTTTCTTTTTTTCCAGTAAGTTGACATATTGTGTACCTATAAGTAACAATTGAGTAATAAGTGTGTATAATAATAGTTTATAATTCTATGGATGCTGGGTCTGAAATAAAGAATTATTATTATTATTAAAAAGGAGATAACATACAGGGTAATGGGCACACTGCAGTGCCTTGCAGGCCTTCGTGTTTCAAAACCCCCCCATCGGTTATCGGTTCTGCGAGCGATGTGGCATTTCAACTTACTAGCTTCGAGAGCTATGTCGGTGAATATTGTTCTCCTGCGGATCTCGTCAATTCAGATTTTATCACGCTGAGAAACCCCGAGCATAGCCCACTCCATAGCATGTAGCGCGACTCTGAGTTTACTCATGAGGCCAACAGTAAGAGTCTTACTATTACAATATTGCTTGCACATTATTGCTTGGAGGCCGGCTGCATGAACAAATCATTGGTACCCACCCAGATTGTCATGCGCATGATTTATTCCTATCACCGTTTGTTGATTCGCACATCACTGAAAATAGCTGGGGCAATTTTTTTTGAACTGACTTCCAAAAAAGGAGAATGTTCTCAATTCAAATTCTTTTTATATTTGAAAGGATTTACTTTCAGATTGGTCCCACAGAAATTTCAACAAAATCTGTTCAGTATTTTGTCACTGAAGTTGCTTCGTCACTTAAAGCAAGTCACTTGTTTAATTATGTTTTTAGGGAGAGTAAAATTGGAAAAAAAATCCTGAAAAATAGGAATAACTGAAAGTGTACTTTTCAATGAGATTTTTTGATAAACGCATGACTTTTCAATTTTGACAGGACAATGTCAGTCGGGTCAGCTAGTACATCAATAAAAAATAAATTAATTTATCTATCTGTAACCTATAACAAGTTAGTTATCTTTAAAGAATAGTTGATACATGTTTTATGAAAAACTTGTACAATACTTAATGCAAAGTGTCATAGATAAATGGTAGTAAGTCTCTGGAAAAATGCTTCTTGTATTTTTCTACAGATACCTAAGTTGATGTTTTTTTTATTATCAGTTCCACAATCTTATAGGTATTTAAAACTTAATCTCAAGCTTTCTTATCTTCCAAATATGGGTATGTAGATAATATGTAAATAGATGAAAGAAAATATTTTTGTATTCATCTTCATAATCCATTTTGATAAAAGATTGTACATCTCATTGTCATGTTTATCTTTATTTCAGAGGACACTAATCTCAATAAACTAAATTAATAAAAAAATATTTAAATTACATCAAAATCTGATAAAGGCTTTTGTTCTCACTAATTTTAATTGGACCAAATTAGATTAGATTATGTTAAATTTTTGCATTTTTGTAGGTATAAAATACCAAATAATAATGGAAGAATTAAAGTTAAGTTGTTTCTAGGTTGTGAATTAAATTACTTAAATATTAACAATGGTAAAATAACACAAAAATTAAATAAAAATTATGTATGTTGTACCTAGTTCACAAAATGTCTTAACAGAAAAAAAATATAAAAATAAACTTACCAGTTCTTTTTTTAACACAACAAACAACCGGCCTGTAAGCCAGTGTTAACAGAAACGCAAAAAAAATATACAATCGCCTTATGAATCTGATTAAATATTTCCCGAGATAATATTACATAGAGAAGTTAATGTGTATTATCTAGCGGTTTAGAGCCAATCAAGGGTTTAAATATAATTTTTGTACTAATGTTGATAACAAAACAATTACAGATAAGTACGATTAACCGTTAGGTGTTATTGTTTAAGCAGATCGCCGAAAACAGGCGGCAAGGAGACACATTTAATGTATGCGGCGGCGAACGAATAGTAATAAAATTATACACGGAGTAGCGTCAAATTACGCGTCTCCCGCTTTTAGTTAAAAGGTTAACAGCCAATTGACTACAGTTTTTTTTAATCAGTTAAAAATACAGGCCACTATGACGGTCAAATTGGACTCTAATATGACTTACCGATGCTAGCGTGCAGCATTCCACCTTCGTCGGAGTGCGTGGGCTCTTATTTTCATCTTGTTCACGTAATACCACTTTACGAATAACTAATATTTTGGTATCAAAATGCAAGGAGGTATAAAAAATCGGATGACCACTGTTACATTACAACTGTCAAAACTGAACTTCACTGAAGTACTTGTGCCAAATACCATAGACAAGGTTATGTTTTATAAATAGACCGGGCTTCTGCTACTCGACCCTAGATGGCGCTAGTGGTATTCTAATCAAAAGCTTTGGGTCAAAGCTTTCCTACATTAAGTTTAAGTTTACGTAACTTTATCTTGAATAAATTTGTTTTATTATTATTTATTATTATTATAAAGCTCCATTTTTTTTTCATGTTATTTGGTAACGAGACAAGCTGGGCGTTTGCCTGGTGGTAAGCATACCGCCGGCCCATAACAATTGCAGTGCCACTCAGAACTTTGAAACACAAAGGCCTGCGTGCCACTGCAGTGCGCTCGTTACCCTGAGATATTAGGTAGGTACTAAGTTTCATAAGCCCAGTAATTTCACTGGCTACTCTGCTCATCAAACCAGAACACAGTAATGCTTGCACATTACTGCTTGGCGGCAGACTTCACGAGCAAAGCGGTGGTACCAACCCAGAGGGACACTCGCAGAAGACTTAGTCCTATACAACCATAGCAAAAAGTGTAATCGTTTCATCAACTTGCCACTCATTCATATCTGCTTTTACACAATCTATCCACTTTTTCTTTGATCTTCGTCTACCCTTCCACTCGTCATAATACACGTCCTGTATAATTGTAATAAAAATAGATTAAATTACTAAGATGAAACATAGCATAGGAAAAAAAGAAATGTGACATGTCCACCAAGCCGCACTGGGCCCGCATCACAGAATAGGCCCACATGTGGCCAATACAGAGAACTGTATCTCCGAGAGAAGGCCCGTACACAGAGCCCAGTCACAGTTTTACAATCCTTAGGTAATAACTGTGTTACGGTGAATGATCAAAAATGGTACATCACTCTCAACCCTTGAATACCGACTTTAAAAGTTATATTTATTTCGCTTCACTTATTACCAAACGATTTTTTTAAATTAACTCTCTAGCTTTTACTCCAAGCTTGTTAAATATGGAAGGCATATACAATCAGATTAATATAAAACCAATTTATGTTTCCGTAGCTTCATTATTGCCAAGCTGTCTGCCTACCCCTTTAGCGATAAAGCGTGAAGTACATATTTGTACGCGCATGAAACAATTGAATCTTTAATAGGCTGTGTGCCGTTGCCAAACTTGTCATGTAGTATGCTAAAAGGCTAACGATACCATCATTATTGTCTATGACCCGGTGCGTTCCAATTTCAAAATGCAGATCGAAGACAAAAAGCTGAGGAGTAGCATTATAAATTATTATTGATAATGTAAAAATTTTGGGTAAGAAAGTTGCATACTACCTAAAACCTTATTCCCTCATCCCCCGTTAGTGGGAGGATTAATTCTTCTGCGAGTGTCCGTCTGGGTTGTTACTACCGCTTTGCTCGTGAAGTCTGCCGCTAAGCAGTAGTGTGCAAGCATTGCTGTGTTCCGGTTTGATGAGCAGAGTAAGTAGCCAGTGAAATTACTAGGCTTATGAGACTTATGAGATTTTGTGTCTCAAAGTTCTGGGTGGTACTGCAATAGTTATGGGCCGGCTTATCATCAGGCAAACGACTAGCTCGTCTCGTTACCAAAAAACATAAAAAAAAAAATAAAAAAAAAATACCCTTTCTATTTTCGGGTGCCAGCCACTCTAAGGGGTTTTCTACTCATAGAACAAATAATTGTACATAATTACGTAACTATTTGAATTAAATTTTATTAAGGCTATGATTAGCTTATTATGGTTCTTTTGACTTTTATCTGTCACGTTTTTGATGCACGCAGCCTACTATCCCTCTTGTACAATGAATGAATAACTGGTAGCAAATGCTTTGGCACAAAGTCCCCCTTTTTATTATTCTTCATTAATTAATTACATTCAGAACAATTAAATATGATATAACTATTCCATATAGGAAGAATATCGACTGTGAATGGGTGCACTCCCAGTCGATATTCTTTATTCTACCTATAGCGTTTTGCTTTCAGCTTTCTAGTACCTAATGCACAACTGCAGCTAGTATTTACTATTTAATGCTTCACCGCACAGAGTACCTATAGTTGGTTTGACCTTCTTTCACGCAGCAACGGAGCTACGTATCGACGTGATTTTTGGCAAAGACATTTTTTATGGACCGGAAAGTAACATAGACTATTTATAATCCCGGAAAATGCACGGTTCCTGTGGGAATCTGTGGATGAAACTGCGGGCAGCAGTAACAGCTAGTTTTGATATAATTTTACTAATACAAAACAAATGAAATTCTGTCTGCAGTACAGTCATGCACAGATTGTGCCGCTCGAGAGATTCCTCTGTCGGAAACAATCAATAACAGAACATGGCGGCGATCCCAACAACAAATTGGTTCGATGACGCAGCACAACAGCTAAATAATGATATTTACATATTGTTTGTCACTTTCCACTTAACTATTTATTAGTTCTTTGTTTTTTGATACGATAGTATCAGTATCTCGTTGGTGTCTTGTATAGTGTGCAGCGTTGTATGACACTACCTATAGTCTATAGAGCTTTGTTTGGAAATTTGGCGCGCATTGTCTATGGATTTCAATTTTTTGGCTAGTCATGTTGACGTGGCGAAGAAGGTCAATATAACCTATTTTGTGATCATGTTATGTGTTTGTACTAAAAACCAATCATGATTGAGTGTTAACACTTTTAAATTGTTACTTCCGGATTGGTATTATTATTACTTCTCTATTTTTTAATGATATGATTTTTACATCGCATTTATGTAATGATTAATGTAAGAAATAATTTATTGAATCAGAATGTAAAGTGTATATTTTGGATTAAATGCCAAAGTGTAGTTATTGACCTCGTATTTATTATTGTCATCTGAATAACTTTGTCAATCACTTTTTTTTCAATTTGTCTTGTGTAGAGCTCAGAGTATAAATGTAGAGCTATTATTGTGAAACATTTGGCCTATATATTGTATAATATATTGAACTTTTTTTTGTGATAGGTAGAATAGTTAAATAAATAGCTGTAGTAAGTAGGCAATACCTATTTACCTATAGTAATATAATACATTTACCTAACTCTTTATTATTTTCCTGTTATGTTTAACCCCCGACGCAAAAAATGAGAGTAATACCTACCTGCTTACTGAAAGTAGAGTATTTTGTCTTCAAAATAAAACTCAATTAGGTAGGTAAGTTCTTCTTTTAGAACTTGTCTAATTGTAATTACATTGCAAAGGAATAAATCTATTCGATTCTGCATCTGCAAGTACCTACACAAGAGCCAAATTTTCTTTGGAGCCCTAAAAATGTACTTACCTATTTATTACCTACTAGCTTCTGCCCGCGGTTTTCAGCCGCATTCCCACACGAGCCGTGTATTTTTACGGGATAAAAAGTAGCCTATGTTACTCGCCGGTCTATATACTATATCTATGCCAAAAATGACGTCCATTCATTGCTCCGTTGCTGCGTGAAAGAAGGACAAACCAACAAACGTACAAACACACTTTCGCATTTATTGTACCGACTAAACTACGTCAAAAAAATCAAGTGTAGTAAGTGTATCAACCTATCAATGATACGATTTCGCTTACCTTGCTATTTATAGTAAGAACTAATTCCACGAGAATATTTAAAAAAAAATTACAAGAAACTTAAAAATAATCGTTGTAGGAAATTATAATTCTATCTGCAACCGATTCGGAAGCAATTGCAAGGTTTATGACTCTTAACCGCTGCAAATGACACCTGGGTGTTTTATTATCGTTTTAACGACACTATAATACAAACTGACACAAGTGACTCAGAGATTGGAAACGTCAACGCAAAATTTCAGAAAAAACCGTAGGTAGGTACATGTGCGAGTTGAACTCGCGTGGAATGGGTTCCGTAATAATATTATATCTTTTTTATATTATTGGATAAAGGGTGGAACGAAGGGTACCTGATGGTAGGCATAACGCCAGCTCATAAAAATTGCAGTTCCACTCAGAAATTCGGAACCATAGAGATATATTCGGAACACAAAAGCCTGCGCAGCACTGCATTGCGCTCGTTAGTCGTTACCCAGAAAAAGTCTCATAAGCTCTGTAATTTCACTGACTACTTAGACGCATCAAACCGGGACATAGTACCTATACGTTATTGCTTGGCGGCAGACTCCACGAGCAAAGTGGTGGTACCAACCCAGATGGACTTTCCGAGTCTAAAATCTGACCCAAAATGTATCCCAAGAGCAAACTAAAAACAAAATAATATTTTAATATACATAATTAATAATATTTTGTACTAGCTGCTGCCCCGCGGTTTCACCCGCGTGGAGATTTTGGATTACATGGTTTTTATTTTTTTGCGCGGAACCCTAATTATTTTCCTAAAATTAAAGTAGCCTATGTTACTCTTTGTAACATCAGCTATCTGCCAGTGAAAGTCCCGTCAAAATCGGTCCAGCCGTTTCGGAGATTACCCGGAACAAACAGACAGACAGACAAAAATTTTAGAAATGGTTGTTTTGTAGTAGGTACCGTATATACTTTCATATGCATTTAGTAAAAAGCTGTTATTTTGATATTACAAACAGACACTTCAATTTTATTTATCTGTATGGATAAGTATACTTATAGATAATTTTAACATAAGTAAAATGGGTTATGTTCAATATCATATCTTCAACTTATTTTAAAATTACTTTAAGTATATGAAAATATAATTGGGGCCCTTACAACAAACCCTTTCATTTGATATATTGAGTTTCGTATAGTAAAATTTACAAGCCTTTTTTTTATTTTCCTAATTTTGGGTCACAGAAATTCGATCATATCATATTATATGTACTTTTCAACATAGGCAATCGATCCAGTAACAGACGGAAAGGCACAAGAGTGATCCTATATAAGGATCCATTTTTTAGGGACGTATGGAACCCTAAAAAATCGTGGCGGTCTTGGCACAGTTTTTTTTTGCTCCACGCGATTTGTGTTTTCGCCAGTGTCAAGTTTATAATAAATCTATTTTCGTATTCCCCCAAAACTCTTCTTCCACAGTTATTTTTACAGAATTGATGCATTCAGCTAAATGTCAATGTCAAATTTGAAGATGATGACTAGGTAGGTACGCTTTGCTTGTTTTCCGATCTTTCTCGAAGATTCCGTATCAGTGGTTTTTAAAACAACCGTTCCATGGAGTATATCACAGCTGTAAGACATGGAATAGAAAACCATTTATTCAGCACACAATGAGACAGAAGTATATAGAAGAACATACAAACGGATTGAATTAGATGATAATATGTACATTTTCCAATTTAAATAAGTTACAACGTAACGCTGAAAAGGACATTTCTTGTATTTGTAATTGTTATGCAATATCTAAAGAGGTTTGTATTGTATTGTATATTATTTTGAATATTTTGTTATATGCAACATCAAACGGTAGAGGAAAACGCGTCAATTATTCCAAAATGCAACATATTTGATTGAAGCACCCATTCATAACAACCAGGGCTCAGTACCTGACTCGCACATCAAACAACATGGACCTGCGCCATTGATCATTTATGAATTTTTGCAAACTATAGTCGACTAGCTTTTGCCCGCGGTTTTCACCCGCGTTCCGACAGGAACGATGAATTTTTCCGGGACAAGAAATAGCCTATGTTACTCTCCAGTCCATAAACTATATCTATGCTAAAAATCACGTCGATCTTTTGCTCCGTTAGGTACTGCAAGTAAGAAGGACAAACCAACAAACACAGTTTCGCATTTATAATATTATAAGTAGGATAGGAAGTAGGATTAGTAGGATAGGAAGTAGGATTAGTAGGATAGGATGTAGGATTAGTAGGATAGGATTTAACATTATTTACTTAATGAAACAATGCTTTCCTTTTTTATTTGCTTTCAACGGGCTATATTCCTTTAGCTGCTATGTACCTAAACACTACGTATGATCAAACCCAGCTACAATTCGATATACTTAACAAAAGTTACATAAATAAAAAAACAAGACTGCCCTAGCTAGTGTCACACGGGATGATGTAAGGATTCTAACGATACACATCCAAATCTGTTCAGGCATTTAAAGGTTATGGGGGAATAAAGAAACTCACAGAATACATACAAACATACATAGGTACATGAAATATAAAAAAATTACACTCCTTTTTTGTGCAGTCGTGTAAAACAGTTAGATATAATCAATATTATCAATCTTTCTTTTTTCATGTTCAATTTGTTGAATTTTGGACACCCTGGTTTTATTGTTTCAACTTCTTTTAGTTAGTGTTCATGTATGTATGATTGAATGTATATGGGGTATCGTTAGAATACTTACATGATTAATTTAACAGAACTAAATTGTTGTATGTCCAAAGGTAACTTGTGGTAGGTAGGTACCTACAGGAAAAATTAAGTATTTTTTTATTATTCCCATCAATATGAGCACGGAATAAAGGACAGTTTCCTCTAAGTCTATTATTGTCTATGACTATGCCTATCTGGCGGCATAAAAACGGAATGTTCCATTTGTCGCTATTAAAAATCGATATCCCATCGTAAAGATAATTTCTGGAATTCGATTAGTAATCGATAATCATGCCATTCGTATGCTGGTTGTAGTACTAATGGGGCAAGGGTTGTCAAACTTTTGTGCCTGGAAGCGTACGATATTATCGCAGATAACTAATATTAGAATACTAGGATATTATGCCGTTATGTCACTATCATAGACGAAAACCATTTTCATTATTGCGAACTACTTATTTATGTAGCTTAATTTAGGCCTTTTTGTTTTCTTTCTTTATATTATTTGATAACGAGGCGTCGTTATCATACTCGCTCTAAAACGGTGAAGGAGAACATCGTGAGGAAACCCGCATGTCCAAGAACCACATAATTCGAGGACATCTGACATCCACCAAGTGGCACTGGGCCTGCGTGGTGGATTAAGGCCCATACTCTTTCTGAGAGAAGGCCAGTATCCCAGCAGTGGAAGCGTAAGAGGCTGATAATGATAACGACGCGAGCTGGTCGTTTACCTGTTTGTATAAGGGTAACGCCGGCCCTTAACGATTGCAGTGCCATTCAGAACCCGTGCGACACTGAACTGCGCTTGTTATCCAGAGACTTTGGGTATTGATTCTCATAGTAGCCCGCATGGTATTATTAATAGGCTCACGTTTCACCACCATCTCACCTGATGGCAAGTGACGATGTGGTCGACGATGTAACACGTTTTCCTTGATAACTAGATAAATTTCCCACATTACAGTACCTACCTAATCGGGAGCCACTGGCGCTAAACAAAGAATTTAATTTTTGCGAACTATCAAGCAGCTCCAATTTAGCCTTTTGTTGATCTCTATTCCCGTGTATGTAACCTGCGGTGAAGTTTCACAGCCACACCCTCTCCTCCCAAACTTACAAGCTTAGTCTTGAATTCAGAAATGTTGACTGTTATGATTAGCACCGTTAAAGAACGAAAAACTGTCCGTGTGACACTGACAGTTTTGTTACTGTGTGTAGGGATAGGGACCTGCATTAACAATATCGATGAGTATTCATTAGAAAGCCGAAAGAATTAAAAAGTGCTATGATGAATGAAAGCTGTACTGCTGTGTCGGAATACCTTTCGAGCATAATGCAATAAAATAATCAGAATGGTCTTTAAGAACAGCAGGTTCTCATCAATCAACAAATGCAGAACCACAGGATTACTTTGCATACAATCGCGGCCGTATTCCGCCGGCGATCCTGAAGTAATTGTCCGCCATATTGAATCGTTTCGCGCCCATTTTCGGTCTTGTCTATGGTCACTTTGAAGACAATGGTTATTGAGTGACCAATTAATATTGTAGTTGATTATAAGTGCTATAATGACACAGGAAAATGACGCTTAATAGTTGTCTTACTACCTATTTAATGACTTTGTTTATTAGTTATTTTATTTATTTAGTTACGCCATTAACTTCATTTAGGGAGTTCTATTGAACAGGATGTGATATAATTTATTTGAGGTGTGCTTGGCACGCTGAGTGTATTTAGCTATTCTTGGCATTATAGCTGAGTATACCTACTGTAACTTTTTTTTTCCTAAAGGAAAAGTGGAACTATCTATCTTCTACATACCTACTAATTTTGTTGCAATTGTTTTCAGAAATTCAATGTTATTTGTTAATTAATAATCAATAAGTATAATACATTATTTATAACTCACTTTGTATCACTTTATCATTTGTTTTAGAAAAATAAAAAAGTCACATAATTTAGTGATGTCAAAATCATAACATCAAGAAATTTTTTATCGATACACTTTTAGCCATGATGACATTATAATACATCTTATGTTTCGTATGCACATAACGTTCTTAAAGAGTAATAAATATACAAGTATCGATAATTCCTAATGACATTTCAATAATTTCCGTTTTGTCTAAGACAATGGCGGTCGGCTATTAACATAATAAAGAGATTTGTTCACGCTTAGAGGTGGGGACCGGACGCTGGCGCCCTTTGTACCGACAACAACAAAGTGTAGTTAAGACTAGCAAAATGTTTAGAGTTTTGACCATTATAAATTAATTTTAGTTATAATGTATTTAAAGAAGCACATCCATAACTAAGGGTTTGCTGTTAAAATTTACTATTGTAATTCTATTTAAATGTTATTAATACAATTAATAAAACCAAAGTTAAAAATAATTTTAAATTATAACTTTGTTTCAAATAAATTTTTTTTTGCACTAATCCCTTCTATAATGGGTCAAGGACAGAAACGAGGGGATTTCATGTCATTTAGGTTTTTTTTTTAAATTTTACTTTATGTTACCGTTTGGCAGCTAACTCGCCTCATCTTAGAGGTTTTTTTAATTCATTCTGAAAGATTTAAGATTCATATCTGTTTCTTAGGTTTCATATACCAGAATCAGATCCCGTCAGGATATAAACGATCAGAGAACGAACAGTCGCTTCCTGTAGGAAGAATCTGTGGACAGAATCGTTTTTTTGTTTCAACATTTATCATGCGCAGAGCGAAAGAATGGAATCTTTGCCGGCTCTGTATTTCCTGAATACTACAATTTGGGAGTCTTCAAGAAAAGAGTGAACAAGCATCTTCTAAGCAAGCGTACTACATCGTACGGTCGACGACCGCAAATTCGCTTAACATCAGCGGTGAAACGCAAGACGATAAGCAGTACAAAAAAAATCGGAATGAAATAAAATGCTCCGCTCAAGCGACGATGTTGTCTTTGGAAACGGTTTCGTACTTGTGAAACCAGAATAAAATTTAGCATATAGCACTCAAGGTATACTATAGCTTCCCATTTGTGACAAAACGGCCCTGCCGAACGTGGGCCCGTGACGTCACTCTGGGACGGAGGACGTGTAAAATTGAAAACTCCGCCGGTGAATAGTTAGAGGTCGTGGTTCAGTGGTCCAGATGCCCAAATACAAGTACATACAACACCTTACCTTGGCAATCCAGACTCCAAACGTGCCTCCAGAGCTTTAACGAAGCCTATTTTTTTCTTCTTCGATGTGGGGTAGGTCCGGCCGCGCGTCCGCGGACTTATTTCACTTGTTATCTAGCTAGATATTTGAGGATTTACACACCACTTCACACACATACAGTCGTTGAACGATATAGTTTCGATAATTGGTAATTTTAGCTAATATAGACGAATTGTGCAACTTGATAAGGACTCGAATTCACAAGAGATGTTACCCCTCTTGCAACTCTCAAGCAATGTCTGCCGGAGCCAATCAGAGACGAGTAAGGTGCGTATGCTCGGGATTCATGCGAGCCTTGTTATTGGTTGACCACTGAACCCACAGACAAAACGCGCGAATTTGAATTTCTAATAAAATACGATATCATTAGAACGGATAGTGAACATACCGCCCACCAAAATATAGCTGATATTTTCAGATTTCAAATGTAATAAGATAAAGAATAAACTAACTAACTACTAAAGATAAGTTGCAAAAGCATAGGATTAAGACTCGATAGGAAGAGGGCACAGCTTTACAAGAGGACGCTTGATAAAGTTGTCTTTTGTTTTAATAGTTGCCACGCGAACGATGCCGTCGAGGCCCGGATGTAATTCGGTCACTCTTCCTAAAGCCCATTGCAAAGGGGCTCGGTTATCATCTTTAATAATAACGATAGAATTTACGGATAATTGTTTTGATGTCTTTGTCCACTTTGCACGTTGTGTTAAAGAATGCAGGTATTCGTTCTTCCACCGAAGCCAAAAGTTTTGAAGAAATGATTGTATTAGTTGCCAACGATTCAATCTGTATAATTTAGTATGAGAGTGATCTTCGTCTGGAACGGTTGTAAGCGGTTCCAAAGTTAGAAAATGACCTGGAGTCAACACGTTCAAATCGTTTGGGTCAGAGCTTAATGGGCACAAAGGCCGTGAATTCAAGACTGCCTCAATCTGAACGAATAAGGTGGTAAGTTCTTCAAAAGTCAACACTTGATTGCCGACTATACGATATAAATGCGACTTCGCAGCTTTGATTTGGATCTCCCACACACCACCAAAATGAGGTGCTGAAGGAGGATTGAAATCGAATTTAATTCGATGCGTTTGCGAAGCCTGCTCGAGGAACGATAAGTAGTTGCTAGCTCCTACGAAGTTAGTTCCACAATCCGCATGGATAACGCTACAACGCCCTCGACGACCTACAAACCGTCGTAACGCAGCTACGAAACCTTCCGTTGAAAGAGACGACACGACTTCAAGATGGACAGCCTTAGTAGCTAGACAAACGAATAAACAAAGATAAGCTTTGTCCATCTTGGCGCCGCGGTGAGTCCCAACTTTAATGCGGAATGGTCCGCCGAAATCAACACCAACCACAGAAAACGGTTTAACCTGGTTTACGCGAAATGATGGTAGGTCACCCATGTACGGTTCTAATGGCTTAGGCTGCGTTCGATAGCATCGAATGCATTTTGAGAGACAATGGCGTATAGCTCGCTTTGCACATAGCACCCAGAAACGTTGCAAAATTAAATACTGCGTGGTATTATGTCCGGTATGGCAATGCTGCCGATGAATCGATTCGATAAGTTTGAACGTAAAGGGATCATCGCCAGGTAGAAGCGCGGGATGTTTTTGTTCAAACTCTAGGCCTGCACGAGAGATTCGACCGCCCACCCTGAGAATACCGTCCTCGTCCAGAAAGGGGTTTAGTTTACGAAGAGGCTTCGGTAACGGTTGTTTCGATTGAAGCTGGTTGATTTCGTTAGTGAACGCTGTCGATTGGACCAACTTTACGATAATGAGTAACGATTGATGAGTTTCAGCTTCAGTTGGAATTGAACTAATATGCCGGTCGTGACGATTCTTTGCATTGTGAATGAACCTTCGCATGTAGGATACAATACGAGTAATTTTATCCAGAGACGAAAATCGATTTAAAAGGTAATCAATCGGGGAGACTGGTTGATTGTTAGATTCAGTAACTAGCACCATTGAACTTCTTTCTTCGTTCCTTACTATGTCTTCTTCCGCATCTGTAGCCTTTGGGATTTTTTCTAAGCAGGGCCATTGGTCAGGAGTGCCTAACAACCAGGATGGCCCCGACCACCACAGTGAATTGTGAAGAAGATCTTGCGGTAACTGCCCACGTGAACAGACATCGGCGGGGTTGTCAGCTGACGAGACATGATGCCAGGACTCCGCAGGTATGATGTCCTGGATGTGACTGACTCGATTTGCGACGAATGTGGTCCAGCGAGAAGAGTGGGAACGAAGCCACGATAAAACCACAGTAGAATCAGACCAAACATGGAGCTGTCTGGTCGGTAATATTGGTTGATATGTGTCACAAACAAATTTAATTAGATTTGCGAGCAACACGGCTGCACACAGTTCCAATCGAGGCAAAGAGACTTTCTTAATGGGAGTTACCCGAGCCTTGGCGCATAATGGCCGGATTTGAATAGATCCATCATCGCACACGGCTCGCAGATAAACGATGGCTCCATAAGCGCGTTCAGAACTGTCACAAAACCCGTGCAGCTCGTACGACCTCGCATTAGGGATAGTGAGCCGACGAGGAATTCTTAGCTCCAAAAGAGTAGGAAGCTGATCACAAAAGGATTTCCATACGTTTGTGATTTCGTCAGGAACATCCTCGTCCCATGAAACTCCAGCAATCCAGAGTTTCTGCATTAAGCACTTGGCTTGAATCGTTAGAGGCGATAAAAACCCAAGCGGATCAAAAATTCTAGCAATCTCACTAAGAATAATGCGCTTCGTACACGAGCGATTAGATGGTTTGACGTCAAACAAAAACGAGTCAGTTACTGGGTCCCATTTGAGACCAAGCACCTTCAACGTAGAAGGTTGACCGTCAGAAAACGGTATACAATCGAGAAGACAGTCTTCTTTCGGAAGATCTGCTAATAATCGAGGGTCGTTACTGGCCCATTTTCTCAATTCAAAATGGCCTAACTTGAAAAGTTTAATGACTTGTGACTTAGCTTCTAGCGCGTTGTCTAGAAGATCACAACCGGAGACGATGTCATCCACGTATATATCGGTAGTAATAATTTGTTTAGCCAGAGGGAAGCTATTGCCTTCGTCTTCCGCTAGCTGTTTTATGCTTCTGCAAGCGAGAAAAGGTGCAGAAGAAACGCCGTATGTGACGGTGTTTAATCTGTATTCTTGCAAGGCTTGATTAGGTCCGCTTCTCCAAAAGACTCTCTGATAATCCCGATGATCATCAGCGACTAAGATTTGTCTGTACATTTGACGTATGTCAGCCATAAAGACAACCGCGTGTATTCGGAAATGAAGGAGAACCTCAACGATATTAGCTTGAAGTTTTGGCCCCGTTAGCAAAGTATTATTCAGCGATTTATTATTGACATCCTTCGCAGACGCGTCAAAGACAACACGCAATTTTGTAGTAGCACTATCCGGTCTTAAAACGCAATGGTGAGGTATATAGTATCGGCCTAGACTCAATTGTTTAGTGTCTACTAATGTCATGTGACCTGACTCAAGATATTCATTCATAAATTCCGAATATTGTTTATACAAGTCCGGATCACGTGACAGACGACGTTCGATAGCTTTGAACCGTCGCAGAGCGATTTCACGAGAACCTTCGAAGATTGGCTCCGTATCATCCCTAAACGGAAGTCGAACTACATATCTTCCTGACGAATCGCGGTAGTGTTTGGTGGCAAAGGCTTGTTCACAAAAAGTTTCTTCTGGTGTGAGAGATGAAGCCTTAGGAACGTCATCAATCTCCCAAAACCGTTGGACCATAGAAGCCAACTCATCCGATTTTGATAAAACTTGTAACAGAGTGGATGTGACGAGTGGCGTTCTACCTATCAAAAGCCAACCGAAGACAGAATTAATTGCAGAGGGTTGATTTTCATTCCCTTTAATGCGCTCATTGAGAATAGATTCCGCGAATATATCTGCGCCCAATAAAATATCGATAGGCCCCGGAATGTCAAAACCTGGATCTGCTAACGGTAACGACTGGATGTGAGACCACCCCGCGGTGTTTAGTTTAGCGATTGGTTGATCACCACAAATGTGTGAAATAACATGCATATCTAAGTCGAATAACTGCCTTTTGTTCGATGCGAGAGAACAATGAACTACGCCGGTAATATCAGCTGCAACGCCTCCTAAACCATTGATGTTTGTTTCGGATGGGAGTGGCTTAAGGTTTAGACGTTGCACCGCCGCTTGAGTGACAAAGTTATTTTGACTGCCAGAGTCGAACAGCGCACGGAAAGAATTATACTGACCATCCGAATCTTGAATTTGTACTATCGCCGTAGCTAGTAGTACAGTTGTGTTGGCCAACGATTTAGTACACAAAGTTGCATTAGAGCCTTTAGCGAACAGAGAAACTGCTTGAGAACCGGTGGCATTGTTTTCGTTAGTGTTCGGTTTAGTGGGAGCTTGATCCTTGTGAAGCAACGTGTGATGTTTGTGTTTACACTTTAAACATCTAAACAGGGATTTGCAATCTTTTAGATGATGAGACGCTTTGAGACAGTTAAAGCACCATTGATTCTCGCTAGCAACGGACATACGTTCATCAACAGATTTGGCCAGAAAAGCCTTGCAATGTGTGATCGGATGACTATCTGCACAGTATGAACATTTAGATGCGGGCTTATTGTTTTGATTTGTTACCGGCTGGGGATCTTTCGAATTATCCGCAATGAGAACATGTGACGTATTGAATCGCCTTAAATCGCTTTGAGTGGAAGGCTTCGATGTGTCTCTGGTTGGGTGTGTCACCTTAGCGGTTTCGATAAAATGACTATCGCGTACAAGTGCCTCACACTTACAATGCAAGAACTGCTTTAATTCTAAATAGCTCGGAAGTTCAATGTGAGCACACCTTTCCTCGAACTCACGACGTATTTTCGAATCTAACTTGGATAAGACGTGATAAACAATAACAAAATCCCAGTGATTAACAGGTAGTTGAAGTTTCCTCAAAATACTCAAGTTCTCATCAATACAGTCTAACGTTCGACGAAACTCATTTGCAGTCTGAAGCTTAAAATTTATATTTAAAATATCCTTCCAGCAGGTAAAGGCTAGTTCACGCTTGTCCTGATAACGCGAAACCAACGCCGCGTACGCGTCCGAATAGTGATCACCCATCACTGGAAATGTTCGAATAAGTGCTGCGGGATCACCGCTCAATGAAGAGATAAGATAATGGAATTTCTCCACATCTTTAAGCGATTGACAGTCATGTATAAGCGCATTGTAGGTATCTATAAATTCAGGCCACTGTTTAATTTGTCCTGAAAATGTAGGTAACTGTATTTTTGGTAGTTTAACGTGTGCTAACGACGACGGCGTGGTCACGCCCTGGCAGGTATCAGACGAATTTAGGTTGCTCTTCATTAAACTACGTCGTATCGACATAATCTGGAAGTATGTATCATCAAAGCGAGTTCGCAACTCATCATAATCATCATCATCATCATCACCATCACACTCCGCGCCTAATAACTCCAAGATCGATAAATGTGTATGTTCAAACTCGGCTGCATACTCCTTCAGTTTGTCACAATAAGAAAGAAACAGGTCGCATTGACTGTTATCACTTCTTGCTAAATTACCGATCTCTAACGCCTTCAATAACCGGTTCATAGCTATGGTACGCTTTCGACGTAGTGAAGGCAAATCTTGAATAGTATAGCTATCAGTTCCCGCATGCTTCGCTTTCGATCTACTCGATGAACTAAGTTTACGGGTGGTTTTGAAAGGCATGATTGCAATTCAACAATAAAATCACAACCAGAACGAGTAAATGACGATAGCTATGGGTATGTATTATTTAAGTACAAATACTTCCAAATATAAATAACTAATTAGGAGGTGGCTAGCAAACGATTCGACAAAGTGTCTGTAGTGTATAGACAAACTAACTAACTGTACATTAATATAAATATTACTATGACGTCACATAACCTGTCGTCTCGGGAGCAGTGTACCGCGCGGGGCGCACGCCGGGGGTAGTCAGTAGTCAGTACCTCACGGACCGGTGCGGAGAGAAGACGTGGCGCGCAGCTAACGAGCCGATAATATGACTATATAGGTATATAGTCTTGCGTACAATCTACTTGGTGTAAGCGTGCACTACATTTGGCGACGAGGTGAACTGTAAGTTATTTTTAAACATAAAAAAATAAATAAAAAGATGGTGAGGTATGGTGAAATAAATCATAAGTAGTACTTACTTTTGGTTTTCTACTTAAATCGTTATCCGTTAAAGTGAGCGTCTGACTAGTAAACAATGTTGATTTAAGTGATTTGATATTGTACTACAACTTACTACGTAAGTACAATACTGGTGAGTTAGATGCTATTTTTGAGCAAAGTATCAAAATAATTAAACAGAAATTTTCCTTATTTTTCCACTGTACTGTACTGTGTTTTGTTGCCCTGAATAGTGATAACTACTCGTATTGCAAAAAAAAACTATTGGTAGTATTTTATCGAAACAAAATGGCCAATAAGTAAATTAAATAAAACGTTGTCGTATACCTTGAAAATCTGACGTTGCTAATAAGTAATAATAATTACACTTTTATCGGGATATAGATATAAGTGTATTTTTATGTGGTAATAATACCTACCCATATATTATATTATTACATATATATTGTTATTTTATACTGGATTCTACAAACTAGTGGAGCATCATTATTCTCCAATAAGTGTGTGTTGTTGTTTGTTGTCGGTTAACACTAAAATGTATTGTAACGTATCACATTGGAGTAGGCAGTCGCTACAAGGCGGGGTCTGCTAGAGGGAGCTACGGCTTGTAAGCCGGAAAGAAAGACATCATATCAAGAATTTAGTAGTCAACATCGTTTATTCCCATGGCCTATTTGGTTAAGGCGTCTGGTCTAGATAACCAGAGGACGCAGGTTCGAGTCCTGTTGGAAGCGAGGTTTTTGTGATGTATATATTTAAGTGTTTGTTTATTTCAACTTACGATATTGCATTCAATTGCATATTGGGCATAGCATTAAATTGCGTATTGCCGTTGCATTAAATTGCGTGTGGATGATGCATTAAATTGCATATGGGCATAGCATTAAATTGCGTAATGCCGTTGCATTAAATTGCGTGTGGATGACGCATTAAATTGCATATGGGCATAGCATTAAATAGCGTATTGCCGTTGCATTAAATTGCGTGTGGATGATGCATTAAATTGCATATGGGCATAGCATTAAATTGCGTATTGCCGTTGCATTAAATTGCGTATGGATAATGCATTCAATTGCATATTGGCATAGCATTAAATTGCGTATTGCCGCTGCATTCAATTGCGTGTGGGTGATGCATTCAATTGCATATTGGCATAGCATTAAATTGCGTATTGCCGTTGCATTAAATTGCGTATTGATGTTGCATTAAATTGCGAGTGACGAGAACGGCCTTTACTGTGTATTGGCGTTGCATTCAATTGCGATCTAGCAGTGCATTCAATTGCGTGTGACGAGAAAGGACTTTTGAGCATTAAATTGCGTCTATATGTGTATTTTGCATTAAATTGCGTTAAATCAAAATGTAAAAGTGGCATAGGTGTTGATGTGACAGTATTAAATTGCGAACTGTATCTCTAATCGAGACTATCTTGTCTGCATTTATCCACAATGGCGTTATATACCTTAGATACATTTGATTGCGAAGGCGAAGTAGGTTCAGTAGCCACAAAATGGGAGTGTTGGAAAAGAAGCTTGTACATTTATTTAGATGCCGCGGGTATTGATACAGATGCGAAGAAAAACGCTAGTCTATTACACTTTGGTGGCGCGGAGTTACAACATCCCGGATTATAACGTATCTGCCTCTGAGGTGGAAGGCGATCACAATGTTTTGATGTAGCCATAAGTTAGTTATAGTTATAGTCATGTTTTCATATAGAACCTCAAGTTAAATTTTAAAATTGTTTTTTTGGTTCGACTAAGAAACAAGCAACTAAGTGCAAACTCGATAATATAGAGGACAACATTATTAATCAAATTGCGGAAATATGTCCATCAGATGATTTAAGAAAAACAAAAGGATTTTGAAAAGTGGGGACGAATTATACATTAGACAAAGTAATATCGGAATCAAACGCGTTTGAAGTGATTATTTCACAGTTAGATGATTTTGGGAAGAAAATTCTAAACGCTCAAGGTGTATATAAAATACAGGTTGAATCGGATAAAAACATAGACGATAGGAAACGTGGGTAATGTAGTCGATATGGTAGTTCCAATAATTCGCTCGTGATAAAATCTGCCCAGCTCGTGGGATATCGTGCTTAAAATGTGTATTAGTAGGACATTTTCAAGCTCAATGTAGAACTAGGATCTACAGAAAAGGAAATGAGGTGGTGATAAGGAAACACAGTAATAAATAAATACGAAGAAAAGAACAACATAGAAGAATTATCGGACATGCAAATTATAAACAAACAAATTGACTATATTTTAATGTTGGGAACGATGCGGTAGTGACGTGCAAGAATGGAGGAACAAATGTTGATATGTTGATAGATTCGGGTTGTGATTTGTGATCATAATCTCATCACTGACAGGACATGGGCGAATATCTAGAAGGTTTTGGTAACTAAACAAGACAATCACTCAACGAAAAAAATTTATAGCCACACGTTTGCTATATTCAGCTTGCAGGCAAAACGGAAACAAACTTACCTTTTATGTCATCGCAAATGGCACTCGTGATTTACTGGGAAGGATTACGGCAACATCGTTAGGGGTACTCTGAACTTTAATCAAATCACCATTAATCTGAATTTTAATCAAATTGTCACAGAAGAGTTTCCCAAGTTTAAGAACGTATGGGTAGAGACTCCTATTGTTGAATTTGTGAAGCTGATATGTCAACCATGTCGGAGAATTCCTATTCCGCTAGAGGAAAAGGTAATAAGAAAATTTAAGAATTACTTCAAAGGGATTAGAAAGCCATCCAGCTGGGTTTCACCCATTGTCCCGATTTTGAAAGACCATGGAGATATTCGTTGTGTGTTGACATGCGATTAAGCGAGAGAACCATCCACTTCTGACGATGGATCAACTGCTGCCTAAAATGGAAGACACCAGGCTGTTTGGTAAACTCTACATTAAGGATGCGTTTTAACACATTTAACTTAACTCGAACTTTAGACTGATCACGAGGTTCTTAACAAATAAAGGTTTATTCCAGTAATAATGATGTTTGGGATTACATGCGCGCCCGAAATATTCCAAAAAACTCTCGAAAGAATATTGTTAGGATGTGAGGGAATTAATTTCATGATGACATCCTGATTTATATAAAGGACCTGGTAGAACACGACGAAAGATTAGAAAAAGTATTAAGAGCTCTAGAAGAAAACAAGGTGCTACTGCGAAAAGAAAAATGTGTTTATTGTACAACTAAGGTTTTGTTTATTGTACAACTAAGGTTCAGTTCTTAAGTCCAGGAACTATCAGAACTGCGAGTAAACCTACTAGATAAATATGTTTCGGCGGTGAAAGAATTTAGGGCACCGATTACTATCGCAGAACTTCAAAGTTTCCTGGGTCTGTTCAATTTTGTGGGTAAACGGGTTCCTCATTTAGCTACGATTACGGAACCATTAAAAGAATTGCTTAGACAAAAATCAGGACGAAATGCAATCATAACACCGAATTGGGGCGGAGCTCAACAGGAAGCTTTTGACAGAATAAAAGCTGCACTAGTTCAGGTTCCCAAGTTGGACTATTACAATCGTCAAGACAAAACGGTTGTCATTGCTGATTCAAGTCCAATTGGATTGGGAGTTGTACTACTTCAAATTAATGAACAGGAGCCCCGAATAATTGCGTTCGGAAATAAAACACTAAGTGATTGTGAGCGCCTATATTGCCAAGCAGAGAAGGAAGCACTGGTTTTGGTATGGGTGGTGGAACGTTTAAGGTTCGTTACAGCCAGGGGAAGTAAAACATCGCAGATTCACTATCGATCTTTGCAAATTATCTTCATATCCGAGAACAGCTTACAGGAGTTACATTTACAATGTTGTTAAGCTAGCAAAGCAGGTGCCAATTGAAGAGGGATTGTATAACAACAAGTGGGACTATACCGTTAAAAGATTTAAACCGTTCCTTAATGAATTATGTTTTAGTTATTTTAGTTTATGTTGTTTACTTTTTCTGTTAGTTATAATAAATAAAAGTTTTACGAAGACATATAGTTAAGGGGAACTAAAATTGTAACTCCAATGAAGCTGCGCAATCAGGTTTTACAGGCCGCACACGAAGACCATCCGGGCATAGTAGCGATGAAGTGTAGACTGCGCACTAAGGTGTGAAGGCTAAGGTGCAAAAGGTGATGAAGTTGCCAAAAACATCTGCAAAGTTCGTAAAGGTTGTCATGGGTTGATGTAGCAATTGACTTGCTAGGTACCTTACCAAGCAACGATCATCTCTTCGTTGTCGTTGACTTTTATTCGCGGTATAAGGAAGTTAAAATGTCGAAGTATAACTAGTTCAGAAATCATTGGGCAATTATATTATATATTCAGTCGATAGTTCTGTGACAAGCTGCTAATGATACAGAACTTGACATTTAATTCGGAAGATTTGGAAGTCAGATATAAAGATAAAGAGATGAAGGAAAAGGGGAAAGAGTATGCTGATAAAAGAAGACATGTTACGGAGTGTGATCTAAATATTGGAGTAAAAGTTTACTTAAAGAATACTCAAAAAAATAATAATAAGCTGAGTCTAAACTTTGAGCATATGTCACACACCGTCGAGTCAAATAAAAAATAGAGATGAAGAACTAAGAAGAATGAAACAGGCCAACACATCAGGCGTAATATCGTGCATCTTAGGAAGATTGAGAGTCAGTGGAAGATACTAGAGGAAGGGAAGTCAGAAAGGTGGAGGAAAAATTATATGGAACACTTGATTAGTTGGATTTAGTATTTATGTTAAAAGTTAAAATAGTAGATTAAAGCGGTGCTTTAAAAGAAGTACCTTATTAATGACTATTATCATGACTATCTAAATAACTGTTAGATTAAGTAAAAAAAATGAGTAAAGAAAATAATATGAAATTAAAGCTTTTCTATTATACGGTTAAAGTCTAAAATAACAAGGGAGGGATGTAGTGTATAGACAAACTAACTAACTGTACATTAATATAAATATTACTATGACGTCACATAACCTGTCGTCTCGGGAGCAGTGTACCGCGCGGGGCGCACGCCGGGGGTAGTCAGTACCTCACGGACCGGTGCGGAGAGAAGACGTGGCGCGCAGCTAACGAGCCGATAATATGACTATATAGGTATATAGTCTTGCGTACAATCTACTTGGTGTAAGCGTGCACTACAGTGTCGACCGAACGATCCGCCTTGTTCACAAAGATGAATGTGTGCGAATAACGTGACTAATGAGAAACTAGCACTACGATAATTTAAAAATGATATTTTTAAACTTTAGGTAATTATTTAGTAAACCGTGATTAACGAATAAACTCGTTACCGAAGAATAATTATTCACAAACTAGAATACTTATTAAGGTTTACTTAGATAAAAGTTTGAATATAGAATCACTATAGCCGTTAGGTATATATAAACACCGATAATAGTAGAATAAGTTTGTTTATATATGATCTATAATAATTCTAATATTCACCGAATTTACTAACGAATCAATCCAAATCAAAGCTGCAAACTCGAATAATTCGATTTGAAGATTCTCATATTCGTATATATATCGTATGTATGTAAGTCGTCGCGTAATAATACCGCGGTAGAAAGGCTTTGTAAAAAATGCTTTGCCGTTGACAACTTTATACTGACAAATGAATGTTACTATACAAAATATCAGCTATAATTTTAATGTATTTTGACTTCGAAATACTCAAGAGACGGGTTCCCTGGTTTCGGCACCAATAAGATGTGACAAAACGGCCCTGCCGAACGTGGGCCCGTGACGTCACTCTGGGACGGAGGACGTGTAAAATTGAAAACTCCGCCGGTGAATAGTTAGAGGTCGTGGTTCAGTGGTCCAGATGCCCAAATACAAGTACATACAACACCTTACCTTGGCAATCCAGACTCCAAACGTGCCTCCAGAGCTTTAACGAAGCCTATTTTTTTCTTCTTCGATGTGGGGTAGGTCCGGCCGCGCGTCCGCGGACTTATTTCACTTGTTATCTAGCTAGATATTTGAGGATTTACACACCACTTCACACACATACAGTCGTTGAACGATATAGTTTCGATAATTGGTAATTTTAGCTAATATAGACGAATTGTGCAACTTGATAAGGACTCGAATTCACAAGAGATGTTACCCCTCTTGCAACTCTCAAGCAATGTCTGCCGGAGCCAATCAGAGACGAGTAAGGTGCGTATGCTCGGGATTCATGCGAGCCTTGTTATTGGTTGACCACTGAACCCACAGACAAAACGCGCGAATTTGAATTTCTAATAAAATACGATATCATTAGAACGGATAGTGAACACCATTAGTGAAATATGTTTATGAATCAGATTAGTGGTTCAATAAATATTAGCAATAACAAAGAAACTTTTTCTATTTATAATATGTATTAATAAATATAAATAAGTACGTTAAAAATATTACTTAGCTACTATCGAAACTCGCGCAATGTTTTTTTCTGACACTACAGCAACCGTGAAGGCACGCGGCCACCACCTACTAACGAAAATAATCAATTACAATAAGCACCGTAACAATAACTCAATAGGTAGTAGGTACCTCGCAGTGCGCAGTGCAGTAACAATTCATCAATTATTTATGCACTAATTCAATAACTAATTACATGTATTGTTAAAATTTTCAGGTTGTGAGTCATCTTTTTCTAGACTATAAAAACGCCAACCCATGCTAAAAATAATAATAATAATTTATTTTTGACATTGTTCACTGATTATATATAAACTTTGTAAAGAGTGGATATAAAATTGGAGTGTTTTGTTTCAAGATTTTTGGAAGTTAGGTATCTATAGATACCTACGTATTTAACAATTAATTCCAATTCAATCAGTATACAACACTTGAGCTAGACCGAAATTACCCATGACGTAATCCCAAATATTTAAAGACAATGCTGCCAACGTGACAACCGAAGGGAATCAATTATCGAATCAAAATGCATTAACGATGCAGCGCACAGCACTAGCGTCTCTTTATGCTGCCGCAGGACGCGCGAGGCATAATGCCGACATGCAGTGCCATTGAAGGGACCGCAATTAAAAAATTAAAATTAAAAAGTTATAGGCGGTCAGGATTCAGGATGTTGAATCATACGTTAGATTTCTGATATTTTATGGTATTAGTCATAATTTTTATTTGAAATTGGCAATATACATAAACGGAGAAATCAGTGTACATAAAAAAATATACAGTCATTCTCTTTTTTCGAAGTCTGTTCAAAAACCAATGAATTCATTGGTTTTGTTGCGTGTTTTCGACCACATCCCCATTTGAGATTAAGTGCCATAGACCGATCACTTTCTTTAACAATTATCGACAAGTATTCGATATACTTAAGTATATGGATTCGTAATCTAACTGTTACACCTCTATCTATAATTAATGAATAGAGATGGGGATGTTTAAAAGTTAATTTAAAAAAAGTTTTAAAATGGCTTAACAAAACCCTGAAAAAAAATCCTATCGGTGTGTTTATGCAGCTGCAGAGACCCAGTCCTGATCTAGGTTTAGCATATTCGATCTGGTGAGGTGATGTCCAAACATTAACCGATTAGGTTAACCTAAGTAAAATATTTTTATCGAAGCATTAGCTTTTGCCCGCGGTTTTCATCCGCGTTCCCACAGGAACCGTGAATTTTCCAGGATAAAAAGTAGCCTATGTTACTCTCCGGTCCATAAACTATATCTATGCCAAAAATCACGTCGATCCATTGCTCCGTTACTGCGTGAGAGAAGGACAAACCAATAAATCAACAAACCAACAAACACACTTTCGCATTTATAATATTAGTAGGATAGTATTAGTAGGTTATTAGTAGGATTAATTATCAAATACCTGAGTGACCGAGCTTCGAATCTATTACTGTCAACTTCAACGAAATCTTAACACAGGTGCAGTCATAAAATCCGCCGCTGATTTTGATTACAGTTTTATTACCATTTTATTGTTGTATTTGATGTTCGTTGTCAGCTTAATGTTAAATAATATTTTATGTCTTCTCGTAAATGAAGTGTTGTGTCGGTAATATGATATTTCGTCAAACCACAGCTACTTAATCATAACAATTATCTACTTATACAGTTATCCGTACTTATAAATGCGATAATGTGTTTGTTGGTTTGTACTTATTTCACGCAGTAACGGAAGAAATCATCGAGGATTTTTTTTATGCATAGAGATCCTGTGTGGAAGACTGTTTTCACCTGTGGGGATGGTTCAGCCAAATACCAACTTGAGGCCTTGGAAACTATTGAAAGACGAGCCATTACGACTTATTGGCAACGATACTCTTGTTGACGCCAGGCTCCAGAGCCTAGAGCATGGCTGCATGGTTGCCAGTCTGTCGGTCTTCTACAGGATTTATTTTGGAGAGTGTACCATGGCATCACAATGATTTAATTCCACGATCTCCATTCCACCATCGGAGGACAAGACGCACGGCGTTTCGCCACCCATTTATGGTTGACATACCTTCAATCCGCACCAAGCATTTTGCTTCAACATTCACCATGCGGACAGCGAAAGAATGGAATTCTTTGCCGGCATCTGTTTTTCCTGACTACTACAATTTGGGAGTCTTCAAAACAAGAGTGAAGAGGTATCTTCGAGGCGAGCGTGCTACATCGTCGACCGCATCGTTGCTTACCATTAGGGGAGATAGAGGTCAACGCAAGACAAAAAAAATATAAAAGAGAATAGTTGTGACCCGGAGAGCACATAAGCTGCTTTTTATTCCAGAAAAATGCACAGACCCTGTGGGAATCTCCATGCGGATATAATTGCGGGCCACCGCTAGTCAGTCAATAAGAGGTGAGAAGCGGTTCAAATTGAGATTCTCCTCTTTTTCGAACTAAAAGGACAAAACTAGCACGCCTTCATTTAGTTACTTTGGTGCCAGGTCTTATTTCAGTACGTACTGTTTTGTAAATTGAAAGATCTCTTTATAGTTTATTCATAGAAACAAGTATCTCGCTTAGGTGACAATGATGTCACAGAAATTGTGTGACCAATTGCATTACTATTCTAAAAGAAATACTATTTAAAAAAAATGTCACTCGCCCAAAAAGAACGTCAAAAATAAGGGAAACCAATCTAACCGCCTTCCCATGCGATTCTACGAAGCCGGCTACGCTGAACGCGACGTGAATCGTACCAAATCGGTTTATGAGATCATTGGTCGCGAAGTGCACTTTGACGGACCGACAGACAGGTTCCAATAATTATATCATTTGCATAACGATACGCGCATGATTTGCATTCTAACATGGATTTTATTATTACTGAATGGATAGCCTATGACATATACCTTAGTAGTGTTATAGTGTTGTAGTGGTCATTAAGTAAAAGGACTGGTTGACTGTTGTTGCAATTATGAAGAGCTGTTTATGTGAACTATTAAAATTCAGAATTCATCAGACTAGAGGCCGTGTATCCCGGCTTATGAATACGACTACACAATTTACCGTGGGTCCGGACGATCCACCATAGAGTAGTACTATAGTAAAAGGAACGCTCCACTATGGATCGACGGCCGATACAGAGATTGGTTGATCGAATCCTAAAATGAGTTTGAGTTTTCATCAAAGAAAAACCTCGTGATATTAGTAAAGCATTTTGGTAGGGCATTTTGCATTCCCTAGGAGGGATGGAGTCAGACTGGCAGACTGACAGCCGGCTGTAAAAAAATGGCAAAAACAGTAGGTAATATGTAAATACGTACTGCAACTACTGCGCTGACTCCATGTAAAATAGAACAAGAGCAGGAACGAGGGGGAGGAGGTGGTACCCACAAGATGCCCCAAACACGTACCACAGTGTGCCTAGATATATTAAAAATTAAGTACATAAGAAAAACAAATAAAAATATATCGCATTAATATCGATAAAATTAATGCAAGGGATTAACGTGCGCCCATCCCTCAAATTATTTTGGCGGGAATGGTCTATGGATTTTTCACTAAATCCATAGATAATAAATCGTAAAATACGACAACGGAGTTACTCTCTTAAGTCATAACTCTATAATGTTACCAGCCAAAAAAATCGGAGGCGGATGGAACGAACTTACAAAATGCATACAAATTAGTTTATTTTAGTCAGTAGCCCTTTTTAAATCGTTTCATTTTATTAGACTTTAATGTATATTTGGATTTCGTCGCAGTATCGTAGAAGTTATTGAATTGTTGTAAGTTGACTTGGTGAATGTAAAATAGATAGATGTTTTGTTTAATTTTTGGTTAGACAGTCAAGTCATGGGTTTAAAGCAAATTAGTTTGAGGAAACGTTTCCAAAATGTTGGTAGTTTAACGAATTCTATCCATTATTGATAATACTTATCGGCATGAAAATCGAAAGAATTTTGGCTTCGATTCTGGTGTCACAAAACTAAGCAATTTTAGTTTCACTCTTTCCAGTAATTAATATAAGAAAGGGATGGAAGATGTTTGACAGATCTATAAATTTAATTTTTCAGCAATTTTTACTTTACTGATAGTTGTTATAGTTTTATTTCTATTTACTGACAAACTGAAAAACAATGTTTATTGTGTTTTACTTATTTTAACCGACTTCCAAAAAAGGAGAAGGTTAGCAATTCGGTGGGTATTTTATTTTATGTTTGTTACCTCAGACCTCCGTTATTTATAAACCGATTTGAAAAATTTTGTTTGTTTGAAAGGATATACTTTCAGATTGGTCCCATAGAAATTTCATCAAAATGGGTTCATTAGTTTGTCACTGAAGTCGGTTCGTCGCTTTTTTAAAGCAATTTTTTCAAAGTTTTAGTGATATCGTTTATTGGTAGTATACATGCGGTGTTACCACAAAAAATTAAATTCACCCTAAACATGATTGTTGAAGTTTCGTTTAGGGTTACACATGCCTTAGACGCGTGTTTAAATATGAACAACCAAAAACCTTGATTTAAGGAGTATCTAACCGTTGTCTAACTCAACTCTGTTGTGACTTTTCGGATAATTTTAGACGTTTATCTTTAGACAATGACTAGTTAAACAGGCGTTTAAAATTGTTTTTTGTGGTAGTATAGAGACGTGACTTTTTGCTCATAGATAAATAATTTACGGGCTGGAGAGACTTCTTACACATAGACTTTTTTCCCCGGAAAAACTTACTAGCTATTCCTGCAGGAATCACCACGCGGGTGAAACCTTCATGAATATAGTTTTGGCAACGTGTCAAATCGAAGGTTTCGATTCGAATCACTAATATATTTCTTCGAAAATAACATTTATAGCAGTTAATGTCCAAAACATTAACTGCTCGCCATCAGAATACTATTTTTTCTAAAACTATAAGTAAGTATTGATAACTTAGTTAATTTGGAACTAAAAATTTATAGCATTTTTTTATGTTTGAGTAGGTACCTAGATATAGCTAAAGTTCAAGTACTTAATAATAATAAAGGTCTTTTATAGATACGTGCTCTAGTGTATCAGATCGAGCTCGTCTTCTTGCAGTTTCTGTGTGGGAATCAGGGCTTTGGTTGCAAGTCGTCCCTTCTTTTAATACAGGTAGCCTATTAGATCCATCTACTTTTCGTCTTGCTGTTTGCTTACGTTTGGATGAGAGGTGCTATGTTGCCCATCGCTACCAGTGTGGAAGGTACTGCTGTTGATCAGCTCGGTCATCATGGCCTTTCTTGTTCCAGAAGTGCTGGTCGAATTTCCCGCCAGCCTTAATGACATCATCTAGGCCGGGCTTTTATCATCGCCAATGTAGCAGCCATTCTCGAACCAAATGGTCTTATGCGTGACGATGGTATAAGGCATGACGGAATGACGCTCATTCCTTGGAAATTGGGGCAGTCACTAGTGTGGGACGTTACTTGTGTCGACACTTTGGCATTATTATGTATTAGCTAGTTAGTAAATATCTTAAAGTGACTGTCAATGTCACTATTATTAACTTAGCAAGTTCCTTGTTGTAATTATTTAAATCGACTCAAAATCATAGACAAACTGTAAGGTTACCTTTCTCAATCATTGGACTTCGAAAGCAAATTTGATTGATTCCCCGTAGCATTACCTCGGCGCCATAAGAATACTAATTAGAGATATTGATGACTTAATCACAATTCCTGACTTAAAATTCATAATACAATTACACAAATCAGGCGAACCGATCTTGTCACGATAAACCGTTTATAAATTCAGTAAACAGACCTTTGTCGGCTGATTTTCTATGCGCCGCAGCGTTGTCTATGGCCCTATTTCTTTTTAATTTCTTTACAATGCCGCGCGTTCGTGGAAACTTTGACAGACAGGCATCGGGCGTCGTGACGTGCTTTGGTTGTGAGACTTGTGAGTTTAAATCGATTTATATTTAGCGCAGAATCCTGAGCGATGTCCATAATTCATGCTTTGGTTTTCTTGAAAACAATATTTATTCTTGTGTGATCTCGGATAAATAAGTACATAAAAATTTAATTGGATTTGTAATTTCAGCTTACATACCAGTTTTACTACTTAGGTATATACCTATTTAATAACGTCCACCCCCACCACGTAGACTATGGCATAGCGGATGTTTTCTGGTTTTAGTGTCGATTCTGGCATTTCATACCTAAACCCAATTTTAGTTCATTCTCTCACTTTCTAAATAAGAATATGAGAAAGGGACTGAATATATTTTAGACCTGTCAGATTAATTCACTTGCTTGTATCTATTGTGTCGGCCATGAATTGTTCTCGAACAAACTTTATGTTTATCACACAAAATCTACTCCAACCGAGAAACCAGCCCGGGGTCCTCTCAGTTTGCAGGCTGGGTAGTAACCCAGCCAGCAAACCGAGAGAACCCCGGGAATTCAGACGGCTCCTTAGGTAAGTTTGGTTACTACCAAACTTACCTAAGGAGCCGTCTGAATTATGAACTAAAGCTTTTTTTGACAGCTATTAACGCTTTACCTTTTCCTATCACGCACTCAATGGCGCCAGGATTACATACTTAAGAAAAAACCTTATTCCACCGGATTATACAAAAACCAAAGACAATAACTTGTTAATATTTATATTACGAAAAAAAATAGGTCGCTTCTACGTCCGCTAAAGTTGTTCTGTTGACAAAAAAAGAACAATACTGATTTAGATAATTTTATGTCAGTAAAAAAATAATTGTCTATGGCTTTGCTGTTTGGTATTCTAAAGTCATTACAGATGGCGCCACTTTATTTAGATTTATAATGTAGAGATGTTTTACCCTTTGCATAAGAAGCTTAGGGGCTGATTTTATATTAAGGTACTGACACACATGCTTATAATTATAAGCACGCTAAGCATGCTTAAAACTAGCATACTCTGGTGCTATTAACAATTTCTTGGTATTTGTTTTCTGATTATGTTATATAATTATCTATACAGAAATTAATAGATGTAGTTGGCAGTAGTATTTATTTAGTAGGTAAAAACAGCTAAATTATAGCTCTCAGTTCTATAAGTTCCCTAGAGATGTATTTTCCCCCTTTAGCTGGATTAAACGCAATGTTGTGTTCAAATCTCTTGACATGAATTTGATAGTCATATTTAAATCAATTTGATTTTTGGGGGATGTTTGGAGGGGTGTAAAAAGTAGGGTGATATATGTTAAGTGTGGGCTTAACCACGGCGATAAGTGAAATGACGTGTTTCTCTAAAGAGAATTATGCGAACAAATAGGTTGGTCGTTTTCAATAGAATTTGCATTAATAATAACTAAGCATAGAATAAAGTTTTCGAATAGAAAACTGTCTACGTTTTTTTTCTTTATACATAAACATAAACGCATAGGTATACACTCATATCCCTGCACTAGGATTCCCTGTGTCGCAAGTGGCATGAACACACAGATACATAAGGCAACATCCAAGACCCGCGAACGAACTTTTACCCACTATACAAATACTGCCCCAGCCGGGAATCGAACCCTGGGCTTTTCGTTTTCCAAAGTACCACCTTAACTACTGATCAACCTGATTAACAGACAAATAGGAAACAAGTTGTAAAAAGTTCGTAAAATCAAATTAGTCAATTTATCGTAATAGTATACGGCTATTAAAACTACTACAAGAGATTCGGAAACATAACATTGCATTTAACTTCGCGAGGGGAGATGTCAGAGCTCGCCGCTAGAGGGAGCTTACAGTATGAATTTCGCGCGTCAGTTAATCTCCTTCCGGTTAGGGATGGGTGAGGTATGAATACGGAGCTTTATCGATATTTTTCGACATTAGTATACTTGGAGAGAAAATTAATAAACACTTGTGGTGCACTCCGCACGTCTATGAACAATATCTGACGCAAAAGTAATAAATAGTAAAGTAAATATATAGTTGTATTAGAAAATTTAACTAGTAAAATTGCTTTTAAAAAGCGCGAACGGACGATGATAAAAATATCACGATAAATTTAATTTCATCCCCCATTTCTCCACCTTTAGGAGTGGTATTCTTTCATAAATTTACATGGGATCACCTCGAGAGTATACCCTTTCAAACAAATAAAGAATTTTATAAACTGGTCCACAATTAAATACAAATACAAAATTTATTTATTGTATATAATATAAAAGTTTACAAGAAAATAGTTGAAGCCCTGCCTGCTGCTTTAGTGTAAACTGTGTTGCAGAAGGCAGCGTCTTCCCTTAAAATTAGGTATTTAATTGAAGGAACAGTGAACACTAAGATACAATCTTTTTCTTGGCCAAGCGGCTAAGAATAGAACCACCATATCTCTTTCCGTGGTTATCATAACAGACGGCTGTGTGAATGGGCAGTAGCAATCCGTCTAGTCAACATCGTAATCTACTGAGATCACCAAGATGCTGAGCGTGGTTTATTATAGAAAAATCCCTCTTTCATGAGGAGGCTGACGTTCAGCAGTGAACGTTTTCCGGCTGATGACGTGATACCACATTATTATTTTACTCTTTACAACTTGGAACTTTGATCGATATCGCCAGCCTCACATTCCCCTCCCTACATCACCCGCCATTTACCCAAGCGCACTTTGCACATTAGCATCACAAAACAAGCTGATAGATTTAAAACGACACGCGCATTAAGTACTTTAGATGCCAACTTTGAACAGTTACAGACTTGCCTCTCAGAGAGCATGCCATTTTAGGGTAAATCCTGTTAAGTCCTACTTACCCGTCTGCGAGGGTCCTGGTACACAGAACAGTACACCTAGACGCCGCTTAATCCAAGTTTTGCATGAGAACACAATCGCCAAATGTTGGCGGGGGACGAGGTAAGACGGCGCGTTGTGATGGCGACGTAAAGTAGTGATAATGCTTAACCTTGACGAGCAGGGGTGCCCGGAGTCTGTAGGTTTAATGGTCTGTGTCTGGGTACTATCGCTTTGCTCGTGTAGTCTGCCACTGATCATAACCATGGCAAGTTGGTAGGGTCTGTTCTTGCGCTCACCTGTCTTGCTACCATCCTCAAGTTGGAAATCTGTCGCCGCAGTCATCTGTGTGTCGGTAGCTCCTTGCTTTGCGAGATAATTCGCCTTGGTGTTCCCTGAGCATGAGCCATGGCTTAGTCTTTGATTTTCATTTTGCATCTATCTGCAGGTTCTGTAAGACCACATAATAGATAATAGTAGTAAAACTCAGCTGACCCCCAGACCTAATGACCTGTCTTTTGAATGCTTAAATAAGTGATGTCCGTCGTGAAAACGAGAGTCTTAGTCCTTAGGTTAAGATTCAGACACGTGTCTAAGCGTGAACTCTTGCTTCCGTACTTATGTCAAAACTGCAGTATAGGATTTTGACATATATAGAAGCATGCGTCCACGCGTAGATTCGCCTCTGAATCTTAGGCTTATATCCCTTCCCCTAGACTTGGCGAAGTGGTCACGTGTTTTTGCAGCTAGTAGTAAACACCATAGCTTCTGTTTGCAGCGCTGGTGTAGTTTTATGCACGGCCCCCGATTCTGCGAGGCCGAGTTCTGGCAAATAAAAAACCGCAGCCCATGATAATTTTTGTTTTTTGCTCCATCTATGTAAATATTCCAAGTACTTAGGCGATGGTTCCGCCATGTCACCGACCACCGTGATCGTAATAGTTTCATACTTTTTGCCATCTACCTATAAAAGTAGGTTAAAAAGTAGGTGAAGTAGGTTAAAATTTGACTTCCAAGATTTTATTACATTGTTTGTTAGTTAGTTACAAGTGAAGTTAGTAAAAGTGTGTTAAAAATAAAACTACGTTCGTAGATATTCTTCCTGGCTGTAGAGTTTTTGTACCTTTTTTAAATCAGTAGTCAACAACAATTAAAAATAGCAGTTCGTTACTGACATTTTGACAAAAGCGCACGCCCCTTCCACGCAGTAGTTTGTCACGCGGCCCCGCCCGTAGATTAACGGTGTAATGTGCAACACTATTTATAATAGAGGTACAAAGAAATCGAATCGGCTCGTTTAGAAAAAATCGGACAAGTGCGATTTGAACTCGCGTGGAGAGGGTTCCGTGCTATTATTTCAAGAACAAACTTAATATTGTAATAGTTGATAAACATGTTCTTCTATACATTCCAACTGAAAATGTAAGTTTGTACGCACAATGCACATATTGAGAGATTTACCATATTATTTTAACAGAGGTACGTAAACCGAATGTCCCATACAAACGAACTTCCCTGTTCATTTGAAAATTACAGGTCAGATTTAAATGAAATTTTGCATGTATAAGCGGATAAGCAGTATCTAGGGGCAAAACGCTTTCGTTTTGGTTCAAACACAACTAAAATCAAATTAGAGCGAAGTGAATTTTCAATATTTCCACCACTAAAACGACTCGTTTTGAACTGATTATTTTCATATAATAAACTCGTTTAATCAAAAAACTGTTGCACCTTACCCCTCGGTAATATAGTCAACTTTGAAAATAATACATAATAATTGAAATAGATTATGTACATTCAAAATGAAAAAGGAACTTCGAAAAGTTATCAAAAAAATGTAAAATATTGTCGACATTTTGCAACCGCTTCGTCACACGCGGGGTGAGGTAACGGGGAGACGCAGTGAGGCTACGGAAACTCCCGAGTCCCGACAATTGCCGATCTAGCCCTGACAGTCTTCGAACCGTCGCGGTCGACGGACTATTTCTCTGTCTACGCTTCGAACACAATAATTCACAACTCAAATTGTACGCGGCATGTTCGTTTATTCTTTCGAATTTCGTAGAGTGTATCTATTGATGAAGTTATCAACTCGTATTCTGTAACTGAGACACAGATTAGGTAATATTTATAACGTTATAGAGACGTATTTGACAGTTGATTTGGTAGGTATTTAGGAACCTATTGATTCGTATCAGTAAGTTACATTTTCAACCTTTAGGTACTTTCTCGGACTTCGGAGGTATGAAAAATGGATGATTCAACGCGAAAGTATCTATGACTAGTTGGAGAGTAGAAACCTACCTACGGTCTTACCACAAAAAAATATTGTTATTACATTAAACCTGTGATAAACAGTGTTTAACTCCTAAACATGCCTTAGTCACGTGTTTAAATATGAGCAACCACAAATCCTGATTTATGTAGTATCTAACCGTTGTCTAACTTAATTCTGTTGTGACATTTCTAATCATTTTAGATGTTTATCTTTAGACACTGTCTAAAAATATCGTGATGATTAAATTCCATTCTAAGGAGTATTCTTTCATAAAATTTATTAAACCACCCATGATATAAACCCTAATATAAAAACAGACGAATTGTGAACCTCCTCCTTTTTTAATTCGGTTAAAACAGAACACAAATAATAATATGAGGCAAGCGATAACTGCTCACGAGAGACTGTGCGCTACGGTTCGTTTCCACTGCGATGTTATGGAAAAAATAAATTATTTTATTTTGAACCAACTTCAAAACAAAAGAGGATCTCAATTCGGTTGTATTTTTTAATGTATATTCCGCTATTTATAAACTGATTTGTAAAATTCATTTTTTTTGTCTGAAAGGATACACTTTCAGATTTATTCCATAGACTAGCTGCTGCCCCGCGGTTTCACCCTCGTGGAGATTTTGGATTTCATGGTTTTTATTTTTTTGCGTGGAACCCTAATTCTTTTTCTAAAATTAAAGTAGCCTATGTTACTCCTTGTAACATCAGCTATCTGCCTGTGAAAGTCCCGTCAAAATCGGTCCAGCCGTTTCGGAGATTACCCGGAACAAACAAACAGACAGGCAGACAGAAAGACAGACAGACAAAAATTTAAAGAATGGTTGATTTGATATAGGTACCCTATATGCTTTCATATGCATTTAGTGAAAAACCAGTTATTTTGATATTACAAACAGTGTGCTCGTGTATGGGTACGCTATAATATACGATTGATAAGTGTATAATGTGTGAGACATTACAGGGAGCAGTAACAAATTTGAATCCTGACCCAGATAAATAGCTATTTTTGCATAGCTATTTTATGTGATAAACTAGATAATCAAAGGCTGTACAATATCAACTAGCTTCTGCCCGCGGTTTCACCCGCGTTCCCATAGGCACCGTTCATTTTCCGGGATTAAAAGTAGCCTATATTACTCTCCGGTCCATAAACTATTTCTATGCCAAAAATCACGTAAATCCGTTGCACTTTTACTATGTGAAAGAAGGACAAACCAAGAAATCAACAAACACTTTCGCATTTATAATACTAGCTTCTGCCCGCGGATTTCACCCGCGTTCCCACTGCAACCGTGCATTATCCGGGATAAAAATTAGCCTAAGTTACTCTCCGGTCCATAAACTATATATATGCCAAAAATCGTCCAAAAATCAATACGTTGCTTCGTTGCTGAAGGACAAACCAAAAAACAGACAAACACACTTTCGTATTTATAAGGAAGTAGGATTGGTTGGATTAGAATGAATTTAGCTTCAATATTTTTAATGCGTTATATACTAGCTTTTTCCCCGCGGCTTTACTCATGTGAAATCAGGATAAAACTACTACATCTATTCTACTCGTATTTAGATAACAAAATTTCATTATTCCGTTTATTATGCTGAGCGTACCAAACATAACGCAAGCACAGCACGGGTGCTGCAGCTGACTAGTCCGCGCTATCATAATGCAGACCGTTGACACTTATGCAAGTATGCGTTTTGGTATCAAAATAACCATGCTTTTGCATCCAGCGCAGATTACGAGATAATACACGAGCAAGCGCGACTGGATGTAAAACCATCAAAAAACCACTAAATAGACAAGAACTTCAATACTTATTCAAAATTCAAAATTCAAAAGTCTTTATTCAAATAGGCCCCAAAGGAGCACTTATGAAAGTTAAAATGACTCTAACAGCGAACGTCTAACAAGAACGTCTGTCTCGAAGCTCTGCCTGGGATGAAAGCAACGACTGCTCCGCTTTACGCTACATACATATCATGCGCACTACCGCTTATTTACCGCGGCGTCTGCACTGAGCAAGCAGTGGTTGTGAAACCATTTTTTTTTAATAGAGGTCGTAGAAGCTTAGGTGCATAGGTAGAAGCGGGTACCGTGCTCGGAATAGATAATTCCATCAAGCCCCAACCACAACCACAATAGACGATACGATATGCGTCAAACGGGGATCGTGGTTTTTTCATGGTGTTCTCGTGATCCGCGATTGATGCTTATCTATCAATCATGAATTAGGTGTAAGCGCTGCCTTAGGCCACCGCCGCGTCTTCATTTCACATTATCCCCTAAAGTATAATTATGCAAGAATAGCTTATTTGAAGTGATTAATTTAACTTTATTAAATAAGACTGATGATAAAATAGTTTATTTTTTTATATTACACAAATATTGTGTTGTTTATATGTACATTGTACATAAAAACATTGTAAGTCGATAAAAATTCTAAAACTGCAAAAACTTGCGGTTTGGATCCTCGCAGCTGAATGCGAAGCAATATGCTTTTGCTCCGCGTGAGTGATTACGTAGGTACTGCTAACGTACGACCCGGCCGCACGGCAACACGCTGAATTCGTCCCGACAGTACGAGCCCGCGCGCCGCGTTCTTGTAGCTTTATACCTAAACTGCGGAGTGCATCTGGAATGGTAGCCAGGTGGAATTTCTTTCACAAACAAACAAATTTTATCTCTTTATCCTAGTAATCCTACTATATATCCTAGTAATATTATAAATGCGAAAGTGTGTTTGTTGGTTTGTCCTTCTTTCACGCAGTAACAGAACAACGGATCGACGTGATTTTCGGTATAGATATAGTTTATGGACAGGAGAGTAACATAGGCTACTTTTTATCCCGAAGAAATGCACGGTTCCTGTGGGAACGCGGGTGAAAACCGCGGGCAGAAGCTAGTATTGATATAGATTTTTTTTTTTTTATAATCTTTATTTATTTATGGAGGGTTTGATCAAATAGAACATGTCACCCTCATAGGGGCACTCTTAATAACTATCTTCGCCTAATACCTATTTTAACCATCTTATATAGTATTTTGGCTTCCCTCGACAGAGGGGCGGCCAAAATACTATTATACCTACCGACATCGCATACATTAAAATTAGTTCCTAACATAAACATTACCCTCTCAGCCTCATTCCGAACACATTCCGACAAGATATGAGTAACATCTTCAACCACGTTACATTCCGAACAATTTGGTGATTCACACTTTCGCATCAAAAAAGCAAAACTATTCAAAGGGATGTGTCCAGAACGAAGCCTAAAAGCAGTCACAACATCAGTTCGGGGCATAATTGATATAGATGTGATAAGTGTCAAGTCAGTCAAGTGAAGAAAACAACAAATATTCACGATCAAAAAAGTCAACGTTATTTCTGTAAAAAGGTTTTATTTTATTTTCTTTATAGCGTAATAATAATTGACAAGTTGGACTTTATCTTTCAGTTTCCCTCATCGGAAAAGTTTTGAATGATCTTACAGCCAATTTGTTAATCTAACACGTCCATAATGAAGGTCAAAATCGGTCAGAAGCAATCCGAAGCCTATCCTATAATTCCTATACTTCGATAATTGATATATGAAAAAAATCGAATAGGTGGGTCATGATTCAACTTTGTCGAATGTAGTTGCATGAATTATAGGTATAGTACCATCAACTTATATTCTTGTCGATTGCTGAACGAAGGCAAATTATTCAAGATCACGCCACTGAGCTAGGGCTTCAGCTTTCGAGTCCTGTTTCCAGCAACTGTAGTTCCCAGGTCACGGACATGAACATGATTTTTTCAAAAATCCATATACTTACTAATTTTAAAATTTTATTAAAAGCAATGTGTCATTGTATCTCCATGGTGGACAACGGATAGGTAGAATCCAATAAGTAGAGTATTAATATACCTACAATATATGACTAACCATTATTTCAGTAGGTAACCATTATTTCAAATTATAATAATGTCGTCATCGTCATAGGCGTAGGTTATTTATTACTCTATGGCCTGTCTGTCAAATTCGCATCTGCGCTTCACCAACTTCTTGATCTTTGACTAGACGTGCTGTCTTGCTCTTTTCCGCGCCCCGTCTTGCTCGTGGTGAAACAGGAACAATATTTACCGCTCGGCGCTAGGCCCATCACGGAGTTGGGCGAGTTATACTTCGGGTTCTTAAGATTTTCCTGTAATCTATAAGTAAAGAACTATTTTCTGTAATTTGTCCCCAAAAGTGGTCCCCTTCAAAATGTACCTATTTATTTGTTGTCACAGACAGACACATGAGTAATCCTAAGTATAAGGACCGGTTTTTCGTTTTGACTTACGGAACCCTAATAATGCACGTATACTTGCCTGGTGGCAAATACACGTGCAACCCGTGTGGTACCCACCCAGATGGACACACGCAGAACAGTTAGTCCTACAATCCAGTTGACCCAAAGATTTAAACATCAGTTAAATCTAACACATGACTTGTGGTTATCCAACCGGCCGCGGCCTCTCATACTCAAGCAGAGAAAAATCACAAATTATAGGCTATTATCCACACTTCGGCTCAGTAACGCACAGATGTGCAGTTAATACTGCACATTACCGCGGTAATCTGCAGGCGGGGCCGCGTTACAAACTACTGAGGGCGTGAACCTATAGTATTGTTGTCTTATAAATTGTTGGTGACTTCTGATTTTATTTTGTTATTGTTGTAATTTGTTGGTTACTCACCCCTGTGTTAATGTTAAATTGCTGCTGCTCCTTTTGAGTCAGCAGGATGATTTTTCGAAATAATTTTGAGTTGTATTAATGTGTTTCATCAAGCCAGTAGGGCTAACATGCGCACCGTGACAAAATTTTCTCGATGCTTATGTCGTGCATTTGTCTCATGTTCGCGAGAGAAAGAGCGAGACAAAACTGTAGACAACATTTTGTCGTGGCGCGCATGTTAGCCCTGCTGGTGGTCTCGGGTGACAGCCCTCAGGGATAACATATTATTGAAGGATTTTTTAGAATCGAGCCAGAGGTTACAGAGATTATTGACACCAAACAAACAATCAGGGTCTTACCACAAAAATTTAAACACACGTTAAACCTGTGTTAATTACTGCTTAACGCCTAAACATGCCTTAGCCACGCGATTAAATATGAGCATCCACAAATCCTGATTTAAGTAGTGCCTAACCGTTGTCTTACTCCATTCTGTTGTCACATTTCTAATCTATTTTAGACGGTTTTCTTTAGACGCTGTCTAGCTAAACAGGCGACTAAAAATGTTTTTTTTTGTGGTAATAACACTATAGAACTTTAGCCACTGACGCCGTTTAACACTATTTATATCATCATATATGATATATGACATCATATCAATTATATGAACCAAACATAGTGTTAAACGGTTGGATTCAGTTTTTTGTCAAAGAACAACAAAGACAAAACAACGTGAGCGAATGAGCCAAGGTTTTAATCATCATCGGTTGCTCTTTTCACACATTGAATTCACCGCAAAATGTAACAGAAGCGCATTATTCCAAAATACACCGTATCTGTCAGAAATAAAGCAGCAAACAGCTTGAACACACACAATGCTGAAACTTATCAATTTCCTTGACATTTGCGCGACACGCCCCCAAAACGGGCGCTATGTAGGGTGCCTTTGATTTTAGGATAATTATGGACTCGTTTATCTATATTTTTTCTTTTTTACTATACGTGGACTCATTAATCTGTATGTACATAGGTACTAGGTTTATTCCCGCAGCGTCGACCGCGTGGTATATATCATTATAGTCTATGTGTTATTCCAGAACCTAATATCTACATTCCCAATTTTACGAAAATCGGTTTAGTTGTTACGGAGATGCGCGGTAACAAACATTCTCAAACACACTCTTCTTTTTTTATAAACACAATGGTTTCGTCGCAAGACGATAACTAGTTTTGAGTACATTTTGTTAGTGGTAGGACTAACTCTTCCGCGAGTGTCCGTCTGGGTTGTTACCAACGCTTTGCTCGGGAAGTCTGCCGCCAAGCAGTAGTGTGCAAGCATTACTATGTTCCGGTTTGATGAGCAGAGTAGCCAGTCAGTGCCGCGCAGGCCTTAGTGTTTCAAAGTTCTGGTTGGTACTGAAATTGTTATGGGCCGGCGTTATGCTTACCATCAGGCAAACGACCAGCTCGTCTCGTTACCAAATAACATAAAAAAAACTAGGCATTCGGTATTTATAGCACAATCGTTTTTCTATGGTTGCCTATGACGGCTATCAATATACAGAGTGAGTTTGAATTGGTATGTTATCCCGGAAGGTGATGATTAGGACCATGGTTGTCGATAACTAGTGCAGAGTTAGAGAAGTAAACACCTCCCTTGGGAAAATGACAAGATTTCCAAAAAAAGGAAAAAACTTGAAACGGGAAGTGCACGACATTTTCTGAAGTAAGTATCTTGTATAAGTCAACATTACCATTTAACACAGTTCAAGTGGATCAGCAGATCTAGGGCTGCCCGGAAGTTCTGTAGTACAATTTTGACGTAAACTTTAATTGCCTTTTCTTCAATGACAAATTCCGAATTTCAAAAACCCTTAGAACAAATATTGTTGAACTCCTGGAGTACATTGCCCTCCTTTCTGGTAACATACCAATTTAAACTCAGGTTGTATACAATTGATGATTTTCGTATGCTTTTCATCAGTGATCATTTTGCTACGAAATCACTGTCATTTTGAAACTTAAAAAAACACAAATTATTGAAAACACACGTTTTATTAAAGAATACAATAGGTAGTATCTAAATCTAGTACAGGCTTAGGTAATAATTATAGTTATATTATTTTATACATTTATATCACTTATTTAGTATACAAGATGGCCGATGCTGATTGCAGTATTAGATAATTAGCGCCAGAGACATAGAGCATAGACTGAACAATACCTTCAGAAAAAATATATCACTCTGTAGAAAGAGACAAAGCGATGGTGTGGTCTTAAAAAATAGCAAGTTAAAATGGCAATGAGCAGGGCACAACCACATCGGTCGGAGAACCTACAATCGGGAGGAAAGGTTCTCGAATGGCGACCACGGACCGGACGACGTACTTTGTCTCAAACCCGATTGATTGTCTTTTGTTTTGAAACGAACACAGTTCCTCCCAGCCGGAGACTACTTCGTTTTTTCTTGGTCGAAAACTATTATGTACTTATTAGGCGATAAGGCTGTCGGATTAGGCACAATTTTTTTACTATTTGATATTTTTTTTACTATTCGATATCAAGACGTGCTCGTCGTTTTCCTGATGGTAATGATGGTAAGGATGACGCCGGCCCATAACAATTGCAGTGCCACTCAGAACTTAGAAACAAAAAGGCCTGCGCGGTACTGCATTGCGCTCGCTCGTTACTCTGAGATATTAGTCTCGTCATAAGCCCAGTCATTTCATTAAAATATGAGCGTTGTTACTAACTACCCGCATTTGGGTAAACTTAATCGCGCTAAAAACTGTTTTTAGGGAAACTAAGTCCTGTCAGAGTTTCTAGTAAAATATTGGACAGGAAATATTTGAAAACATAAATATGAATATATATATAAATATAGGTACCTACTACGTTTAATGTAAGTATTATATTTTTCAGTTTCAAAATGACAGACACCCTCATTGGTCGTCTGAATTTTAAAAAGATTCAAAGCTAACTCGGTCGGCCATTTTGATTTTGATAATGCCTTAAGTTGGCGGCTTGACCAATTGTTGCCAACCTAGCGGACATGCTACCATCGTAAATAGAGTTACGCGCTAACACCGGCATAATCGACGTCGATATCGAATTAGGTATCGATACCGGTAAATCTCTTTCTGAATTTAGTCGATTTTCGTTTAATTTTGACGTGTTTAGGAAAGCGGAGGTCTGTGATTGGAGTAAACTGCCTGGTAAAGGCTGCGTTCTATCCAGTCGGTATTGTAAACTGTTTTGCTTCTCCATTTGGTGGTGCTGTGTCCTGACTGCGAAGCGGTTGACGTGCACAGGGATGGGAACGACGATTTTTGTGCCGGATCCGTTTTTGCCGGAATGACTGCCAGACGCGAGGCCAGCTTTCACTCGTTTCCATTTGGCCCGGCGATTTTGAAACCAAATTTTTACCTGTAAATAAAAATATTAATTTACAATCACAAGTAACAACCTGCAGCTTTTTTAATCGACTTCCGAAAATGGGGATGGTTCTCAATTCTGTCGTATAATATGTTTGTTACCTCAGATCTCCGTCATTACCATAAATCGATTTGTAAAATTCTTGTTTATTTGAAAGTATATACTTTCAGATTGGTCCATAGAAATTTCATCAAAATCAGTTCAGTAGTTTGTCACTGAAGTCGGTCTGTCGTTTTTTTAAATATTTGCGTTTTTGGTTCGTTTGTCCAGGCGCGGATACGTACACACACGTACCTACAAGCAGCATTTGATCTCCTGGAGGGATTCTGTTTTTTCTAAGTGGATGTCAATTGTCTGGACGTAAGCTCTCACATTAATATTTTCAACCATACCTGAACTTCGCTAAGCTTCAATGCTGCAGCTATCTGCGACCGCTCCGTGAGGCTCAGGTACTTCTTCGCATGGAACTCCCTCTCCAGCTCCAAGAGCTGCTCTGACGTGAAGGCAGTCCGTCTTCTCCTCGCTTTGTTCTCTCTAGCTGTGTCTGTGCTTGAGTCTTCTTGGTCTGGCTCGGAATCGTTTCCTGTGGACAAAGGCGTTCATATAGTAATATTCTCGAAAATAATACTTTGAAACACCTCGCCGCCGTGAGGTGGCCGGCAGATTAGAATAGTCCACTTGATATTTAACTGGAAGATGCATGCTATTGAGTAGGTATACTAGAAAATACCAACATGCTACAGTTGTATTACGTATTCCTATACCTTTTGAAAGTTTTTTTGTGACAAAATTAAATTTCCCAGACAAGCTTCTATAAAATACGTAATTGGTACCGTAACCTTGTGGCCTTCCGGTTCCATCAGGACATTACCCAGGATAAGAGAACGTGTAGAGACAAATCAAACGAGCAAACTCAAGGGTTTCAACGTGGGTGGTTCGTCGTTCCGTTACAGGATATATGTGGGTGCTTTCCGGGTCCATAATCAGATATGACATCAATATGCATTGCCATCCGATTTATATACGTATGCAAAATTTCGGCTCAATCGAACACCGGTAAGGGGACCAAATTTAGCTTCCAAGATTTGACTCACACTAACAAGGGAAGCATGAAAGCTTCAAAAAATGAAGCCTGATGTGACAAACTTATTGCATTACCTTTTTAAGCCCCCCCCAGTGTTTTCCACTTCCCATCACCCCTAAACCCTAAGGTCATCAGTCCCCATACTAGGGCGTGCCCGGTCACAAATCTAAAGAGACAACTCCCGACGGCCACCCGCCGGACGGGCCAAGACGGGCTCTATTGACCTCATTTGCAATCATTTGCACCCCAGTGTGGGGTCCAACCAATAAACCAATACATCTTTACAGCCTTGGTCAATCCAATCTTTTATACCCGTATGAATAGATTACGATGTAAAATACAGAGAATCGATTCAAAAATATTCATTAAAGAAAAATCGATTATCCAAAAACCAATCGTGCTTTCTCAACCCTATCCAAGTTGCAGTAGACAGTAGAAAGTGTTTCTTGTGTACGCGTAGTTTTTTTATAGGTGACTAGCTTCCGCCGGCGGGTTCAAATAGTAGTCTGTGTGTTATTCTGATGTATAAGCTATATTACTGTAAAGATTCATCAAAATCAGTTCAGTAGTTTTTGCGAGAAATAGTAACAAACATCCATACATCCATTCTCACAAACATTCGCGTTTATAAGTTTTTAATATTCCTTTCTATATAAAGTAAATCCGTAATTGGGTGTTAGTTTTATAAGCTGTGTTTAATTAAGTTTTTTTTTCTTTAAGATCTGTGAATTTTGTTAATTAAATAAATAAATAAATAATTATAGTAGAAAATAGGAAGATTAGTAGAATAGGATAAGTTAAAAATGATTAAAATGTGACTCTTCGAGAAGGCGTTCTATAATGTCAATGAAATTATTTGTTTTAAAAATTAAAATTTTAATTATTATACTTACATAATTACTGTTAACATAATATTATTGTGATTAAATTTTTCTTATTATGTTCAGGTTGACCTATAATATTGTTATTATCAAATAAATGATTACATATTGATTATTGATTATTAAGTTAGCGCTTGCCCTGAACAAAGTGTCAAACGGTCAGGGGACTACTAGTATTTCCATGTACGCTGCTTTTCAGGAATGCAGATCTTTTTTCTGAAATGTTTTTCTTTTTTATCTATTATCGGTTTTTTTTCTCAATCCAGCCAGCCACATCGTTAAATTAGCGCGACCGCAGTGAGGCGTGGTGCTGACTCAGCTCGGACCCGATCGGGCCAATCGTTTTTTATCACCGATTTGATCCGAATGACACGACTCGGGCGCTCTGATGGCGGGTCATAAGACGAATGAAAATGGGACTTTTTAAAAGATTGTTTTTTGTCAGCTTTTGCTAATGTGGTTTTGGGACATAGGAATTCAGCGGATTACGAAGTTATATCTACGAGTTTTCAGTTTCGTACAATATCATATTTGTATACCTACTACTGAATAACGAGACCAATGAGTCTTTTGCCTGGTGGTAAGCAAAACGTTATCCCATAATAATAGGGATGTTGACTCCATTTTTTTATGATGTCAATAAATTTGTTTTTTCATGAGAATCAAATGTCTATTTAAAAAAAACTGTAAATCGAACGCTAGAAATGTCAAAAATGAGAGCCAGAGTCATGCGTATCTACTGAGCGCAAAACGCCCCATACACATTTGACAGAACATCTGACGTCACTTCTACGTGGGCCGTAAAGCTGTAGAGTAATTTATTTTAACCTTCATGAGTGCTCCCTTGGAGCCTATACGAAAAAGACAATTTGAATTTGAATGACTAAAAACATGCATTTTGTTGATTTGGCCGTGAAAAACTGCTTGTAAGTACATAGATGTCATACATTTTTTATTCATTAAAATATAAAGAATCTAATGGTAGGTATCATTTAAATTACTAATGAATGATAAAAAAAACACCAGTACTTATACCTATCTCAGGCAATGCCCAGTTATGTCAACGATGAACACAGACAACGGACGTCTAGAGGCACGGCACTGCGTCACCCGCATATGGTTGATATCCCACCTGTCCGTAAGTCCGTACCGTACCAAGCGTTTTGCTTCAACCTTCATTATACCGATGCCGCGATGGCTAAGGAGTGGAATTCTTTGCCGGCCTTTGTGTTTCTCAATAGCTATAATTTACGAGTTTTGATCGAGAGCAAGATGAAAGTGAATAGGTTTCTTTTAGGCAAGTGTGCCACATCGTCGACCGCATCGTCGCTTAACATCAGGTGAGATCGTGGTCAAACGTAAGCCAATTTCAGATTAAAAAAATACCTCAAGAATATTTGTATGTCAATGTCGGTGCCGGTGGTGCAGATGGAGTAAAACTACAATCTTAAAACAACAGGAAAACACAGAGCAAGTTTTGTAAAGTGTTGAAAAAAGTTACGTGCCGAAAAGTGACAGCGCTACCACAGATAACTCAAACCAAACTAGCTGTTTGACAGTTCATCGTTGTAGGTACACTTTGCCAAGTGATCATCACTATGAGTTGTTAACCGAGATACGGAATAGCCCTGCTGATGCTGGTGCTTACCTAAACGCCATATATTATATTATGTATATGTGCAATAAACTTAATTCTCTGCACATTACAAAGATATTAACAGTCCACCGGCCCCATTTGCAATTGCAATTTCAAGGAAAAGCCACGATAAAACGTATCCCTTTGGCAAATAACTACTTTTATTTCTTATGGCCGCTCAAACGTCGATTGACAGTTATCGAGCGCGCCAAATGAATTGTAAAAATCGACCACAACATCTTTATACACATTACAACGTTATACCAGCACAAATATAGTTTATATTGGCGTGAATCGGTGGTAAACATAAACTGGTGCAAAGTATTGATTTGGAAAAGTCAACCATAATATCTTTCCACACATTTAACCTTATTGTAATAGTGATAAGTGTATTTTATAGCATAACGATGGTGAAATAAAGTTGTGCAAAATATAAACTCGACTGTCAAAATTAACTAAAATAAGTCTATTCATTTGAAACCTTAATTCTATAACAATAAGGTCCTTTTCCGCGGAAACGATAGTAACAAATAGAATTGTAAAAAGCAAGTCTCGAGTTTCCCGCCAGAAACTCGCGATCGGAATTACAAATTCGAAATTTGGAACGAATTGAATAGCGCGGCGAAGTTAAATCGTTCGTGAACTTTAAATGCAGTCGATATCGATATTGATACCTATCGATAAATGTTTGGCGGAATGGCGGTCACGTCTCAGTGCGTTTAAATTTTCACACCGATTTGCTCGGGTATTTTTTCCTCATTCGTATAATGTATGGAGGATGTTGTAGAGTAGAATCTGATTTATTTTGGCTCTGTCCGTTGTGGACTTAATGGCCGATAATGGTGGTGCGAGTATGTAATGTAGGGGGACATAAATTATTTTGGGAAAATGCTCCCTCAAACAATATATATAGGTACCTAACAGTTCTACAAGGATGAAATTGTAAAATAAGGGCATCCACCATAGTAATTGAAAAATCTATAAAACTGTACCTAGTGAAGTGCAGTTTGATAGGAAAGATTTTTGGGGCTTTTGTGTTTTCTTTAAGCGACCTGCGGCGCAAGTACGGATCTTTTCGATAAATAAAATTCGATAAAATTGACAGTTAAATTCGATAAAACCCACTTTATCGATTGTAACTGTCAATTTTATCGAATTTGATTTATCGAAAAGATCCGTACACGCGCCGCTCTCCCGTCTTCGTACTGTTAGCTTTTTGACACTGACAGCATGTGCCTCTTGTCATAATACATAACGAAATTCCTTTTTTTTTGAGAGTTACAGCAGAAATTCCTGAAATGAAATTCAGTTTTGTTTTCTTATAAAAAATCTGATTTTTTTCCACTTTTCTCGTGGATTTTCCAAAAATATTCTTTCGCCACAACAAAAAACAGCAGAATCGGTCGAACTGTTCTTAATTAATGCTCCGTAGTACATGTGGCAATTGATTTTTATTTATAATATAATTCTTCTTCTTCTTCTTTATTTCCTGGCTTCTGTGGAATGTTAACCACAATTTCGCCAATGTCAAGTAGGTACTATGATAGACGATCAAACAAAGGAGATTCAGTGCTTGGAGAGAATAATTTGGTTGGTGAATATGAAAACTAAGGATGAATTTTACATCTGAAACAAAATACACAACAAATCTGAATACACTACCTACTACATATTATTAACATGAACATAATTATAGTTATGAATCTATGGATGAGAACCTATGTACATCTGAATTACAATTATAATATAATATTTATGGGCTTACGTTTGACTGACATCTCAGCGACGGTTATCTTTTGCTCAGAAGATACGAGGCCAAGCACGCTAAACAACTGAATTTTTTTTAAATTTATTTCTCGTCCTGGATACATATTCCTTAAGTCGCAATATTAGAAACAATTTTCGAGTCGAAGTGACGCTTCAGTAAAGCGGTGGATACTTTACTGAAGCTTCCATGGAGTTTTGGATAGTATACGAAAATACACGTTTTTCGCCTTTGTACTATTTGCCTTTCACTCATGCAAGTTTACGAACACTTAATGGTTAATAATCCACCATTATTACACATTAACACTCGAAGAAACATAGGTTTTAGTAAATAACACAAAATCAACAACAGCACATTTTCACATTCCCGCCAAAACTCACAACTGAAATTGCGATAACAGTGGTGCCATTATCCATCACAACTGGCAATAGTGCCAAAAGTCGGAAATGTCATGTCTGTCAACTAATATTGTTAATGCCGGAGG